>CM029796.1:8764246-9964246 GCA_017562165.1 Ectropis grisescens | reverse complement strand
AAAACTTGGGATTAAGTATGTGCCTGATTGTGGTTTTGAAGACGGTATAATTTTTTGAACCAAAAGAGTTTATTAATGTTAGTTACTGTATATAAAGTTATAATGTCCTTGGAAACGTTACGAAGTAAAGTAAAAATGTAACATGGTTAAATGAAGATTAAAATATGCTTATTGTGTTGTTGTATTCATCTAAGTAGCAATTTTACAAGGGTTGACTAAGTTCGATTAACCAAACCTATTGAAAAAAGTCCACATAGTCAGATAAATCGAACTATCAGGAGTCTTAAAAACACATGGTTCTATTGATCGAACCAGCTGGAAAAAAAAGTTGACGTGGTTCGATTGATCGAACTATCAGGAATCTCAAAGGCACATGGTTCGACTGATACAACCAAGAGGAAAAGTTCACGTGGTCCGATTGATCTAACTACGCAGTCGTGGCCTGGAGGTACATTTGAAGCTCCGAGTAAAAACATGACATTAATTTGGCGTTATTGCAGTACAATTACAGTCTGAACTCTGATTGATGACATACTAATAAACAGTATCTATAGTAGGTAAATAAAAAACCAAATATATTTAGAAGTATATAATACATAAAATTACAATTTAAAAATAATAGTTGCGTGACTTTGCTGCCACTGAGGCGGTTTCTTCTTTCCGCAGACACGTAATGTTATTGTAAAATGACGCACTACTGTAATTAAATTTGTAGCTTGCGTCTCGTCCCCTCTCTATCTACGTCCTATAGTTTTACGAGGACGGAGAGTAAGTCACGCGACTCCGCGACTGCCGCGACATAAAATTTGAAGTAGTACAATATCAAATGTTGAGCCGCCGTTACATCTTGACGTCATGTACGGGACAAATGTACAGCCTCTTGGATGTCCTACGCAAAACTAGTGTGTGGTGGCAGGCCCCATTTTTTTCGTCCGGGGTTAAAAACAAAACGAAAAAAAAAAGAAGTGTGGCACTCGAGGACTGCCGCAGTAAAGCTATTGCATGTTGCATGCATTTTTATCAACATAAGCAATAGGGATGTTAACAATTTTTCGGAATTTCTTTTATTTTGAAGAGTGACATTTGTTTACCTTAAAAAATATCACGGGAAATCCGTTAAGTTGGCAACACTGCTAAGAGCATTTAGTCTGTAAAGCTAATACAAATAAGATTCAAAGTCGAATGACCGAGTGGGTAGGACGGCGTTACGGTCTTCTATCCCTCTTTCTTGTGAACATAAGAAAGAGATGCACAATCACTAAAATTCTGTCCCCAGGCCCGCGATAAAAGCTATGCAATAGCTTAAAAACCAGCGTAACTTACCCATAGGCGGCGATCGCCCAGTTCGCGAGGTTCGCAATGAGTAGCAGCACGCAGCGGCCCACGTAGGTAGGAGTGATGGCTGCCAAGGGCCGGGTCACCAGCTCTCTTCCCGCTCGGTACACGGTGCCCACGTCTGCCGAAAATAACCACATGTCATGCAAACTTTGAGAATTTAGTTTGTAGAACATATAAAAATTAATTGCTATTCGTGGGTCTCGCTAAAACTCGACAGCGGCCGATTTGGCTGATTTTGATTTTGAAACGTTTGTCGTAGCTCAGGGAAGGTTTAAACGGTGAGAAAATATGGAAAAGTCCCAAAGAACGCCACAAAGTTTTACATATGTATGAGTAAAAAAAAATTGGTTGTCTGTAAAGTCGGTTGGTTTACGATAGTTTAACGTGACAACGTCATAACAATACATTGATAGATGCGGCGCAAGCGTGCAATGGCCGTAACGGGACAATGAGTGTAACGGGACATAACGGGACACTTTTTTATGGCGCTCATCGATTTATTAGACGTTGTCAGGTCAAAAAATGTTTTTTAGTTTGTACTGGGGACTGATATTGTAACGGTGGAATTTTGGTGCATAAAGAAAATTATAAAAAATATTTAAACAAAGGTTGTTAACAGCGACATCTGTGGTAATACAGCCGAAGCTTTAGGTGCCGTCAAAAATCAACGTCTCCGGCGGGCAACTTGCGCCGATCGCAGAGACATCTATGAGAGACTGAGGTAAGTACGATCCACTAGAAAACGGAAATAGATGAATTGTTCTGGTAATTTCGAGAATCTTCTTGACGCTCAGCAAAAATAGACCTTAAGACTTTCAGAATAAACCCGGAAACGGTGCGAGCTCCTCTGCCAACAGCACTCAAGGTCGTAGTCACGAGCGTCGGAGTCCAAAGGTCGAGTAATAGATCGCTTACATTTTTGACGAGAGAATTGAACGTGGTCATTCGATATCCTGAAGTCCTAGCTGCAAGTCGCCTATAAAACAAATAGTGAATAATCCTGAAGGTGCAGGTAAGGATTCGTTTTCTTGAAGTCTTTGCTGCAGCTCGCGTATTGAATAAACCGTGGATAATCCTGAAGGGACAGTGTTTAATTCGTTATTTCGATTTCAGAGAAGTGTCCGGCAGAAGGCGATTAAATACGTGAGACCTAAAGGAAAAGAGGTCAGCAGCGGTGCATATCTAGCGAAGTGGACCAGAAGGCCAATAACAGGGGCGGCCACTTCTCTGCACCTTTCACCTTGTGGAGATAAACCTTTCACTTTCTGGAGATCAGCTCTCCACCTTGGAGATCAGATCTGCACTTTCATCACCAATTATAATAATCAAGTTATAAACACTCATAAAATGGAACACAATTACAATTTCAGGACAGTCACATAAATAACGCTATAATTAAAATAAAAAATAAATAAATACAATAAAAATACACTCAACACAAAACTCAATGTCAATCATAATATTTAATGAATTTGATGTCATTTGCTTTTAGCTAGACAGATAATTTGTGCTTTCTGTATGTAACGTGCCTATGACAGCTGTGAACAATAGGAGCACAATCTAGTCGAGCCGAGAGCGCAGCCAGCATGCTGTTAGGGCTCCCGCGCGCGCGCCGCACGAGCGAGCCACCTCTCTTGCGCAATGTCGCGTAGAAGCAATCAACGCGCGCTTCCGCGAACATTACAGAAGCACTGCAATAGCGCGGGAGCCCCACCAGCATCCTGAATGCGTTGTTGAACTGGACACGGAGGGCGTTGTACGACTTCTGCGAGTAATTTGTCCACAGGCTGCATGTGTAGAACGTTGTGCAGTAGGCTCTGAATAGAGTTATTTTAACGTCTACTGAGCAACGAGCAAACCTGCGGATTACCATATTGGCTCTCAATGCCAACGCCCTCCTCTCCGCTCTATGTCAATGTCATCCTTCAGGGTAGGTGTGACAAAGTGACCCAGATATTTAAAAATGTTTACTCTATCTAACGGTGATCCGTCTAGCACAACGGGAGGCATATCTGTCACCCCTCTTGAACCACCCTGAAAGACCATACACTGACTTTTCTTAACATTGTATACCAAACCGTGCTCCTTCACATGCATCTCACACTTATTTATCAACTTTCTTAGACCGCATACCGAGGCACTCAAAAGCACCATATCGTCCGCATAACTTATATTATTGAAACATACTCCGTCTATATGACACCCCACGTGCATGTCACTGAGAGCCTCGATCAGCCCATTTACATATAAGTTGAAGATACTTGGCGAGCTCAACCCCCCTTGTCTCACCCCGCACCTCAACCTGTATGGATCAGACAGAATACCTGCCCACTTTACATGATTAACCTGATTTCCATACCAATACATAAACATTCTGACAATATCAGTAGGTAAATGTAAGGATTTCATTTTCTGCCACAAGATGTCATACCTGACCAGGTCAAAGGCCCTAGAAAGGTCAAGGAAGCAAGCGTAAACAGGTGTTTTTCTGTCAGTTCTGTCAATTGATCATCGCTTGTCACCATCTGGTAAAGTGATCAAAACCTCAGGTGGGTGGTTTTAAACCGTATTTTGTGCGAGGCTCGGTTCCCCGCGTTCCCGGCATCCTGAAGCCATCGAAGGAAGAAACGCGTACTGTGGAGTACCGCTCGTGACGTCACCAAATTTCTATCGGTGAATTTAGACTCTTTTTTATATACCCGGTTGACGCCTGCTGCGTGAAAGTACCTTGTTTCTGTTCTTATACTTAACTCGTATCTTATTCTTATTTCAAACCTTATTTTTATTTCTAACCTTAACCTCATTTCTACCCTTACTCTGATTTTATTGTGAAAGAAGGGATATTATGTTTTCCCTGATGACGAAGTACTGATATTTTTATAATCGTCAAATTGTTATTCTCAACAAGCGGGCTGTAGACTTAACGTGAACCCTTGCAGTACTTATTTAATTATTGAGCCCGTAGGAACCTTCTAGTGTTGTGTAAATGCAAACAAACTTAATATGATTGTAGTTATCAGTTATCTATTTCTCCCATGTTAGCATTTTGAACATCGATATAAATCCAAAGACGTGCCCTGAATACTTTAAAAGGTGACACCGTTGAGACAGTGCCTCGGTGTGGCGCGTATGGTTTAGAACTACCAAAATACTTGACCCCTAGAATTGCTAGCGGCGAGGTCTGTCCTAACGGTACCGTAATTCGGTGCGCTTGAAAATTCGGGAGGGCACATCCATCCATTCATATCGATGGTCGTAAATGCAAGTGTAAACTTTTCTATAATTAGATTCTGGATATAAGCATCTGCTTTTGTATATTGATAATTGGCATTTAGAGGAATGCACTAGCCGTGTTATCTGTTGTTTTTAAAATTAACATAATCTTTGCTATAAATAAATTCATAGGCTAACGATATTTGAAGCTAGGTTTCAACCTATAATTAGCTGTAAGTTACACCTCTTTAATTTCCGTGTAATAAATGTGTGGTTCCGAATCTTAAGCAGTAATAAACGTATAAATTTGTTAAAGTGCATTGTTATTTTTAATCCCGATTAGAAATAATAAATATAAGTAAGGTGGCTAGCCGGATGCACCTTACAATATAGCATGCCTCTCGAAGAGCCCAGTTTGTATGTGTAAGTATGGACTCACCCAGCCGGAACCTGCCGAGGTAGTAGATCTGGAAGGTCATGACGAGGCAGGTGATGAGATGGAGCGCGGTGAACAGGACCCAGAAGTAGAAGTTCGCGTTCAATACGCCCACCAGACCTGATCACACACAACATATCCACTTTATTACATAATTATATAATAATAATATTGGTGGACTATTCACACACCAACACCATCTGACCCCAAACTAAGCAAAGCTTGTAAGATGGAGGCCAGACAACTGATATAATACTTATATAGTTGTACATACATACTTATTATACATAGAAACACCCAGACACAGTACAAACATTTGAATTCATTACATAAATACAAGCACTGTATGGGAATCGAACCCTCGGCTTCGCAGGCAGAGTTACTACCCACTACGCCACGAGACCAGTCATGAAGTATATGTCGCCACCAACTAGCTTACTCAGCCGTTTTACAAACATCCTATCCCCTTTACTAAACAGTCTCTAACAGACCGATATGTTTTGGAAGTGAAAACATTTTTTAGCGCGCCACACACAGGTTTTTCGTGGGCTGTGAATAATTGAATTACGGTGATTTTTGTATATTTTTGTCATTGTAACCGGTACAATTTTTGTCATTGTAACCGGTAATATTTTTGTCATTGTAACCGGTACAATTTTTGTCATTGTAACCGGTAATATTTTTGTCATTGTAACCAGTACAATTTTTGTCATTGTAACCGGTACAATTTTTGTCATTGTAACCGGTACTATTTTTGTCATTGTAACCGGTACTATTTTTGTCATTGTAACCGGTAATATTTTTGTCATTGTAACCGGTAATACTTTTGTCATTGTAACCGGTAATATTTTTGTCATTGTAACCGGTACAATTTTTGTCATTGTAACCGGTAACATTTTTGTCATTGTAACCAGTACAATTTTTGTCATTGTAACCGGTACAATTTTTGTCATTGTAACCGGTACAATTTTTGTCATTGTAACCGGTACTATTTTTGTCATTGTAACCGGTACTATTTTTGTCATTGTAACCGGTAATATGTTTGTCATTGTAACCGGTAAATTTTTTGTCATTGTAACCGATACTATTTTTGTCATTGTAACCGGTAATATTTTTGTCATTGTAACCAGTACAATTTTTGTCATTGTAACCGGTAATATTTTTGTCATTGTAACCGGTACAATTTTTGTCATTGTAACCGGTAATATTTTTGTCATTGTAACCGGTAATATTTTTGTCATTGTAACCAGTAATATTTTTGAATGTCTTGGTATCGTTAATCTCACCAATGAATATGATAAGCGCCAGCACGGCGAAGGTGGCGTGCGCGCGCGCATTGATGTCGGGATGGCGGCACTGGTAGATCTTCACCATGCACAGCACCGAGGTGACGTACATGAACGACGTGTCTGGGAACAAATTACACATTTTTTAACCAAAACAAAACCAGACGCAAAATAACATATATATACGGTCGAATTGAGAAAGCTCCTTTTTTGAAGTCGGTTAAAAAACCAGCAATAACTTACAGACTTCAAGAACATAGCATTACTCAAATAATGTATAACTAGCTGTACCCTGCCACGCTTCGCTGTGGCACATTGTGATGCAAAAATTAGATAAAAACAATCCTTGATGCGGATTATATATCATTGTAAAATTTCAGCTTTTTTTTTTTAATAAAGAGTGACGAGACGATCAGGACATGTGCCTGATGGTAAGCAACATGCCTGACACATAACAGCACAGTGACACGCAGCTATTGGAACATGAAGAGTCCAAATCATTACATAGCACTGCACTGCTCTCGTCACCCAGAGATCTAAGATCTTATATCTCTAAGCCCTGTAATTTCTCTGGAAACATTGCCCTTCAAACCGGAACACAGTAATGTTTGCACATTACTGCTTGGCGGTAGAATAACTGGCAAAAGTGTGGTACTTCCCCAGACGGACTCTGCCAAGAGTCCTACCACTACAAAAAATCCAATACAAAGCTCGATCGGTGCAGAACTTTTTCGAGTTTTTGAAGCGTACACAAACCAACATAACATTTTTATATATAGAGATATACCACTGGCTGAATGCTGCGCACGTTGCTACGCCACCTGTCTAAAATTGGTCGTACCAACTCAGAAACCTTCTTTGGCTCATGCAGAAAAATTTTGCTAAAAATCAACATATTATGATCAAATTCGTAGTTTACAATTTTATAAAGGAAACACACAAAATTCATTTTTGAAGTGACAACTTCTTTTGGCGCGCCCAAGACCGATTTTTCGTGGGCTGTGAATTGGTTTCCGGTTCCGGAATCCGGTTTCACCCGCGTTGTTTCCGAACGAGTTTTCACTTGAATCGGCAGTTCCTATGATAGCCAATTTTTTTTTTTATAAACATACCGAATTGGAAGTTCATGCTATTGGGGCAGACGTGGTAGGCGGCCGAGAGCGCGCCCTCGCTCACCAAGGCCACCCCCATCGCATACAGGAGGCCAAAGTGTTGAGGGATGCCCAGCTCTTTCTGAGGACAACGAAAACAAATACAATCAGAAATTTAGTATAAACTAGCAATAATGTTGCACAGTAAATAACCTGTATAACTACAGATATACGTACACTAGATGTCCGCCCCGGCTTCGCCCGTGGTACATTATATAGCAGTCATCGGGATCCCGTACATATCCAACGGTGAAAGAATGACTGAAATCGGTTCAGTCATTCCTGAGAATATCGCTTTCACACAAAAAACCTCTTCAGCTACCTGCTGTCGGAAATTGGTCGTACCAACTCAGATTTAGAAACAAATTTGATTAGCATAGGTTTATATTCAATGACGCAATCTTGGACCTTGGCGAAATTACGGTGACATTACCGAATAGAAGCCAAAAGAAAAAGTTGAAGTTGACGCAATCTTAGACACTTGCTGTCATGTCAAAGCACGCTACGAAGACTCTCAAAAATTTTTCCTCCGTTTTTGTTACATTCTTGATTCATGCTCCGCTTCTATTGATAGAAGCGTTATTTTCTATAGCCTATAGCCTTCCTCGATAAATGGACTATCCAATAGAAAAATAATCTTTCAATCCGGACCAGTACTTCCCGAGATCCTAGCGTTCAAACAAACAAACTCTTCAGCTTAATAATATTAGTATAGATTACGCATGTCGGTAGTGCGAACACATAAAATGTTCATCAATCAAAAAGTGCTTACCGCCACTAATAAAATTTTCACTACAAAATTTTGACCAAACTCTGTTCCGTTCTACAGTGACTTATCACTCTCCTCTCATTAATGACCCCAGTGTCACTAGTCACTAGTGACCACTCATTAATGACTCCCCCTATGTCAATAGTCACTAGTGACCTCTCATTAATGAACCCAATGTCACTAGATCACTAGTGACCTCTCATTAATGACCCCCAACGTCACTTGTCAGTAGTAACCTCTCATTAATGACCCCAATGTCACTAGTTCACTAGTGACCTCTCATCAATAACCCCCCAATGTCACTAATCACTAGTGACCTCTCATTAATAACCTTCCAGTGTCACTAGTTCACTAGTGACCTCTCATTAATGACCTCTCAATGTCACTAGCCACTAGTGACCTCTCATTAATGACCTCCCAATGTCACCAGTTACTAGTGACCTCTCATTAATTACCCCCAATGTCACTAGTCACTAGTGACCCCTCACCAGTGACCTCTCAATATTCACCTCTCACCAAAGACCTCTCACTAGTGACCGCTCACCAGTGACCTCTCACAGGTGACCTCTCACTGATGAACTCTCACCACTGACCCCTCACTAGTGACCTCACTAGTCACTAGTGACTCCTCAGAAATTACCTTCCATTAGTCACTACTGACCCCTCACTAGTCACTAGTGACCTCTCACCGGTGAACCCTCCCAGCGCCCTTCACTCTACTGACCTCGCGTGCGTTATCTCGCCGGTGTCGGTTCTGCCGCCGCCACACGCGGCACAGGAACAGCACTCCCAGCAGCAGGTAGCCCAGGTTGGAGTACACGTGGTTGAAATCCGACAGCACCATCAGCGGGTGAGCGCAGAGGAAGTTGAAGTAGCAAAGGTCCTGGTTCCCGGATTGGTTCAGCATCTACAACACAAAAGCAATAAAAGGTCAAACACAGAAAGTCAAATAATAGCACATTAAGGCACTTGTGATATTATTGAGACCCGACCCGTTAGGTGAAGTTCTTAAGAAGGCGAAGGATGGTAATCATCAATACACACGTGTATCATTTTCAAAACGACATTATCCGAAACACTTATAAAGAAAGTAATACTAAAAAAAGTGTGTGCTTAAGACCGTACGGCAGAAGTGAAAACTAGAATAAGAAATAACTATTGAAAATATTGAATAGTTTGAGTAGTTAAAAAAAAGATTATTTATATATAACTTGAATATAGTAAATATATCGACACGACAATGACAACAGACAGACTGCAGCAGCTGACTGACTATTTTTCTTGCTCAGGCACACTCGCTGATTTCGAGTTCACACCAACGAATCTTCCACTTACGAACGTGACGATGAGCTTCATTACAGCCTACGAAATTTTTTATGTATGGTGCGCCAAAAGAAGTTTTTACTACAAAAAATATTCATTTCAACAGAGAAAATGTATTTAACAATGCAGAAGCTCTTGCAGTCTTCCTAGATATATCGAAGGCTTTCGACATGGTCTACCACGATGGCCATCTAAGAAACATTTCTGCTTATGGTTTGTCTACTGGTTTTATAGCGTAGATATCGGATTTTTTTGAGGTATTGATTCATACGAGTGGTCATTGATAACTGCCCGTCGGATCAAATGGCTATCAATGCCGGAGTACCTCAGGGGTCGGTACTCTCTCCGATGCTCTTTCTGCTGCATATCAACAATCTGATTCCCGGTATCTTTGGGTAAGTAGATGATAGCACCGTCCGTTGTAGCAAGATACATATCTAGCGCGAGAACCATTGGGCAACAAACTCAAGCACTCAGACAGAGTATGATTGAGCGTCTGATCTAGGCCCTTGAGACATGCAGAGCCCTGAATGGGGCGACGCCAATCTGATCACGTTTAGGGAAAGCGAGTGTACTTCATCTGACTCCTACTTTTCGAGGTGTATCTGTTCCCATTACTGACCAACTCGAGCTTTTGGCGATTACTTTGACATCTACGCTCAACTTTGCCTCTTTCCTCGTGTCCAAGACTAAAGTTGCTGCCAAAAACTAGGTATCCTCACAAAGATGCGAAAGTACCTCAAGTCTGAACAGTTCAGACAGACTTGAACACTTCTTTTTCTTTCTTCGTTATATTGACATGGATCAGCTAAGTATCAGCTGGAGGCTCTGGAATAGATCGAGAGACGTGCCGAAAGGCTCATAATCAACGTCACTTTTGTTCGAAAAAAAATTCAAAGTCTGGAACATCACTGCAATATTACTAACTTATAGATTTTTATCGGATACATTTCGGAAAGTGTACAACTGATTTGTATGATCTAATTTCACCTTGCTCTTTTTTCTTTCAGAGTACATTTATATAAGTAGCTTGAGCACTCTAGTACGTACCTAGCACTGCACTACGGGGAGATATAGATGAATACTAACCCTTTGATATGTGACAACGAGTTGAATAACGGGTAAGGTGTAGAACACCGCCACGGTCAGCACATTCCACAGATACATCTTCGATCGAGCTTGTAACACGCGGGGGCGGCATCTATAACAACAGAAAATAAATAAGTTCAAGTGAATAAAATTAAGTATTAAATTAAAATTAAAAAAAAGAAAAACATCAAAGTCAATATCAACATAATCATCATCAACATCGTCGTAAAGATTATCGACATCATCATCGACCGTGTAAATATTTCTGTCAGGAACATCTTCTGTGGCCACGGTCGATATGTCAGACTCCGTATCCGACTAATTAACATCAAAATCATTAACGTCATCATTAAAATTATCAACATCATCTTAAATAAATACACTGTAGCTCACGTTTGGTATAGTCAGTCCAGTCCGACTCAAGTTTCGATCATGTGTAATAACCACGTTAGTTTTCATACTAAACTCAACATCATTACAAATATTATCAATATTATTATCTATGAGTAAATCATCATTGACATCAACAACATTACTATAAAAACATCATGGGTCCTAATAAATGCAAGTCACATACCTGGCCAAGTTAGCGACGCAGAGTTTCCCGCTGAGCGTGTAAATATTTTTGTCAGGAATATCTTCTGTTGCCACCGTAGATATGTCGGATTCCGTGTCCGAAGACGAACTACCGTCTGCAAAAAAGAACAGGATTTCTCGTTTAAGGCGGGAATCGACAGAAAAACTAGCACAAATTAAATCATATATTATTTAAGACTCGAAAAGGTTTCACTACTTTTGTGATAAGAACGTCTAGGCTTGGAAAGTGTTACCAGAGTGAGTTTTTGCCGATGGCTACAATGTTGGTGTCTTCAAATCGAGAGTGAATCGGTTTCTTCTAGGTAAGCACGCTGCATCGTAGACCGCATCGTCGCTTAACACCTCTACAATAGATTTTTCGGGTGGAAACTCTATTCTTTTTTTTTTTTTTGTTGGACAATTCACACACAACACCATCTGACCCCAAACTAAGCAAAGCTTGTACTATGGCGGCCAGATAGCTGATATAATACTTATATAGTTGTAAATACATACTAATTATACATAGAAACACCCAGACACAGTGCAAATATTTGTGTTCATCACACAAATATTTGCACTGGGTGGGAATCGAACCCACGGTCCTCGGCTTCACAGGCAGAGTTAACACCCCACACCAAGCCACGAGACCAGTCTAAGGTAAAAAAGTTTCTGGTATCTGAACATGTTCAGATCAGATTAGAGGTTTCCTGTGTTATGCGCACAATAATGGCCAAAACACCTTCCCAAGTGGTAAAAATACATATTTTTATAGCTGAGTGTCCTCACCTCCCCTGTCCCTCTCCCCGTCCCCGAGCCCCTGCCTGGACACGCCACTGGTCCCGCTCCCATCCATCGCGGGCACCCTGCGCCGGCGCACCACCGTCGGTATCTGTTGCTCTTCTTGCGTTATGAGACTGCCTTCTGTGGGTTAAGGATGTGGAATCTTATATACGGGCATATCATTACACTATTTCCTACTAATATTATGGGAAAGTTTGGGTATTTTAAGGTTTGCATGTTAGGGTGTTTGGATGTTTTAGTGTTTGGATGTTTGGTGTTTGAGTGTTTGGGTGTTTGGATGATTAAGTGTTTGGCTGTTTTAGTGTTTGGTGTTTGGGTGTTTGGATGATTAAGTGTTTGGCTGTTTTAGTGTTTGGATGTTTGGTGTTTAAGTGGTTGAAAGTTTTAGTGTTTGGATATTTCAGTGTTTAGATGTTTGGTGTTTTGAGTGTTTGTATGTTTAGTGTTTGGATGTTTGAGTGTTGTATGTCACTATATCCTACTAATATTATGGGAAAGTTTGGGTATTTTAAGGTTTGCATGTTTTGGTGTTTGGATGTTCGAGTATTTGGATGTTTGGTGTTTGAGCGTTTAAGTGTTTGGATGTTGGCATGTTTGGGTGTTCGGATGTTTAGGTGTTCGAATATTTAGATGTATATTTGGAATTTTGGACATTGGGATGTTTGTATAGTTATATGTACAAATGAATGAATGTTTGGGTATTCCGATTTTTTCTTTTAAATGTATAGTAGCTTCCGGTACGCCTGATTGG
Organism: Ectropis grisescens; assembly: GCA_017562165.1. Taxonomy (NCBI): domain Eukaryota; kingdom Metazoa; phylum Arthropoda; class Insecta; order Lepidoptera; family Geometridae; genus Ectropis; species Ectropis grisescens. The sequence goes on along the minus strand of CM029796.1, from coordinate 9,951,510 downwards.
AAGCGGTAGTTGTCGCTTAAGAACATCTGCAACATTTGAGATGCTGTCATGCGCGGTCCGAGGGGAAGGGGGTCACAGGAGACATGATCCCCCCCCCCCCCCAAAATCGTATAAGTTGAACAAAAAATCTAAGAAAATTAAAAATATCTAATAGTACATAGACTATTTTTTAACGCGGGAAAACAACTAGAATGGGAACTACACGGGTAAAATCTTGGGGGATTACTAGTGATGTATATGTATAAAGATTTTGAAACTTTTCCTTGCTGAAGTTCGTCAGTAAATACCTTTGGAGGAAGGTAAATCCATAGCTTGCAGGTAGGAATGAAGTTCCTTCCAATAATATAGAAGCAACATAATATGCCAAAAAAAAACTGCGCAATTTTATTATGAATGAATGAATGAATGAATGAATGAATGAAAACTCTTTATTGTTCACAACTTAAAATAACACATACAATATAGGAAAACAATAAAACTAGTGAAACAGCTGGCGGCCTTATCGCTGAAAGCGATTTCTTCCAGGCAACCTTGGGGTGGAGAAAATGGTAAGGAATATAAAAGGCGTGGTGCGCAATAAAGACTATTACTACGAGATAAGCGTACATTCTAATAGCATTACACACAAATACTTAAACTACTCAAAAACATAATACACTAATAGATACAACTAATCATAACATATACCTACATAAACATACACACTAATTGACAAGATGATAAATATAAGACAATTAACTTAAGAGAAATAAAGAACATGAATACAATATTTGACGTGATCACAGCAATCGAGCTAAATAAATAAATAGTAATACTAATGACAAACCTTTTCTAATACGCTAACATAGGTAATTTACATTCTCTTTGTACACTAAGAGAAAGAAAAAAAAATTACAAAGGTGGCAGCTTAGACAAATATAATTCTTTTACATGGTCTTTAAAGACAGGCAACGATTGCAATTTTCTAATATAGACTGGTAGCTCGTTCCACAATTTAACAGCCTGAAAAGCAAAGGATCTGCCATAAAAGTTTCAGAACGTGCAGAAGGGGTCATTAGGGTCAAGTTGGTTTTCGATCTTAGTGGAAGAGAATGACAATCCTGTAGTAAAGTAAACCGCTCTTTAAGGTAACGCGGTGTGCAGGGTTAAATAAAACGTTGTACAGAAGAGAAAGAATATGTGCATTACGACGCTGGCGAATCGGTAACCACTTGAGTTTAGCGCGAAATTGGGAAATGTGATCATATTTGCGTAAACCAAATATGAATCTAATGCAATAATTTTGAAGGCGCTCAAGTTTATTAAGCTGGTCCTCTCTCAGATCAAGAAAACAGACGTCAGCATAGTCCAAGATGGGGAGCAGGAGAGACTGTGCGAGTGCAACTTTAGTGGCAGTGGGTAAAAAGTTTCGTAGACGCCTAAGTGAAGCACCTGATGCAAACATCTTGCTGCTAATGGACTTAATGTGGCTGTCCCAAGAAAGAGTTCGATCTAATGTTATACCAAGATTCCTAACTGTGTCACTGAATGGTATCACAATGCCGTTAAACATAATGTTGGGAATCGTAGACCATTCAATTCTGGAGACCCAGTATGAACTACCGACTATTATAGCCTGTGATTTTGCGGGATTGACATCCAGACCAAAAGACTTGCTCCATTTCTGAATAGAAAATAAATCGGAATTAGTTTTTGAAATGGCTAAAGCAAGATCGAGGAATGAAGCTTGTGTATAAATTTGTAGATCGTCTGCATAAAGGTGGTAGGAAGAAGTAATGTGTTTAGAAATAGTGTTAATGAAAATAGCGAAAAGAAGAGAGATAAGACACCGCCTTGAGGGACACCAGCAGTTGTATTACACCAAGAAGAAAAGGTATCTTCTAGGCGAATCCGTTGCCGGCGTCCTTGTAGATAACTACGAAACCAATCGATTACCGGTGGAGATATGTTAAGTGAGCGTAGCACTGCTAGTAAAATGTCGAAATTGACGGCGTTGAAAGCATTACTGAAGTCTAACAGAGCTAGAACAGTAAGCTTACCGTCATCCATCCCCAAGCGAATATCATCGGTGACTTTAATAAGTGCAGACACAGTGCTATGCCCTGGGCGGAAACCGGACTGGAATGGATTGAAGAGGTCTTGTCTATTAAGAAATTCATTCAACTGTTTGTGGACAAGACGCTCAAGGATCTTGGAAAGGAAAGGCAGGATAGAAATAGGACGAAATTCAGAAAAGGATTTAGGGTTTGACTTTTTAGGTAGTGGCAAAATTTGTGCGTCTTTCCAGATAGAAGGGAAAACACCACTTTGAGCTGAATTATTGAAAATGGAACACAGGGCGGGAAGGATTATATCAAGGATAGGCAATAACATGTTCCGACTTATATTGTCACCGCCTACCGCATTGGAAGAGATAGCCATGAAGCTCTTCTTAACATCACACTCGGTAAATCGATTAAATACAAAAGAAGGAAATTGAGGTACAGGAATGGCAGATAGATTACTAATAGTTAAATTTTTTTCTGTATCAGACATAGCAGATACAGAAGTGAAATGTTGATTGAGAGCGTTAAGATCAGTAATGTTAGAAGTGAGATTAGATCGTGATTTGCCAATTCCCATAGACCTAAGGAATTTCCAGACTTTGGCTGGATTTTCATCCTCTACAGAAGCATGAATATGACGGCGTATTGCATCCCTACACACCTTATTGCAGCGATTACGGGCCTGGACATATTTAGTTTGATTTAATTCAGAAGAATGCAATTTGTATTTAGTTTTAGCTACTGCTTTTTTATGGATCAAAGTTTTAATATCATCAGTGAGCCATGGTGCTGGTAGATGTTTCATTTTGATGGCACGCATTGGTGCATGCACATCATAAAGTCCAATGATGAGAGTGTTAAAAATGTTTAATTGTTCATCCACAGAATTAGCGTCAATGACAGAACGCCAATCAATGTTTTTGCTTCTTTAATAAGAGCGTCGGTATTCATGCCACTAAAATTGCGCTGCACAAGGATTTGAGGTTTGATTTTTGGAGGTCGAATTTTATAAGATAGAAAAACTAAATCATGGTATGAAAAATTATCAGCGGAATATTGACCATGTTTAGCGACATTATTTGGGGATGCGACTATCATCAAGTCAAGAAGAGATGGGGTGCAGTTTGGGAAATGATGTGTAGGATTTAGGGGTAGTAGATGTAGATTAAAGGATTTAAGGGTGGATTCTAGTGACAAGCTGCGGTAATCTTTTCTGACAAGACACGTATTAAAATCACCCATAATGATGGAGTGATTATAGGAAGGAATTAAGTTAAATAAGATAGACTCGAAAGAAGAAAAATAATTAATATTACTGGATGGACAATAATAGACTCCGAGAAGAAGTTTTTTATGCGAGAGTGAAATTTCAATAAAAAGATGCTCGCCACCATTCACAGGAGGCGGCGGCTGTGGCGATTGACTTAAAATTGAAAAAGGAATATTAGCTTTCAAGTAAATAGCCACACCGCCGCCACGACTGGCGCGATCATTTCTAATGAGAACAAAACCGGGAAGTGAATAGGAAGTCGTTGGAAGACTTGGGTGAAGCCAAGTTTCGGAGACTAAAATTGCATGGATATTGCTCTGATCGAGGGTTGCCAGCATTTCGGGATAACAAGATGGTATGCTCTGAGCATTAATGTGAACTACATTAAAGTTTCCAGATACGTCACTCAAATTGCTCTCAAGGAACTCAGAAAGTGGAAGTATGCTTGTAAAACTGTCATTGGTACTGCTCGAGTCCATATGAGATGCCGAATGAAATTCGTTATCACTGTCACCATTGTCATTGTCATAAATATTGATCATTTCAAACAAAAATATATAATAATAAATATATAAATAAATATATTTAAAAAACCTAAGAACAATACTAATTATAAATAGATGTAATAGCTAAAAAAAATAAAATTATAATAGTATATCACAAATAAATAAATAAACAGTTTAGAGTTAATATTAACAATTAATAAACCACCTGCCGGTTGTGCTGGGTAGAAAAATTAATTAAGTACTTAAACATTAGCAACACAAAAGGAAGCAAATAAAATGACATGAAAAAAAAAATAGAAACCAATGGACTAAAGTTTTACAATTAAATATAAATAAATAATCTCAAACTTGACATGCCTAACAACAATTCAGTCCAAATACTATATTTGTAACTTGCAAAGTCATAGTAAGCGTTTTGGCAAAATATAAGTATGCGATACTACGAAAATAAATTACAAAAAAGTTCTTGACGTATTATTTTACATGGTATAAAAAAAAAAGCAAAGGAGTAGAATCTTTTGACCCTACTTTGTTAAAAATTATGTTTAGCTCAAAAATATTGCTTTTTTTAAATCGAGTCTGCAAACAAGAGTTAAAAACTATCACAACACCACAGACGCCTGATACAAAAAGAAGGGGAAAAACACTAAGATGTGCAAATCAACAAAAATAACAGTGTACAGAAATAAACAACAATGCAAGATTTATATAGAATTGGAATGAACAGATTATTGTTTCATAGCCACTCGTCGTTTAGTGGGCATGACTTTCTTCCCAGCTACCGCAACAGTCTTCTTATTCATCGAGGACGGCGCAGGAGATGAAACCGGCACTTCGATGTTATCCAGATCGCTACGGGTGCTAAGTCGGTGTCGCGTGTTGTTAAGCCCGAGTACTATGACGAATCCATCCCGTGTCCAGCATTTTGTTACACCAAAACGATCTCGGGCTGCCATGAAGAGTTCATGTCGCGGCTTAGTCAGATACTCCGACATTGTGATTCCGGACGACTTTAAAGATGTTTTTGCGTACCACAACTTCTGTCGAAGGAGCATGCTGCTCAGCTTGATCAAAATTGGCCGCGGCCTATCCGAAGTAGCCGAGCGACCTAAACGATGACACCTACTAAAATCTGAGGTTTGGAAATTCAACAATTTGAGTTCCTCACATACCACTCGTACTGCGCAGGCTGCTGTGTCCTCACCTTTCTCTTCGGGCACACCGTGAAACAACAGGATCTTTCGACGGGACCTCATTTCAATATTGTCAATGTCACGAGCCAACAAAGTAATCTGTGCCTGTAGCGACTTCACCGCTAACAGAATATGTTCTCGAAAAGAGTGAAATTCCTGTGCCAGAGATGAAGTTTTATCCGAGGGATTCTGCTGTAATGCTGCTTCAAAGGTGTCCATCTTCTGAACAAACAGAGCCTGCAACTGCTCTTGGCTTTTCAGAACTGCTTCCATTTTTGTTGTACAAATAAGTGATGACAATGTGCTATTGTTATATGTTGCTTAATTCAAAGGAAAACACTCCCAGGCAGGTAATTTATGTTAACAATTTAAAAACACATAAAATTAAACTTTAAAATGCGTGTTTACTAATTAAAATATTAAATTTAATTCAAGAGCAAAATAGTTGTTGTTGTTATTGCAACTACCCACAAAGGAAAAAAAAAATTTATGTTACGATCTGAAAAATAAAATTGGCAACACTGGTCACGTGCAGTTATTACACGTCACTTCCGTTATATATTTTTCTTACGGTTTTAGACTTACATTCTTTTTTTTCAGTTCGGTTGCGCAGCAAAATCGCCTATCTGTTCCAAGCCTTTTTAAATAAATACACTCACGTTTGATATAGTCAGTCCAGCCCGACTCAAGTTTCGATCGCTTCCGGCGATCTATTTCAAGAAGAGCGCGCGCGCGTGTTCGCAGCTCGTTTAACACTGTTCCAAGCCTGTCGTAAGGAACTTTGTTCCAATACACCTATACTTAGGTAAATTGTTAAACATCGTGCTATCTCGCTCACCCTCGTTGTTAAGCATATCTTCTCTGCTCTTCCTGCGCTCGCACAGTATAGAGATGATAAACGCCACGTAGAAAGAGAGGAAGAACGCGAGCGCGGCCGCCGCGGCTATTATGTACTCCTGGTAGGATATTGTCTCGATGATTCTGAAACTGATGGAAAACGGTGTTGATGAGGCATTATAAATTGTATTTCCTAAATGCAGACTACAGAAAACCATTAACTCTTCAAAGTCAAAGTACTTTATTCATAAATGTACAATTTACACGTCAATTAATAAAAAACAAAAACAAAAGAAAGAGCACACAAATTGTATACATTTTCAAAGTTTGAAATGACTACTTTACTGTATTATAATAATTATTGTACAGAAAACTGTCAAGCATTATACGAGTATAATATGGCTTTAATACAATTGTACTAACCTATGTCAAATTTTTTCTTTACATTTTTATGGGAACTTTGCCATCACTCTCTAAAAATTCGCTGTAACTATAAAAAGTTTGATCGATAAGCCAGCACTTTAATCTGTTTTTGAAGCTGCCAAAACTAGGGGCCGATCTTTCAAATGTAATGGTATTCGCTTCTATAATTTAATATCTGCACAAGTGGAAGGTCTCAATGAAACTAGGTTTAAAACCGAAATAAAAAACTACCTAATGAGCAAAGCATATTACACTGTAGATGATTTTGTAAAGGACAGCAATATTTGGAAAAGGAATATGTCAAAACTAGAACTATCGAGTAAGGTAGAATAATATTAAACACTAGATGCCCGCCCCGGCTTCGCCCGTGGTACATTAAATAGCACTCATCGGGATCCCGTACATATCCAACGGTGAAATAATGACTGAAATCGGTTCAGTCATTCCTGAGAATATCGTTTTCAAACAAAAATCGTCTTCAGTTACCTGCTACGCCACCTGTCGGAAATTCGTCGTACCAACTCAGATTTCGAATCAAATTTGATTAGCAAAGGTTTATATTGAATGACGTAATCTTAGACACATGCTGTCATGTTAAAGCACGGCACGAAAACTCTCAAAAAGGAATATTTTTTCCCGTTTTTGTTACATTCTTGATTCATGCTCCGCTTCTATTGATAGTAGCGTTATTTTCTATAGCCTATTATAGCCTTCCTCGATAAATGTATTCCACGATCCTTTTCCTTTGAATACCATATTGAGGGGGTTGTGATGTAATCCGCCATTTTGTGGCAACGGCAAGGGAATTTCCAGCGACCTTTGTGAGGTCATCTGTCCATCTAGTGGGAGGCCGTCCAACACTGCGTCTTCCGGTTCGTGGTCGCCACTCGAGAACCTTTCTTCCCCATCGGTTGTCAGTTCTGCGAGCGATGTGGCCTGCCCATCGCCACATCAGTTTGCTTATTCTTTGAGCTATGTCGGTCACTTTCGTTCTTTTGCGAATATCCTCATTACGGATTCTGTCGCGCAAAGAGACTCCGAGCATAGCCCTCTCCATAGCTCGCTGTGTGACTTTGAGCTTCGTTATGAGGCCCACGGTTAAGGACCACGTCTCAGATCCATAAGCCATCACATAACGGCCGTCTTGGATGAAATGAAATAATTTAAGGCAGAAAACTGCGTACAGATTCATTTTTATCAAAGCTAAAAACACTCCCGATTAAATCGCCTTTCGGACGAAAAATACATCGTTTTATCTATTCTGGGTCTACGATACCACAGACAGACACACACAATAGTAGGGGAGCCCAAGAGGGGATTTCGGGATTTACTCCAGCGCGGCAGATTAATATACAGTGGGAAACCTTGTACCTGGTAAAATAGCTCAACCAAATATGAGCCTCATATATAAGGCTGATAAGGAAAAAAAATTTTTTTATCATGAATTATTCTCGAGCACGTCAGATTAAGATAGGGTAAGTTAATTACATGCTAAGAAGTGTATATTCCACTAATCTGACAATTCCAGAGTGACACAAAGAAAGGGGAGGAGGGCTACAAAGTTATTAAAAAAACATTCCTACATTCTCGAGCGTGGTTATTTTATTTTAAAGGAAATAATTCGAGGATAACGAAAGGTATAATATCCAAGGATTCCACAAGCCGAAGTAGCAAATATTCATCGCTAATTAGCTCATAAAGCTGATTTTTCATATTTGAAATTCTATAGATCCCCCCCCCCCCCCACACAAAGGAAAAGGTAACATTATTCAACATTTTTTTCTTCTTATTACCTAAGCATTGCAATCCAATAGGTCTCTATGACGCTCGAGTAACTCCCCGTTTAGCATCGTGGGCTTCCCTACCACAAACACTATTTATTAAAGACTAGCGGTCCGCCCCGGCTTCGCCCGTGATACATAATATATTGCCTGTCAGGGATCATATAAATATCTCACAGCAAAAAAAAAAAAAATTTTTTATTGGTCCAGTGGTTCCTGATATTAGCGCGTTCAAACTCTTCAAAGGAAAAAAACCTAAAACGATCTAACAAAAATGCTTTATATTAGTACATATAGACTTGTACTTCGAAAACATACCTGAATTTTTTCACCTTCCCCTCTCCAGCGACCTCTATAGTTCGCTGTTCGCTCCACCCGAAGTACTGCGCGACAGAGGGCGACACTGTCGCATTGACCGTCCCACCGGTACAAGCCTCGTCCGATGTTTTGACTATAAACACTATGTAGAAACCTAGAGGGAATGTGTCTTGCTGAAAAGTAATTCAAAATACATATTTTTATACATAATATAAAACACCACTTTTCTAATTAATAAAGTTTGTAAGCATGTATTGATGATCGTTTGTGACTCTTTTACGTAAAAACTACTGACGGGTTTTGGATGAAATTTGGTACATAGATAGATAATATCGGGAATAACACATAGGCTAACTTCTATCTTTAAAAATGTATACAATAGGCGTGACGACACGTCCTGCAATTATATTAAATCATTTGATTAATGACAGTATTTAAATCGAATAAAATAAATACCAATTTTAATTTTGATATTTTTTAGTTTAACTTACTTTATGATGATTCAAAGCTGGATGGGCAAGTCAATTTTAAAAGTACGAAATTATTAGAAAATGTATTTACCATTGGATAACCCATTCAATTCGATAACTTTTGTTATGAAACCAGTTTCCTAATCGCAATATTTAATATAGCTACCATACAAACTTTCCGCGCGACGCATAGAAAATACGACAGTGTGACGTCACGTTTCTGTAGTGATTTGTATGAAGCGTTTTTTGGGAGAGTTCATAATTGTGATTTTAAAATCGTGATATCTCGGGAAGTTTTTAAGATAACAAAGTAATTCTTTCACCTATGTTTCAGTTATTGAGCAGCCATTTGATGACACATTAAATCAAAAATGAGTCGTCATGCCTATTTGTATGCTCTGTTTGGTTTTATTTTATTAAGTGACGTGTAAACTGTACATTTATAATTAGAGAACTTTGAAATTGGCTATTTTTAACCCCCGGCCAAAAAGGGGGTGTTATAAGTTTGACGTCGATGTTTGTCTGTGTTTGTGTCTGTGGCTGTAGAGCTCAAACGGATGGACTGATTTCGATGCGTTTTTTTTTATATTTGAAGGTTAGTTTCCGTGCGATGATTCTTAGCTGTTTGGTTAATATCGATTCAAGATGGTCGCCTCCACAAAATGGCGGACAAAATATTTTTTCACAACCTCCCCCAATATGGGTTTCAAATGAAAAGACTTGACGAGTAGAATACATTATGACAAATTTCAAATCCAAAATGGCCGCCATCACAAAATAGCGAATTAAATCGATTTTTTCACTACTACCTCAACATGCGTAGCAAATGAAAGGGCTTGACTAGTAGAATACTATGCACTATGACAAATTTCAAATCCAATATGGCCGCCACCACAAAATTGCGAAAAATATTTATTTTTTCACAACTCCCTCAATATGGGTATCAAATGAAAGGGCTTGATTAGTAGAATATTCTACAGATTACAAATCCGAGGTAGTCATTAAATCAAAATTTTTAGTTTTGTTATTGTTATTTTATTAAGTGACATGTAAATTGTACATTTAAGAATAGAGAACTTTGACTTGTAGCTATTTATTATCCCAGAAAATGAGGGGATTGGAAACTACGCGGGTGAAACCTAGTACATTATAATACTTACAGTAAGGGTGATGCCTCCTCTTCTGGTCATTGTCAGGTAATACCCATCGTACAGTATATCCCTTTCGTTATCAAATACTGGGCACTGGAAACAAAAATGAAAAATACAATATACAATATAGTCTTCCATACAATTCATCACACGTCAGAGGGGGAAGGAGTGAACTGGTGACCTATAATAAGAAATAACTGGTAAAATTAAAGATGCGCAGAGTAACACTTTTGCCGAGTTTTACTCGGTTAAATTTTTTTTTCAACCGAGTACTCGGCCGAGTATCTCGGTTCAATCAAATTCCCATTTCGCGCGCGTAAAGTACAAAGTACATTTTGATGAAAAAAGAACACTTTGATTATATTAATTCCTAAATTGGTAATAAATAAGTTTTGATTAACACTGTTGTTTTAATTATATCTACTTAAATATATTGATTTTGTCAGCGAGCAACACGGAAGGGAGTAGGCATACACAGCGTTTCCCCTCTGTCAAAGTACAAGCATAGAATAGATAATATAGATAGAACGGACACTCCCAACCCCCTGCCAATTTCAAGCTTCCTCACCCCTCAGGCCGTTTCGGATACGTTAGGACTCAACGAAGGGCTGGTATCGAACATCTAATTCCTAACGAAATATCATCATATATTGCTGTACTGTTTACGGTTGCCCGTCAACTAAACGGGACAAGAATAAAAGCTTTATTTAATTTCCTAAGGATAAAATAACGTAAGATTAGAAACTTTTAAATAACGTTGCTTTATAATAACGTAGTAATGTTTAACTCAAAGTTCGTAACTTACACACATTGAGATAATATTATTTACGTAGTAATAATTTCTCAAAGCTTACACAGCCAGTTTTGGGCACGGATTGATAATGCCTGGAGGAATAATTATAGTGACAGAATAAAGTTTCCTTCTTGGGTAAGTGTAAAATAATATGCGAATGTGTACCTACTAACAAAAATTGATATCTAGGTACCTTTCTATCATCGGTTTCGTTTGATTTTACGCGGCAATACATACATCCTTTTAATTAGAATAGTATAATTTGGCACCATTATCCATACTAATATTATAAATGCGAAAGTAACTCTGTCTGTCTGTCTGTCTGTCTGTCTGTCTGTCTGTCTGTCTGTCTGTCCGTCTTTACCGCCTAAACCAACCAACAGATTTTGATGAAATTTGATACATAGATAAAATACGAGGGGGTGATCCAAAAGTAATGATAATCAGTTATTTCTAGTGCACACAAAAATACAAAAAAATTACAGTCACTTGCTCAATTACCCACTAGTTCAGGAAAAAAAAATCATATAAATAGGCCACGATTCCCGGGAGCTACATTCATTTGAATACGGACTGTCAAGGAGTGAACATCAAAATGGAAAAACACGAAATCAGAGCTGTCATTAAATACCTCTGCTTGAAAAAAAATGTCTACCAAAGACATACACAGCGACTTGGTAGAAACATTAGGGGACTGTTCTCCTCCATATTCCACAGTTACACGCTGGGCTAAGGAGTTTAAGCTGGGAAGAACATCGACGGAAGACGAACACCGCGAAGGGCGCCCATCGACCTCCCTCACTGGAGAAAATGTGAAAAAAGTTGAAGAAGTTGTATTAGAAGATCGAAGAGTGACTATCAGGCATGTAGCTGAGGTCACAGGGATCTCATATGGCAGCATTCAAAGAATCCTTGTGAACGAATTGCATATGAGAAAGGTCTCCGCGCGTTGGGTACCGAAAATGTTAAACGACGAGCAAAAGAAGAAACGAGTCGACATGTCAAGAGCAAATCTCGAAAAGTTCCAGGCAGACAAGGATAATTTTTTGTCACAATTTGTGACCATGGACGAAACCTGGATCCACCATTTTGATCCTGAAACAAAACAACAATCGATGACATGGAAACGATCCGATGAACCGACGCCGAAGAAATTCAAAGTGTCAAGCTCAGCAGGGAAGGTTATGGCGTCTGTTTTTTGGGACGCTGAAGGAATAATCATGGTGGACTACTTGGAAAAGGGGCACTATTACAGGCTCCTACTATGCAGAACAAATAAGAAGATTGCGGGAGGCTATTAAGGAGAAAAGGCGAGGCAAACTGCGGGCTGGAGTGCTGTTCCATCAAGACAACGCACCGGTTCACAAAGCTGCAATTGCCATGGCTGCCATTCAGGAAGCGGGCTTTGAGCTGGTGGAACACCCCCCGTATTCACCAGATCTAGCCCCCAGTGACTTCTATCTCTTTCCACGACTCAAGGAACACCTCCGGGGCAAGAAATTTGACGATGATAGCGACGTGATGGCCGCGGTTGAGGACTTTTTGAGAGTCAAGATAAAGATTTTTTTCTAAGGAATTTTAGGTTTAGAAAAGAGATGGACTAAATGTATAGACTTGCTAGGAGACTATGTTGAGAAATAAATTTAGTTTTTGATTTTATTCATTGTGTTTATTATTGATTATCATTACTTTTGGATCACCCCTCGTAGATCCCGAGAAAGGACATAGGCTACTTTTTGTTCCGAAAAAAGGGTTGAAAGGGTTAAAATAAGGGATGAAAGTTTATATGGAAAACTTCGTCATTGTTGAAGAACTATGAAGATTTGGAAGAGCAATTTTTGTCCTCATCCCTAAAAAGCAGGAAGTAACTCATCCCAAAGACACCAGACCGGTAGCCCTAACCAATACAATTTCTAAAATCTTTTTCAGTATTTTGCAAACAAAAATGACCACATTTATGACTAGCAATAGGTATTTCAGGCCCAATCACCAGAAAGGGTTCTTGCCTGGTATTTCTGGATGCCTGGAACACAATACATTACTAGCAGAAAGTTTGAAAGATGCCAGAACACATGAGAGGCAAATTACAGTCTGCTGGATAGACCTAGAGAACGCGTTTGGTTCTGTCCAGCATGAACTTATGATATTTGCCCTAAAATGGTATAACTTTCCTGCTGAAATTATTGACATAATTTATTCTTATTATTGCCACTTAAAATTCGTCATAGCAGTAAACAAGGAATACACAAAACCACTTGAATACAATGTAGGACTATTCCAAGGGTGCTGCTTATCACCAATAGCATTTAATATAGTTATAAATATTTTAGTAGACAAATTAATATCCCGTGAAAAGAAATGGGGCTACCGGTTTAAAATCAACAATAAGTACACTGAGTCAATCTTGGCCTTTGCGGACGACCTTGCAATACTTACACGTAATCCCAAACAGTGTCAAGAATTGTTGAACGAAGTCGATGAGTTCTGTACATGGACGGAGGAATGAGGACAAAACCATCTAAATGTCATTGTCTTTGTCTGGGTAGAAGAAATACCAAATATACGTCTTACGATCCGGGACTCTCCATAAGTGGCCAAGGAGTTGCCACAATTGCAGAGGCAGTGCCTTTCAAATTTCTTGGTAGAAAGATAGATCACAAAGGACGTACACCATCATTAGAGGTGGTTGTTGAAAATTTCTTGAACAACCTCAATAAGGTAGACCAGCAGCCTATCAGCAATATCAAAAAGCATGGATATATGACAACTACCTCACATCACGTCTCACTTGGCCTTTCCTAGTATATGACATCGGTAAAACTCTCCTGGCAAAGCTAGATGCCAATGTCATAAAGATATTGAAGTCATGGTTCGGATTGGCACATCCGGCTGATCCTCTACTCTTTTAGGGATCACAATAGTTTTGGGCTGAAACTAAAGAAACCGTCTGAACTTTACAAACACCTAAGAGTTACAAAAACGCATGTTTTGGGAAAGTCGCAAGACGAATTAATTACATCTCTCCCAAAAGACAAAACTGCTTCAGACCTGGAATCTAGACTTCAATTCCATAAACAATTTATGGCAGGTGCACAAGTAAATACTGCTGGGTTGGGTGCGAGAAAAAAGGGAAGACCGAGACATGGTAAAACCTTTCTACAACAAGACGAAAATGACAGTTACAAAGTGCACGCTATGAATTTAGAAATGCAAAGTGAGTGGTTAACCATGGGTGAGTTCTGTATCCCATTAGCTCTAAAATGGCGCACCTTGATCTATGACTGGTCCCCTGCCTTATTAAAATTTTATCTAAATGCATTCCAAATGACCCTCCCTGACCAGAGCCAGAGTAACTTGGTAAGGTGGGGAAAAGCCTCTGAAAAATGTTGCTATACTTGTGGAGAGGCGATATGTACAGCAAGGCACATATTGGTGGGATGCAAGGTGCTCCTTAATGGGGGTCATTACTCACGGCGTCATGACAGAGTACTTGAAATCATACGTGAAGCCATGAGCCTTTCGGTAGCTAGAGCCCAAAAGGGATTGACGACAAACAACAGACAAATTAACTTTGTAAAAGAAGGCTCAACTTCAAACTCCAGGAACAAGCCTTACTCAATCCTGGGTACAGCACCTGATTGGACTATTTTAATGGACACGTATGAAAAGCACTACAAAATCCCAGAGGATGTGGGTGTTTCGTCATCCAGACCGGACATTTTCCTTTTTCTAGAGCTACGAAACGCATAGTCCTTGTAGAACTTACCGTACCGTGGGAAACTAATATACCTAAAGACCACGCGATGAAACAAAATAAGTATTACGACCTCCTAAACGAATTAACAAAAACGGCTATGTAGTTAGTTTATACGCTGTAGAAGTGGGAGCGAGAGGTATACCAGCAAAATCTCTATAACCTACTGAAAGACCTTGGCTTATCCAGAAGTGCTGTAAGTTCTATACTAGAACGTGTATCTAAAGCTGCACTAGTAGGCTCATATCAGATTTGGCTGGGCAGGAGAGAAAAACGAGTGGTGAAGGTGAGTGTTGATGTACGTCAGAAAGGGCCCCTTAAACCTACGCCCGAGTCACAAGTCTCGGGAACTACTCGAGTTTTTCTCTCTCTGCCACACGATGGACCCGGCACCCGCACGGTGAATCCATGGAATGCTAAGAAGATCGTCTCTCTTTACGTCTAGATATTTAACACGAAACCATAAAATGTATGTTTTAGCAGTTTTGTAGTTTCGAACTGTACCTACGGGGGTGGAATTGGGTTTTTTTATTTATTTATTATTATTTATTCTTGGGTCAAATTTAGTAATTCAAATTTCACCCTCTTCCTGTCAACCGATTAATCTGAAATGTTGTATACACTTTGGATTTTGATGACAATACAATTATGTTTATTCATTATCATTATAAATTCAAGATGGCCGCCGCTACAAAATGGCGGATAATTTATGTTTTATTAATCCCATCAATATGGGTATCAAATGAAAGGGCTCAACAAGCAGAATACAATATACTATAAAAAATTGAAATCCAAGATGGCGGCCGCTACAAAATGGCGGATAACGTAGGTTTTATCAACCCCATCAACATGGGTATCAAATGAAAGGGCTCAACAAGCAGAATACAATATACTATACAAAATTGAAATCCAAGATGGCGGCCGCTACACAATGGCGGATAACGTAGGTTTTATCAATCCCATCAATATGGGTATCAAATGAAAGTGCTCAACCAGTAGAATACAATGTATTATACAAAATTAAAATCCAAGATGGCGGCCTCTACACAATGGCGGATAACTTAGGTTTTATGAACCCCATCAACATGGGTATCAAATAAAAAGGCTTGACAAGAAGAATACAGTGCACTATACAACCTCAATACTTAAGATGGGCGCAGCCACTAAATGGCGTATCAGACTATCAGACAGAATTTTTGATAGTCGACGAGATTTCCATGGTGTCTTATCAAATGTTATGCACGATGGACGCTCGATTAAGGCAAATTAAGAACTGTGAAAATGAGTTTTTTGGAGGAGTAAACGTATTACTTTTCGGTAATCTTTTACAACTGCCTCCTATAAAATGATCAGGAACACCTGTTTTCAATTCTAATATGAAATTATATATATGAAAGTAACTCTCTCTGTCCGTTACCGTCTAACGCCTAAGCCACTTAAAGAGTTTGTTACAATTTGGTGCACAGATAGACTACCTAGACTTAGGAAAGGACAACGGCGACTTTTATCACAGAAAAGAGTTGAAAAGAGTGGAAATGAGGAGCAAAAGTGTGCATGGAAGGATCTTGGCACTCTTTGTATGCTATTTTTAACCGACTTCAAAAAAGGAGGAGGTTATCAATCCAGTTGTATTTCCAATTGTGAATCAATTTAGATGGTTATTTTTTTGGTTGGTAGATTATTACCATTACGTTCAGAAGCGGTCATATAAATTTTATCGAAATCAGTGCGGCGGTTTTTGAAATATGAACAACAAACTAAAATTTGCGTTCATGTAATCAGTCGATATATCTACTAATATCTACTAATAGACTCTAATAAAATTTGGTGGAACGTCCCAATATGATTTTAAATTAAAGTCTGTTTTTGATTAATTTTTTTGAGAACATAGTTTCTTTGTAATTTGTCGTGTAAATTGTACATTTATTAATAAATATAAAACTTTGACTTAGACCGATTTTGATTAGGAAACGTGAATTTGTATGGTAGTAGACATACGAGTAGGTACTGCCTCAATTACTTTAATAAATATGTGGCGCGGACGAAGTCGCGGGTAAAAGCTAGTATTTATATAACTCAACATTACAGCAAGTTTATAGACTACTTTACGTCATCAGGTGAACTCAAGGGGCACAACTATTCAATAAAATAATTCAGTAGCCCTAGCGCTAACGCACACATTCACGCGTGTGTACGAACGACATCTGCGTAGTTGTGTGAGAGTAGGTAGCTCCACAGCGGCGCTTGTATGGAGTTTTAGTGGAGTGTCCGGGGTGTGGTACAAGTCTGCGTGGACCATGGAGTTTGATAATATACTGTTGCTGAAGGCGGGGCTAGATTTGTGAATGGTGCTTTATTTTTTATGTGTTAATGATTTGGCTGTGAGAGTATGATCGGCAATGGATCGGTACAGGTATGTTTTGTATGTAACAATGCGGCTTTGCGCTAGTGTGCAACTTTCCCCTCCAGCAAGAAATGACAGAAAGATTTGAACATTATTTTGTAGCTAAGGCTTCCGTGCTTGCGCGGAAGATCGAGTTGCTCGATGGCCACATAACAGCGCAGTAAAACGCAATAAAAATGTACCACGGGCGAAGACGGGGCGAGCCGCTAGTTTAATACAAAAAAAATATACACTTACCGAAAAGTTCTGTATAGAAACGACAGCGCAAATATCATCATCAGATTCTATCATGACGATGACACTCTTCGACCGAGACATCCATCCCGTCTCCTTTGCAGAACTCTCCGTCAAATAACTATCTAACCTAGTCTGCTCAAAATCATTCAATTCTTTATTACACATTTGCTTCCTTTTCAAATGCTGCGTATCCAAATCTACCAATCTACTCTTATTCTGATCGAAAGGGTAGAAATAGTACATCGGTTGACTTGGCGTACTCGTCAAATTCGTGGTAGAATCCAGTTTTATGTAGAAATTGTTCACAATTTCTACCTTTATGGTAACTTTTATTGGGTCTGGCGATGAAGACGTCAAATGGACGATCGGAGTGTTCTGTGTTGACACATCTGAAATAAAAAATTATACTGTTCGTGTTGCCAGTGCAGTAAAATATATATTTTTTTTTGTGTGTGTGATTAATTATTTTGTTTCTATTTACGTATTAATGGGCCACAGAAGACTTTTATCCACTTCCCATTGGCTAAGAAGGCGTGAACAAAAAGAGAAATTTAAATTAAAACTTGGGAAGGAGTGTAGGTCAGGCGAACTTAACGTCATGCTCATTGTGTTTACGTAATTTTGATCGAGATTCACTGAAAATGTAATCATAAATATCAAAGAAGTAGTTTTATGTTTGATATAAACTAGTAATTAGATGTTTTCAGATTGACAGATGTAGGTAACCATAAACCTGTAAAAAATGGATCTTCATTGCGCCAAATATGGCGCCACATCTTTGATTTTAAGGGCGTTCAAATATTACGTAGCACAGGTTGGCCCCCCAAAGGGGGTGTCTTATAAAACATGACGGTGCGTTATGTTAGGATAAAAGGTCAGGTACGTCATTTTTTTATTTACAAAAAATAAATTAAGGAAATTTTACCGCCAATCTTTGTTGTGACTTTTAGGTAAAAATTGTCACTTGAATGTAAATGTAATTTAGGCAAATGTTACAGTGTGTCACTAGGGGCCTTGAAGATTTTGT
The DNA here is from genome assembly GCA_017562165.1 of Ectropis grisescens. NCBI lineage: Eukaryota > Metazoa > Arthropoda > Insecta > Lepidoptera > Geometridae > Ectropis > Ectropis grisescens. Next base: position 9,933,301 of record CM029796.1, on the reverse strand, counting down.
AAACGACATCCGCTTTTATAAAATTTTCAAAAATTCCTTTACATTTAACACTACCTTTGTTAGATACATTTTATAAACATACGGCAATAGTATTAATTTGACATATTTATTCATGACATCTGTAACTCATATGCGTCTTTTAAAAACATCTGATTGACTCTACAGTGAAATAAAATTATTGTTAAGGATATTTTTATAACACAAAAAACTATATAGTAACTTTTTAATTTTTTAGGAAAAAATGACTACCTTTTTTTGTTTTTCTGATTTAACAAAATCTCTTAAAAAATAATCCAAAATTGAAAACACTCCTAACGAACGCTGATCAAAATTTCGCAACATTATAAATTTGGGTCATAATACCTTGAACTAGGGTACTTATATAATTTTTTTTTTCAAGACAGACTTACAAGTAAGGTGGCCTTATGGTTAAAATTCACGCTACACAGTATTACAACAAGATTTTAATGAATTATTTAGATTTTATGTTACTTTGATATGCAAGTCCTATTTTTCTTATTTCGAATCATTGTCTATAATTGGGTCATCACACAAATATAGATTTTATCTCTAGCCCATTATAACTACTAAAGTCAAATATTATATTCAAATATTTAAGACAAATTTATTCGACTACTATACTGAAATTTGACTTAGACGGTTATGTTTTTTTTTGACAAGACAACGTCTAATAAATCCATTAACGCCGGCTGCAAGCACGAAAAAGTGTCCCGTTATGTCCCGTTACGCTCATTGTACGCTTGCGCCACATCTATCAATGGTTTTTTATGACGTTGTCACGTTAAACTATCGTCCGTTAACCGACCGATTTTACTGACAACCAATTTTTTTGATGATACTCGAAGGAGCTCGCAATACATTCAAATAAGTACCGGTGGTATACAAAGTTCTCCAATAAATTATCGATGTACAACTTTCGAGAATTTGCGATAAGAGAATTGTCAAAAATATTGTATTATGTTCTATGTAACTATATGAGTAAAATTTATTCAACCACTAAAGTCGAATGTATTGAACCACCAGAACCATTACTCTAATGCCAGTCTGATAAATCATGAGTCGAATAAATCATGATCAATTTTATGAATAACGATTTACGTCTGTATTTCCCACGCAATAGAGTCGAGTATATCATATACAATTTTATGAAATCGCAATAATTATTTGCGTCTCTATCTTCCACGAAATAAGGTCGAGTTTGTGATATCGCAATAATTATTTGCGTCTCTATCTTCCACGAAATAAGGTCGAGTTTATGAAATCGCAATGATTATTTGCGTCTCTATCTTCCACGAAATAAGGTCGAGTTTGTGATATCGCAATAATTATTTGCGTCTCTATCTTCCACGCAATAAGGTCGAGTTTATGAAATCGCAATAACGATTTGCGTCTCTATCTTCCACGAAATAAGGTCGAGTTTATAAAATCGCAATGATTATTTGCGTCTCTATCTTCCACGAAATAAGGTCGAGTTTGTGATATCGCAATAATTATTTGCGTCTCTATCTTCCACGCAATAAGGTCGAGTTTATGAAATCGCAATAACGATTTGTGTCTCTATCTTCCACGAAATAGGATCAAGTTTATGAAATCGCAATAACGATTTGCGTCTCTATCTTCCACGCATTAAGGTCGAGTTTATGAAATCGCAATAACGATTTGCGTCTCTATCTTCCACGCAATAAGGTCGAGTTTATGAAATCGCAATAACGATTTGTGTCTCTATCTTCCACGAAATAGGATCAAGTTTATGAAATCGCAATAACGATTTGCGTCTCTATCTCCCACGCATTAAGGTCGAGTTTATGAAATCGCAATAACGATTTGCGTCTCTATCTTCCACGCATTAAGGTCGAGTTTATGAAATCGCAATAACGATTTGCGTCTCTATCTTCCACGCATTAAGGTCGAGTTTATGAAATCGCAATAACGACATGCGTCTCTATCTTCCACGAAATAAGGTCGAGTTTATGAAATCGCAATTACGATTTACGTCTCTATCTCCCACGCATTAAGGTCGAGTTTATGAAATCGCAATAACGATTTGCGTCTCTATCTTCCACAAAATAAGGTCGAGTTTATGAAATCGCAATAACGACATGCGTCTCTATCTTCCACGCAATAAGGTCGAGTTTATGAAATCGCAATAACGATTTGTGTCTCTATCTTCCACGAAATAGGATCAAGTTTATGAAATCGCAATAACGATTTGCGTCTCTATCTCCCACGCATTAAGGTCGAGTTTATGAAATCGCAATAACGATTTGCGTCTCTATCTTCCACAAAATAAGGTCGAGTTTATGAAATCGCAATAACGACATGCGTCTCTATCTTCCACGAAATAAGGTCGAGTTTATGAAATCGCAATTACGATTTACGTCTCTATCTCCCACGCAATAAGGTCGAGTTAATAATCACCGCAGGTCCTAGGGTCTTCAGCGAAGAGGTTGTTGTGTGGGCACAGCGTACGGGATATGTTGGAGAACGTCTCCACGCTCACAGGAGTCTGGACCAGCATTGGAAGCTGCCATGAGAATACACCTGGAATCACACAAGATTTTTGAAGTGAAAGCTTCTTGGCGCACCACATACAGATTTTTTTTTGTAGACTGAACGATAGCTAACGGTTTTTTATAGGATACACTTCGGAGAGTGTCCAACTGATATGTATGATCTAATACCATCTTGCCCTTTTTGACGTGACAACGTCTAATAAATCGATGCACGCCGGCTGCATGCACGAAAAAGTGTCCCGTTATGTCCCGTTACGCTCATTGTACGCTTGCGCCGCATCTATCAATGTTTTGTTATGGCGTTGCCACGTTAAAGTATCGTCCGTAAACCAACCGACTTTACTGACAACCAATTTTTTTTCCTATCGGACTTCTCGTTGCTCTAAGAATCGGCATCGTTTCATGGTTGATGTCCCAAAGATTTGAACAAAGGAACATCAACCATGAAACAGTATTGATTTTACGAGCTACAAGCAGTCCCATAGAAAAAACTACAAGATGATATTAGATCATGCAGATCAGTTGCACACTGTCCGAAATGTATTCGACAAAAATCCGATAAGCTAGCAATTTTGCGGCGATATACAAGACTAAGTCTTTTTTGCACGGTTGTCGTTGCTTATAAGCCTTATGTCACGTCTCTCGATCGATTCCAGAACCTCCAGCTAGCACTAAGTTAACTTACCTTTCTGCTGTCGTGCGGTGATGAAGAGCGGGTAGGTTCTGTTCGCGAAGTCGCTAGCGACTGTCACGCGGGCGGGCGCGTCATACTCTGCGCCCTCGGGGTGTGCATGCTCCTGTGGATGTATCATATTCACATATTATTACTAGCGGCCCGTTCCGGCTTCGCTCGGATATTGTCACATAAAGCCCATTAATCGAAATATAAACTATCCTATCTTTTAAGTTGGATCAATCTACACATGGTGTCCAAATTTCATTAAAATCGGTTAAGTAGTTTAAGGAGTCCATCGCGGACAAACATCGTGACAGGAGATTTATATATATTAAGATGTCACTGATTAACCAAATCCGCATCTGGCCGAGCTGAAGATTGACGAGCAGTTACTCCCGTAAAGCAACTCGGAACCCATATGGGTTCGGCGCCGGATACGACTCATCAAATGAAAAAAATAAATAATAAAACTGAATCTACCCTCAAAAATTTTGCCGTTACTTTTTTTTATAATGAGTGATCACACGAGCAGAACATGTGCAGGTAAGCAACATGCCTGCCACATAACAGTGCAGCGACACGCAGCTATTGGAACATGAAGAGTCCATATCATTACCTAGCACTGCACTGTGCTCGTCAATCAGAGATCTAAGATGTTACATCACTAAGCCCCTGTCATTTCTCTGAAAACATTGCCCTTCAAACCGGAACACAGTAATGTTTGCAAATTACTATTATTATCAGTTTCGGCAAAACAAATCATAAGTGAAGGATTATCAACTAAAACATTTTTCAGGAGCAGAAAAAAGACTATAAAGTAGTGAAATAAATTAATAGATGTCTTAAAATTTGGTTAATCACGGGATAACATAAACATAAAGAGCAAGAGTAGCTCACTAAATATTCCCACGTCAACTAAGCAGGTAAACTTGCAGAGCGCTGCTAGTAAAGTCTTTCTTACTCTACATGTTTCCAGAGAAATTACAGGGCTTAGAGATATAAGATCTTAGATGTCTGGGTGACGAGTGCAGTGCAGTGCTAGGTAATGATTTGGACTCTTCATGTTCCAATAGCTGCGTGTCACTGTGCTGTTATGTGTCAGGCATGTTGCTTACCATCAGGCACATGTCCTGATCGTCTCGTCACTCTTTATTTAAAAAAATAATAATATTGCATTACTTTACTACGTAGTTGAATCCGATGCACCAACCACACGTGATGGTGTGGTTTTTTGCATTGCTGTCTCTATAACATCAAATGAGAAGAAAAGAGAGAGCATTATCAGAGCTAAGACAAAATTTCCTTAGGCAATAGACCTCCTACTTCATTGCTCTGCTGGTACATTTGAAGTGCGAAAGGGAAAACTATACGATTTTTTCCCTGCAACAACTTCTAAAACATTTTTTTAAGTGAAAACGACTTTTGGAGCACCACACACAGATTTTTCGTGGACAGTGAATTGACCTCAAGCGTCACATTCGTATATGAAAGAAATTTTCAGGTGAACTCGGGATCATGGGCATCTAGAAATGCATTAGCATTTCATAACAGTGGCATGCTATCATTTTACATTTACAAATCTAACCATGGCTATCAAGTCTAGATAGCCATTACATATTGTCGTTGAAGTTCTAACACCACGTAAGTCACTTTTTGGCTATTTTGACTTTTTGATGCCATTCGCTAGAGAATCGGAAGACGCATCGTTTAAGCCAATCAGGAACACACCAATAAAACTCGTGAAATTAAGAAAAAATGCAACTACACGGGATCCACCAAATCGGCGTTATATTTGGAAACAGCATGTAAATCATTTAATTCCATACTGAGAAACGGACTCCCCCGGTTGTTCCTAATAATTTATAGAAAAAAAGGTAAGAAAATATCATTACATTATTAAAAGGTTGGATTTTTCGATTTTTTTGATATTTCTTTTTTTTTACTCTCCTGAAACGTTGCTATTTTTGACATACGTGGTGTTAGAACTTCAACGACAATATCTACATGATAATGAATGCTTTGAAGATTTTTCCAGACTAGCAGCACCCTCCCGTTTCACCCGCATAGTTTCCAAAGTGACCTATCAAATTCTGAGTTTTAATTTTCAGTTCTATCGGCAGTTCCCATGAAAGCAAATAATTTTTTTAGTTTTAAAAATCACATACACTTCCCGCAAACTCCATGATGTACTCCGTGTTTTTGTCCACACTGACTGTGTACAACACATTGTATTTGTACCTGTGGATAAATACAAATAACAATCATTATTTCATAGCAAAAAGTTATTTTAAATAAATACACTGGTAACATGGGTAACTCAAGTTTGACCTAGTCAGTCCAGTCCGACTCAAGGCTCGATTTCGTCTAGTGATCTTTTTCAAGAAGAGCATGTGTTCTCTGCTCGTTTAGCACTGGACCGAATGCGATCAAAACTTGAGTCGGACTGGACTGACTATATTAGATGTGACTTACCCATGTATTTATGTAAAATGTGTAATAACCACATTACTTTTCATACAAAAAGTTATATTGTTACAAACCTATATTTATTTATTTGCGTATATGGGTATACAAAGATATTATAACAAAGTATTCATGTAAAACAAAGACCTCCATATTCTACCTTTCGGTATGCAAAATATTAATTTACAAATATTTATGAATAGATCACAGACACAAAAAAATAAAAAAGCATGAATGCAACAGAAATCAACCAACCGAACACACAAAGAAGCCAATCTATATCTATAGGTTTGTTTTATATGAATATCTAGCAGCACCCCACACATCTACCCACATAAATCTCAGTCCCGGGTAGTTTATTGTGATTTAAAATGGACCATTCCAGAATATAATCTAATTGTGCCTAAATTGAAATCTGTTCCATGTAGCCATCAATGCAATATGTCTGGTAAGACTATTTGTGTTAGTCTTAATTTATACAATGAAAAGAATAAAATAATAGTCAGCTGATTAAAGCCTTTTTCTTCCCCATCTTTTCATTTTTGGGTTTTATTTGGTTATGTTAATGTCATCTGTTAATTGAAGGATGTGGCTTTGAATCCTAACCATATGGTTTACATATATTTGTGATGATTTTTCATGTTTGTTCAGATTCTGGGTGTTTTTAAGTATCATAAGTATGTTTAAAATTATATGTGAATTTTAACACCTTCCTTAGTACAAGCTTTCTGTTTCTAAGTAACCATAAGTATGTTTAAAATTATATGTGGATTTTAACACCTTCCTTAATACAAGCTTTGTTTAGTTTGAGTCTGGATGGTGGTATGTGTAAGTGTTAACTAATATTAATTTACTTATTTCAATTGTAGTATCGGTTTTATGTATTAGAATATCAGATTTTGTTGTTTCAGCTTTACAAAAAGAGCGGTTGAAGTCGCGAGAGGTCAGTTAGCTAGTAAATAAGGAGAAATCTACATTGGTTCAAGGACTTATTCTCAGTAATCTTTGTTTACTTTAAGTAAAGTTATTACTCCTTTATCTAAATTAATTGTGCTGTTGTGAGTCATAAGAGTTTGTCGAACTAAAAAGTATCTTCGGATATCTATGTGCACATGAGAACTGAATGATAGTTTTTAAGAAAATTTAAAGGCATATATAAAAGTACTCACGTATTATTGTAGTGAAATATAATTTCATCTCTTCCGGTATCCTGCTGTACACTTATGTAAGGTAGACATAGAAATATAGTCACTTTTAGCCAAGTTAGGAATGCCATTTTCGATTTCGGATTTCATGAAACTAGGACTGAGTTTTTGGATACCGTTTTTAACTTAAATAGATCCTCGGGTCTGTTTTTAGCACGCTAACTAGAGCAATATATTTTATTTTGTTTTCAATTTATTTGATTTTCGCAGAACTAGTAATTTGCCTTCGCCTGCATTGCATTGTCAACACAGATTTGACAATTTGTCATTTGTTTGTCAATCTGTATCAACAAGTTTTTAAATATTTCGGACCCTGGATACAAGCCCTGTAGCCACTTCTCTCACTGTTGTGGTGTTGTGGCGCTGTTTTTACTATTTTTTAGTATTCTTGGCGGAATGAGGCGTTTTTAAGATCCAAAAAGACCTATCAAAGACCAAAGACAGTTCCCAATTTCACCAAAGGTGGCCCCAATGTTTTATTTTGTTAGATAAATTTCACAAAACAAACAGTGGTGCCACACTTGGCAAAATTTAGTACTATTTTTGACAAGTCAATTCGCATCTGGAAAACGCCTCTTTGTGAGGCTAATCCACAATAAACAATAATAGTAATTAACTTCTAGGTACTTACCACATCAATTGAACCTGTCACGAAATATTAAATTTGCATTTCACATCCATTGCAAAAAAGTTTTGGTTGTATGTTGCATTACTGTTTTATCACAGCACTTACACCTGTTTTCATCACAGTTCTTACACATACACTTTAACACCATATACATATAAACAGCAAATAAAAGAAAATTGCAAGTCAAACGTAATTTCAGAACCGCGTAAAATTTTGTTTTTAAATTATTCTTGGCCATTTATACTAGTCATTCAGCCGCATGGTATTCTTTTGTTGCTATGCTTAATAGGTACATTAAATTCAAATTTATAAATCGTGTTTGTTTTTGATTATTACAATTATTTAGTAGTCTTTAAATAGGTAAGTATTTCTTATTTTGGTTTTCACTTCTGCCGTGCGGTCTTAAGACCCCAATTAAGAAGAAGAGATAAGCGCACAATTTTTTTCATATTTTATTAATCAAAAATCCATTGAATACATACTTTGTAGAATATGAAAATAAATAATGTGGTGTCTATAGAATTTTAAAAAATAACTTAAATTTATGTGTACTGATTCTGAACGCAATCCGAACAACGCAAATTCGGAATGACAATCGGACGATCCTTGTCGCAATGATTTTAAACGGATTAATTAATGCGATCGACCCTATCTGAGCCCAAACTAAGCAAAGCTTACATTATGGCAGCGAGATAACTAAACGACGGGACGTAATAGATGGTGCTAGTGGAACTTTTTTTAGTACTTTGCCACTTTAGATATTTGCTTATGATTATCACACATAATCATTGTAAAGTCGTAGTGCAATGAATCGTAACCGTAGTGTAAAAATTGCGTAATTTTGTATAAATTGAAATAAACAAACAAACAGTTATTTTTTTGTAATTACGAATAAAAAAGTACTACACCTATGTAGTTTGCAACTTCATTTTGTTTTCTTCGGAAAGCGGCTCTTTATATTTCATAGAAACGACCTAACGACACTCATGTGCAAAAAAGAATTCAGTGTCGAGTTCAAAATCTAGAGGGAGGCCTATGTTCAGCAGTGGACGTCTTGCGGCTGATGATGATGATGATGATATTTAACTCGGTTATTCCGCTTATGGCCGTTGATATAGATGGCACTGTACATAGAAAATGTCGTAAAAACAAGTTCGAGTTCAAAACAAAAGTTTGCTTGCTACGTGCTTGCTACCTATTATTTTAATGATACGTGTTTCGACCTATAAATAGGTTTTCATAGAATAGAATATGCTTTATTGTATAAACTCGTTTCAATATCGTTGATGCCTATTCATGTTTCATTTTGTTACAAGTTACAAAGAGGTCTTAGGTGAGTGAATATATAAGAATAATGAAATAAGGAAAGTATGTACTTACTCATTAAATAGTTTACTCAATACTACTAACATAGCTATTAACTACTTAGTTATTAAAGCTCAACTATTGCACGTCCGCTAGGACAAACTGTTGATACCAGACCTTTCTAACACCATTATGTACACGGTTTTACGCAATAAAATTTCTTTCATTCTTTCTTTCTTCCTTTCTGAATGATCTTTTAAGTTTATGATGATGATGAACTTTTTTTTTTAGAATTTTCAAGAACGCATCTGTATTTGACCAATGAAAACCAAAACGCGGCCATATTTATTTTCGTTTCGTTCTGTATCCAATAGAATTTAAATATTTATGCTACCGGTTTTTTAATGGGCTCTGATTGGTTGAAGGTTTTAAAATGGCAAGCAGGTGCTATGCGTCATCCGCCATAACGATTGTGTTCGTGAAAGTGCGCTTTGTAATCGAATTGTAACGATATAAAGTGATTGTTTTGTGTTAAAAGTGTAATAAATGTGTTAATAACCATGACGGAGTGGCATGAAATGCGACATAACTTAGACAATAACCACAACTCGTCAGAATTATCTGTTGAAACATCCTATGAAATGTCTGACCCTTTTCACATATATACGGGTAATTTAAGCCCTATACCGGCGTCTATGGTGCCTAGAAAGCTGGATTTTAGTAGTATGGACGAGGACGATGGGCTTAAAGACGCTGCACCGGCGCCGGCGTCCCAAAGTCCGCCCTACAGGAGGGTCAGGGCTCTCAGGTAATCCTACCTACTTTCTCTACAGAAAACCTCATTAGTAATCTATGTAAACACTACGTTACGCCAGACGTAGTTTTTCTATTGTTCCTAATTTGTTTACCATCTTATTCAAAACAAAATGACCAAAACACCTGTCCTTATTACTTCTGAAAATGTTTTGTATCTTGGAAGTTAGCACATTCGCCAGATTGAAATTATGTAATAATTCAAATTTGCTGACAGCCATGCTAAATGCGAGAGGTACCAAGGTTCGTATTCTTGCATAATTCATGTTTTAACTCTGTAGTGACCTTTGTGTAAGTTGATTTCTTATCAAAATTCAATCTTTTATTCTGTTGTTTACTGAAGTCAAAGATTTTCTTAAATATATAGAAATTCTTAATGATATATTGGCAATGGCCAAATTATTTCACATCTGCTTCTAATTGACAAAGTTTCTGATGCAAATTTAGTTCCTATTCTCCATCTTATTGTTGATATTTTGTAGCTAGATTTTCTTGTTGTTGGCGTCCTTGCTATGTAAATCCGTAATAGAATAGAAGTCCCTGTTGTCTCACATACCATTACTGACAAAATCTGCACATCACATACTGTACACACGTAACAAAGTGGGTTACAACTGGAACAGTTTGCCTGACGGTGTTATTTCGGCAAAATCATTAAACCCTTTCTAGAACAAACTAGACAAATGGATAGTGAAAGACTATTAGTTCAACTAACAATACTACTAAAATGTCATTGTAAATGTCAATGATTACATGTTGGTTGCTTAATCATATACAGTATGAATGGATTACTAACTTAACTACAAGAGGCCTACTGGTCCATTGATCAGTTGCTGATTTGGGCCATTGGCCATATCAGCATAACGCCGCAATTATACTAAACAACCCTGAGAACAGTGGCCCATGACACTGGCAAAGCTGTGGTCATGCTGCATGCAGAAGCCAAAGATAAAAGTTGAAGTATGAATGTACCGGGTTGAAAGTCGAAAGAGTCAGATAATAGTGTAGAATAAATATTAGTGGACAATTCACACACAACACACTCTGACCCCAACCTAATCAAAGCTTGTAAAAAAAAAACTATGGCGGCCAGATAGCTGATATAATACTTATATTGTTGTAAATACATACCTACTTATTATACATAGAAACACCCAGACACAAAATAGCACATGGGCTATGTTATACCATGGGAAAATTAAAGGAACTGTGGAAATTAAAACCATGGGGTGTTACTAGTCTATTGTAAGTAAATGTAATGTGGCTCACCTGAAATTATTATTTTGTCATGTTTTCTATAAATTATGGGTGTTTATGACTTGATAAAAATTATTATTATTTTATAAAAATAGTATCCTGCGTTTTTCACTCATGCAGTTTACAATTGATCTATTTGCCAGGGTAAAAAGTAGCCTGTGTTATTCCAGGTTTTTATTTACATATGTACCAAATTTCATTCAGATGCCTTCAGTAATTTTCGCTTAAAAGGGTATCAAACATACAACCTTTTTCATTTACTAATATTAGAAAGATGAGTGGTTTATTTAAAAATAAATAGTTTTTTTGGTAAATAACCTTAATATTTAAAAATCTTTAACATTATTTGAAATAATTCATTTTTACAGTTACATTCTATCGTATCTATTCTATCTAGAACCTAAATTTATCTCTCAGTTAGAGCTGCCATCTCTACAAATGCCTTTAAAGCTGATAACAATTTTATTTTTTTTAAACATATCACATCAGCTAACCATACTATCAGCATGTCCTGCTGACACTCTCTGGCCTCCTCCAGCTTGGTTGCCATCTCTAAAGGTTGACAACTAAGACAAGACTCATTAAAACCACAGATTTTGGAGCCAAAGAGCCCAAAACCCCGTCATTTTCTTAACACATAAAAATCTAGGCTTTCATACCTCGTACATTGAGAGACCCGTAGGATGGGCAAATCCAGGGAAACCTACATGGATGGCAACCCTACATTAAATTAATAAGTGAATTTTAAGTCAGGCTGGACAGACTAAATCATTTCAATCATTAATTAATTGAATAATTAGTTCTCTCAGAAAACTGATACAACCAACTTTAATTTAAAAATCAACTCACACAGTTTATTAAGTCAGATACAATAAATAACAAACTAATAAAACATTGATGTATGTATTACTGCAAAAACTACTCCACCAATTTTGATAAAATCTATGTGGGAAAATTCGGAAAGGGGTAGAATTTCCTTTTTTTTTTTTTTTTTTTTTTTTTTATAGGTTTTACACTTGACCGCCATCTCGCCTGATGTTAAGCGACGATGCGGTCTACGATGGAGCGTGTTTACCTAGAAGAAACCGATTCACTCTCGATTTGAAGACACCAAGATTATAACTATCGGGGAAAACCCACTCAGGCAACTCATTCCACAGCTTAGATGTTCTTATCCTTTCAATGATAAAAGCAGTATTATCGAAATCAGTTCACCCAGTCGAAAGTACAGGTGACAAATATAAAAAAAATACAGTCCAATTGAAAAAGTCCTATTTTTGAAGTCAGTTTTCAGTTTATAGCTTCTGTATCATTATACATAATTTAGTGTTTGTAATTTGGATATAAATATAGTGTTTGTGATTTGGATTATTATGAAAAATAAGTTATAAGGTAATATAACTTACTGAAAAGGTTTTTTAAATGTATTTTTGTTTTGTGTACCTACGCCATTCGTATCTATCTACTTATTCTATGTAATAATGTAAATAACATTCATTTTTAGTTTTAGCTGTTGACTGTCTTGAAAATGACACTTGGCTAAAGTGTTACTGTTTTCTCTTGATCTTAGTTTTCCTGATACAGGCTTGCCTAGTGGGAAACCAACAGATATCACTATATTATTTTAAAAATTGTTAACAAAGACTAAGGTTGCCACCTGTCCGGGTTTCCCCGAATTTGTCCTAGTTTGGACGGTGTCTGGGCAGCGTCTGGATTTCATCTTCATCTCAATGTAAGAAGAGATATTAAAAAAAAATTACACATAACTATGTGGAAAAAAATGTTGACTTGCCTGGGTTTTGGGCTCTATAATCTAGAAAATCCAGGGTTTTCACAAATCTTGTCCTAGTTCCCAAACTTTACAGATGGCAACCCTAACAAAGACTCAAAATTCAATAAGATTGTTCTACTTTTGTTTTGTATATTTTGGTAATTTTTGTGGTAAATAAACTTTTTCATTTTCTTTTTCCATGTCAGTAAAAACATGTGACCACCAAACCACCATTGTTATTTTTCACAGTTCAAATTAATTGTTCCCTAACTTCCCAAATCTGGTAGGAACATGTACAAACCTGTATAGCCCAGTTTGTACACTGACTGCCAAATGACCTCTTTGAGTTGCTTGACCAGTTTTAGCCACAATACAGCTAAGAAGAGAAAGTTTGTTAATGAATAGTTTGCAAACTATCTCAAATGTTTTGATACTTTTCTGGAGTCGCTTGTAGTTTACCCGCGTGTTAGCGCTTTTTTTTTCGAGATGAAAAGTAGCCTATGTCGTATTTCCGCCTATTATTGATGTTATAACTTTCTTGTTTCCGTAAAAGTCTTTAGCCGCGTTGAACGCTTTTTGTTAGGGGAAAACGACACCGTCGCGTCACCGACACGCTATTGTAGCGTCAGAGCGACGGCGGAGCAGCGTTAGACGTTCTTTCAATGTATGAAATCTTGTGAGTTTCAAAAAAAAGTGTCGTGTCGCCTGTTAGTCTTTTGTGCACTTTTTCTAACATACGAAATTTCGGTTACGAAAAATCTGTTAAGGTACAGTTACACTACATAATGACTACAAAACATGTGACGACTAATCAGCTGACTGACATCTGCTGCGAAAAAAAATAACACCCACAACACCTTGTCTAGAAGATTCACGCCAATTTGTATCTTAGCTCTTCGGGCGCATGATTGCATTTTGCGTGGTTTAACGTGACTCTAAAGTATATGTCAATAGGCTTTGCGCCGAACATGCCAATTTCAACCTTATCATTACGGAATTATGTCGCTATTTATAGTATTGTAACTGTACTGGCATAAGATCGTGTCGAATAGAATTTTAAAATGAACTTTAGTCAGAAGCGTTAAAGTTGAGTTTGGTGTACAATTTTGTTTCTTACCTGAGTTTTTGATAGTTTTTTTCTCGAAGGAAAAGTTGCGAAATTATTCATATTTTCACCTGCCGATAATCGTAATTATGTACAATTAAATTATTATAACACAAAAACGACATCGTATCAGGTTTGATAGATAGATAAACTCTTTATTGCACTTAACAAAACAAACAAATTAAAAAAAAACAATCTTAAAATATAGTAGCGAATGGCGACCTTATCGCTAAAAGCGATCTCTTCCAGGCAACCATGGGATGTAAAAGAAGTTACAGTATAGAAAGACGGGAGTAATCAAACAAAGAGTTATTTGATACATTAATAAAAAAACAGGGCGCTGCTAGTAAAATGATATAACTCTGCACTATAATTTTTTGTGTGAACATTGCCCTTCAAACTGCAACCAATGTATGAACGTTGTTGCTTATAAAGAGTTTTATTCTACCTATAATTACATTAAATCTTAAAAATTTCTTATATGTATAAGACGGTACAGCACAGATGCGCCCCTTTTATTCCCGACCCCTCAGATCTGACAATAGGACCCATACGTTGTCAAGTTGCATTGTGAGAACACCTGAACAAGACACATGTCTTGATAATATGTTTCTCGTATTGTTTACGTTTCCTGGGGCTAGGAATAATAGTCGAATCATAAGCAGTAACCTGGGTGACCGAGCTTTGCTCGGTAACTTAAATACATACAGATTTTCTCCAAAAAAAAGGAACTTGAAAAAAGAAAGGCGGCCGGCTGGATTCGAACCCGGATCTACCATATTATGACCGCCCAACTTACCGACTGAGCTAATATACTGTCGCGCGACGTCGCGTAATTTACCGTCGCATTCTATTTATGTAACAGTTTTTCATTGTCTAAAAACGCGCATAAAACGGTGGTTTTTTTTTAAATAAAACCTGGGTAGATCGTTTTATCGGCCCCGAAACCCATTTCATTTGAAAAATTTCATGAAAATCGATCGAGCCGTTTCCGAGATTCAGATTCTATATACGACATCTACTCTCTTTCTACGAAAGACATAATTTCGAAATAATCTCGCGAATTTCCTACTCCGGTTCCTCTTCGATCCGTCGTTTCGCGTACTCCTACTCTAATTAGAGCAGGCTTAGAACATTTAAACGGACGAAACGACGGAGCGAAGTAGAACCGGAATAGGAAAGTCGCGAGATTATTTCGAAATTATGTCTTTCGTAGTAAGAGTAGACGAAACCTACTCTAATTAGAGTAGGCTTAACATTTAAACGTCAAACAATGTTCGATCGGACGAAACGAAATAGAACCGGAGGAGGAAAGTCGCGGGTTTATTTCGAAATTACGTTTTTCGTAGAAAGAGAGTAGACGGCCAGTATGTCGAATTTGGTTGTCGGTGCGCGATCACATCGTAAACATTATAATCCGAGAGCTGGCATCATATCTTGTGTAGGTATATAAGGCAAGCTTAAAACTTATCAACATAATATCATAAGCAGTCTACTAAATGTTCCCAATGTTGAAACGCTAGACACTGGCGAAATTACGGTAACATTACCGAATGGAAACCATTAGAAAAAGTTGAAGTTGAAATGTGGGAACTGCTGGGATTCGGATCCTTCTCTCGTAAGGAGAGAGCTAAGGCCATAATCCACCACGCTAGCCCAGTGCGGGTTGGCGGATGACGCATGACATCGAAAGATTCAAGGTCCATGTCGGTGTCCTCCTACACCGTTGTTAAGTTCAGCGGCATTACGCTCGTGACTTCGAAAAGACAGTGGTGCGCGTGGGATTTAAACCCGGGGCTTCCGGATCGGTAGTCGACGTTCTCCCGACTAGACCAGCCGTAACTTGTAAAATCACATTTTTTTAATAAATCACCGAATAGAGCTTAAAGATGTATAACTTCAAAAACTTAATGTTTTGTTGTCTATTTTGTTATTGAAGTGAAAAGTTCTTTTGGCGCGCCACAGTCAGATATTTCGTGGTCTGTGAATTTAATTCTAGCGTCACGCTCGGGAATGATAAAAATCTTTGGGTGAACTCGGGACCATGGGCACATTGGCCATCTAGAAATGCGTCAGCTTTTCCCGCTTTCACCCGCGTAGTTTCCAAAGTACGCTATCAAATTCTGATTTATAAGTTTTCACTTCTATCGACAGTTCCTATGAGTGCCAATTTTTATATTTTACTAGCTGTACCCTACCACGCTTCGCTGTAGCACATTGTGCTGCAAAAATTAGATAAAAACAATCCTTGATGCGGATTATATATCATTCTAAAATTTTAGCTTGATCGGTGCAGAACTTTTTGAGGTTTTGAAGCGTACACAAACCAACATAACATTTTTATATATAGAGATTATCGGTTTTGCTCCAGGTTGTTCGACAGTCCGCACACACCGAAAACTCTCATGGAGAAGTGCTCGACACCATCCTACCACAACTCGAGGTCGAGGCTGTTCCGACCGCCCAAGCTGAATGTGCAGTCGGGTATGTTATCTTTTTTAAGGTGAAAACTTCTTTTCGTGGCGCACCACACACAGATCTTTCGTGGGCTGTGAATTGAGCTCAAGCGTTACGCTCGTGAATGAAAGAATCCTTCGGGTAAAGTCGGGACCATGGCCATCTAGAAATAATGCTAACGCATTAAAATACTTATCTATCTCATGTAGCTTGCTTGCCATACTTAGAAGACTTATTTAGACGGACTTTGAAGATTTATTCCAGACTAGTATACGCCCTCCGGTTTCACCCGCGTGATTTCCAAAGTGAGCTATCAAATTCTGAGTTAAAAAAGAAGTGAATACCCCATCCGGACTCTGCCATGAGTCCTACCACTACGAAATTCTAATAATTACTAGTTTCTTCTCCTATATTAGCATTTTTTGTTTTTGGTGTGTAAAATGTTTTCCATCTATCTTACTGTTTCCAGCAGACATGCCCCCGGGGTCCAGCCACCACCTGCACCCGCCGTCGGGCGACGACGACTCGGCGCTGGGCAGCCTGCCGCCCGACGACGGCGACGAGCAGCGGCCGCCGCGGCTCGCGCCCCGGGCCAACATCAACCCGTTCACGCCTGACGGTGTGTACACTCTCACCACACTCTTACAAATAATACACACGCCATACTATCCGTACACTCTCAGAAATAATATCTAACACTATCCGTACACTCTCACTACACTCTTAGAAATAATATCACACGCCATACTATTTGTACAATCTCACCACACTCTTCGAAATAATATCTCACGCCGTACTATCCGTCCACTCTCACTACACTCTTAGAAATAATATCACATGCTATCCGTACACTCTCACCACACTCTAAGAAACTACTAGCATGTTCACCCCTGATGCCACGTACACTCGTATCGTATATACTCGTATTCACGCCGGACGGTTGATACACTCTTTTGACTGGTAGTTATGGGCCATCTATAAATTACGTCACTGTTTTTTTCAAAGGAATTCTTTGAAATGTATACCCCAAAGGGGTAAAATAGGTGTGATACTTTGTCTAAGACTGAAAAGTTTCAAAGACACTTTTTATTTAACTTGCAACTTGTATGACATTTCCTATGAATTGAGTACAGCAAAAATAATGAGTCAAGTACTTCAGTTTTTTATAAAATTCAACCCCTAAGAGCCATCAATTAAATTCCATTTTATTATTATATGTCTTACTATATTTGATATAGGCATATCATCTGTCTGTATATGCTGTTATCAGTGTAATTGCTTGTAAATAATTGTTTCTATCGGTTTCACAGGCCAAGCGTTGAACAAGAAGAAGAGAGCGTTGTCGAAAACACCCACTTGGGACGGCACACCGGAACAACCTGCCAAGAGATTGAAGGTAATCTACACACTTTAGCTTGACACAAGCAGCCCTCTAAATGTTCCCACAGCTGGGAATCCAGGCCTTCTCTGGCAAGGAGAGAATCAAGGCTATAATCTATCATGCTGGCCCAGTGCGGGTTGGTGGATAACGCATGTACCAGAACGATTTTATTTACATAGTAGTGACGTGACGAGCAGGACATGTTTTTTTTTTAATAAAGAGTCACGAGACGATCAGGACATGTGCCTGATGGTAAGCAACATGCCTGACACATAACAGCACAGTGACACGGAACTATTGGAACATGAAGAGTCGAAATCATTACCTAGCACTGCACTGCGCTCGTCACCCAGATATCTAAGATCTTATATCTCTAAGCCCTGTAATTTCTTTGGAAACATGCATATGTGCATACAATACATCTACTTACCAAGTTTCAATAGTATAGTTCGTGTAGTTACAGTTTCGGAGAAAAGTGGCTGTGACATACAGACGGATAGATAGACATGACTGTCATGGCTACATGTATTCTGCCATTTGGCTACGGAACCCTAAAAATTTATAAAATAAAAAATAAAAAAATTTTTCCTCAGGAATCGAACATATCCCGCTTCGAGAAAGAGTTCGTGGAGCTATGCGAGATCGGGCGCGGGCAGTTCGGCGTCGTGGTCAAGTGCGTGAACAGGCTGGACGGGTGCGAGTACGCGCTGAAGCGATCCATCACGCCGGTGGCCGGCTCGGCGGCCGAGCGCCTCGCGCTCAGGGAGGTGTACGCGCACGCAGCGCTCGGGAAGCACGCGAATGTGGTCAGGTGAGGGGGCGCTTGTGTAGGGAGGGGGGGCACTGGGATTCATCAAATCACTTGGATTAAGTCACTAAAATGAATGATTGAGTTACTGAAATGAATGATTGAGTTACTGAAATGAATGATTGAGTCACTAAAATGAATGGAGGAATCACTAAAATAGATGTGTGTGTCACTAAAATGGATGATGGTGTCACTAAAATGAAT
Source organism: Ectropis grisescens (assembly GCA_017562165.1). Classification (NCBI taxonomy): domain Eukaryota; kingdom Metazoa; phylum Arthropoda; class Insecta; order Lepidoptera; family Geometridae; genus Ectropis; species Ectropis grisescens. The sequence continues at coordinate 9,914,694 of CM029796.1, read as the reverse complement.
GAAGGAGATACTAGAATTAATGATTGAGTCACTAAAATGAATTAAAATGTTTCTAAAATGAATGAAAATGTCACTAAAATGAATGAAAGAGTCACTAAAATGAATGATTGCGGCGCTAAAATGAATGAAGGAGTAAAATTAATGAAATATTCACTAAAATTATTGATTGAGTCACTAAAATGAACGAAAATATCACTAAAATGAATGAAAGAGTCACTAAAATAAATAAATGAAAGATTCACTAGAATGAACAAAAAAGTTACTAAAATGATTGAAAGAGTCACTAAAATGAATGATTGCGTCGCTAAAATGAATGAAGGAGTAAAATTAATGAAATAGTCACTAAAATGATTGATTGAGTCACTAAAATGAACGAAAATATCACTAAAATGAATGAAAGAGTCACTAATATAAATGAATTAGTCAAATAAATAAATGAAAGATTCACTAGAATGAACGAAAAAGTCACTGAAATGATTGAAAGAGTCACTAGAAAGTGACTTTTCATAAATTTTAGTGGCTTTCAAAAGGGAGTTAAAGAATTAAGAATGTGACACTTATCGTACAGAAAACTGTCAAGCATTATGCGATAATAATAATTATGTTTTAATACAATTGTACTGATTCAATGTCATTTTTTTTTACATGATCCTTGTAAATGTTTATAATTTTGTTATTCGTGTTTCCTCAGATACTACTCGGCGTGGGCGGAGGACGACCACATGATCATCCAGAACGAGTACTGCAACGGGGGCTCGCTGCAGCAGCGGGTGGAGAGCGAGGGGCCGCTGCCGGAGCCCGAGCTACTGCTGGTGCTGCAGCACATCGCGTCGGGGCTCGCGTGAGTGCACACTACTGCCCGTGACTGGGTACTGCGGACAGGGCCTGATTAACCCTTGCTATCATTTAGGCTGCAGACTAGGGTACCAGAATCGAGGTTGTTAAAATCTATATATAAAGATAGCCTTTATTTCTAGTGTATTAATTACATTTTTACAGTATATATTTATTTTATTTTAACTCTATAATTTACACCCCAGTTTGTCTTTCGACATAGGCGTCTTCCCAGTTCTTCCATTCCTCTCTGTTACCCGCCTTCCTCGTCCATGTGGTTCTTGCTGTCTTCTTCACATCGTCCTCCCATCTGAGAAATTTGTCTCCCTCTTTTCCTCTTTTTCTTCTCGAGGATACCAGTGAGTTACCTGTATATATGTCTTCCACTATATAGCATCATTGCATCTACGATATCCTTATATATCCTTAGATAAAGTATAAGTAAATCAGGTTTTTCTGCAAGCATAGTATTGTATAGTATAGTTTGAACTGTAGATATAGTAGAATATAAATTCAATGTGCCATTTATTTATGATTAAGTACTTATAATTATTTGAAAATATCTACCCATTGTAAAATGACTTGCCTTGTATAACCAACATGTTATTTGGCCAATAAAGTTCTGAAATCTGAAGCAGATGAGGTGTATGTTAGCTATGGCGACATAGTGATGTGCAGCGACAAAACTTTTTGCTCTTCTCCAAATATTGATTGTTCTTATTCTTTCATATTGAGTCTGCCTGGGGAAGTACCACACCTTTGCCAGTTATTCTACCGACAAGCAGTAATGTGCAGACATCACTGTTCTGGGGCAACGTTTCCAGATAAATTACAGGGCATGGCGGTAAATCGACTGTTTTCTCCGGGGAGTGTAGTGCAGTGCTAGATTTTTTTAAGCTATTGCATAGCTTTTATCGCGGGCCTGGACATGTGCCTGATGGTAAGCAACATGCCTGCCACATAACAGCACAGTGACACGCAGCTATTAGATCATGAAGAGTCCAAATCATTAGGTTCTTCAGTCAATTAATTTAATTTGCAAAATATGGGTTGTACACAATTAATATTGTTACATGATGTTGAAGCTATATTCATGTTCCAATATCAGCGTGTCAGTGTGTTGTTATGAGCAGAGATGTTGCTTACCATCAGGCAAAAGTCCTGCTCTTCACATACTTTATTTATTCAAAAAAATATAACGTCATTATTCCCATCTCAAGTAATGGCCTACTCGCCTATAGAAGTTTTTGCTACATCAACTATTTATAATGAAGCCTTCAAAAAACATGTTAAACAGTTCTATTTGTCAAAATTGAAGCCTCATTAAAAAATTAATAGTTTTTAATTTACTGTTTTGTATTTCCTTTCTTATACCTACACCATACAGATATACCTATTCATATATTTTAGATAAGTATGTATTATTATTGTATTATAGTTTTTATTTTATATTATAAGTAAGTATTGGTATTTATTTTATTACTAAGTATGTTTAGTAGTATAATATATATCGTAATTCATCGATGTTATTGTAAATTACCTATCATGTCACATGCACACCCTGTCTTTTAACATTCCTCTTATATTTTTTTCCACCCTAAGGTTGCCTGGAAGAGATCGCTCTTAGCGATAAGGCCGCCGATTTTCGCACTAGTTTTAATAGTATAAAATGTTATGTTCTTGTAAATTATTTTTATTTGGTGTGTTCAATGAAGTGTCTCTATCTATCTATTTATATGATAAATATGTCTTGGCAGGTACATCCACTCGCAGCAGCTAGTCCACATGGACGTGAAGCCGGCCAACATCTTCATATGCACGGGCCCGGAGACGCACGCCGACGACCACGAGTCCGACGACGGGTACAGTGACGATTTACACCCGCATAACAGCACCAGCACCTATAAAATAGGTGAGATTTTTTTTTTATTAGGTACTATGGACGTATAAAAAAAGTCGGACGTAGTCTCGCTACCACAAAAACTGTGTCCATCGAGTCGGCCACATAATATGCATGTGTGTGCTGTCCCATACAGGCTGACATGAACACATCAGTGGGCCATTACACGGGCTACTTGTGTATATTTTATGTGTGTAAACTTAAAAATCGATTTGAAATGTTCACTTCCGGTTTACAATACGTAAAATAATTCAAATTTCGAATTCGACAAAAAAATTAAAAAGTACAACCTTTTAACTATTAGAAACAACACTATTTAGTTTTTTTAATAGTTAATTGATAAGCGAACATGCGATCTACGATGGAGCGTGCTTACCTAGAAGAAACCGATTCACTCTCGATTTGAAGATACCAAGATTGTAACCATCGGGAAAACCCACTCAGGCAACGCATTCCACAACCTAAACGTTCTTATCACAAACGTCGAGTCAAATCTCTTCGTTCGCGTTTTGGAACCATGAAACGATGGATCGCCCTTTTGTGGAACGGGAAGTCTTAGCTCTCCCTTGCGAGAGAAGGCCCGAGTCCCATCAGTGGGAACATTTAATGGGCTGTTGATGATGTCGATGAAATATATGATTTGTTGTTTGCAGGCGACCTCGGCCACGTGACGTGTATATCGTCTCCATCGCGCGAGGAGGGCGACTGCCGCTACCTGGCCAAGGAGGTGCTTCAGGAGGACTTCACACACCTCACCAAGGCGGACATCTTCTCTGGGTGAGTTGGTGCTTAGAGCGACCTGTGGCACTCGGCCTCAAGTGGTTTCTACAGCCTACTAAAGGCAAAAGCAGAGACGATCTGCTTAGCTTTCCATGGATTCACTGTGCGGGTGCCGGGTCCATCGTGTGGCAGAGAGAGAAAATCTCGAGTAGATCCCGAGACTTGTGATTCGGGCGTAGGTTTAAGGGGCTCCTTTCTGACGTACATCAACACTCACCTTCACTACTCGTGTTTCTCTCCTGCCCAGCCAAATCTGATATGAGCCTACTAGTGCAGCTTTAGATACTCGTTCTAGTATAGAACTTACTGCGCTTCCGGATTATTAGCAGGTTATAGAGATTTTTGCTGGTATACCTCTCGCTCCCACTTCTACAGCGTATAAACTAACTACATAGCCGTTTTTGTTAATTCGTTTAGGAGGTCGTAATACTTATTTTGTTTCATCGCGTGGTCTTTAGGTATATTAGTTTCCCACGGTACGGTAAGTTCTACAAGGACTATGCGTTTCGTAGCTCTAGAAAAAAGGAAAATGTCCAGTCTGGATGACGAAACACCCACATCCTCTGGGATTTTGTAGTATTTTTCATGCATGTCCATTAAAATAGTCCAGTCAGGTGCTGTACCCAGGATTGAGTAAGGCTTGTTCCTGGAGTTTGAAGTTGAGCCTTCTTTTACAAAGTTAATTTTAGGAGGCAGCAGCAAATTTTAAACGTATAAACTGTACATTTATGAATAAAGAACTATGACTTTGTATAAAATCCAGTCACAAAATAGAATGTTCGGGATAGTGACGAGTGGTAAAAGGGGTGCACATTTATGTGGAAAGGTCCCCAAAATAAAAGATTGTGTGCTTGTAATGTAAGATGATAAAAAACAATGTTTTAAAAGTAGACCCATACAAATTGGCCTGCTAGCATGCTATTGCAAGCTTCTCGAAGAGGTCATTCCAGTCACGTGATTAAAAATATAGCAATTTAAATCATTTATAGTAAATGTACTACGTAATATTAAATTATAATAATGTGATTTTCGATATTCTATAATACAAACCATCATAAAATTAAACATTAATTTGTGATTAGTGTTAACATCCCAATTTAATTAGGATTCAATGAAAAAAATAAAACTTTGAAACATAAGCAAAATCGCTATCGCAGCTAATAACTAACTATAACGTTGTCTCTTCCAGGTCTGACGTTATTCGAGGCGGCGGGCGGTGGCCCCCTGCCTAAGAACGGTCAGCTGTGGCACGACTACAGAGACGGGAAGCTGCCAGACTTGCCCGATTCTTACTCGAGGGAGTTCAACCAGTTACTCAAAGTAAGTACTTTAGCATAAGCTGCCCACTAAATGTTCCCACTGCTGGGAGATTTAAAAGCTGCCATGCTTGCCCAGTGCGAAAGCCCAGAAAGATTCTATCTGGCCCGGTGGCTTAGTTGGTAGTAAGTCTGCCTGCGAAGCCGTGGGTCGTGGGTTCAATCCTCACCCAGTGCAAATATTTGTGTGATGAATACAAATATTTGTACTGTGCCTTGATGTTTTCAAAGTGTATATTATTCCTAATATAAGATAAAAAGTTGTGTTTTCTTCCAGACTACAATTTAACTGTGTTCCAACTTTCAGTCCGATCCGTTCCTACATTACCGCATGATTGAGTAACAAATATCCAAACATTTGTACATTAACCACTCACTTTTTATTTACTTCAGCGTTGCACAGTTCAATATCTACATCGAAATTTTTGTAGTAGTAGGGGAAGTACCACACCTTTACAAGTTATTCTACCGTCAAGCAGTAATGTGCGAACATTACTGTGTTCCGGTTTGAAGGGCAATGTTCCCAGAGAAATTACTGGACTTAGAGATATAACATCTTAGATCTCTGGGTGTCGAGCGCAGTGCAGGGCTAGGTAATGATTTGGACTCTTCATGTTCCAATAGCTGGGTGTCACTGTGCTGTTATGTGGCAGGCATGTTGCTTACCAGACGCATGTACTGTCCGTTACGTCACTATTTATTTAAAAAAATAAAAATAAACGTAATACTGAAATGCTGTCCCCAGAAAATGGTAGACCCGGTCCCGGCGTCCCGGCCGTCGGCGTCGGTGCTGGTGCGGCACCGGCTGCTGCGGCCCGCCGGCCACGTGTCGCTGTTCCAGGTGCGCCGCGAGCTGCGCCACCTCAAGCTCAAGAACGAGATGCTCGCCCGCGAGCTGCAAGAGGCCGCCAGGTAAATATACACATACCAGAACGTAGCAAAAAAAAGCTACCAATGATCACACCAAAATCTACCAAACATCAAACCAAACTCTACCAAACATAATACTAAAACCTACCAAATGTCATACCAAAATCTATCAAATATCATACATACTAAAACCTACCAAATATCATACTAATACCTAGACCAAATATCATACTAATACCTACCAAATATCATACCAAAACCTACCAAACATAATACTAAAACCTACCAAACATCATACCAAAACCTACCAAATGTCATACCAAAATCTAACAATTATCATACTAAAATCTACCAAATATCATGCTAATACCTACCAAATATACCAAAACCTACCAAACATAATAGTAAAACCTACCAAACATCATACCAAAACCTACCATATGTCATACCAAAATCTTGGGGTGAAAAAATGTTGGGGTGTCCCATACATAGAACTGAAACTCTAAAAAAAAAATTCCATCAAAACCATATGTGTGGGTTATCTCTGGATAGGTCTTCAAAAATGATATTGAGATTTCTAACATATTTTTTTCCTAATATGAATAGTTTGCGCGAGAGACTCTTCCAAAGTGGTAAAATTTCCCAACTGATTAAAGTAACAACGAACCACAAGAACTTTTATAACCACTTAATGTAATACAAGAAAGCTCTCAAATATACGTCCCATGTTTTTCCATAATGTATCTAACGGACTAAATTACAATGGTTTATTTTTGTCCCCATCATCGACCGAATTGTGTTGTAAGAGACGATCTTCTTAGCATTCCATGGATTCACCGTGCGGGTGTGCCGGGTCCATCGGTGTGGCAGAGAGAGAAAACCCGAGTAGACCCCGAGACTTGTGACTCGGGCGTAGGTTTAAGGGGCCCCCTTTCTGACGTACATCAACACTCACCTTCACTACTCGTGTTTCTCTCCCTGCCCAGCCAAATCTGATAGGAGCCTACTAGTGCAGCTTTAGATACTCATTCTAGTATAGAAATTACTGCACTTCTGGATAAGCCAAGGTCTTTCAGCAGGTTATAGAGAGATTTTGCTGGTATACCTCTCGCTCCCACTTCTACAGCGTATAAACTAACTAGCAATTTATTATTTAATTCTTGTAAATTTTATGTAAACTTATTTTGTTTCAGATACATAAAATCTCTAACGCCGAACAAACCGCCCTCTCAAACCGCGCAAGACTCGCTCAAATACAGAACGCGGTCGGGTAAGCGGTCACAGAAACCACGCGACAAGCAAAGTGACATTCAATCTACGTACAAATCCGACAGACGAATAAGACAAAAATAAATGACAATGTATAATAACAAAAAATTGGCTCATTGAAAGAGATTCGGTTGAATTTTGAAGCTGTTTGATTGAAATAGTAAAGGTTCAATATGTTTTTGTAAAGATTCAATTGGGGTCTTATCAGATTTATTTTATTCATCTCAAGATTCTATTGAGGTCTGGGAAGGTTTGATTTGTTTTTCTAAAGATTCTATTGAAATCTGGCATAACATAAATTGTGTTTCTAAACAGACAATTGAAATCTGGCAAGATTTGATTTGTGTTTCTAACGATTCAATTGAATTGGCAAAATACAATTTGTGTTTCTAAAGATTCTATTGAAATCTGGCAAAAACATTTTTTTGCGTTTGAAATATTTAGTAATGATTTGTTATTTTATAAAAGCAAATTGATGGCCTGAATAGATCAATTTCTCTTCAAAATTCAATTGATTCTTTAAAGAGTCTTTTGTTTCCAGGAATCAATTGGATTCGAACATGTACATTGTTTATCTAAAACTAACTGTCCCGCCCAGCTTCGCCCGTGGAACAAATATAGGCTATAACACCCAGGAATCCGTACAAATCCAACGCTAAAAGAATTTTTGAAATCAGTCCAGTAGTTCCTGAAATTGGTGCGTTCAAACAAGTTAACTTTTATAATATTAGTATAGATAAATAATGTTTCTATAGATCCAATTGATTTCTAAAACCTAGGTCATTGATCTCGAAAATGATATGTTTTTTTTTATGTTCAATTGATCTGTATAACGTTCAATTGACCACTAGATTTTTAGTTTTCTATAAGAGTTTCTATAGTTCTGTACAATCCGGTTAGAACGACTAGTGGCGTGGACGAGGCGTCGCTATAACAAGACTAAACATTTGGAAAAATTTGAAAAAGATTTGAAAATAATAGACATGACGGCTCATTTTTGATTTAATGTACCATCAAAAGGCTACTCGATAACTGAAACATAGATGAAAGAATTACTTTGTTATTTTAAAAACTTCCCGTGATATCACGATTTTAAAATCACAATTTTGGGCTTTCCAAAAAACGCTTCATACAAAAACACTACCTAAAGCGTGACGTCACTGTCTGGTATTTTCCAAACGTCGCGCGTAAAGTTTGTATGTTAGCTATATTGAATATTCCGTTTAGGAAACTGATTTCATAACAAAAGTCAATTAATAAAATAATAAAAAAGTAAATACACACATATACTAATATTTTCGTATTTTTTAAATGGACTTGCCCATCCATCCAGCTTTGAATGATCATAAAGTAAGATAAACAAAACGATATTTAAATTAAAGCGGGTACATATTTTATTCTATTTTTATAGTGTCATTATATCAAATAATTTAATATAATTCCAGGATCAGTCGTCATGCCTGTTATTATAAAATAATGACTCTTTTTCAAAATGCAAATAGACTCTTTCAAATATAAGTTCTCAATTTCGACAAATGCAACGCCAATGTTTCAATTTATACAACACTAACAGTGCCCGGCAGTTTTACCTGCGTAGTTTTCGTTCCTGTAATGTTCCCGGGATAATAGGTAGCCTATATGTTTTTCTAGCTTATATTCTGTGTTCCGAAATTCACCACAATCCATGGTCATACGTTACGACATGATTGAGCATCAAACATTAACATTAGTAGGACTAGCAGCGTTCAACTACTTTCTGAAGTGAAATTTTCTTTTGGCGCGCCACGGTCAGATTTTTCGTGAATTGAATTCTAGTTTACGCTCGGGAATGATATCTTCGCGTAAAATCGGGACCATGGCCATGCTCATTGCTACGTCCTCCGGTTTCAACCGCGTTCTTTCCAAAGTGAGCTATCAAATTTTGAGTTATAAGTTTTCACTTCTACCTGTAGTTGTGACTGCCATTTCTTTATCTCGAGAAAATATCGGGATTACGTATATCGTCACTCCATCGAGTTTCAGGGCGTCTTACGCTGTGTTCCAAACACAGCTTAGATTACCGTCTGGAAGAACACATAGACTTTTTACCCTGGACAAAATATAGGGAACGGAATTTGCGCGGATGAGTCCACGGGCTGTTGCTAGTATTATATAACACGCATTCTGTGTGTTTGTAATTTACTCCTGTTTCGAAATAAAAAACATATTTCTGTCCTCTATCTTCTCTAACAACACGAAACACTGGCGCCATCTATGGTGAAATTGATTACTATATTTAATACTTTTTGCATTTTGAAAATGCGTCATTATCAGGTCACTAGCGTGTGATATGATCACTTAGGTTTCGACCGCAATTCGCGGTCTCTTGCTGCGAAATGTTATTTTTATGCCAAACGGAATGCGGTCGCAAAAAGACCGCAAAATGCGGTTGAAACTTGCATTGGCTGACCAGTTTACTCGTAGGTATTGATTTACTAAAAAATACACAACTAATACATAACAAAATATAATATATAAAATGGGGTTATTTAAATATATGTAACCGTGATTTTTTTTAATCAGACTTCCCTAAAATGTACTACACTAGTATCATTAATTAATTACTTTTAGTTATTTATGTACATGTAGTGAGTTTCCGATATTTAGAAACAGTTACATGTCCTATATTCAGAGGTATGTAATGTTAACTGTCACTCCACCATTTAACTACAGCCGATATTCCGTAGTTAAGATATTTGATTATAATATAAACAAAATATGTACATACAATTATCTAATATATTACGCAAATGCAATTCTTCAGTTGATTGAAAACATTCTAATAATATGCACAATTTGATTTAAAAAAAAAAACAAAATTGTACAATTTTTAACAATAAATTAAAAGCTGTTAAAATACCGACAACCATTGGGTTAGACGTAACCTAGAGCGGACACCGCGAATCGGCAAACGTAGCGTAGGACGCCCTGAAACTTGATGGAGTGACGATATACGGATGGCATCGGCTTGAGAAAAAAAATTAAGGAATAGTGCTGAGTGGATTAGGATGGACTGATGAAAATAGTGGCGTTTAGTATTTTAATAATAAAGACTAAATCGTCTACCTAAAAATATGGTCAAAATGTTTTTATAACAACAAAGGTATAATAAAGGTATAAAGGTAGTTAATGGTACCAGTGTAGTGATAAACCGTGATAGCTTAAAAATAATGTTTTTTAAAGTGAATTTTGACCATTATAATCACTTTATATATAATACACGCTACAAAATAAAATTTAAGAAAAAACACATAGTTATGCAGATTGCGTGTGCTGAATCGAATTTGAAGTACTTTTTTTTTTCTATAAAACTTCGACTCATACATGTCATACATTTTTGTATGGAACAATGCATTGTAGTATACAATCTCTGTTTAACTATGTAGAAAAAAATGATAACCAGCCACATACATTTTTCATTTTAATTTATTAATAAAGTGCCTTTGACTACACATTAATGTGATTTAAAAGTGTGTTTTTTACGAATTTAAGGAAAAAATAAATAAATAAAATAAGTTGGATTTTTACATGTTCAAGTGTAAACAAAAATGGCGGGCCAATCACAGGTCGTCGTTTCGAAAATGGGAGCTCTGATTGGTCGTCCGTCCGCCATTTGTGTTTCCATAGATGAACGTGTGAATTATGATATTTCGGCTGTGTTCGCGTTAGGTAAACAGTTAGTTTTATTCTAAATTTAAAATTAAATTATTTCTGTTGTTGTTTGATTCCCAACCAGAACAAATATGGGTGTTTTGGGTCTGTGTGAAAAAAAAATCATTAAACAGTACGATGACCTACCTTTGAGCACTCTATATACCCGAATGAAGTCAATATTCTATTGGGAAGACCTAGGTAGAGAAGATATTTAAAAAAAGAATACTTTTTTTTCAAGTGAAACTGTTGCTTAATTTTTTTTGTAATTGTAATTATTTGTTAAGTAACAAAGATACACTATCTTCATTTTAGATTTTAACATCCTTACCTTTAAGAAACTCTTTGCTTGAACCGGGATAGATATTATTCCTAAGGGAAGTCGAGCGAGTAAAGAATGAAAAAAAGGGTAGAAAAACAAAAAAAAAAATTCTTTTTCCAGTAAATTGTTCAACATTGTGTGTATTTTTTGTGACATGAACAACAGTTAAATCATAATTTTAAATTTAGATTTTTTCCGAACTTCTCCTAGTAAGAATCATACATACTAATGTACAAAGGGTTATTTATAATTATGCCAAACTCTTGCTTTCGACAGCCTCATAAATGATTTACCTTTAAAACAAATCGAAGTCGGGACACAGCCTAAAATCATTAATTTATATTGTAAAAGTGATGCCCCACACAATTCTTCCAAGTTACTTTATGTGATATGCTTGAATATGTAATAAGAATGTTTTTTTTTCTCATAGTTTTTAGTTTTATTTAATGATTTACTTGTAAATGTGAGACAGGAGTTTTTTATATCAATTTTATGTAACAAGCTAGGCAACTTTCTACAGCTGAATTGTTTATTAATACATTAATGCTATTTTATGGGTGTTCGGTGTATGTATGTAATTTTTAGATGTAAGAATAAAAATTATAAAATTTAAAAAAAAATTAAACACCCTGAGAACTTTCATGATCACGTTATGTTTCAAACTAAGTTCTAAAACCGCATTAAAATTGATCGAGCTATTTGTTTAGGTGTTACGGTTCTATAGAAATAAATATAGGTTAGTTTAACACCTACCGATGAATGCGAAATAATGAAAATTATATTGTCTTTAAAATTGGCATCTGCTCCTGGGAGTGACCAGATCAGTAATGAATTGCTCAAATATTCAAGTCATATCCTAGCACGTCCAATTGCCCACCTCTGCAATCTTAGTATGTCACAAGGAGTTGTCCCCAACTGTTTTAAGGTTGCAGATATATGTCCTATCTATAAAGCAGGCACCAAGTCGACTATCTCTAATTATCGTCCAATTTCTCTACTACCATCACTATCGAAAATATTAGAAAAAGTTGTCAACAAACGCTTAATGAGTTTCTTGGAAGATAATCAATTACTTTCATCCCACCAGTATGGGTTTAGAGCCAAAAAATCTACCGAGGACGCTGTAGTGGCTTTAGTAGATCACGTGACTAGTAAACTAGACCAGAACCAGAAGTGTATTGCAGTGTTTCTTGACATGGCCAAAGCGTTCGATACAGTCAGTAGGACAATATTGATGAGAAAACTCGAACTCCATGGAGTGCGTGGAATAACTCTGGAATGGTTTCGCTCATATCTGTCTGAACGTAAGCAAAGAGTTCGGGTGTCAAACCACTGCAGTGATTATGCATCTGTCTCTTTCGGCGTCCCTCAAGGCAGCGTTCTTGGACCTACGCTCTTCCTGATGTATATAAATGGTCTTTGTCAGGTTAAGGTTGATCAAGCAGAAATATTCACGTTCGCCGATGACACTGCTATAGTTTTTAATGCTAAAACATGGGTGGAGGCCGTTGATGTGGCTCAGAAAGGTCTATCAATAATAGCCCAGTGGCTGCAAACCAATCTATTGACGCTGAACACAGCTAAAACCAAATACATGACTCTGACCATCACTCGACGTACTCAGCCCAAATCCATAAACTTAAAACTCCACACTTGTAACTCATCGCTCAATGCGCCATGTGTATGTCCTGATCTAGAACGGGTTAGTTCAGTTAAGTACTTAGGTGTAGAAATAGATCACCGTTTGAGCTGGGAAGGTCAAATTAGCAATTTATGTGTTCGTCTCCGTAAAATGTGCCATATCTTTAAGAAAATGAGCATGGTATCTGACACGAAAACGCTTAAAATGGTGTACAATGCTCTTTGTCAATCGATCCTGAACTACTGCGTAGTGTGCTGGGGTCCGCACCAAAACCTCTCTACTGAAACTAGAACGTGCTCAACGGCTTATTCTAAAAATTGCGTACAAAAAGCCAATTCGTTTTCCTACAGCTCAACTATACAACGAAACAAAACTACTTTCGACTCGACAGATCTACATCCAAGCAGTGATAATGCGCTTTCATAAAACAGCTCACAAAACAGTTGAAATTAGGAAGAGAAGAAAAATATGGAAGTGCCCTCGTACGAGAAGCTCATTTTCTCAACGAAGTTACCAATTCAAGAGTCCATTCCTTTACCAAAAAATAGATCATTCTCTCAGCATACTAAAAACATCTCGCTACGTTTGTAAGAGCAAACTTGAAAATTGGCTCCTTACTCTTAATTATATGGAAACAGAAGACTTACTAGCCACGATTATATAACCCTAAGGGGCCTGTCCCCTTTCGTATCAAACCTTGTCAAAACTCAAGGCTCAATGTCTCTGTACTCAAAATCGAGAGAGGACAGGCCCCTACAGGAGTGAAATATCCAATCACCCTTATTTTACGCGCCATTGCCCTTGTTAAGCCACACGGTGTTATCTGCCTGGCCATGCCCATAATACGTTTCCTGCGATAGGAAGTGATCTGAATGTTACGTCAGATATGTTATATACACGGTCCATTTACAGAGTATTCGTTCATTCACCCACTATGAGTGCATATAAACACACACAAAACGCGCTTACACACACACCCACACACACACTCAATCACCCCCACACTAACAAAGCGCGCACATTCATACCCACACAGCACCCTCATATAAACAACGCGCACACACAAATACCCCTTCCCCCACACCCCTACACACCCTCAAATAAACAACGCGTACACACACATATCCCCCCATCACATATATAAACTTTCTCACCTTGATTCATAAATATCTACTCCCTTACACATTAATACATACACATGTACATACATACCATCATTGTTGCGTAATACTGCTATCGCACTAATGTCAGATGGTTTAGCTTCATCAAACTTTATTCATGTCCAAAAACAAATACTAACGTAGGCAAACTTTGTTACGATGTAAAAATATTACCTTATTCGTTTAATCTGTATCGGACAACTATCGTAATAGTCACTCTTTTGCACTTGCAAGATTGTACCCTACAAGTAGAAAATAATAATCGGAAATGAATACATGTTATCATTATTTTAATTTTTAGGCTAAATACGTATTTACAAGCACACTCTTTCTCATTTCATCATCATCTTCATCGCACAATCACACTAACCTATCTAAAAGTTATCACACATAATCTAATATGTTTTAGTCAGTAAGTACCTTCCTGTATTAACAAAAAAATATTTATTTTAAGATAAACGTACCTAGTTCAGTTTGTTATTATGTATCTACATTCTATGTAGAAGGAGAGGCACTGTATCCCACGACACAGGACCACCCTAGTGTGGGATACAGGGCACGCATTAATTGTACAATTGATTTTGCTGAGATAATTAGTCCTACCTACTTACTTACATTTATACCGTACAATTATAAAGAACTATCTTAATGTTAAATATCTGTAATATGTATCTTATCTTAAGCATTTGCTCAAATAAACGGTTTTTTTTTTTTTTTTTTTTTTATTAGTTTGACAGTTATATCACCCTTATTTTTACGTTAGAAATAAAAAAACAAAAAAAAATGGGCAAATTTTAAACTTGAACCCCTTTAAGGGGTGAGGTTTCAAAATATTTATGAATTATTTTTGAAATGTCGCATGCTACCGAACTCCTGTGCCAAATATCGTCTACACCCACCGGTTTAGGCTGTGAGTCGTCTAGCAGTCAGTCCTAAGTATATTGTAAAAATTAAATGGTTTATTCATTTTTCATTTAAAAAAAATGTTCCTGTCTTTCATTATTTTTGTTTAGTTTTCGAAGCAGCTGATATGTTTTAAATGTTTTTTGTCAGATACATATAAATGTAATTAGTTAATAAAATCATTGTATAGATGTAAAAAAAATGTTTTCAACTGTCCCAACGCAGTCCAATCTTATTTAAATGTATCTTTATGTATAATAACGGGGTTATATGGAAATGATGTATAGCTAAAAGGGACTTGGGAGCCATGGGGAGCCCTGACTTGCTTCGTGTAACATCTTGCACTGGGAAACTCCAAAGATTCGAACGAGGTTTGATCACATTTTTGTGATAAGAACGTCTAGACTGTGGAATGCGTTGCCTGAGTGGGTTTCTTCTATGTAAGCACAGTCATCGTAGACTGCATCGTCGCTTAACATCAGGCGAGATGGTGGTCAAGTGTAAACCTATAATAGTTAAAAAACAAAACTTATATTATAACATCCCTTTTGGCTCTGTACTTTATTTCTGTGTATTTCTAATATTTAATATTAGTAAGTAGAAGTGATCAAAATATTTAATTTGTATAACGTTTCAAGTCTTTATTTAATAAGTAATTAATTATTAATAAGGTTTGTACATCTTCTTTGGTTTTTTTTGGAATTGTCGAACTAAAAGTTGTAAATACAGTGTGACATGGTTTACAATGTTGTCTGAATAATAGAACTTGTTTCAAAGTGTTTTGGTATTTTGTTTTTCACGAAAGTACTCACACTCGTCTAGTCAATCTATACCCGTCTTAAGTTATGCTTACTTAAAGCTAATTTTTTGTTTGTTTTTAATCAGTTTATTTTTCAAGATGGTCACCTGCATTGATAAGCTTTTTTGATCTTTAAAAATAAAATCTCTGAGGTACAACATTATATTAAATCATTTAATCTTATCTTTAGGATCAAATTCCAATTTGTAAATAGCAGTAAAAAGATAAATATGTTACAAATAAAATATGTGTATTTCACACAAAAATAAAATTTTATATATGCACAATAAAAGTTTTAGCCAGAGTGACACAGCCACTCCTCGTTTATAAAAAAACTTACAAAATAAAATAAAAAAATATTAAAAAAAATATCTGAGCGACCATTATGATTTCCTCTTTTATAAAAAGAGACAATATCATCATGTGTCTGCCCTTGAGGCTAAATTTCATAAATCCTTTTTAAAAAGAGCAAATAAAAAAGTGTGTGAGTGCGTATACACATTATACTTATGTACGCGCGCAAGAAATTAAACTTTTACTTACGCTAAGACGCAAGTAATGCTCCTTCTAGGCTAGTCTAAAGTGGGCTAGGCAGTCGAAGCTATTCAATACAATAGGTTCCTTTGTGAAAAAAAATGTCATGTGATCATATTCGTCGTTCATATTCATTGTAAGCCGAGTCGCACTGTATTTTTTTTTCTGTATATTGAAGGATATAATAGGTATATAATTGTAATAATTTAGTTTTAAATATAACTCTAATAAATATACTATAATGATCAGAATTCTAGTTGTATATGTTAATCAAATCATTAAAAATAGTTACTGTTTTTTTTTTTTAATTTAAGTACTCTCCAGTAAAAAGTACGCGTAAAAGGTAATATAACCGAAATGGATGCGAAAAGTTTTTTTTTATAAAAAAAAAAAACAAAACTCACTACAGTCACAATGTCTACAGAGGTACCAACTTATCTGACCTATTGAAACGGATCAACAATATCGCCACTATCGCGTACTGCAAAGGACGCTCCTTAGCAGCTCTAGTTTCCACTATTGACCAACTGACTGGATAAAATTGTGGCTTCACAATACATAAACAACGGCCATATTTGTTTAAATTTAGTGCCAAAATGAACGGGAATTGTTATTAACATTATTTTCGGTTAAATACAACTTTTTAGCGTTAATATGAGTACTATTCTGTCGTGTAGATGGTAAGCATCTGCCATTGTATAATAAAACTGATTGTATTACCTTCATTGATTCCCAGTTAAATAAAATAAGAAATTTTTAAATGTTTTGGTTTCATTTGAGGGTAGATGAGTTTTCTATATGTACTTATTCGATTGTGTCGCCGTTAAGGCTTGAATCTGAACGCCCTTGTACTTGCTACCGCTAGATGGCGCACTTTTCAAATATTAAATTCGGTCTTAATGTGTACTTAAGTATATAGACAAGAGAGAGACCTTATCCAACTGTAAAGTAAATACAAGCATGAAAATGTGTGAGTTAAAGGGAATGTGCGGCCAGTAGTTGTATCTTTCTGAGATTCTGATTGGCGTACGTCATACGTGAAAAGGGACAGGTATTGGGCACACTGGCTTTGTCTCTTTCTAAAGAGTAGACAATTTTGTGCAGGTAATTTACTCAGTCTATTCATATAGTCTGTGGTTAAGTAATCACCTTTAAATGCTGGCTAAATTTAGTGACTAAATTTGAAGCGAGCAATCTTCGCTTCTAAATTTAATATGATAAGCTTACTGAATCCTATTACACTTCTCTGAATTCAGTAGCAATTAAATTTAGCTTGTGTAATAACTAATAAGCCTTATACCTGATATAAGAACTAGCATCATTGCGGGCTAACCAATCAAGCAGTCTACATCTAAAAATAAGAACTAAACAATTTTTTTAAGATATAGATATTTTTTCAATAAAATCTCTATAAATTAAAATGTTTCTGAATTCAGTTACTAAATTTAGCCAAGTGTAATAAAGCTTTTAGATTTGAGCCAAACACACAGGTGAAGCTAAATAAAACTGTTTGATAACTTGTGGTTTACCGCGCCATGTTGGTTCTTTGCCGCCTTTTATGATGGGTGAACATTTAAGAGTGTATAATATATAAACAGTCAAATTTGTAGCAAAACTCGCGTCCTCAATTCTTAGGTATTCGCAGGGATAATTTAATTGTTTTATATTAAATGTAATTTGTTTATTTTCGCATTAATTCCATAAAGAACAAGCTTTTTGTAACAACAATAAAAGACACTAAAGTTCTAAAAGGTATTTTATTTTTAGAATTCCCTATAAAAAGGATTACCACACATTATAATCAATTTACCGCTAATAACATAACTTACATGCAGGCGCGGTCCCAGCCTCGAATTTTGCAAGGGGTCACCAGTGCGCAGCCTCAGATTCTGGGGGGAGGGGGTCACAAGTAGAAATACAATACATCGAGTAAAAAATACTTTACTAGTAGCGCCCCAAGATTTCACCTGCGTAGTTCCCGTTCTAGTTGTTTTCCCGAGTTAAAAAAATAGATTTTTAGTTTAACATATACGATTTTGGGGGGGTCATGTCCCCTGTGACCTGACTGACTTGGTATAACACCCGAGTTACCCGGGAATTAAAATTACTATTATAAGCTTACGCAACAACGGCTGGTCCAGTCGGGAGATCGGCACATCGGCAGTGATTCAGTGGGAGTGGTGGATGGGTTTTCCGCACCAGCAGGTCTACTATGAAGTCCGATAAACGATATATCGGCCGAAGCTATGGACGTTTTATATCACGAAACACAATCGGTTGGTTGATGACACAAAAACTGTCAAATCAGCGTCGATCGGAACGAACGAAACACCCGATCAGATCAACCGACCGATTGTGTTTCGTGGTATGAAACGTCCATAACTTTGGCCGATTTATCGTTTATCGGACTTCGTAGGAGACCTGCTGGACCGAATCCTGCGCGCACCATCGCTCGTCTTTCCGAAGTCGATGTGTGTAATGCTGCTAACGCTGAAGGAATTAATTACATCGTGAGGAAACCGAGATATTTCTAGAATTTTCCGAGTCATCCACCAACCCATACTACGGTAGCTTGGTGGATTATGGCTTTGACTCGTACGTCAGACTACAGGCCCGTGAACAAAATGTATGGGTCATATGAACCATTAGGCGACCTATGTAGGATGATAGAAGGGTATAAAATAGCTAACAAGATTCAACACTATGCCGCCATTTGTAAGCTGTCCAACTGAGCGCAAATTGAAGAGGGAGGTTGCAACCCTCGATCATTTCTCCTTGTCGCATGATTTTTATACGGCGTTGCGGAATCTTCGGAGAGTGTGCGACTGATTTGTACGATCTAATACCACCTTGCCCTTTTTTCTATCGGAATGCTCGTATCTCGAAAAAGCGACATCGTTTCATGGTTGATGTTCCAAAGACACGAACGAAGAGATTTGACTCTACTTTTGTGATAATAACGGCTGTGGAATACGTTGCCTGAGAGGGTTTATCCCGATAGTTACAATCTTTGTGTCTTCAAATCGAGAGTGAATCGGTTTCTTCTAGGTAAACACGCTCCATCGTAGACCGCATCATCGTTTAACATCAGGCGAGAAGGCGGTCAAGTGTAAACCTATTAAAGTAAAAAAAAAATATAAAAAAATAATGGATTCAACAATCAATGAAACAGCGCTACTGGTATTTTGGTCTAATTTGAGCCTAAGCCCTAATTACACTTGTCTAAATTTAGTCCACAGATCAAATACCCTGTTGATCGGGGATGAAAAGAGTCGTTTAAATTCACAAGTCACCAGCGGGGGCGCAGGACAAGGTAAAAAGCTGCGCTGTGATAAGCCGAATATCCGTGTGACGGGCACTACTTTCCACCAATGATCGGACAAAGCGAGATGAGTTATGAAATCTTCTAAGGACAGAGCAGGACGCAAAGAAAGACATCAACGGGTTCCCATTTCGTATTTTTAATGTTCGTTTTAATTTTGTAGAATGATGATGTTGTTTTTCTAATTATTGCATTAAATTACTTGTGAAATGATATACCGTCCTTTGTAAAGCTGGATGTCTTGCTTCTTTCCGTACCATTTCACTGAGAAGAAATCCACATTTTATATTTTTTACGTTTTTTTTGCCAGCTCTCTTTCGGTCGAAATCCAGTTGTTCTACGGCCAAGCAGTAATGTGCAAACATTACTGTATTCCGGTTTGAATGGCAATGTTTCCTGAGAAATTACAGGGCTTAGAGATCTTAGATCTCTGGGTGACGAGCGCAGTGCAGTGCTAGGTAATGATTTGTGCAAACATTACTGTATTCCGGTTTGAATGGCAATGTTTCCTGAGAAATTACAGGGCTTAGAGATCTTAGATCTCTGGGTGACGAGCGCAGTGCAGTGCTAGGTAATGATTTGGACTCGTTCATGTTCCAATAGCTGCGTGTCACTGCGCTTTTATGTGGCAGGCATGTTGCTTACCATCAGGCACACGTCCTGCTCGTCTCGTCACTCTTTATTAAAAAAAAACAAAAGCCTGACTGTCCGAACTTATTAGAAAATGTATTTACCACTGGATAACCCATTCAATTTCAAGTGGCTTTTGTTATGAAACTAGTTTCCTAAACGCAACATTTAATATAGCTACCATACAACTTTACGCGCGACGTATAGAAAATACGACTCAGTGACGTCACGCTTCTGTAGTGTTTTGTATGAAGCGTTTTTGGGACAGTCCAAAATTGTGATTTTAAAATTGTGAAATCACGGGAAGTTTTTAAGATAACAAAGTAATTCTTTCACCTAAGTTTCAGCTTTCGAGTAGCCTTTTGTTGGCACATTAAATAACAAGCTAAGAACAAAATTAAAAATTTTGATTAACCCCCGACTACCTTAGATTTGTTATCTGTACAACATTCTACTAGTCAAGCCCTTTCATTTGATACCCATATTAAGGGAATTGTGAAAAAGGAAATGTAATTCGCCATTTTGTGGTAGCGGCCATCTTGGATTTGAAATTTGTCATAGTGAAAAGTATTCTACTAATCAAGCCCTTTCATTTGATACCCATACCCATATTGAGGTAGTAGTGAAAAATATTATATAATTCGCCATTTTGTGGTGGCGGCCATCTTGAATTTGAAATTTGTTATAGCGTTTAGTACTCTGCTAGTCAAGCCCTTTCATTTGATACCCATATTGAGGTAGGTTGTGAAGAAATATTTTGTCCGCCATTTTGTGGAGGCGGCCATTTTGAATCGATATTAACCAAACATAGCTAAGAACACCCGCACGGATATTAACTTTCAAATAAAAAAAACCGCATCTAAATCGGCCCATCCGTTTGAGCTCTACGGTGCCACAGACAGACACACACACAGACAGACAGACAGACAGACAGACAGACAGACAGACAGACAGACAGACAGACAGACAGACAGACAGACAGACCGACAGACAGACAGACAGACATCGACGTCAAACTTATAACACCCCTTTTTTTTGTCGGGGGTTAAAAAATGAGTCGTCATGCCTATTGTCTTTGATTTAGACGGTACTGAACTCAGTGGAGCGTAATAGCATTTAGTAAGCTAGGCATTCTACATTCAGAAGCGAAAATTGCTTGCTTCTGTATTCAGTCGCTAAATTTAGCCAAGTGTAATAAGGGTTTTTTACCCGTAACTTCCAAAGGTTGAAACTACCCGAAACAAGAACAAAATTAAAAATTTTGATTAACTCCCGACTACCTCGGATTTGTTATCTGTACAACATTCTACTAGTCAAGCCCTTTCATTTGATACGCATATTAAGGAAGTTGTGAAAAAATAAATGTATTTCGCCATTTTGTGGTAGCGGCCATCTTGGATTTGAAATTTGTCATAGTGCAAAGTATTCTACTAGTCAAGCCCTTTCATTTGATACCCATATTGTGGTAGTAGTGAAAATAATAATTTAATTCGCCATTTTGTGGTGGCGGCCATCTTGGATTAGAAATTTGTTATTATGTATTGTATTCTACTGGTCAAGCCCTTTCATTTGATACCCATATTGAGGTAGGTTGTGAAGAAACATTTTGTCCGCCATTTTGTGGAGGCGGCCATCTTGAATCGATATTAACCAAACATAGCTAAGAACATCAGCACGGATATCAACCTTCAAATAAAAAAAACCGCATTGAAATCGGCCCATCCGTTTGAGCTCTACGGTGCCACAGACAGACAGACAGACATCGACGTCAAACTTATAACAACCCTTTTTTTGGTCGGGGATTAAAAACAAAAACAGGTACACTTTGGTAAGCGGCATTTAATAAAAAAAATCATACAAAATTAATTATCATAAAAACTAAGTTCTTAAACTAATATACACAAAAATTGTTGTGATGTACAAAATTATAAAAAAAAACGTACATACATTCAAATCTCTTGGTAACACCTTAATATTAAATTACATTAATTTCATCACAGCCTATTGAACATAAGCTTTATTTAATAAAAAAATACTATTATTCTAATAAAAGAGCAAAGAAAGTGCATTTGGCAATAAAACTCCTTTTTATTAACCGACTTCCAAAAATGAGGAGGTTATCAATTCCAGTGTATGTTTTTTTTAAAGTGAAAACTTCTTTGGGCGCGCCTATACAGAATTTTCGTGGGCTGTGAATTGAAATCATCCGTCACGCTCGGGTATGATAATAGCTCTTCGGGTAAACTCGGGATCGGGATGCTAGAGCGAGAAACAAAAGACAGTGAACAAGCGCGTCAGAGCGAGAAAGATTCACAGAGAAAGAAAGCACAGATTCGCTCCTGTATGGAGTACTGTTCGCACCTTTGGGATGGATCGGCCAAGTATCAGCTGGAGACTCCGGAATCGATTGAGAGACGTGCCAAAAGACTCGTAGGCAATTACACTCTTGTGCGTCAAAGACTTCAAAGTCTTGATCATCGCCGCAAAATTGCTAGCTTATCGGTATTTTATCGGATACACTTCGGAGAGTGTGCAACTGATCTGCATGATCTAATTCCACCTTGTCCTTTCTTCTATCGGACTTTTCGTTCCACAAAAGGGCGACATCGTTTCATGGTTGATGTTCCAAAAACACGAACGAAGCGATTTGACAAGAATGCGAAGAAAGCGATGTGATAAGAACGTCTAGGTTGTGGAATGCGTTGCCTGAGTGGGTTTTCCCCGATGGTTACAATCTTGGTGTCTTCAAATCGAGAGTGAATCGGTTTCTTCTAGGTAAGCAAGGTAGGTAAGTCGGTTTTGTTTTGAAGAAAATAGATTATTTTTATTTCTACAGACAGTGGGGGATTGACGCCATTGGGTGTAGGATATGATTGGTGATTTATGGTGCGATGTAGGCTCCGCCCCACTACTTTTACGTCATTTCCTCTGATTTTAGGACTCGTGTGTGGAGCGTTTAAAAACCAACACCCTGAAGTTATCTAGTTAACCCGTGATCAAACCAAAGTTTAAGGCAAATTCTAATCATTTCTTTCACTAGTTTATATAGTTTTTTTTCCGCTGCCGCGTAAAAAATTTTCGTTGATAATCCTTCAGCTATGATTTGTTTTGTCTAAACGAACTTCAAATTCAAAACTAGTTTCATAAACGCAATATTTAACATGGCTAACATACAAACTTTAGGCGCGAGGCATAGAAAATACCAGACAGTGACGTCACGCTTTAGTAGTAGTGTTTTTGTAAGAAGTGTTTTTGGGAAAGTCCAAAACTGATTTTGAAATCGTGAATCGTGAAGTTTTTAAGATAACAAAGTAATTCATTCACCTATGTTTCTTAGTATTTTTTATTATTATTTAGTACAATAAAGAGTTTATCTATCTATCTATGTTTCAGTTAAAGTAGCCTTTTGATGGCACAAATCAAAAATTAGAAATCATATTAAATGTTAGATGTGGTATAAAATCAAAGTCGTAGCAAAACGTACCCCAATCGGGCCGTTGCAATTTAATTATCATTTGTTCTATTTCACAGTAAAGTAGGTTTTCATCCTCGAATGTTCTTAGGTCATCACTTAAAAAATATAACTTCAAAACAAAACTGTACATTGCAAGTTTTCTTTCAATTATTTATAGGTTTACGCTAGACCGCCATCTCGCCTGATATTCACATTTGGAATTTCTTCTAACAATTCACCAATCTGCAGTTTCTTTACTCGTCATTACACGAAAATTGTCTTTTGTCACGACAAAAAAAATGGCCAGCGTACAAAAATAAAATGGCTGCCATTACAACATTACATACATTGAATTATCGAAAATAAAAATTATTTACATCGTAAATCTTATCATAAATTGTGTTACAAATAAGTAGGTACATCATGATTTAATATTATTTTCTCTCATTCGAAGATATAAATGCGAATAAAACTCGAATATATCTTCGAATAAATTGCCCCAACCAAAACCGATCGAACCCCACTTAAAAAAATCTTGTTTTACGACACATTTGTAAAATCAATATTATAATACACTAGCTGTACCCTGCCACGCTTCGCTGTGGCACATTGTGATGCAAAAATTAGATAAAAACAATCCTTGATGCGGATTATATATCATTGTAAAATTTCAGCTCGATCGGTGCAGAACTTTTTGAGTTTTTGAAGCGTACACAAACCAACATAACATTTTTATATATAGAGATTAAAATGAGTTTTACAAAGATTTTTTTCGTGTCCATATTTTAATATGGTGATATGTTTAACAAACTAAAAACATGTATGTGATCAATGCGAAACATAACCAAGCCGAATCGGCCTAATGGCTAGAACTTCCTCTTTCACGTGGAATCTTAAGGCCGTATCCCACTTTAACGACTCTGCTCCCACCCGACAACTAAAGAACAGGAAAAGTCCAAATCATTACCTAGCACTGCCCTTGTCACCCAAAAACCTAAGATGTCATATCTCTAAGCTTTGTAATTTCTCTGGAAACATTGCCCTTCAAACCGGAACACAGTAATGTTTGCCCATTACTGCTTGGCGGTAGAATAATTTATTATTTTTATTTATTTATTGTTTAATTACCTCGACGATTCAGCAGCGTTACAGTCTTGACGTAATCACATCGTTGTAACACTGCCGAAACGTCGAGGTAATTAAATACAAATACAAAAAATTTTGTTGCTGTTTGCAGGTAAGTCACAAAACATTACTGGGTTCCAATTTGAAGGGCAATGTTTCCAGAGAAATTCCAGGGCTTAGAGATAGAACGTCTTAGATCTCTGGGCGACGAGCGCAGTGCCGTGCTAGATAACGATTTGGACTCTTCATGTTCCAATAGCTGCGTGTCACTGTGCTGTTATGTGGCAGGGATGTTGCTTACCATCAGGTACACGACCTGCTCAATTCGTCACTCTTTATTTAAAAAATAATAATTTTAAAGTTGATCCATACAAAATGGAAGTTTCGCCAACGTTACAGAGACTACAGCCGCAGGCACGAAAAGACTGATCAGGAGATCTTTAAATAATGATTCAGAACGCGATTAAATCCGTATACGTTTTTAAAAAGGAGTTCACATTGCGAACGTTAAAAAATTATGTTCCGTAGAAATTGCGTGTTACAGTTGGTAAATGTGTGTATGTGGTATGATGATTAAAAAAGCTTTCTTTTTTTTTTATAGTGACTAGTTATTAGACGGTCAACTGCATTTAATTATTCATTTGTTAAATTTCAGTTGCTTTCTGTGCTTACAGTATACACCAAAGCGCACAGAAGGCCAGCAAAAAAATTGTCAATGACTGGGTCAAAAACATACTATTTAATTTAGCCGGTCAGGTGGATTAAGGAAAAAACATCTATTTTTTGTTTTGTGATATTATTTAAAAACAACAAAGATATGTTTGACGATTTTAATAACGTCGGTTATTAGACAATATATGAAAAAGATACTTTTGACGTGACAACGTCTAATAAATCGATGAACGCCGGGTGCATGAACGAAAGTGTCCCGTTATGTCCCGTTACGCTCATTGTACGCTTGCGCCGCATCTATCAATATTTTGTCATGACGTTGTCGCGTTAAACTATCGTCCGTAAATCAACCGACTTTACAGAGAACTAATACCTTACAAATCTTTCAATTTCAGAATTTTAACCGACAATGTGTTTTCCCAAAACGTAAATAACTCCATTTTTTACACGAGTATCATTGTTTACCCTTGGTACAGGACACTACATCGAAATATCAATAGATCTCAAACAACCATAGTAGCATATGCATTGTTTTTTTCCCACCGATTTTCGGGATTCAGTCATCTCTCACTAGGAGAGAGTCGAGGTCATCAGTCCACCACGCCAAGTGCGGGTTGGTAGATAATGATAAATGTTCTCGAAATTGTCTTTCTTGGAACACGTTTTCATCACAATGCTTTTCTTCCCGTTTTGAGTATTTTTCAAGTTCAGATGCAAAAGTTTGGCATTACTACATGTTTGATAGGTGAACATCGTGAGGTAAACCGGCATATTCCAACACATCTTTCAAAGACATGCATCGTCTGCTAACCTGGGTCAGGGTGGAGGATTATGGTGATGACGGTATAAAATGAAATTTATTCCATACAAAATAGAGTACATTTTCGACTATCTCCTTGTGAGAGAAGGCTCCCAATCCCAGCAAATCCCAGCAGTGGGAACACTCGGTTGCTTATATTAAACTTATACAGCAATTTAATCAACAACTTTCTTTAGTTAGTCATAATTAAAACCTGATCAGAAATCAAATACAAGCAAAAACTTACACTATGACTGCAACTGTATCTCGTCCTGAGTGATCACTAAATCCTTCTTCACACTCAAATTCTGTACATCTTCCTCATCATTTTTCATCAAATTCACACCATCAAAATCCTCAGCGTTGAATTCTAAGCCCGCATGTTTGAATTGCATATGTTTGATCATGCTCGATTTTTGTACGCACCTATACTGACAATGGGAACACTTTACACTTTTTTGCCGTGGTCTATACGGTTTTTGATCTTTATAAACTGTTTTACCTATCTCTTTATCGTTCAAATGACGTTGCTTATGTTTTGTTAGATTAGTTTTCTGAACGCATTTATAAGTACACATGTCACAGCTAAACGGTTTCTGATCCGTGTGCAAATACATATGTTTCACTAGATTTGGTTTTTGGACAGTCCTATAGTCACAGTAAAGGCATGCAAACGGTTTATACCCCGTGTGGGTCCTTTCGTGTACAACTAAGTTATTCTTTTGAGCGCACCGGTAGTCACAGTACTGACATCTAAATGGTTTTTCTTTCATGTGAACTAATATGTGTTTCGCTACGTTGTTCTTTTGCCCGGATTTGTAATCGCAAAAGTTGCAGGAGAATGGTTTCTCGCCCGAATGTGTTCGTTCGTGGATTTTCAAAATGGCCGGCGATTGGCATCTGTACGCGCATTGGCTGCACCCAAACTTTCCGACCTTTTCGGAAGCATCTTCGCTTTCTATGCAACTTTTCGCATGTTGTTTCAATCCTCTTTTCGAAGGGAATATTTCATTGCATTTAAAACAAGCGTATTCCCCTTTTATGTTCATAGATAATTCTTCTGTCAATTTGCTGACGTCATCGGTCCTTTCGTCCATCTTGTTTTGATCGGACGGTTTTAGATTCTCTTTCGGTTCTTCGATTTTTTTCGTTTCGCCGCCATCTTGTTCGCGTAGCTTTTTAAATTCGCCGTAGGGACTAGTGTTGTCATATTGACGGTGGATTACTAAGTTTTGGGGGTTTTCGCGGTTGATATAGTTTTGAGGGTAGTTGTTTCGTGAGTACAAGTCTATAGGGTTCAGGGCGGGTATGCCCACGTGATGGGAATATACGGGGTATATCGGGTCTGGCTGAATAGTACCTTGTGAAGCCTGACCGTGTTCCGCTTGTGAGTGACCTGAAAAAACACAAGTTTTACTTTAGATTATTGCGATATTACTTGCATTCAAGTATTACATAACGCATTTTTTTAAGAATTTATAAACCCTTCCCCCTTAGACACACCGTAACGTTTTTTGTACCCCACCACAAACAAACAGACAAAAATGTTTAAACTTGTTCTATAGATATAGGTAAGTACATACATTTATTTGTACTTTCATTGGAACTTGGAAAACTGTTGATTTGTATAGATTATTATAAGTTACGGCTGGTTTAGTAAGTTGTGGCTGATCTAGTCAGGAGAACGTCATCTGCCGAACCGGATCCCTTGATTCGATTAAAATCCTGCGCGCACCACTCTCTTTCCGAAGTCATATGCATAATGCAACTTAAAAAAAAAAAACGGCGAAGGAAAACATAGCGAGGAAACTGGCATGTTCTAAGAATCTTCAGAGGTCATGTTGACGCACTTGTTTTATCAAATTATTAAAAATCGACAAAGATATATAAATCATTTAACTTCTGGAGTGGCAGATTGTGACGTAACGACTTAGTAAAAAATAAGTGTGGCACTCGGGGACTGCCGCGGTAAAGCTATTGCATGTTGCATGCATTTTTATCAACATAAGCAACATAAGTGACATTTGTTTACCATAAAAAATATCACGGGAAATCCGTTAAGTTGGCAACACTGCTAAGAGCATTTAGTCTGTAAAGCTAATACAAATAAGATTCAAAGTCGAATGACCGAGTGGGGAGGACGGCGTTACGGTCTTCCATCCCTCTTTCTTGTGAACAACAAGAAAGAGATGCACGATCACTAAAATTCGGTCCCCAGGCCCGCGATAAAAGCTATGCAATAGCTTAAAAAAACGTACAATGTAGTGACGTCTCTCGAAATTTCTAAGCACTGTATCTTCGTGACACAAAATATAAAAATTCCTGTACTATATTTTATTAGGAATCCAACTGACGGACTTAATTACATTCTTTAGTCATGCTAGAGATTTACTACGATAACATGGCCCGCCCCTCCAAATTACTGTTTTAATGTGTGTAGTCACATCCTTACGAAAGAGTTTGTATGTAGTTGTAATTATTCGTCTTCAGTAGTACGCACACATGCGTGGTGGTGCGTTGTATATACTTTCACAAATACATTCAAACGTTTTGAATTCTGGAAGGGTGGGTCATGTTATCGTAGTAAATCTCTAACAGTTTTAGCACTACAATTAATTTTATCTCTTCTGATTTTTGCAATGACATTCTTAATCATCCAAATTCCCCTAGTCTAGACTCATATCGTTGACATGAATATGTATGTATATCTCCAAAGGTCATCGAGGAAATTATACAGCAAACTTGTTCCTAAGTTCAGTTGAAGAAGTCTTTCACATTCGTCGTCATTTGCAACCATTTGCATGATATTAAAAGTAGAAAACTGTTTTTTTTAAACTCCGATCAAAAAGTCGACGTTTCGTAATCAAAGACATAATTTTGTGTAACTTCATTTATGTTCCATGTACTTTTTGAAATAAACATAAACATTAAAACTAAACATTTACTTGGTTTATGAAACATCATCGAAATATTGTGAAATCAATTATATAAATAAAGCATAAGTACCCCAATAAATGTGTTGCCAGTGATGTCTTATGGAACTGAGACGTAGTCCTTCACTGTGGGCCTCATAACGAAGCTCAAAAGTCACACAGCGAGCTATGGAGAGAGCTATGCTCGGAGTCTCTTTGCGCGACAGAATCCGTAATGAGGATATTCGCAAAAGAACGAAAGTGGCCGACATAGCTCAAAGAATAAGCAAGCTATAGTGGCAATGGACCGGCCACATTGCTCGCAGAACTGACAACCGATGGGGAAGGAAGGTTCTCGAGTGGCGACCACGAACCGGAAGACGCAGTGTTGGTCGGCCTCCCACTAGATGGACAGATGACCTCACAAAGGTCGCTGGCAACCTGCAACCGCTGGTTGCAGGTTGCGCAGGACCGTTCGTTGTGGAAATCTAGGGCAGAGGCCTATGTTCAGCAGTGGACGTATTGCGGCTGATGATGATGATGATCCCAATAAATGTTTCCCACTGCTGAGACTGGGGGATTTTTCTCGCAAGGAGAGAGTCAAGGTCATAATCCACCACGCCATCCACCCAGTGCGGGTTGGTGGAAAAAATGAGACCTCCAAAAATGAGGTCCTAGATTTCGACTTTTTTCCCGAAATCTTTGGACATGTTGGATTCCTCACGATCTTTTAATTCACCTTTTTTAAGTTAGCGATATTACGTACGGGCTCCGGATCGGCAGTCGCCGTTCTCCCGACTAGACCACATGAAAGTCAAATTTAGTTTATTGTTCGTATTTCGGCTGGTTAAAAGCGTCCACACACGAGTTCTAAAATCAGAGGAAATTACGTAAAAGTAGTGGGGCGGAGTCTACATTGAACCATAAATCATATCCTACATCGCATCATATGATTGGTGATTTATGTTGCGATGTAGGCTTCTCCCCACTACTTTTACGTCATTTCCTCTGATTTTAGGACTCGTGTGTGGACGCTTTTAACCAGCCGAAATACGAACAATAAACTAAATTTCATTTTCATTTATCTAGATTCTAGACGACTTAAACGCTCCACACACGAGTCCTAAAATCAGAGGAAATTACGTAAAAGTGGTGGGGAGGAGCCTACCTCGCACCATATGATTGGTGATTTATGTTGCGATGCAGGGTCCGCCCCACTAGTTTTACGTAATTTCCTCTGATGTTAGGGCTTGTGTGTAGAGGGTTTTAGTTGTAGCTTCTTATGAATTGATCGAGTATCTGAATTTAATTTTAAATTGAAGTTGGTTTTTGTTATTTTTTTCGGAGAAAATAATTGATTTTTCATTTCAATTAGTTACGATTATCTGTAACACACTATAATCCGAACACTCAGTCTGAACAGGGGTTGACTGTTTGATGGACATGTGCCTGATGGTAAGCAACATGCCTGCCACATAGCAGCACAGTGACACGCAACTATTGGAACATGAAGAGCGCCAATCATTACCTAGCACTGCACTGCGCTCGTCACCCAGAGATCTAAGATGTTATATCTCTAAGCCCTGTAATTTCACTGGAAACATTGCCCTTCAAACCGGAATACAGTAATGTTTGGACATTACTGCTTGGCGGTAGAATAACTGGCAAAGGTGTGGTACTTCCCTAGGCAGACTCTGCTAGGAGTCCTACCACTACACCGACTTCGACTTATCAAGGTTTTACTGTACACCTAAGGAAACGTATTAGTGACGATTTTACGAGTATATCAACATAAATTAGCCAAATAATTATCATACCGTCCAGCCTGTAGTCTGGTGTTTTTTATTCAAATCAAAAACCTTGAACTTGAATCTTGCATTACATCATTTGAATGTATAATGTGTGTGAGTTTATTTTTGTTGAGAGATTGGGATTTATTCGATTTAGTGGTCGAAATTCGACCATACAGTACTTAATATTAATGTACAAGCACCGCCCCGCGTAGTTCACGTTTTTTTTAACCCCCGACCAAAAAAGGGGGTGTTATAAGTTTGACGTCGATGTCTGTCTGTCTGTTTGTGTGTCTGTCTGTTGCACCGTAGAGCTCAAACGGATGGACCGATTTCAATGCGGTATTTTTTATTTGAAAGTTAGTATCCGTGCGGGTGTTCTTAGCTGTTTGGTTAATATCGATTCAAAATGGCCGCCTCCACAAAATGGCGGACAAAATATTTCTTCACAACCTACCTCAATATGGGTATCAAATGAAAGGGCTTGACTAGTAGAATATGTACTGTACACTATAAAAAAATCAAATCCAAGATGGCCGCCACCACAAAATGGCGAATTATGTTTTTTTTTTACTACTACTTCAATATAGGTATCAAACGAAAGGGCTTGACTAGTAGAATACATTGCACTATAAAAAAAATCAAATCCAAGATGACCGCTTCCACAAAATGGCGAAATACATTTTCTTTTTTCACAACTCTCTTAATATGGGTATCAAATGAAAGGGCTTGACTAGTAGAATGTTGTACAGATTACAAATCTAAGGTAGTCGGGGGTTAATCAAAATTTTTAATTTTGTTCTTGTTCGGGATAAAAAAGCCTGTGTTTTTCCAGACTATGATCTATCTACAACATGTTCTACGTATTATATGTTAACTTGTATTTCGTTACATTTTAATAACGTCTGACACATTATTGATAACGGTATCCTTCCTTAAACCTACCAAAAAGTAAGTTCAAGATACGCCTAAAAGTTTGGATCTCTTGGGCAGGCGCGGTCCCAGCCTCGAATATTCGAGGGGGTCACCAGTACGCCGCCTCAGATTTTGGAGGGGGTCACAAGTAGAAATACAATACATTGATTAAAAAATACTTTACTAGTGGCGCCCCAAGATTTTGGCCGCGTAGTTCCCGTTCTAGTTGTTTTCCCGCGTTAAAAAATAGTCTACATACTGTTAGATATTTTTAATTTTCTTAGATTTTTAGTTTAACGTATACGATTTTGGGATCAGGATCAGTGTGACCCCTCGGACCGCGCATGCTCTTGGGATTGGTTAAAATTATTTTTTATCAAGTAATTATAAAAGTTTATATCCAAGATAGTGAAGTAAAACGAGATAGGCGTATTGAAACGAGAGGTATCAGTACTTCGAGGCTCGACCCACTTTCGAAAAAAAATTCGAAAAAATGTACAAAATTATTATAAAAGTTTATATCCAAGATAGTGAAGTAAAACGAGATAGGTGTATTGAAACGAGTGGCATCAGTACATAGAGGCTCGACCCACTTTAGAAAAAAAAATCGAAATAATGTACAAAATTCTAAATCGATTCAAATAATGGGTGTGTACGCAACAAGCCAATGTAGCGTCGGAGCGGCGGTAGAGTAGCGTTCAGGACATCCGCGTTAAAGGTACGAGTTTACGCGGAGACCGCGACAGGCACTTGACATTACGCGATCTCGTTGCGCGTTCTCAGCGCCAACTTGCATCTTTAAACGCTTTGTGGATGGGTGAAATCTTGTAAGAAGCTAGCTATACGAATACTTCGACTTACTAAATATTACAGCTTAACCAGGTTATCGAATTTTTAATTTCGAGTTATAAAGGTTACAATCATCGAGTAACTCGATCTTCCGCGCAAGCACGGAAGGGAGTAGCCTTAGCTAAAAAATATTGTTCAAATCTTTCTGTCATTTCTTGCGGGAGGGAAAAGTCGCACACTAGCGCAAAGCCGCACTATTACATACAAAACATACCTGTACCGATCCATTGCCGATCAAACTCACACAGCCAAATCACTAACACATAAAAAATAAAGTATATTATCAAACAGCCACATCCCTCAGCCACAGTATATTATAAAACTCCATGGTCCACGCGGACTTGTACTTTGACAGAGGGGAAACGCTGTGTATGCCTACTTCCTTCCGTGTTGTTCACTAGTTACAATGTATAATATGAATTACAAATACACTGGGAATGTATGGAAAAATATAGAAGTATAATTTATAGAGCACACTAATCTTATTAACTGCTCAAAACTAGAAAAAGCGACATCGTTTCATGTTTGACATTTGAAAAACTCTGACAAAGCAGTTTGACTTTTGAGATATGATCAACTAGGCTGTGGAACGTGTTGGCTGAGTGGGTTAAGATTAATATGAAAATAGAATGTTAAAAAACTTATCGTTAAAGATAAATATACAACTTACCATTAATAGTATCCAAATTCGACATTCCTTGATTTATATTCTCATAAAAATAACTGTCATCTTCTTGTTCTGACTTTATATGAAACTGCATAGGAACATGATCATTTTGATTTATCTGTCTCTCGTTTATACCGTTCACCAATCTCTGTCCTTGTTCTATCCGTAATGCCGCTTGGTCCAACCTCTGCATTACAGTCTGATCCAGTCTCTGGTCCAAACGCCCAATTTGATCCAATCGTTGCACAACACTCTGATCCAACCTTGGCACATTTTCTAATCTAATGTTCTGTTCCATTCGTATATTCTGATCCAATCGTTGTACTAAGCTTTGGTCTAGCCGTTGTGGGATTTGGTCTATTCGTTGCAGGTTTTGATCCAACAAGTGGCTGTCAGGTACACATTGTATAACCATTGCTCGTCTCTCTTCTAATATGTCTTGTTCCAAATTTGATCTGTTTAAATGTTGCGATAAGTCCAGCTCATGGTTTAAGTCATGCGGCAATTCTCTCAAGTTTTGCTGTAACGTTATATCATTTATACGAAGATCTTCGCTCATGTTCTGTAATGAATGAGCCAGTGAGTTTTGTAAGTCAATATCATTGCCCAAAGATCGAACTAAAGATATATCTAGGTTACGATTCAACGTTTGTGCTAATAGATCATCGTGGCGAAGATTTTGTGGTAATTCATTCCCTAATGAGTGATTTAAATCCATTTCTAAGTTTCGGGGCAGATGTGCCGGGATTTCTGCAAAGTTTCTAGTCAGGTTGCCTTTTAACATGAGCGTGGACATCTGTCGGGGTGACAGGGGAAGTTGGAAGTTATGTATGATAGTATTAGGGTTTAAAGTGGATTGCATCGCTTGGTGCAGTTGCTCCATAGATATTGGTGTATGCTGGTACTCCATGGTTTCGATTTGATGTGATTTCTGTAACTAAAGAATGGAATAAAATTAGAAAATAGATAATAAGTGTAAACCTATAAAAGTAAAAAAAAACAGATAGTGGTGGACATTTTTCTATCTAGAACCGAACTATGCAAAACTTGTACTTAAGGAAATAGCTGATATAATACTTAAAATTGGAATAATACAGTCTTATAATTGTAAAATCCATAGAAACATCCAGATGCAAAATAAATCTCAAATCTTTTTAATTTTTATTTTGAATATTATGTAAAATCCTCTTTAGAATATTTCACAATTGAACATTTTAGATTAGCCATTAGCTAGTTTGGGAGCCAAGAACTCATAGTCTTTAAAGAAACATAAGAGAGACAGTCAGTGTCATAAGTCCCAGTTGTCCCAAGCACCATAACTGCCAAAAAGCGACATCACATCCTCAGCAGCAGTTTACAACAGGAACAGGTTGGCTGAGGAGGTTATTTCAGCAATATCATAGAACTCTTTCAAGAACAAACTTGACAAATGGAAAAACCAAATCATTTCAACAGATAAGTATATATTAGATAACCTATAATTTGATATTTCAACACTGAAATATAGGCATACCAGCTAATGCTGCTTGCCTATTTTTCAATAAATAGTATATTTAATTTTAAATCTTTGTATCTTTTGAGTCATCACACAAATACTTGAACTGGGTGATGATCAAATTCATCAAATATTTGTATGGCTACACAAACAAACGCACTTCCTAGCTAAAGGCCTCTTTTTATATTTTACAGTGTACTAAGTACTATGCATGTACATAGGTGTTGACAACTGTACAAGTTGAAGTGACCGTCCAATAAGTGGAAAATGGAAATCCAGTAAACGGAATCACCTGCCATTAGCCCCTGTAGAAAAATGTTTAATGCTCTAATAAGATGTCTCCCCGTAGCATCTGTAATCTAGCTGCTAAAATTTCATTACCTTTTACTAAAATAAATGGTTGTCTGTAAATTCGGTTGGTTTAACGTGACAACCAGTGCCGGATTAAGCCAGCGCGGGGCCTGTAGCAATTTCTGTCAAGGGGCCCTTGGTTTGCTTAGGTTTAGGAAGGGAAGGGTCAAGTTATGCCAGATATTTTCGCTACATATTTACAGTCAGACAGACGTCGGAGCGCGGGGCCCCTAGCTTGCGCGGGGCCCGTAGCATTTGCTACTCTTGCTATATGGCTAATCCGCCACTGGTGACAACGTTATAACAAAACATTGATAGATGCGGTGCAAGCGTACAATGAGCGTAACGGGACACTTTTTCATGCATGCAGCCAGCGTTCATCGATTTATTAGATGTTATCATATCAATACAAAATATTTTACTTAGATTACAAAAATTTCGCAAATTTTTTGCTAACCATAACTGTAATTCAGAAAACCATAGCTACATGGTAAACTTGCAAATATGTTTACTTGTGAGTGTTTCTATGTTGGCCAATGATTGAATGGTACTGTGCTGTTATGGGTAGATATAAGTATTATACCAGCTGTCTACATTTCAAATTACAAACTTTGTGAGATAAATTACCACCAATAATTCCTTAACGGACTGCAAAATCTAAAAACACAATATATCGCTACAAGGACATTTTTTTGAGTTAATTATTTTTTCTTTAGCATTTTACTTGTGAAAAGGTCAGGGACTTTTAACTCTAGTAGTCGGTAGTATTGGAATGTTACATTTAATATAAAGCATTAGAGTGTAAATTTAGCTCTTATTTGTCTGGCATTTGTATTGAAATTCAGTTAGGAGCATGCCCATAAACAGGAAATGAATAAACACTACAGAAAACTACCAAAAGTCCACTTACGTTATCCATATAGGCTTTGTAACTCTCTTCATCGATGACATTTGGATCCTCGCGTTTTACGAAGTCCATTTTTATTCACAGTTTTGAGTGTTTTACATAGAAGATAAAAAACTAAATCTTGTAACGTTCATTTTCTAACCTAACAATGAACCTTCATAATTCCTATCTAAGTGATATCGTTATTACAATATTTATATACAAGAAGTAAGAGAAAAGAAAATAGATTTAATTGTATGTGATGAAAACAAGATATTAGCAAAATTTATTAAAATAAAACAGTTTCTTTTGTGTGATTGACGTTGATCAGATCAAAGAAAGGAAAAAAGTGCTGCCAGTATATTAATTAAAAAAATACGAAATAACTTTATTAGCACCGA
Organism: Ectropis grisescens; assembly: GCA_017562165.1. Classification (NCBI taxonomy): domain Eukaryota; kingdom Metazoa; phylum Arthropoda; class Insecta; order Lepidoptera; family Geometridae; genus Ectropis; species Ectropis grisescens. Next base: position 9,878,407 of record CM029796.1, on the reverse strand, counting down.
TTTTTTTTGAGAACTGTGAGTATTTAGTGTACGACAAAATTTGGTAGCATCTTTAATTGTTTTATTTATAAAATGTGCTACATATCAGGTCATTCTGTTGCTAAGTAAACACTAGCGTTAAGTTTTTTTTTTTTTTCTTTTTTATTGAGAAACGATATTTTCATCGTTACTCTAATCTTGCATTAACAAGGTGAAAACAGTTTGTTTCTTTAATACGAACATTTTTGCGTAATATGATTGAAATTTTAATTTTCTGAGTATATTTGTGAAACATGGATAAACACAACTTTTGAACGGCTTTGTTCACATTAGATAATATTTTACAGAAATAGCACATTTACAAACGTGTAAACGTGTAATGATCACTAAAAAATAAAACTACTACAGAAAACATTTGGAAAACTCTAGGGAGGTCCAAAAATTGTTCGCTAACAAATTAAAGGTATTAGACATATAACTTTTTTTTTTTTGAAAATTATTCGATTTAATTTAGTTAGTAATGCAAGTAATTAACGAACAACGCCGCAATATTGGTCCCAACTGCTATATCGAGATGTAGATCGCATTTCACTTCACTCCTACTCCGCGGGTGACCATCCTGCTATCGCTATGCTATACGCAATAGATGGGCAACAAAGTTTGAGGTAATGCAATAAAAGTTCCACTTTAATAGAATGTTTGTTTTGTAGAATGTATTGCAGTTTAGCTGCAGAACAAAGTAAAATTTTTGATATTAATTTGAATATTTGTAAATTGAAGGCGACGTTTCCATTTGAATTTACATAACCTCTGATGTGTTTAATATGACGTCGGTAGCACTGCGACTATGCTCGTTGCTAAAACAAGTAAAACTCTGTAACAAAGGGACAAACCAATTTTGAAGGACACTAAATAGTTTGTTTTTCCTATTCATGGACATTTTTGTATTTTTGGCAGCACCGGCTTGCCACAGACAAAATTAATTCGTGATGATAGTTTTAATCACGTTTTAATCTTCCAAAGCGGAATAAGTAAAACTTTGAACTCCAAAGATTAATACAAAGATAATGTAACTACTACGTAGATTAGCAGTGATTATTCTTTGATAAATATGTACATATAAACTCTATTTCCAAACTCTAAATACAAAATGGGTTTACATCGTCTAGGCGGTTGGACAAGTATCACAAGAACAAAATTAAAATTTTGATTAACCCCCGACTACCTTAGATTTGTTATCTGTACAACATTCTACTAGTCAAGCCCTTTCATTTGATACCCATATTAAGGGAATTGTGAAAAAGGAAATGTAATTCGCCATTTTGTGGTAGCGGCCATCTTGGATTTGAAATTTGTCATAGTGCAAAGTATTCTACTAATCAAGCCCTTTCATTTGATACCCATATTGAGGTAGTAGTGAAAAATATTATATAATTCGCCATTTTGTGGTGGCTTCCATCTTGAATTTGAAATTTGTTATAGCGTTTAGTACTCTACTAGTCAAGCCCTTTCATTTGATACCCATATTGAGGTAGGTTGTGAAGAAATATTTTGTCCGCCATTTTGTGGAGGCGGCCATTTTGAATCGATATTAACCAAACATAGCTAAGAACACCCGCACGGATATTAACTTTCAAATAAAAAAAACCGCATCGAAATCGGCCCATCCGTTTGAGCTCTACGGTGCCACAGACAGACACACACACAGACAGACAGACAGACAGACAGACAGACAGACCGACAGACAGACAGACAGACAGACATCGACGTCAAACTTATAACACCCCTTTTTTTTGTCGGGGGTTAAAAACAGTATGTGAAGCCGAACGCTAAAAAAACTAATGTCAATGGTTGTAAAAGTAATTGACTTTGACAGATCGAGATCAACGATGTTAGTAATGCTGCCAGAATAACTAAAAATACATTTTTTGAAAATATTTTAATGAATTCCATAATTTTGAAATGGGATTTTAATTTTATTGTACAGCAAAGTACTGCAGAAATTATTACGGAAATGAAATAAATTGCTTTTGATGCTTTTCTATGAAAATTAAATAAACAGGGATTCCTGTTCCAATAATAATTGAATGGGGCGTTTTCAAGACGTAAAAACACCTGTCGAATACAGTTCCCAATTTCACCGTAGGTGGCGCCACTGTTTTATTTTGCTAGAGAAATTTCACAAAAACCAACAGTGGTGACACTCTGGCAATATTTAGAACTATCTTTGACAAGTCTTTTTACGTCTGGAAAACGCCTCATTAAATCGCCTCAGCAGTTTGCCAGCACAAAGTAAATAATCACTACGTTATAACTGTTTGCCAGTTTGAGCGTAGAAGCGTAAGATACAAACAGACAGAGCTATTTCATATTTATAATAATACTAGACACTAGCACTAGTACACTAGTGGTATTTTGGTACATACACGAATAAAGTATCTTATTTTATTCATATTTGATTTTTGTAAATCACTAATCTAATTAATTTTTTTACTGATTTGAACGTAGTATATATTACATTATCTTTGATTTGAACAGGTATCACTGACAAACCAGCTGGGCCGGCAATGCAAATTATTCTCAATAATTGTTACAATATCTTGAAAACAGTAACGAAATCTGCCGTTACTCCATATTTAGCAAGAAATATCTCCTTACGACACATAGAAGCTCAGAACACACGGTAAAAATACTCAATTACTTCAAAATTATGCAATTATAAAAGCCAAACTTATCGGCGTTTTGGATGAAATCTTCAGAATCAGAATCAGAATAATTTATTGTTGAACTGTGTACAAACTAGTTGGTAGGTTACAATATTTCCAGTACTTACAACAGTCTGCCCTCTGCGAGCATACAATAATAATTAACGTTAAATAATTTTTTTGCTTAAGAGTACAAATCGTTTTAACTGATCAAACTGCTGAATGACCTAAATAATTTCACCATTCTATATTATGTACTCTTCATGACCTTTTCCACTTTGACTGCTAAGTTATATACTAACCACTGTCTTAGATGGATTCTAGAATTTTCTCGTAGAAATCAAAGCTAATTGTGTATTTTAGGGTTAATAGTTATAAGATAAGTAAGTCTAGGGCTGATAAGTAAATAACATACCCGCATAATTTAACTTTTTTTCGCATCCAAATTAAGTACTAAAACAGGTTCTAAGTATATAAAATCTTGAGGTTACAGGACAGACAATAATAGGCTCACTGGATTAAGAGGAGTGTCCTCAATGGAGGGCACACTCGCAAAGTTAGCCACCCACAGCTCATCCGCTTAAAGTCATTGGACAGATTGCAGATCTATTTAAAAAAAAAAGGCTTGAGAGTATACACACATGATGATTCAAATTTTCAGTCATCATCATCAGCCACACGACTGCTGAACATAGGCCTCCCCCTAGATTTCCACAACAAACGGTCCCACCTTTTCGCGAAATTTTCAATTCGGCATCAATATAGATAGAATGGAAGAGGGAATCAGAAAAAAATATAAAAAAGTGTTACTCATAACTACTGCTATGATGCCACATAGGCAACTTTTTATCACGAAAAATAACGAAAATGGGTACTATGAGGGTGAAATTGGGGGGGCATTGCTAGTTTATAATATTACTAGGATTACCCAAGCAGAGCCAGAACAGGCCACTAGTTCTGTTAACTTAAGTGCATAGTTTCATTTGTCTGCAGCACAAAAGCCAGCAATATGAAGACAGCACTGATGATAGTTGCTCAAGGAGCCGAAGAGATGGAGACCGTCATTACTGTGGACATGCTGAGGCGTGGAGGGGTGAGTGATACTGCCATTTAGTAACACGTTTAGTAGTAGTGTTTTTTAAATGTTTAGTTAAATCTGTACCTTCTTGTTTGTACCTTATATCTAACATACACATGGCTGTGTATGTTAGAAATAATTCGGATTCATACAACATGCGAGGAGAGAGACATTCTTGCACTACACACAATGCTGAAAAGCTCGACACTATACCACACTCTCTCACAAAGTCACTGAAGCTGACTCACATTATGGGACTGGAAGTAACCTCTACTCACACACTCTTCCTAAAATAGTTAAAGCGGCCCCAAGTTTCGGTAGTTTCAGAAACAGATTAAAATGTTGGTTTATCAATCAAACATTTTATAGTTACAGCAAGTTTTTAGAGAGTGATGGTAACGTTATGATAAAAAATTACTTTGCTTATTACGATAATTGTAATAAATAAATATATATATATAGTTGGACACTTATCTGTACTGTAATTGTTATCGTACAGTGAAATGTTAATTTTAAACTTTGAAATTGTATGCTATTTCCTTTGTTTTTTTTTTAACCGACTTCCAAAAAAAGGAGGAGGTTATCAATTCGACCCCTATGTTTTTTTTTATTTTTTTTATGTATGTTACCTGATTTCTCGAGAACCTCTGAACCGATTTTAAAATTTCTTTTTGTGTTCGGATGGGTATGCTTCCCGAATGGTCCCATATAAATCTTTTTGAAATCGGTCAAGTAGTTTTTGAAATATGAACCATAAACTGAAAAATTGCGTATCTGGATGACGTTGTAGATTTCACAAAAGTTATGAATCTCGACCCTGTCAATACAAAATTGTGTAAATGCTTTAATAAAACTTGTTTTAACCCCGACCAAAAAAAGGGGTGTTATAAGTGACGTCGATGTCTGTCTGTGTGTCTATCTGCTGTGGCACCGTAGTAGAACTCAAACAGATGGGCCGATTTCGATGCGGTTTCTTTTATTTCAAGGTTAATACCATAGCAGATGTTCTTAGCTATGTCTGGTTAATGTCGATTCAAGATGGCCGCCTCCACAAAATGGCGGACAAAATATTTTCACAACCTACCTCAATTTGGGTATCAAATGAAAGGGCTTGACTAGTAGAGTACTATGTACTATAACAAATTTCAAATCCAAAATGGCCACCACGACAAAATGGCGAATTATATTATATTTTTCATTACTACCTCAATTTGGGTATCAAACGAAAGAGCTTGACTAGTAGAATACTTTTCACTATGAAAAATTCAAATCCAAGATGGCCGCTTCCACAAAATGCCGAAATACATTTCTTTTTTCACAACTCCCTCTATATGGGTATCAAATGAAAGGTCTTGACTAGTAGAATGTTGTACAGATAACAAATCCAAGGTAGTCGGGGTTTAATCAAAATTTTTAATTTTGTTCTTGTACACTAAAAGAGTAAAATAAACAATTTTCGTACAAAAATTTAAACCGACTTCAAAACCACAAATAGGCACCCAAAAGCGAAAAATAAACTAAAATCATTATTATAAGCGCTACTCACTCATCTATTTGAAGTCGGTGCCAGTCAGGTCAAAAAGTTAGTAGATTGATGCTATGTAGGCACAGGTAAGTAGTATCTATCCTATACCAGTTAGATTTAGCTGGCACCGACTTCAAATAGATGAGTGAGTAGCGCTTATAATAATGATTTTAGTTTATTTTTCGCTTTTGAGTGCCTATTTGTGGTTTTGAAGTCGGTTTAATTTTTTGTACGAAAATTGTTTATTTTACTCTTTTTAGTGTACAAGAACAAAATTAAAAATTTTCATTCATATTTTATGTGGAAGTTGTACATTTATGAATAAAGAACTTTAGTATAATTGTCATTATATTTTGTTAAATATATTTCTTGTTGACAGGTGAAAGTGATTGTAGCGGGGCTGGATGGATCCAGTCCGGTGCTTTGCTCCAGACAAATCACCCTCGTCCCGGACAAGTCCCTCCAGGAAGCCCTCGACGAACAGAAGTTCTATGACGCTGTGAGTGTACAATGTTATAACTAATTTAACAAGTTAACAAATTATCCCTGACAATCTTGACACGGATAGGTTACAGATTTTTTTTTAGTAGTGATAGGAGTCAGCTGAGTCCGCTTGGTGAAGTTCCACATATTTGTCAGTTGTTCTTAGAGTCAAGCAGTATTGTGAAAACACACACTCTGGGGCCATTCAAGTATTACGTTATCAGATTTATTACAATTATTGACCCTCTCTCCCCTTGTCATCAAATTTAAACAAAGCTTTAACCCCTTCCACTTCTATGCTTACGTAAACATTGGTACCTATACCCCCGAAAATGCTTTTCGTTGTCAAGTATAGACAATGTCTTGGTTGCCATATGTATAAAAAAAAAAAAATAATAATCGACATATAGAAATCTAGAATTCGTCATATAGAAAACAAAAAGAATCTTTCAATTTGGACCAGTAGTTCCTGATATCCTCGCATTCAAACGAACAAACTCTTCAGCTTTTATAATTATTTAAGATTTATAAATTTTGTATAGATTCAATATATTATTACAAATGTGGAGCAGCTGAAACACTAAGTCATAACATTGTTATTGTTAATCATGGCAAATTTCATGAAACGTTTGGTATTACGAAACCCCATCGCTTGGACTATGACAAGTTAACAAACATAAATAAACTCTTTTGACGTGACAACGTCTTATAAATTGGTTTGCCGGGTGCCCGGGTGACACTTCAAGAAACTGCGTTACGCTCCGCTCACGTTATGCGCTCACAACGAGAGCGAGTGAGAGGCACGCGTCCCTTCCACTCGGGCATGGTTAGCCCGCCTAAGAGCGAGAGAGACAGACATAAAAAGTGAAAGGCACGCGTCCCTTCCGTAAAATTATTTTACCACTCAAAGTCGTTGTCACGTAAAACTTTCGCCCGTATACCGACTTTACAGGCAACCAATTTTTTTATACCAAAAATTAAACCGACTTCAAAACCACAAATAGGGACTAATAGGCAAAAAATAAGTTAATATAAAATTATTATAAACTCATTTCATTTTAAAATATCTTTATTAGCCATAAATTCCTGAATGTATGTACGTAGGTAAGTAAAATAAAATTTAAAAAAAAGTAAAAAATAAAATGGAAAAGAAAAATAAAAAACTAATCTCCTAATAACCCACCCCTAACTACTCCCGGCGTAAAAGTGGCCATGATGCTCGCCGCGTTCCCATGCTGAATGCTAATGACCAAAGTTTGCTCAAGGAACGCGCCGGAGCGGGAGTTACCCGTATTCTCCCTGAGCCTGCGCCTTAATTCTGAAAGGAACCCTTTAGTCTCTACCCCCCCCCTCCCCACACCCCAAGGTCTCCACGGCAATAGGTACAAAATCGTACTGCACATCAACATACTTTAGCTTCTTCTTATCAGCGGCATCTTCTGCCGCTGAGTGGATATTGCGACCCAGGTGACTGGCGGCGACAGTGCTGACGCAAGAGGCGTCCCAAATTAGGCACTTCCCGTTCTTCCAGGGCACCATAGTCAACCCATCCGATCTTTTACCGTCTGATCTGCATAGGCCCAGGGGTCAAGTACGCAAGGAACGCCCGCCGATACTAATGCTCTCCGAACTACGTCATTGAGTGAATGGTGTCGCGAGAACCTTCCCGCACACCGTCGACGTAAATTGAACATTTCTAGTATACATTAAATCCTAGAAGTGACAACATTTTTCTACATTTTACAAGCTATAAATATGGGCTTATAATAACTTATTAACTGTAGGTTACATGTCGAAAGACAACCTGACCTGTAATAGAAGGGGTTGCTGAAGTGTAGTTTTTTGAAACTAATTTACAATATTTTTACCATTATCTTTTCTATTATAATCTAGTTTATAGAGACTCTTAGCTAAATATTTGTATCTATGTATTGTTATGGTCAGAGAATGAAGGCTTTTATTATTATTATTATACATTGTAGGAATCTGATCAAATTATTGAGAATCATAAATATTTTTTTTAACATGTAAACCTCGAAATGGAGTTACGTTTAAGGCAGGTATTTTAGTATATGACATCGGTAAAACTCTCCTGGCAAAGCTAGATGCCAATGTCATAAAGATATTGAAGTCATGGTTCGGATTGGCACATCCGGCTGATCCCTCTACTCTTTTTAGGGATCACAATAGTTTTGGGCTGAAACTAAAGAAACCGTCTGAACTTTACAAACACCTAAGAGTTACAAAAACGCATGTTTTGGGAAAGTCGCAAGACGAATTAATTACATCTCTCCCAAAAGACAAAACTGCTTCAGACCTGGAATCTAGACTTCAATTCCATAAACAATTTATGGCAGGTGCACAAGTAAATACTGCTGGGTTGGGTGCGAGAAAAAAAGGGAAGACCGACACATGGTAAAAACCTTTCTACAACAAGACGAAAATGACGGTTACAAAGTGCACGCTATGAATTTAGAAATGCAAAGTGAGTGGTTAACCATAGGTGAGTTCTGTATCCCATTAGCTCTAAAATGGCGCACCTTGATCTATGACTGGTCCCCTGCCTTATTAAAATTTTATCTAAATGCATTCCAATCCATGCATTTTTTTTTTTTTTTTTCGGGGGTAGGTGTAAGTGAGTACACTGCTTTTATATAAGTGTCTTCATATTTAATTGGTAAATAATAGTAAAAGTAATTAAAATTGACATATTTATGTTTAAAAGTTACCTTTGACACACCCTACCTGCCTCACAAGTGCTAATTCTCACATATTCTTGTGGTGTATTGTAATATTCGATATTGAAATAAGATCACTACACTTTTGCTGCCTAACATGGATGCCATACAGCAGTCGTTCCACCAAATGATGGCCACATTCCACAAGCGCCTGGACTCCATTGAGGGACAGCTGCCTAGTACTCCACCGCAGACTTCGGAAGGCTTAGCAGCAGAATTTGTAGCTTTCAAATCTTTTGTGTTAACTACTTTTCGGGCCGTTGAGAAACAAATCAGCATGTTAGCACAGCAGATTGATAACGGTGAAATGCGAGCAAGAAGGAAGATACTGTTGCTGCATGGCCTTCCCGAGGAGCCAAGTGAGAGGACATCTGAATTGGTGGCCAAAGTTCTATCAGATCGTTTAAAATTGGCCAACTTATCTTGCACTGACATCAGCAGGTGCCACCGGATGGGGCAGGCCACACCTGGCAAGGCTCGGCCTGTACTTTTCAAGCTCGCAGACGTCGCACTTCGTGACAAGATATGGTCTACCAAAACTAGCTTGAAAGGTACTAAGCTGACACTCTCGGAATTCCTCACGAGGACGCGGCACGAAGTGTTTATGGCGGCACGTAAGCGTTTCGGGATCACCAGGTGCTGGACACGAGAGGGCACCATTTTCATAAAAGGGCTGAACAATGTCACTCAACGCATCGATTCTTTGGAAAAGGTTGCTGCAATGCCGTGTGATACTGTGTCGGTCGATGCTGATGCAAAGGTCCATGAAACCCGCAGGGCGGCCTCTGCGTCCAGGGACCAGAAGTCGGTGAGACCGCGGAAAGGAAAGTTGTTGTCAAAGTGATTTCTTCTTTTAGTACTTTGTTTACATCCAATTTGTTTTCATTGTAACGGGGGTAATGTGTTTAATTTAGTGCGTACCTTCAAATTGTGTTACTAAAATACTAAAAACTATCACCACAAAAGTTTAATATGTAGGTATTTCAAGACATATTCTTTTTATTTTTATTGTTAGAACTTTTTCAATCACATTTCAATCTATGATAGTTTTGACACTGGATTTTACAATGACAATGTTTCTTTTTTCGCTTTGTGGTCATTCGCATATTCTGTATTTTGCCAGTTACGCACGGATTCCCTTTCAATTCGCTGTCAATACATTTATTGTTATGATTTATATCTTAACAATTCCCCTGGATAATTTAATTTAGAATCATTTTATTTTTTGTGTAATAAGTCAATACACTGTTTTAGTTTAGTTTTGTTAATTAATAGTACGATTGGCAGGTGGGTGTGCCTATACACTTATTTGTAAAGTTGCATACAATTATTTCAGTTTTCTTGTGTAATTGTATTTATCTATAAGTACGCTTTTTACCTATATAAGTATTTATACTGTTATTATACATATTATATATATATATATTTTTATTATTCTTATATTTATTTATTATTTGGTTTTAAATCTACCGAAACACTTATCTACAGTGAAATATTATGTCAAATATTGTACACAACAATAGTGACAGTGAACAGTTTTTCTCTTTTTCATCGGACAATGCTTCTTATTCTGAGGATAGCTTTGTGAGTATACCGTCACTTAGTGACACTATTTCTAGTCATCTTAATGACGTTTCTAAGAACTTTAACATACTCCATATCAACGCACAGAGTATTCCGGCGCACTACCCTGAGTTTTTAGCCTCCTTTGACCAAAATAATGTTCACGCTATACTAGTCTCCGAGACATGGTTAAAACCCTGCCTCTCTTCTTCTTCCTACTCGCTTCCTGGCTTCTGTCTTATAAGAAATGATCGGACGGGGAGGCCTGGAGGTGGTGTGGCCATTTTCCTACGTTCTAACATTCCTTATTCTGTTATTAGCTCTTCTATCCAACCTCCTCCCAATAACGCTGGGGAACACCTTTTTATTGAAGTCTTACTTTCTCATACCAAAATTCTTCTCGGAGTCTATTATAGTCGTGACAAAGGTGTAGATTACTTCTCCTCTTTTGAAACTCTTCTTGAAGAACTTCTTCCTTCGTACTCCCACACTATCATTATGGGGGACTTTAACACATGCTTACTTAGATCAGATTCTCGTTCCTCTAAATTAAATTCAATTATTCACTCAAGTAACATGCATGTTCTTCCCTGAGTGCGACTCACCACTTCCCGAACTGCGTCCCGTCTTTGCTCGATCTAATATTTGTGTCATCACCGCAGCGTGTCGCTAAGCATGGACAATGTGCCCACACTGCTCATGACATGTCTTACCATGACGTCATCTTCCTATCCTACAAAATCCGCTCTCCCAAGATCAAACCCAAAATCCTCCTGCAGCGCAGCTTTGGTGCTATGGATGTCAAGAAATTGCGTGACGATGCTGGTCATATCGATTGGTCGTCAGTACACAATGCCAAGTCTGTGGATGATAAAGTCACATGTTTTAACAATCTGCTCCTACAACTGTATGACAACCATGCTCCTTTACATGCAGTAAAAATAAAGCATCTTCCGGCACCTTGGTTAACTGATGACATAAAGGAGCTGATACATCTTAAAGCATTGGCCAAATCTAAAGTCCATAACAACCCTTGTGATCATAACAAAGAGAAATTTCATCAACTTCGGAATCGCTGCAATAGAGTGTGCAGGGACGCGCAACGCCAACATATCCATAAATCTGTTGAGAACGGTGATCCAGCCAAAGTCTGAGATTCCTCCGTACATTGGGTGTTGGTAAGTCACAGCAAAATCTTAACCCTCAGAGTATTGATCTTAACGCCCTTAATCAACATTTCTCTTCGTCGTCACATATTGATGCAAATGACAAACATGCTACTATCAATCACCTCTCGTCTCTTCCAACACCTAATTACGCTCCTTTTGTTATTCATCAATTTGCCGCTTGTGATGTTAAGAAAACGATCCTATCCATTTCCTCTAATGCGGTCGGCAGTGATAGCATTAGCCGTAACATGATCCTTCCAATCCTTGATGAAATCCTACCCATTTTGTGCCATCTCCTTAACGCCTCTGTGTCATTGACATCTGTACCGTCTTCCTGGAAAGAAGCTCAAATTGTACCCATTCCCAAAAAATCTAATCCCATCTCTCCATCTGAATTTCGCCCAATATCCATTCTCCCTTTCCTCTCTAAAGTTCTCGAACGTCTGATCCACTCCCAACTTAGCTTCTTTCTAAACTGCAATAACCTTCTTAATCCCTTGCAATCTGGTTTCCGTCCCGGCCATAGTACTACTACTGCTCTTGTTAAGATATCTGATGATATTAGGCTGGGAATGGACAACAGAAAGCTTACTGTCCTCACCCTGCTCGATTTCAGCAATGCTTTTAACACTGTTGATTTCGATATTCTCCTGGCATTGCTACGTTCGATTAACATATCTCCAACGGCAATTGATTGGTTTCGTAGTTACCTGCAGGGTCGCCGGCAGCGTGTTCATATAGAAGATAGCTTTTCTTCTTGGTGTGAAACGCGTTCGGGTGTCCCTCAGGGTGGCGTTCTTTCTCCTATACTTTTGCTTTATTCATAAATTCAGTCACATCTCTCATTTCTTCTTCCTACCACCTCTATGCTGACGATCTCCAAGTTTATGCACAAGCCTCACTTGACAATCTAGATGATGCTATTAAGTTGGTAAACGATGATTTGCGCCGCATTGAAAAATGGAGTAGGTCTTTCGGTCTCACTGTCAATCCCTCGAAAACTCAGGCCATAATTATTGGAAGCTCGCGGCTTATATCGAGAGTCGATTATGGCACTACTACTAAAGTTCTATTTGGTGGCGTAACAGTACCATTTAGCGCAGAAGTAAAAAATCTTGGCATTATTTTCGATAGTTGTTTTACTTGGGATCCACAAATTCGATCAATAAAACGCAAAATATATGCCTCAGCAGCATCACTTCGAAGAATTCGAAACTTTTGCCTACAGCCACCAAAGTTGCGTTAGTACAATCCTCCTTCTTCCCATCCTTGACTACGCTGACGTCTGCTACCTGGACCTTAGACGGGACCAATTCGATATGCTCGAGCGTCTTCAAAACTTTTGTATTAGGCTTATTTTCGGTCTCCGAAAATATGACCATGTTTCTTTTCCGATCTAAGCTCGAGTGGCTCCCTATCAGTTTACGTCGGGATACTCACATCCTATCACTTTTATATAACACACTTTTCACCCCTCTTCCCTCCGTATTTAAGCTCCCGTTTCACATTTCTTTGCGACACTCATTCAATAAATCTTAGGTCGTCTACAAATCTCCTATTATCTACCTCAGCTCATACAAGCTCCTTTTACGGTTCGTCGTTCTGCGTGCAGGCTGTGGCCTTATGGAATGCTCTTCCTGCGGCCATTAGACGTGCGCAGAGCGTCGCTTCGTTCAGGACTCTGATTCGGCAGCATTTTCTGACAAAAGTTGTTCACTGATTTATGTTTATTTTTCTTGGATTTTGTGTTTCTTATTGTATACATACATTATTTTTATATATATATGTATTTGTATGTGTATTTATATATTTAAACTTATTTATTTATTGTACACCTATTATATGTATTTTGTTCTATTATATTTAATTTATATATAATTAATACACGTGTTTATTTATATTGTTAGTTGCACCACTGCCCAAAATCTTACAAATCTTGTTTCTTTGTAAATCAAAGGTTATCTGGAAGAGATCGCTTTTAGCGATAAGGTCGCCTTTTGTGCCCATTATGTGTTTGTTATTTTATTTTACTTATTGTCAACTTTGTTTGTGGTGCCAATAAAGTGTTTTTGTATTTTTGTATTGTATTCCAAATGACCCTCCCTGACCAGAGTAACTTGGTAAGGTGGGGAAAAGCCTCTGAAAAATGTTGCTATACTTGTGGAGAGGCGATATGTACAGCAAGGCACATATTGGTGGGATGCAAGGTGCTCCTTAATGGGGGTCATTACTCACGGCGTCATGACAGAGTACTTGAAATCATACGTGAAGCCATGAGCCTTTCGGTAGCTAGAGCCCAAAAGGGATTGACGACAAACAACAGACAAATTAACTTTGTAAAAGAAGGCTCAACTTCAAACTCCAGGAACAAGCCTTACTCAATCCTGGGTACAGCACCTGATTGGACTATTTTAATGGACACGTATGAAAAGCACTACAAAATCCCAGAGGATGTGGGTGTTTCGTCATCCAGACCGGACATTTTCCTTTTTCTAGAGCTACGAAACGCATAGTCCTTGTAGAACTTACCGTACCGTGGGAAACTAATATACCTAAAGACCACGCGATGAAACAAAATAAGTATTACGACCTCCTAAACGAATTAACAAAAAACGGCTATGTAGTTAGTTTATACGCTGTAGAAGTGGGAGCGAGAGGTATACCAGCAAAATCTCTCTATAACCTACTGAAAGACCTTGGCTTATCCAGAAGTGCTGTAAGTTCTATACTAGAACGTGTATCTAAAGCTGCACTAGTAGGCTCATATCAGATTTGGCTGGGCAGGGAGAGAAAAACGAGTGGTGAAGGTGAGTGTTGATGTACGTCAGAAAGGGGCCCCTTAAACCTACGCCCGAGTCACAAGTCTCGGGAACTACTCGAGTTTTTCTCTCTCTGCCACACGATGGACCCGGCACCCGCACGGTGAATCCATGGAATGCTAAGAAGATCGTCTCTCTATAAGTAAATAAAGACATGCACATAGACACATAAGTAAATAATTTATTAATTTGTTGCACTAGGTGATCCTGCCGGGTGGTTTGGAAGGCTCCGAGCGTCTCTCCAAGTCTGAGACGGTGGGGAAGTTGTTGAAGGAGCACCAGGATTCGGGGAAGATCATCGCTGCCATCTGCGCTGGTGAGAACTGACACAGGCTATGCTCCCATTCGCAATTCAACTGCCTCCAGCTGTGTATCCGTGCCAGTTTTTGGCCGTCTTGAGCTTTTGGGCGTTACTATGACATCTATGCGACATGATCTAATACCACCTTGCCCCTTTTTTCTCTCGGAATGCTCGTAGCTTGAAAAAGCGACATCGTTTCATGGTTGATGTTCCAAATACCCGAATAAGAGATTTGACTCTACTTTTGTGATAAGAGTGTCTTAGGTTGTGGTTTGTGATAAGAGTGTCTACGTTACCTGAGTGGGTTTTCCCCGATGGTTGCAATAGTTGTGTCTTCAAATCGAGATGGAGTCGGTTTATTATAGGTAAACACGCTCCATCGTAGACCGCATCGTCGCTTAACATAAGGCGAGATGGCGGTCAAGTATAAAACGCAAGTAAAAAAATAATCGCACTGCTGGCACATGGGGCTTCCTTGAATGTTCAAGTTGTTTTTTTTATCGCGCGATTTTTAACATTCGCCACCTCTAATGGAAAACAATTCAATCCCTTCCTTTGTAAAATTTGGATAGGAGGGGTATTGAAATACCCCCCCCCCCCCTCCCCTCCTTTCTTGGCGAGATTTGGTTCAAAACAAATTTATTTAGGTTGCCATTAGAAATAATGCATTAACCAATGAAATATTTCATTCATATATGTATATACTATATACCTATAATATATATATGTATTTGTATTTATATATTTAAACTTATTTATTTATTGTACACCTATTATATGTATTTTGTTCTATTATATTTAATTTATATATAATTAATACACGTGTTTATTTATATTGTTAGTTGCACCACTGCCCAAAATCTTACAAATCTTGTTTCTTTGTAAATCAAAGGTTATCTGGAAGAGATCGCTTTTAGCGATAAGATCGCCTTTTGTGCCCATTATGTTTTTGTTATTTTATATGTTACTTATTGTCAACTTTGTTTGTGGTGCCAATAAAGTGTTTTGTATTGTATTGTATTCATATAGTTATATGATTTTTCAGCTCCAACAGCATTCGTCGCCCACGGCGTGGCGAAAGGCAAGCGTGTGACGTCATACCCCAGCACCAAAGACAAAATCTCAGGGGACTACCACTATGTGGAGGGGGAGAGGGTCGTCGTCGACGACAACGTCGTCACCAGCCGGGTGAGTGAGGGAGAACAACACGAGGAGAATATTTTTGAAGTGAAAAATTTTTTGGCGCGCCACAGACAGATTTTTCGTGGGCTGTGAATTGAATTCTAGCGTCACGCTCGGGAATGATAAGAAATCTTCGGGTAAACTCGAGATCATAGCCATTGGCCGTTGGCCGGCCCATCGGCCTTTAGCATTGCTGACGCATTTCTACATGGTCATGTTCATGGCCACGCCCTCCGGTTTCACCCGCGTAGTTTCCAAAGTAAGATATCAAATTCTGAGTTATAAGTTTTCACTTCTATCGGCAGTTCCTATGACTGCCAATATTTTTTAATAGGTAGTAATTTCTTATATTAGTTTTTACTTTGCCGTGCGTTCATTCACACACATTTTTGTTTTCCAGGGTCCGGGAACAGCGTACTGGTTCGGCTTGAAGCTGATCGAGCTACTCGCTTCCAAGGAGAAAGCAGACGAGGTCGAGAAGGGAATGATCATATCTTGTTACTAGAATCTGGCAGTTCTTCACAATAATACGTGCCTCAGCCAACTCCGTTAAAATGGTGTTTAGTTTTTACTGGGCTTTGCCTTTGAATGGGATGTTAACACTAATCACAAATTAATGTTGATTTTATTATAGTTTGTATTTATTAATAGAATATCGTAAATCACATTTTATAATTTAAAATTACTTAGTAAATTTATTATGATTTTAAATGCTATATTTTTTTCTGTTGTCACGTGTCTAAAACACCAACATGGCTTATTACGTCACTAACCGCAAAACAAGCTGTCGGAGATTGAGTAGACTGTTAACTTTTCTGCATTTTTATTATAGTTTGCGATCAAGCGATGACAATTTCGATTTTTTTAAGAAAACATAAACTGGATAGTAAGTAAAGAAAACACACAGTAATGAATCCAGACCAATGTTTTGCGGTTAGTGACGTCATTCCAGTCGTTAGTGTTTTTTGCGGGAAAATTTAAAATTATTTTATTACAGTATATTTACTCATCGAAAATATTAATACAATATTTAAATAAAATAAATTTTCCTTTATGGCAAACGAGCGTCAATCTTTAAAATGAAAGCATTATTCAATTGTTAACATCCCTATTGTAAACTTCCTTAGCCGATTTGAGCACTACCATGTCGGTGATGCGAACTTGTGACATTTCACCTTACCAAAAAAATACTCAACGCGACTAAATAATGTTTGAGTTCAAAAATGAAACAAGCATTTATTGGTTACTATAGGGGGTCTATCGTCGAACGGAAAAATGTCTTGGCTTTGATATATCTCTCTCTTATCTTTCAGCTTAAAATGATAGAGACCGCAATAGTAAAACGAAAGCCGATTTAGTTAGGCGGTAGAAGACCCGATCCAGTTTCGCTCGGATATTCGGAAAGTCCTCAGAAACCTGTTGGTTAATGCACAATAACTTTGCTAAAAATCATTACATGATAATATGCTTACAATTCTATATAGGACACACAGACAATCATTTTTATATATACAGATTATGTAACTTTTAATTCAACTCGAGTCGAAGACTTTTTTGTAGGTATAGTTGCTGGTACACTCCGCGAGGTATAAGCAGCTTTGCATTAGTGTGAGTGATCACCAATCAGGCAGGAGCGCGGCGAGACAGAATGGCGCCGCGCCTAAGGCCGGTTGTCACACCTACACTATCCATGTACACTCACACAAATGCAAAACTCAGCTTATGCCTCGCGGAGTGTAAACAAGTTGACCCAATGAAGTTAGCTGCGCATGCGCAGAAACGTTTTTAACGTCTCTTAGGTGGAAGTGCTCATGCGCGAACTTTCCCCTTCCACGTCATTTTTGGGTCAACTTGTTTGCCGGTCACTATATCTACCAGTTTATTAATCGTTGGAGTCATGTTAAACCACATCTTTACTGTGTTTTAAACTGTTTGAGTATAAGTATACAGTTATGTATCTACTGAATAAAATAGTTTTTTAAAAACCTCGAGTTTTATTCGCCTTGTAAAATTTATTTATATTTAAAATATTACATATAGTTTTTGACGTGACAACGTCTTATAAATTGGTTTGCCGGGTGACACTTCAAGAAACTGCGTTACGCTCCGCTCACGTTATGCGCTCACAACGAGAGCGAGTGAGAGGCACGCGTCCCTTCCACTCGGGCATGGTTAGCCCGCCTAAGAGCGAGAGAGACAGACATAAAAAGTGAAAGGCACGCGTCCCTTCCGTAAAATTATTTTACCACTCAAAGTCGTTGTCACGTAAAACTTTCGCCCGTATACCGACTTTACAGGCAACCAATTTTTTTTATATTATGTGATTTGTCCAGCGTAAAAATATAGATAAAATCGTTGTGTGTATCGTGGAAAAATTTATGATAAGTGACACCCCTACCTTAACAACCACATAATAGCTCTTTGAAAGACAACAAATCACTGCCAATGCTGTCTGTGTTCGTCAGTTGGTTTTCTGAGGGGAATACATTTTAAGTACTCTTTGTATGCTCTTATTTTGTTTTTTTTTCTAAAATTGACGTGTAAATTGTACATTTATCAATAAAGAACTTTGACTTTGAGTATAGGTAGGTATATAATAAATAAAAAAACTTCCAACGGAATTTTACTAATGTGTAAGCAGTAATGAAACGGTTGAACAGGTTTTGATGAAACATAGCTAAGAAAAGTCCCGACTAATTTACCGTCCAAAGAAAAAAAAAACAGATTTAACGTAACGTTGCGATGTCACAATACAGACAAATCAACCTTTTTTTTCATACCGTCGTTTTTGCATCGCCCATTAAAAACAAAGTTTGTAGCACATTTCACGTAAAAAAACACATTTTTGTTTCAAGCATTCCTTTATTTTCTAATTAAACATATGAGATTACATTTTTTATCACACATTAAAATACTTTTTAAATGAGTATAAACTTAAAAATAGTAAATGCATTACAATTTTGAGAGCGTGTTGGTAGACTTAGTACAGTATGGCCGTGTCGTAACGACCTCTCTGGAGTTGGTTTTTAGAACTAGGGCGGAACGTAGTCTGCATTTAGATCCGAAAATCGTGTACTATTAGAAATGATTCCAATTTAGACATGCATCTTACAGATATACAGATTTACTGGTAATCAGACTGCATCCATTTAACGACATGTTCTGTATCACTATATAGTATAGAACAAATTAACTTCCCGCGTCTGTCCGTCGTACGCTCAGATCTTTAAAACTACCAAACAGATTATGATGCGGTTTTTTTTAATAGCGTGATTCAAGATTAAGGTTTTTATGTATATGTACATACAATAGTAGAGAAACACGGATAATTTTAAAGGTTTCTAATGTGATGTCATAAATAAACACATTTTTTCAGCTTACATTGCAAACGCTGGCTGAATCCTACGAGATACAAAATAATGTACTGCAGTATTATAACTCCCTTAAGGTTTACAAAAAAGTCCACAATGGTATATGTCTATCTCTTAGGGATAACCCACCATAACCATTTATAACCACATTTATTCGTATTTTTAGTATCAGCATTGCACCCGGGCGAAGCCGGGGCGAGTCGCTAGTATTTTAATAAACAACTATTGTATTACAACTTTTGTTAAAACATATCTCAAAAAATAAAAATATTTTTGTTGTCCTCTCTAGCGCTGTTTAGCTCTATGCGCGTGCGCACTTTATTCATCGAGCGTTAAATGAATGTGTGGGCGCTAACGAAGAGTTCGATATTAGATCGGACAAACACATTTTTTTATTTTGTATGAGAAAAAAAATACGAATTTTTAAAAATTGTTTAACAAAAGTCGACATATTTAATGCGCTCAAAATGTACCTAAAAGGATGCAGGCTCATTACCAATAACCCTATTTAAAGTAGAGCCCTCAATGAAGCGTTTTCAGTATACAAAATTAATAGGCCTATGAAATAGTTCTAAATTTTGCCGTAACGTAAACAGCCCACTAAATGTTCCCACTGCTGGAATTCGGGGCCTTAACTCACAAGGAACTTATAAATTGTAAGTTACGGCGGATCTAGTCGGGAGAACGACGACTGCCGATCCGAGTCCGTGTATCGAATACCGCCCATGCCACTGTCTCTTCAAAGTCTTGTGCGTATTGACGCTTAATTAGAGACGGCGAAAGAAAATATCGTGAGGAAACCGGCATGTGCCAAGAATCTTTCGAGATCGTGCGTCATTCGCTAAAACTGGGCAAGTTTCGACAAAGCATTAAACTCTTTTAAGAACAAACTTGACAAATGGATAGTAAAAGACAAAATCATTTTAACAGACAATTACCTATAATTTGTTATTTCAACACTGAGATATAGGCATATAAGCAAAAGCTGCTCGCCTATTATTCAATAAATAAATAAGTGTGGTGGATTATGGCCTTTACTCTCTCTCTTCGAGCGAGAAGGCCCCGAGTCCCAGCAGTGGGAACATTCAGTGGGCTGCTAATGATATATTACATGCTTAAACTAAGACAGGCAGCCTTGCGTTCATTGCGTTTAGCGACAAATATCATCGAGCAATTCGATCTTCCGCGCAAGCACGGAAGGGAGCAGCCTTAGCTAAAAAATATTGTTAAAATCTTTCTGTCATTTCTTACGGGAGGGGAAAGTTACAGCACTAGCGTAAAGCCGCACTATTACATACAAAACATACCTGTACCGATCCATTGCCGATCATACTCACACAGCCAAATCACTAACACATAAAAAATAAAGCACCATTCACAAATCTAGCCCCGCCCTCAGCCACAGTATATTATCAAACTCCATGGTCCACGCGGACTTGTACTTTGACAGAGGGGAAACGCTGTGTATGCCTACTCCCTTCCGTGTTGCTCGCTGACAAATATAGATATGTATAAAATACGATATTAGCTATAATAACTTTATATCTCTAAAATAATACTTTTCAGATACGTTTAGTATTAGTTAGGCGCTAACAGATATAAGAAAATGCCGTACTATGTAAAAAAGTATACGGTCAAATTGAGAAATCTCCTTTTAAAGCCTGTTAAAATACTGTTGAAAACTTATCAGCAAAGACAATGTACCCATTTGACTGATCATGCGACTGCCTTTCCTTGGCGTTTTATTAGTATAATTTCACTATACCTGTTGCGAGTTCGGAAGTTAGGCTTTTGATTTCGACCGAAATAGTGCTGGCAAAAAAACCGTAATAAAAATATATTATTTTTCTGCTCAGTGAAATGGTGCGGAAAGAATAGCACATCCACCTTTACAAAAGACAGTATATAATTTCACAAGTAAGTAATTTAATGCAATAATTAGAAAAAAACATAACATAATCAATCTACAAAATTAAAACGAACATTAAAAATACGAAATGGGAACCCGTTGAAGTCTTTCTTTGCATCCTGCTCTGTCCTTAGAAGTTTGCATAAATCTATCTCATTTTGTCCGATCATTGGTGGAAAGTAGTGCACGTAACACGGATATACAGCTTGTCATACTGCGGCTTTTTACCTCGTCCTGCGCCCCCGCTGGTGACTTGTGAATCTAGACATTCTTTACATCGCTGATCAACAGGGTATTTAATCTGCGCTTCTAATCAGCCTCTAAATATTACGCAAATTGAATCTTTCTTTTCAATCGACTTCTTAAAAGACGAGGTTTTACGCCGCGCCGTACAAAAATCATGCGATAAGGAGAAATGACCGAGGGCTGCAACCCCCTGCGCTCAGTTGGACAGCTTACAAGTGACTACATAGTGCTGAACCTTATTATTTTATACCCTTCTATCATCCTATATAGATCTCCTGGTGGTCCATTTGACCCATAAATTTTGTTCACGGGCCTGCAGTCTATTAAAACTGATATTGACATATAGAAGTGAAAACTTATAACTCAGAATTTGATAGTTCAATTTGGAAACTACGCGGATGAAACCGGAGGGCGCTGTAAGTCTGAAACAAATTTTCAAAACATGACCGTCTATATCAGTCTTCTAAGCATAGCCATCTAGATTAATCTTCTGAGCATGGCCATCTAGAAATGCGTTACGTCCCGAGTTCACCCGAACATTTTTGAGGTGAAACTTATTATGGCGCGCCATAGACTGATTTTCGTGTAATTGAACTCTATCGTCACGCTCGGAAATGATAAGAAATCTTCGGGTAAACTCGGGACCATTGCCATTGACTGCCATTGGCCATCTAGAAGTGCGTCAGCATTCCTCATTGGCCAGCATATAGAAATGCGTCAGCATTCCCCATTGGCCAGCATAAAGAAATGCCCCAGCGTTCCCCATTGGCCAGCATATAGAAATGCGTCAGCATTCCCCATTGGCCAGCATATAGAAATGCGTTAGCATTCCCCATTGGCCAGCATATAGAAATGCGTCAGCATTCCCCATTGGCCAGCATATAGAAATGCGTCAGATTTTCCCCATTGGCCAGTATATAGAAATGCGTCAGCATTTCTGATTGGCCAGCATATAGAAATGCGTCAGCATTCCCCATTGGCCAGCATATAGAAATGCGTCAGCATTTCTGATTGGCCAACATATAGAAATGCGTTAGCATTCCCCATTGGCCAGCATATAGAAATGCGTCAGCATTCCCATTGGCCAGCATATAGAAATGCGTCAGATTTTCCCCATTGGCCAGTATATAGAAATGCGTCAGCATTTCTGATTGGCCAACATATAAAATGCGTTAGCATTCCCATTAGGCCAGCATATAGAAATGCGTCAGCATTCCCCATTGGCCAGCATATAGAAATGCGTCAGATTTTCCCCATTGGCCAGTATATAGAAATGCGTCAGCATTTCTGATTGGCCAGCATATAGAAATGCGTCAGCATTCCCCATTGGCCAGCATATAGAAATGCGTCAGCATTTCTGATTGGCCAGCATATAGAAATGCGTTAGCATTCCCCATTGGCCAGCATATAGAAATGCGTCAGCATTCCCCATTGGCCAGCATATAGAAATGCGTCAGCATTCCCCATTGGCCAGCATATAGAAATGCGTCAGATTTTCCCCATTGGCCAGTATATAGAAATGCGTCAGCATTTCCCCCCATTGGCCAGTATATAGAAATGCGTCAAATGCGTCAAATGCGTTCCCTAGAAATGATTGGCCAGCATATAGAAATGCGTCAGCATTTCTGATTGGCCAGCATATAGAAATGCGTTAGCATTCCCCATTGGCCAGCATATAGAAATGCGTCAGCATTCCCCATTGGCCAGCATATAGAAATGCGTCAGCATTCCCCATTGGCCAGCATATAGAAATGCGTCAGCATTCCCCATTGGCCAGCATATAGAAATGCGTCAGCATTCCCCATTGGCCAGCATATAGAAATGCGTCAGCATTCCCCATTGGCCAGCATATAGAAATGCGTCAGCAAATAGACGGCCACGCCCTCCGGTTTCGCCCGCGTAGTTTCCAAAGTGAGCTATCAAATGCCGAGTTATAAGTTTTCACTTCTATCGGCAGTTCCTATGCACGAAAAATCTGCGTGTGATGCGATGCCACAGATAAGATAAGATAAGATGCCAAAAGAATTTATCACTCCAATTAGAATTTAGATCGCGGTCAAGTCCTGTTTTACGTTTAAAATATAACTACTGTATGTTTTTAATATGTAACTTATAAAAAAACACCAGATCTTAATAAATACACTTCCTTTGAATTAGTTACCAGTTGTCAAGGAAGTCGTAACCAGTCTTGGGCACAGAGTCGGTGAGCGTCTCTGTCGATTGAAAGTCCGTGGAGGAAGCGTGACTGGAAGACAGGAGACCGCGGTTCTCTTCGGATATATCTGGAAACAAAAGTTTTCATATTAGTTAAAAAGCGGGCAAGTGCGAGTCGGACTTTGAGAGGATGTTAAAGTTTTTTACTCATACATGTACAATTTACACGTCAGTTTTATAATGCTCGTAGCTCAAAAAAGTGAAATCGTTTCATGGTTGATGTTCCAAAGACACGAACGAAGAGATTTGACTCTACTTTTGTGATAAGAACATCTAGGCTGTGGAATACGTTGCCCGAGTGGGTTTTCCCCGATGGTTACAATCTTTGTGCCTTCAAATCGAGAGTGAATCGGTTTCTTGTAGGTAAACACGCTCCATCGTAGACCGCATCGTCGCTTAACATCAGGCGAGATGGTGGTCAAGTTCAACCTATAAAAGTAAAAAAAAAAGCTAGTTAATGAAAAAGTGTAAATCCGTTCCAAAAGAATTCCCTCCAGTATCAAAGAGTTTACATATACTACGTATAGAGTTAGAACAAACGCTTTACACCGAAAGCACGGGTCTGATCGCTCTTGCCTTGTCGCTCTTGTGGAAGTGTCATACTTTTGTCGCGGCACATCACTCTGTTGCCATAGCAAGTATGCCCGCCATCTGCTTACGATTGGTACAAAGAAACCGTGCGGTTTACTTATTCTCTATCGCAAACATGAAGCTGCACGAGAGCGTGCCTCATGCAATCTCACGGCACACGGGGACCTTCACATACTACGCTGACGACGCCATCGCTCGGTTTGTACGGCGAGCGTTAGCTGCATCACCGACGACCATCCGAGAATTCAACTTGCAGATGGCTATCAAGGACAGAAATGCGGCCGTGGTGGACGCTCTGGGCCGGGAGGAGACGGCTTAGGCAAAAGACGATGTCGAGTCGATTACTATCGGAATCCCAACCGGTAGTGATCGGCTCAACAGACGAACTCCGACTGACTAGAACTAGGCTTATGTTCAAAATGTTCACAACACCCCCCCCCCCCCCTGTTTTCCCCTTCTTCTCCTAATCCACGAAATATGTTAAAAATACTGTAATTACAAATACAATACAAATACAAAAATGTTTATTTCTTTCAAATAGTAAACCTAAGAAACAGGTATATCGGGGTCTCCTTTTAAGCATAGATATACCTGTAATAGGAGACTCCGCCTCTCTATAACCATAACAATTGTTTGTTTACATTAGTTAAAATAAGTTAAAATAAGGGTGTGTATGAGTATGTGTGTGTGTTTGTGTGTGCGTGTGTGTGTGTTAGGGTGTGTGCGTGTGAAGGATGAGGGTGAGTTTGTGTATATGTATGTATGTGTGTGCGTGCGAGCGTACAGCGTGCATACTGGTTTGCTTCTAGTGTGATCATGGGGATGTGTGTAATAATATGAGTAAAAGTAAATGGTTTATAATAAATGGTCATTTAGACTGATAATAATCTTCCAATTGATTAAATTTATTTTTGTAACGAAAGTTTTTCAATGTGATTCTGCTATATTTTATTATACCTACATCTATCATATTTTTATTGAACAAAAGCAAAAACAAGGAGGTCCTTGTTTTTGGTTTTTGTGTCTTTATAAATCAACTCGTATTAATTTAAATTTATAAATATTATTTAAAGTTATTGTAATGACAAAGGTCACGGACCCCGAAGTCTGTGAAGTGGCTAAAATAAATTAATAAAAAAAAACTAATTCTCTATCTTGTTCTACATATTGCGTGGTACATTATCCCGGTCCTACGCTCAGTAATATCTCATCCTAGCTATCTCTATTAGCCACCACAATCGAGAGTTTCTTGCAGGAAATTGTTGAGCGTTTCATCAGAATGAAGCTATTCACGCAAAAACTCGAATAATTTTCGGATACAATTCGGAGAGTGTTTAACTGATTTGCATGGTATAATACCACCTTGCCCTTTTTTCTATCGGAATGCTCGTAGCTCGAAAAAGCAATATCGTTTCATGGTTGATGTTCCAAAGACACGAACGAAGAGATTTGATAACTCTACTTTTGTGATAATAACGTCTAGGCTGTAAAATGAGTAGCCTGAGTGGGGTTTCCCCGACGGTTACAATCTTTGTGTCTTCAAACCAAGAATGAATCGGTTTGATCTAGGTAAACACGCTCCATCGTAGACCGCATCGTCGCTTAACATCAGGCGAGATGGCGGTCAAGTCAAAAACGTATGAAAGTTAAAAAAAAATATGCAAAACTGGGCTATTAGAAACCTGCCAGCCCTAGTAGTAGTATTTATGATTTAGACCTAAGCGTTGTTTAGGCAGCTGATTCATAATAATTAGAGCATGTCTCATTGTCTGTCTCACAATCAGTGTTTACACAATGACAGAGTGTTAATTGAATCATAGCATAATAATTATTGTGCCCTATCTCAATCTGTTTCGGACGATAAAATACGGAGTTACTAGAGGTTCGAGCCGGTAGGTACATAATCTTCTGTACGTGTGTAGACAGTGAACTCTGTTTTTTGAAGCCGTTTGGCTGGACCGATTTGAATGAAGTTTTGAAGTGAAAACTTCTTTGGCGCGTCACAGACAGATTTTTCGTGAGCTGTGAATTTAATTCTAGCATCTGGAATGATAACAAATCTTCGGGTAAACTCGGGAAACTGCCGATAGAAATGAACACTTATAGCTCAGAATTTGGAACTACGCGGGTGAAACCGGAGGGCGTGGCCATGACCATGGCCACCTAGAAATGTGTCAGCCATCGAGAAATGCTGACTCATTTCTAGATGACCAATGGGCATGGTACCGAGTTTACCCGAAGATCTCTTATCATTTGCAACATAATATGTATTCCTTCACTATCAGGCATATTTTTGCTTGTTTTAATCACTAGTACCTGGTTGACTGAGCTTTGCTCGGTTTAAATGCGTTTATAAAGAGCTCTAAGTAAAAAAAAAATCTCAAAAAGAAAAAACCCGAATGTAACCACCAGGATTCGAACCGGGGCATGTTGACTCCGAGGGCGAGCATATTCCGTCTGAGCCATTTAGACTCAAAGAACAGTGGCGACATAAGTTATCGTATTCTGTTTTTCATTGTCTAAAAAGGCGCATAAAATTATGTTTTAAGAAAATAAAACCTAGCTAGATCGATTTATCGTCCCCGAAACCCCCCTGTATACATAATTTCATGAAAATCGTTTGAGCCGTTTCCGAGATTCAGATTCTATATATACATATATACCTACAAGAATTGCTCGTTTAAAGGTATAAGATAAGATAACCGACTAATAGTTATTGAAGTGAAAACTTCTTTTGACGCGCCACATGACCAAGAGACACAGGACCACAGGACCATGGCCATGCATGACCATGGTTTCACCCGCGTAGTTTCCAAAGTGAGCTATCAAATTCTCAGTTATAAGTTCACTTCTATCGGCAGAGTCGTCAGAATGGTGACTGCTGATCCGGAGACCCTGGGTTCAAAACCACACGCACCACTGTCTTCTCGAAGTCATGTGCGTAATGCCGCTAACTTAAAACGGTGAAGGAAAACATCGTGAGGAAACCGACACGTACCTAGAATCTTTCAAAGTCATGTGTCATCCACCAAACCGCACTGGGCCAGCATGGTGGCCTTAAATCTCTCCTTGCAGGAGAAGGCCCGAGTCTCAGCAGTGGGAACATTTAGTGGGCTGTTGATGATGATGAGTAGGCGTAGCTCCCGCGGTTTTACCCGTGTAGTTCCCGTTACTTTTCTGGCATAAAAAAGTAGCCTATTTGTTCTTCTTCCTGACTATCGATTAATGACTATACCTGAATCCGTGTTTCAAATTTCAACTTAATCCGTTCATATGTTACGTGATTGAGCAATAAGCATACAAACATTGAAATTTATAATAATAAATATTGGTGGACATTTCACACACGTCATCTGACCCCAAACTAAGTAAAGCTTGTAATATGGAAACCAGATAGCTGATATAATACTTATATATTTTTAAATACATACTTATTATACATAGAAAACACCCAGGCATAGTACAAATATTTGAATTCATCACACAAATATTTGCACTTATTTGTAGGCTTATAAAACTTACCGCTGCTAGATTTGACCATACTGCTCCTGTAGTCCTTATCAATTTTGCACTCACTCTGGGGACTCTTGAAATTAGTTCGGAAGAAATTATCCGAGGATGCGACTATATGGGCTTGAGGCCCCGTCGATACCAAGCATTCTCTTTCCTCATCTTTATTCTTGAAGTTCCCAATAATTTTACTTATAAAATTTGGGGACGTTACTTCTCTCTCGTCTTTGTATGATCGCAATTCGTGAGATTTCAATGCATTTTTTAGCTCCGAGACAACTTTTGAGTGTGATAATGCTAGTTCAGACATTACAGGGGGGAGGTGTTGTTGATTTCACATCTTTGGAAGCTCGGTGTTCACTCAAAACACATAAATTGAGTTGGCTCTTCGTTTGGTAGAGAAACGGGGCGGAGTGTTCATCTCGATATGAACCATTCTCATCATATATCATCTTTTGTGCATGGTCTCGACCAAAGAATGACATGAGGTCATTTCTGCGTACCGGTGGGTCGTTTATATCAAAGTCTAAGTTGTCTAAGAGAGCATATTTGAGAGCTATTTCTGGTTTTATAATTGATTCATTGATTATTTCTTCCTGTAAGTAGAAAAATAAATGTGTGAAGGTTTTTTGGGTATCTTTTTCTAGTTTATGGATTATATAGATGCGCTTAGTCTATATATATAATTTCCATTGTAGTTTATTACTAGTTAAAATAGTGAATTCCGGTTTCGACTGTCAAGTGTACTTACACGTTCTAAGTGCGTCTTCGAATTATTTAAAAATAATCATCAAAACTCAAGAATATCGCCGTAAACTGTGCACAAAAAGAAAGATCCAATCACTAATAGTGAAAATCAACACAACACAGTGAAAAACTACAGTGATTCGTTGTGAAAATCAGTGAAATATAAACGAAAAGTGAGGTACATATTATCAACAGCTAAGCAGTCTGCCGAAACTCTATTACAAAAAAAATTTATGGCTCAGATATATGAAACGAGCGTTCAATTTAATGGGGTACCGAATACGTCAAAGTAGGGAAGCATTGCACATTCAAATGGTTGCTATGACATCTGTGACTCTCTTGTTTTAGTCGTATTATATTGCAAATATGGCGGCTGTCAGCCGCCATATTTGCAAGTTTGTAATCCGTCAAAGTCACATTGTCACAATGTCAGTTTAACAAAATGTAGTGATTACTTACTCTGTGGTTTACGCACCATTAATTGATGTTGGAGTTACTCTGTGGGATAAAGTTCAAATTTTCTTCGTTGTTTGTTATATACGGATTTGCGTATTTGAAAATTAAAATTTAAGCTGTTTAGTAGCAATTTGCGTAGTTTTCGCGTAATAATCTGCAAACCTGTGGTAAACTTGTGCAGTTTTGCATAAAATGCCAATTGTAAAGTGCGAGATATGTGGACTGAAAACAAGTCGGGTGGAAGACAAAAACGTGTATTTATGGCTCACTTTCCATTGGATGAAGACCGGTTCGTACATTTTACGAATTTAACTATACTCTAAATCAATATATCTTATAATTTATAGAATTTCAGGATATATTTACAAGTAAAAAAATGTAAGAATACGTTGTACCTACGTAAACACTAGTGTGGTGAAATTGAAAATGGGCATGACGACTCATTTTTGATTTAATGTGCCATCAAAAGGATACTCCATAACTGTAACATAGGTGAAAGAATTACTTTGTTATCTTAAAACTTCCCGTGATATCACGATTTTAAAGTCACAATTTTGGACTCTCCCAAAACGCTTCATACAAAAACACTACAGAAGCGTTGGGGTAGATGGGTTCTGGATTCTGGAGTGGAGACCGCGAACCGGTAAACGTAGTGTAGGACGCCCAGACACTAGATGGAGTGAAGATATACGAAACACGGCTGGTGGCGGTTGGAAACGTAAGACCGAGGATCGGGCTGAGTGCGGTTTTATAGGAGAGGCCTATGCCCAGCAGTGGACGAATACGGGCTGATGATGATGATGATGATGAAACGAAAACTTTAAGCACCTTCCATCCTATTAAGCAAGTCACCGTTACCTCTTTAAACCTCCATATCTAATTTCAATAAAGTTAATTCAGTGAGGAGAAGTGACAAGTAGAGAAAAAGTTAATATAGCATTAATGGTATTCATCATCTCATCTGCAGCCTGCAGACGTCCACTGCTGGACATAGGCCTCCCCCAATGATTTCCACAATGACCGATCTTGTGCCACCTCCATCCACCGACTTCCCGCGACCGAGACAATATCATCGGTCCATCATGTGGGGGCCGTCCCACACTGCATCTGCCGGTTCGTGGTCGCCATTCGAGAACCTTTAAAGCTTACTACTTTACATTCATGGCATTGATGTGGTTTAATTTACTTTGTAGGTGCAAACAATGGGTAAAAATAACAGGTAAAGAGGACTTGGCCTACGTACCTATAGAAAAATTGCACCAATTGAAACATATTTGTGGAAAGCATTTTAGAGCTAAAGATTTTAAAAGAAAAAGACGCAACTCAGACGTAATGCTGTTCCGTGTATCGGGATTACGGCCACACCCCTGAGCGATGAAATATTGAGGGACTTTCCACTTCATTTACCCAAAAAAGCTGTAGAAGACCAATATCTACAGTTTGATGCCATTAATCCTTCAATGCCGCAATGTTCAAAAGGTTAGTTGCTGTTTCTTTTATATTTTTTTATTAAAGATGCTAGACTAGAGGTCCATATAATATTATTATTAATGACACAATCTTATTTAGATTTGAAGAATTAAATTTATAACAACATTTATTTTTGCAGATTTTTCTGCACTCATATTACAAGAACACAATTACTGTAAGGAAAATGACACAGGTAAGATTTTTTATCAGGATACTGGAGTAAATTATTAATTTTAGTTAACTTTTTAATTTTATTTGGATTTTCACATAAATAACTCATTGAAGAATTGCATTGTTAACAACATTTACTTTTTAACCCCGACCAAAAAAAAAAAGTGTTATAAGTTTGACGTCGATGTCTGTCTGTCTGTCTCTCTGTCTGTCTGTCTGTCTGTCTGTCTGTCTGTCTGTCTGTCTCTGTGTGTGTGTGTGTCTGTCTGTGGCACCGTAGAGCTCAAACGGATGGGCCGATTTCAATGCGTTTTTTTTATTTGAAAGTTAATTACCGTGCGGGTGCTCTTAGCTATGTTTGGTTAATATCTATTCAAAATAGCCGCCTCCACAAAATGGCGGATAAAATATTTCTTCACAACCTACCTCAATATAGGTATCAAATAAAAGGGCTTAACTAGTAGAGTACTATACGCATATGCTATAAAAAAAAATAATCCAAGATGGCCGCCACCACAAAATGGCGAATCATACATATTTTTTCACTTCTACTTCAATATGGGTATCAAACGAAAGGGCTTGATTAGTAGAATACTTTTCACTATGACAAATGTCAAATCCTAGATGGCCGATACCACAAAATGGCGAATTACATTTCTTTTTCACAACTCCTTAATATGGGTATCAAATGAAAGGGCTTGACTAGTAGAATGTTGTACAGATAACAAATCTTAGGTAGTCGGGGGTTAGTCAAAATTTTTAATTTTGTTCTTGTTACAGATTTTTCTGCACACGTATTACAAGAACACAATTATTGTAAGGATGATGATGCAGGTAAGACTTAATATCAGAATAAATGATTATTTTTTTAATAACATAAGCAGGGTTCGAAAATATCCAATTTTTATTATAAATATCAAAATATTGGATATGTTTGGCCTCGTAGCTTAGTGGGTAATAGCTCTGCCTGTGAAGCCGAGGGTCGTGGGTTTGATTCCCACCCAGTGCAAATATTTGTGATGATGAATTCAAATGTTTTTACTATGTCTGGGTGTTTCTCTGTATAATAAGTATGTATTTAAAACTATATAAGTATTATATCAGCTATCTGGCCGCCACAGTACAAGCTTTGTTTAGTTTGGGGTCAGATTTTGTAGTGTGTGAATTGTCCACCAATATTTATTTATTATTACATCATGTTTGATCATGTAATATATCCATTTTGTATGAAAGCCAGACCTTATTTTTATTATATATTTGTTTTACTTTTATAGGTACTAGGTTACTTGACTGCCATAACCTATATATAATAAGACATAACCTATTCTACATTTGTTGCAGAACCTACAGAATCAGCACACCCGGATACCAGATCCTTCAGCGTCGGCGGATAATGCGGCAGTAGAAAGCGGGACGTCAGTGCAGGTCTATCACCCTCACCCCTGAAGCGACACTTTTTATCCTGGGAAAATAACGAGAACTGAGCAGGTAACACCGCGAGGAGCTGCTAGTAGTAGATAGCGTTAATCTATCTACAAAAAAGATATCGTGATTTTACCAGTTAAACCATTAGTGAATAAGACATAACCTATTCTACATTTGTTGCAGAGCCTACAGAATCAGCACACCCGGAGACCAGATCCTTCAGTGGCGGCGAAAAGTGCAGCAGTAGTTAGCTTTTTATCCCGGGAAAATAACGGGAACGGAAACTGCGCGGGTAACATCGCGGGGCTCTGCTAGTAGTAGATAAGTATTAATCTGTCTACAAAAATGAATACGTCTTTGGACTAGTTAAAATATTAGTTAGAAGACATAACCCATTCTACATTTGTTGCAGAACTTCCAGAATCAACACACCGGGAGTCCAGATCCTTCAGCAGCGGCGGATGATGCGGCAGTAGTAAGCGGCACTTTTTATCCTGGGAAAATAACTGAAACTACGCAGGTAACACCGCGAGCAGCGGCTAGTAGTAGTAGATAAGCGTTAATCTGTCTACAAAAAGATATCATATTTTGACCAGATAAATTATTAGTGAATAAGACATACTTAATCCATTCTAAATTTGTTGCAGAACTTCCACAATCAACACATCCGTAGGCCAGATCCTTCAGTGGAGGTGAAAAATGCGGCAGTAGTTAATTTTGCATTAAATATTATTTCTTAGCTACTATATTGTAATTTAAGAGAAATAAAAAATAAAAATCGATTTTGTTGTTTTTTGAGAAAATTAAAAGTTGCAGCTAATGTAATCGATCTATTACGGTTAATCGATAAACGATTCTGATTCGATTTCACTATCCGTCCCTATTTTTTTGGTAATGTTGGCGATGGTTTGTTGAAGCTTTAGTTCGGCTGAAAAATAGTATCCATTGCCGAGATTAAATTTAGAAAAAATTGAAGTTTTAGTTAGGTTGGTATTGAACCATTCCATCTGTTTCATACATTGGCATTGGTTCATTTTTTTACTATGAAGTCCCGTCTCTTCTAACGTAGTGATTACTTCCTCTGTGAGCTAAGTACAAAGAGGGTATGAAAATGTGAATTATGAATAACCGCTTTCTACCACACTCACTCAACTCGGTTTGAAATTGACAAACATTGACAAGCTCACTTCAAACATCTGTCAAAGGACCTGCCACAAGGAAAAAAAAACATAATCAATCGGGGTTACCAGTATTCTAAAAGTGATACCAGTAAAAGGTAAAAGCTACCAATTAGCAGAATGACGGACCTCTCGATTCTATTATCTAAAATGGAAGAACAATTTGAAAGGCAAACCCTAAGAATAACCGAGAATGTCATCAAAACTCTTTCCGCAACTATAGACGAAAAACTCAAACCCTACTAGAAGAAAATCAAGAAATGAAAAAGAGATAATTACTTTGAAATCAAAAATACAATACATGGAAAAGGATATGAGGAAAACAACTTAATAATACATGGATTAAAAGAAACTGAAAACACCCAGCAGATCTTATATATATGATACTAGAAATATTTAACAAAACAGGGGAACAAGCTAACTTGGAAAACTGGGACAAGTGGGAAATCAGCAACGCTCGAAGACTTGGAAAACCAAGTCAAAACAAAACTAGACCTATACTTGTCTCTCTCACCCTTGAATGGCGCAAAATGGAAATACTAAGGAATAAAAAGTATTTCCCAGAAAATGTCTATATCAGCGAAGATTTTTCAAAAGATACTTTAAATAAAAGGAAGGAGCTGAAAAAACAACAACAAGAAGAAATTAATAAAGGAAAACTAGCTTATATTCGCTATGACAAACTTATAATAAAAGACAAACCCAACGACAAAAGAAAGCGGCAACCATCAACATCGCCTAAGAATGAAGTGCTTGGTGAGGAGAAAACGACACCAGCTCCAGCAAAAATAAACAAAACAAAAAAATTTGAGCAAGTGCACAGAGCTAGATCCAACTCACTGACTGCAGCAAGTACATGGTCCAAAGATAAAAACAAAACGCAGAATATGGAAGAAACACAGTCAAAAAACTAATAAACCTCGAAACACGGAATAAAGAAACAAACATAACTAAATATACCATCCAAACAAAACACTCAACATTCCTCAATACGGTTGGTCACCGCGAGGAATCAGACCACCACCTTCCAGCAAAAGAAAGAAACTCAAGAAACTCAAAAAATAACAATAACTCAAATTTCAAGAAACAAGTTAGAAAAAGAAAGATATACATAGCAACCTTAAATTGTCTATCACTAAGAACAGCGGAAAAGCTCACGGAATTAGAACTAGCATTAACAGAAATAAACTGGGACATACTGGGACTAAGTGAGGTTAGGAGAATGGGCGAAGCCATTGAAGATTATGTGAACTACATATTATACTATAAAGGACAAGTAAAGGGGAGTTATGGAGTTGGTTTTATAATAAAAAAATATTTAGAAAAATACATAGAGGAATTTAAAGGTATATCCGATAGATTAGCCATCTTGAATATAAGTTTACCTGGTTATGACAAAAAAATGGTCAATAGTACAAGTATATGCACCAACAGAGCAAGCGGACGACACTATAAAAGACAAATTCTATGATGACCTTTCGATTGCTATACAAAGTTGTCATAGCAATGTCCTAGTAATGGGAGATTTTAATGGAAGAATTGGCCAGCAACAACTTGGAGAGGAAAATGTGGTTGGAAGATACGGGCATGGACAAAGAAGTAATAACGGAAAAAGAATGGTCAACATGGCGCTAGAGGGAAATTTATCATTCATGAACAGCTTTTTCAGCAAGAACCCCAAAACCAAATGGACATGGAAATCACCTGACGGTTCTACCAAAAATGAAATAGACTACTTAGCTACCAATAACGCAAAAGCCTTCCAAAACATTGAAATTATTAACAGACTAAACTTTAATACCAATCATAGAATGGTAAGAGGGACATTATTTGCGGAGAAACCTAGAAATAGCAGAAAGAAAATCTACAATGCCTGTACCCTAATGATGCAAGGAAAAGAAAATAGTAACAACTATGCCACTAATTCCACACAGAAAACATATAATACAGTAATAACTGAAATGTATAGCAACCACAAAAATAGCAACAAAAGGAAAAACAAAAGTTACATTGAAGAAGATACTAAATTTCTTATGCAAAAACGAAAGGAGTTAATTAAAAAAAAACAAAGACAAGGAAACGTCCCAAAATATAACAAATTTAAGCAAACAAATTGCAAAACATATAAAAAGAGATAAGGAGAAAAGAAGAATCCAAGTAATGAAATATCATATAAAAAGACAGGTGGAGTGAAAAAGCCTATAAAGAATTACTGGAGAAAAAGAGTGGATACCGAATATGAAAAATAAGACAGGTAAAATAGAAACTACTAGAAAAAACATACTACAGACAGCTACAGATTTCTACAGAGAACTATATTCAGAAAACAATTTCTCCGAGCAAATTCTGCTATATGACGAGCAAGAAGAACAAGTACCACACTTCCTTGAATCTGAAATTGAACAAGCAGTAAAGACGCAGAAAAACGAGAAAGCTCCTGGGCCAGACTACATCACTAATGAAATGATCAAAATGACACTAAAAGAAAATAAAAGCAACCTAACAGAACTGTTCAACCACATCCTGCAAACAGAAGAAATCCCAACTCAATGGACAGAGAGTATTATAGTACTTCTGCACAAGAAAGGAGATAGAAACGACATCACAAACTATAGACCAATCAGCTTGATGTCCAACATATATAAGATTTTCTCTAAGCTACTACTTAAAAGAATAACTCAAACATTGGACGAACAACAGCCTAAAGAACAAGCAGGGTTTCGAGCAGGATACTCAACAATAGACCACATACATGTCCTAAAACTAACTATTGAAAAATGCCAAGAGTATGGAAAACCCATGTATTTAGCTTTTGTAGATTACAACAAGGCGTTCGACTCTATAAAACATGATGTTCTCTGGAAGACATTAGCCGAGCAAGGTGTACAAAAGAAATATATCCGTATAATAAGAAATGTGTACACCAACTGTAAAGCACGAATAAAGCTTGAGTCAACAGGAGACTTCTTCCCGATTACAAAAGGAGTGAGACAAGGAGACCCACTCTCACCGAAACTTTTCTCAGCCGTATTAGAGAGTATATTTAGAAAATTGAGTTGGGACGAGTTTGGAATAAATATTAACGGAGTCAAACTTAACCATCTAAGATTCGCAGATGACCTAGTACTGATTTCCAATGATCACAATTCTCTAAAAACAATGTTACAAACACTCGCCAGAGAAAGCATAAAGTTGGATTAACCATGAACAAATCAAAGACTAAGTTAATGACCAACAGACAAGAGCTAGCCATAGAAGTAGATCACGAAACAGTAGAATACGTAAAGGACTACATCTACCTCGGCCACCTCATTTCCTTTAGAGACCAGACAGACTTAGAAATAGAAAGAAGAGTGAATTCTGCATGGAAAAGGTATTGGTCTCTAAAGGAAATCATGAAGAGTGGATATTTCCCAGTCGCCCTAAAACGGAAAGTGTTCAACTTGTGTATACTTCCCTGCCTAACATATGGATGCCAAACTTGGGCACTATCAAATAAAAATCGACAAAAACTCAGGACTTGTCAAAGAGGAATGGAAAGAAGCATGCTAGGATACTCTCTGAAGGACAGGAAAAGAATAGGTGAACTAAGATCACGCACAAAAATAGAAGATGTACTCAGAGTTGTGAAGCAGCTGAAATGGAGCTGGGCCGGCCATTTGACAAGGGACAGTAGAGATAAGTGGACAAGGGCAGTGACAGAGTGGACACCACGCGAAGGCAAACGGAAAAGAGGGAGACAGAGCAGAAGATGGGAAGATGACATCAGACAAGTAGCAAGCTCCACCTGGACAAGGAAAACTTGGGACAGAGACAATTGGAAGCAGCTGGAAGAGGCCTATGTGTCTAGACACGCTGAAATATAAAGTGTTTCGTTTTTTTAATCTAAGTGTGAAATTTAATTTAACTTTTCAGCAATAAAGGCTTTAAAAAAAAAAAAAAAAAAAAACTAGTTAATAAAAGCTCAGGCCAATAATAAAAAATAAATAGAATAACAATGTTTAGACAATGCATAATAATAATTTCTCGTCATAGGTCATAGGATTTCAAATTTCAAATCCATAATGATACAAGTACTTTACTTATATGTGCATATTTGATTAAGAAATCCTCGGTTTTCCCGCTACTCAGATGTATACAAGTACAATAATTATTAGTTGATGACTAATATGAAACACCTAATAGGGCAAGAGTGGGCAATGTACCGTAGAAGTATTCAACAATAAAAAAGTGATTAGAATAACAAACATGCAACAATTACGCATTATTCGTGTTACAAAACAGTTTTAATTATGAAATAGGAAGTAATTCACTCACTTTTTCCTTTTCCGTAAGGGTTTCCCATATATTTTCGTAAGAATTTTTTGCTTCGATCACATCTTCGTATATTTTCGAGGCGAGGGGATTCATCGTCCGAAAATAGTCTTCGGCGGCGGCAGCCAGCGCCATCGTAACGATTCGAATTTATCACTTTGTATTCATCAAAATCAATTGAGATTCTTGTAAAATCACACAACCATTTTCCTACAACTACGAAACATAAATAAAGCGCGACAGAGAAGTAAAATTTTTACTTTTCTATCGTCAATGGGATGTGGAAAATTGATAAATGAAACTTATGCCAAAGACACAAAGACTATTTTACATAGATGCTATCACTAATCATAGACAACGTCTTATTAATCGCAATCACATCGCAATAATACCTAATAGTGCCATCTATCAATACAGATGAAACTAATATGTCTGGTATTAATGCCATTGAGTAACGTACTACGGCCTCCAAATATTTCCACATTTTACGGTTTTTGGTTTGAAACGTTGGCAAACCTATGATCTAAACCAAATGTCAATAAACAGTTGTCAAACAGGCCAAAATGGCCTACCCCGTTTGTGTTTACCTCAGGAAAACAATAATAAACCGGACTATTTAGAGGTGAAAGCGGTGAATGTTAAGTGATTTTGTGAAAATGTTGAATAACAGTGGGACTTATGGGCACAACGAAGCTCCTCCCAACATAGTGTCCTCAATAAACCGACCGCAATCTAATGCCAGCACGATCAACCATAACTTTAATGATTTTGGGAAATTCGTGCAACAAGCGACAGCGTCCGCTAGCGGATATTATGACGCACACAACTACCACAATTTTGGGCAACCACCACCAAGTATGCCGCCAATAATGCATCCATTTCAGCCGTACCAAAATGTGGGTCATGGATCACCATACTTATCT
This sequence comes from Ectropis grisescens, assembly GCA_017562165.1. Taxonomy (NCBI): domain Eukaryota; kingdom Metazoa; phylum Arthropoda; class Insecta; order Lepidoptera; family Geometridae; genus Ectropis; species Ectropis grisescens. The sequence goes on along the minus strand of CM029796.1, from coordinate 9,840,340 downwards.
CAAAACTCTCAATATTCTTACGATAGTGCTGTACAAAGCTGTTTCCCAATCAGTACATCAATTCAATCTGAAAGTTATAATAACCTGCTGAATTTCAATCAGAATTTCAATTCTAATTTGACGCCTGAATCACGAAGTATTTCTAAGAGAGAGCTTTACTCCCCACATTCCAAAGGGTACCCTTTGAATATACCTCAAATACCACTAAGGTTATTTCAGAAAAGTCCAACAATCGACAGATATAGCTTAGAACCTCAGAATCTCACTGACAATGAATCGACACCCACGCAAATGTTACCTACGTGTTCTAGTCCAAATCCAAGTGTATCTCCAGATATGCCAATGTCTGAAAGCACTGACGTGAAAAACCATCTAAAATTAAGTTCCGCAACTGACCCAGAACAGACTCATCCGGAAGAAAACATTCATAAACAGTCTTCCACAATTCCAGAAGAAACTATAACAGATTTTCCTGAAAACCTGAGTCAAAAGGTTGACAACCCGGACGAATCAAGTCAGAGTCAAAACTCAGACATAACAACAATCCAAAAAACAACATACAACATACTCAAGAACACCACAAAAAGCTCAATCTTCGAGAAATGTTTGAGTGAAAGCAAACGAAAAAGCCTTGAAAAAACTGTCCGTCTAATTGAAAGCATCTTGATCAATTCAAATACCTCAAGACCGGAGACATCTGAAAACACAGTCGACCCATTAGCATTTTCTCCTAAACCTGATACCACAACCAACAACATCGAAAACTGTAAAAATACTGCTGAAAATGCCGATGACGTTCTAACAAAAAAGACCACCCACAAAAAACAAGAGAAAAGCGGCTACAAGAGCCCCTAAAAAAATTGAGACAACGTATTCAGACGAATCATTAGAAAAAACCCAAGGATTAAACTTACAAGTTGATGATATAAAAGTGGAACCGTATGATTGTCTAGAAGTTGACTATGCAAACCCATTCCACAGGGACTGTAATGGTATTTTACGGGATGATATTGGGAATGAACCTATCGTTAATATGGATAAAAGTATAATGGCAGCTGCAGAAGAAATTAAAACGGGTACGTATTCATTAAACACTTAACAAGAACAAAATTAAATATTTTGACTAACCCCCGACTACCTCAGATTTGTTATCTGTACAACATTCTACTAGTCAAGCCCTTTCATTTGATACCCATATTAAGGGAGTTGTGAAAAAAGAAATATAATTCGCCATTTTGTGGTATCGGCCATCTTGGATTTGAAATTTGTCATAGTGCAAAGTATTCTACTAATCAAGCCCTTTCGTTTGATACCCGTATTGAGGTAGTAGTGAAAAAAATATATAATTTGCCATTTTGTGGTGGCGGTCACCTTGGATTTGAAATTTGTAATAGCGTATAGTACTCTACTAATTAAGCCCTTTCATTTGATACCCATATTGAGGTAGGTTGTGAAGAAATATTTTATCCGCCATTTTGTGGAGGCGGCCATTTTGAATCGATATTAACCAAACATAGCTAAGAACACCCGCACGGTAATTAACTTTCAAATAAAAAAACCGCATTGAAATCGGCCCATCTGTTTGAGCTCTACAGTGCCACAAACAGACGCACACACAGACAGACAGACAGACATTGACATCAAACTTATAACACCCCTTTTTTTGGTCGGGGGTTAAAAACAATTAAGAACAACAAAATACAACAAATAAAACAATATTGTCAGTGATAGGGACTGCCGATAGGAGTGATAACTTATAATTTTACTAAAAAAATAGCAATAAAGTTGCACAATACATCATCTGTATATACTGCTATTACGAAAGTCGGTGATTCAAATAGACTTATTTGAAAATGTCTACACCTAAACGCTTTTCCGCCGCCGCTATGACCCTACAGCGGTCCACTGTCACAAATTAGTATGTCAGTGAAACCGTAACATTCTCTTCTACCCTACCTACTTACCTATCAAACAAAACAAAATCGGAAGTCTGTTAAAAATAAGTTTCCTCTGGACCTCTATTTCACCTGATATTGCGTGACAATACTGTCTATGATCACTGGTATTATTACATCATAGCAGATCAAAGTGATATCAGATCATAGTGATATTAGATCATAGCAGATCATAGTGATATTGGATCATAGCAAATCATAGTGATGTTGGATCATAGCAAATCATAGTGATATTGGATCATAGCAAATCATAGTGAGATTGGATCATAGCAAATCATAGTGATATTAGATCATAGCAGATAATAGTGATATTAGATCATAGCAGTACAACTGCACACAAAAAATGTATCTGATAAATAACTGATAAGCTTGTAACTTTGCAGCGATGTTCAAGACTTTAGAAACTTTTTCAAGTATAAAACTTTTTTTGCACTACATACTTTTCAAGTTAACTGTAAACTAGCAGCGCCCGTGGTTTTATCCGCGTAGTTCCTATTTCCGTTATTTTCTCGGGATGAAAAGTAGTCTATGTGTTCCTGCAGACTATAATCTGTGTTCCAAATTTTAGCCCGAACCGTCAGTACGTTACGACGTGATTGAGCGCCAAACATCCCAATATACAAACATTGACATTTATAATATTAGTAGGATTAAGATATGCCCGCGATTGATGAAAGTTACGGCTGGTCTAGTCGGGAGAACGACGACTGACGACCCGGAGACCCGGGTTCAAATCCCACACGCACTGTATTTTCGAAGTCATGTGCGTAATGCCGCTAACTTAAAACGGTGAAGGAAAACTTGGAGAAACCGACGTGAACGGTAGAATCCTTCGAGGTCATGTGTCATCCACCAACCCGCACTAAAGCAGCGTGTATTATGGCCTGGACTCTCTCCTTGCGAGAGAAGGCCCTGAGCCCTAGGAGTGGGAACATTAAGGCTAAGAACTCATGTTTTAAACCGCGGATGCGAACCGCGACAGGCGACAGTTTTAGTTCAAAAATCACGAGACCGCTGATTTTTGCCCGCAAACGTGGCGGGTGACGGGCGGGCGGCGACCGCGCGGGAGCCGCGTGGCAGACGCGCGCGTCGCAAGCGTAAACCGCCTCGTGAGTTTTGATTTCAATTTTCACATATAATGGTAGGAGATCCCGCTATACAACAACCTTCGCCGAGGTGTTTATTGGATGAAAAGTGTTTTATATGTAATTTAATATGTCAACAAATATATTGCAAATGGGTTGCCTAAAAAATTTCAGTCCAGAATATGATTAATTAACAATTAAAAATTATTTTTTTAAATATTTCACTTAAATTGATTGAATTTTAGAAAAAACTATACAACATAACTTATTATTTTGGCTTTTCTCAGTGCTTACGAAATCTCATGCAAACATTTTCAAACAATAAAAAGTCAGTGAAAAAGTAAAGTAAGTTAGCCTTAGTGGGATGCTTATGTAAAATACTAGTTAAATTTCCTGTGTTTCAGGCTCGAATATGCGTTTGCACTATGAATGCCCGCACTGTTCGCTTCTTCTACCCCATCCGAAGCGGTTCCTCGTCCACGTCAAGTGGCATTCCTTTGGGTTGATAAATGAGAAGAGAGCGGAGATGCAGAGGGAACGAGTGGAGAGGACGAAGGAGAAGAGGGAAGCGAGGAAAGAACAGAGGTAACTGAGCCGACTGGTTAAGTAGTAACTGGCATCTGTCATCGACTTTCTGCGTGTTTACTGGCCTCGAATTATTGCGATCTTGTGAAGGGAAATCTGCTTTTGGCGCGCCACATACAGATTTTCCGTGGGACGTGAATTGAACTCAAGCGTCTCGTTCGCAAGCGTTCGAAAAGACACATCGCGCGCGATTTAGGCGTTATTAATATTTTGTGTCGTATTCTCAAACGGACGTGTCCGATTGTCCATGATGTGGTGGAATGGGTGGTTGGTAGTAATAATGAAAAGCCGTAAATTCCACTACTATTTAAATTCTATCGAATAATATAAGTTACATGTTAGGATCAGGGATGTAACGGAGGTCATTTTATCGGAACCGAAGCCGGAGTCGGAGTTTTTAAATTTGATTTATCGGAATCGGAACCGAAGTCGGAGGCGTAGGCAGGTTCAGAAGTGGTGGCATGAGAGAGATTTATATTGGGGACTAATAAAACATTATTGTGTCAAACACATGAGAAACATTGGCGGGCAATTTATCTAAGGGGGTTAGGATTTTTGTATTTCCATTTACTTTCTACCACAATAAGAGATTATCTCAAATACTTATACTCCTTACCTCCGATTAAAACCTCCGTTTTAAAAGTTTCGCAGCCGAAGTCGGAACCGAAGGTGTAATAATAATCGGAAGTTCCGACTTAACGGAGTCGGAGTTGAAGCTCCGTAACATCCCTGGTTAGGATTATAGTTAAAAGTAATAAAAGATTTATGGACAATAAAAAACATTAAAACAAGTGTCACGAATGAATTAAGAGTAGCGACTGCGGCGCGGCAGCGGTGCGGTGCCGGGCCGGCAGCAGGTAGCAAAGTTCCTTTAACTTTTTGGGTGGAGTGGACATTTCACCCGCGCATCCACTGTTCTAACAAGAACAAAATTAAACATTTTGATTAACCCCCGTCTACCTTGGATTTGTTATCTGTACAACATTCTACTAGCCCTTTCGTGTGATACCCATATTGAGGTAGTAGTGAAAAAAAAAAAATATAATTCGCCATTATGTGGTGGCGGCCATCTTGACTTTGAAATTTATTATAGTGTATATAGTTTTCTACTAGTCAAGCCATTTCATATGATACCCATAATGAGGTAGGTTGTGAAGAAATATTTTGTCCTCCATTTTGTGGAGGCAGCCATCAATCTTGAATCGATATTAACCAAACATAGCTAAGAACATCCGCACGGATATTAGCTTTCAAATAAAAAAAACGCATCGAAATCGGCCCATCCGTTTGAGCTCTACGGTGCCACAGACAGACACACACACAGACAGACAGACATCGACGTCAAACTTATAACACCCCTTTTTTGGTCGGGGGTTAAAAATAGCTTGATCGACCGCACAATAGAAGGGCGATGTTGTATGATATACAGCGTGGCGCTTTGGTGTCGACATTAAATGAACACACAGGTAGGGTTACTGACCAGTAATCATACAAACGATGTGAGAAAAATAAATTCGCTTATTTAAAAAAAAAATATTTTCTAACAAACTAAATCATTGTATCAAGCACTCGAATCAAAATCACCCTTTGCACTAGATTCATTCAACGACGTCAGTTGTGTGCGTGATTTACTTTCGTACACATCGTTACGCAAACGTAAATCTGGCAACGTCGCAAAACCCCGCGCTGCGCGCCGCTTGCAGATAGGTAGGTATCTCCAAGCGGCGCGCGCGGCGTTGCAGCGTACCTACCTCAGTAGGTGCCGCCGCCGCGCCGGCCGAGAGGGTAGGTACAAAGGCGCGATAATTCTGAACGGTCAAGTAGGTACGTCACGACAAAAGCTTCAATACCTGTTCATCACTAATAAATCGAATACCTACCATATGATAAAGATAAGAGATAAACAAAAATATTGGCAGTCATAGGAACTGCCGATAGAAGTGAAAACTTATAACTCAGTATTTGATAGCTAACTTTGGAAACTGCGCGGGTGAAACCGGGGGGCCTGGCCATTACCATCTAGAAAATACATCAGCCACTGGGAAATGCTAACGCATTTCTAGATAGCCAATAATATGGTCCCGAGTTTACCGAAGAATTCTTATCATTTCCGAACATGACGCTAGAATTCAATTCACAGCCCATGAAAAATCTGTGTATGACACGCCGCGATTTCACTTCTAAAAGTAAATAGGTAAATGGATAGGTACCTAGGTGTCTATTGTAAATTTGGTGAAACATTACAAAATGATTGCTTTGTAGTAGGTAATACGAGTAAGATAGGTACGTATTGTCAGAATCAAGGATAATTCGCATAAACAGCCCATCAAATGTTCCCACTGCTGGGACTCAGGGCCTTCTCTCGCAAGAAGAGAGTTAAAGCCATAATCCACCACCCTGGCAAAGTGCCAGTTGGTAGATGGAACTTTCCATTATTGGCACGTGACCTCGAAAGATTCTAGGTAGGTACATGTCGGTTTTCTCACGATGTTTTCCTTCATCGTTTTTAAGCTACTAGCATTACGCACATGACTTCGAAAAGACTGGTGCGCGTGGGATTTGAACGCGGCGCGCCGGATCGGCAATCACCGTCCTCCCGGCTAGACCAGCCGTTACTTCAAGGCCACTTAGTAGGTACTCGTACCAACAAAAAATATTACCTAGCGTGAAAGCTGCTGAACTAGTAGAGGTACCTACAATATTCTTTAAAAGTAAACTAAAACATCTTCCCACGAATCGATTTTAATTTCGTAGAAAATTTAACCAGTAAACCCTTGATCAATGAACTCTTTCAGATAAATTCATAATTGTCAAAATCAAAATCAGATACTTATTGTTTTAAGTTAAATTATCTATCGCATAATAGCTAAATCACCTAAGTACTTATGGCGTAATGCGCAATAAACATTAGTACGTGGGTACTTACAGCTTTCCGACTCGAAGCCGTAGTAACTATTTCTCGTCTGTGTCGCAGCGCAGCGTTGTGGAGCGGCAACGCTTCGTTTCCATAGTTACGCGCGCGCTCGCTCGCTTGACGAGCGGCGCGGCGCGGCGGCTTCTTTGAAATCGTAGGCGCATAACTAACAGAGCCACACTGTTTTGGTCTAAATTTTAAATGCTCAACGTGACCACCACCTTCGCGAACACAAACTCTTAAACGGCGTTCAATGTTTGAACGGACGCTTGCCGTGGGATTTGTAGGGCATCGCCTAGTATTCCCATATCTTTCGCGATACCTACATTCTTATCGCAAGTGCGGCATTTTGATGGGCTTCTCCGTAAAGTAAAATCATGTCAGCATACTCAGCAGCAGTGTAATACTGTGTGTTCGACATCTTTACTTAAATAAACACTCACAACACAAAAAGTAACAACAAGTCGTCGTTATCGCTTTGACACTGAATCAAAATAACTTACACTAAATAAACAACAAAAAAATAACACGTAGGACACGTACTTAAGCGTATTTTTCGCGAATAATTAAATTACCTAGTTAAGGGATTTACAGTAAAAGTTATAGCGCGCGAGAAATGTGTCAAGGACTTGACAACTTCGCAGCCCGGCTAGCACTAGCACAAAGCACAAAACTAGTGGAGTTTAAAAGAAAAAGACAAAAGACTAACATTAGAGGAGTACCTACAGTCATTTTTTCGTTTCCGGCTCCATTTCATTCGCACACAAACGCGTGTTTTGCATGTTGTATGACTACCTGTCTCATTTTATTGTATTTACCTTTCGCCTGATTTTCATTCATGAAACGCGTGGATATGTGGCCTGCGACCTAATTACCTCTGACTCAAATTTTTAGATACAGGTTGCTCTGATTTGGTGTTTTTGAAAATTGCGAATAACTCAGTAAATAAAAACGATACATGAAATTTAATTTTACAGAATGTCTGAAAATATGATATGTGATATGTGGTTTCATTTAATGTCGGCACCAAAGCGCCACGCTGTATACGTCAATACGACGTATAAATATGAACTAATAATATTGATTTAAAAAAACTGAAATAGTAGGGTGGTGTGTAAATTAAATATTAAATAAATGGAAAGATAATTTTTCACAAGTAAATATAGTGGGGTCACCCACACATGCCACAGTCACATCCATTTTTTTTATCGCACATAGGTCCGAGTTTGACCATCCACTCGCCTGATGGCATCCGACGATGCGGCTGGAGATGACACACGCTGACGTGTATCTGCTCAATATAACTTTGAAAAGTTTGTCAATTATTATCCAAAGATTTATAAGTATAATATTAGTAGGATAATATTGATACATTGTTTTGTTTTCTGTTCCAGATTAAGCGCAACGCTTGCCAGCGGCGAGGCGGGGGCGCCACTGTTCGCTTGCAAGGACTGCGAACAGGTGTTCAAGTCGAAAAGCGGGCTCAAGAACCACAGACATAAGTAAACATGCTTTTTTTATTTGCTAAATAAAAAAACTAACTCTCACTAGCTTACCCGTAAACTACGTTTTGTCATAAAACTTACTAGAAGCGACTCGGGGGTTTACCCGCGTAGTAGGGATGTTAACAATTCTTCGGGATTGCTTTTATTTTGAAGATTGACGCATGTTTACAAAACAAAAAAACATTTTATTTCAAAATATTAGTATTTTCGATGAGTACAATATTAGACTAACTTAAAACTTTCCCCTCTAAAACACCAACGACTGACATGACGTCACTAGTCGCAAAACATTGGTCGCGATTCATAACTTTACGTCCAGTTTATATGTTTTCTTATTATTACTTGAATACAAACGGTGAAGGAAAACGTCTTGAGGAAACCGACATGTACCTAGAATCTTTTGAAGTCATGTGTCATCCACCAACCCGCACTGGACCAGCGTGGTGGATTATGGGCTTAACTCTCTCCTTGCGAGAGAAGGCCCCGAGTCCCAGCTGTGGGTATAGACTACAGGCCCGTGAACAAAATTTGTGGGTCAAATGAACCACCAGGAGACCCATGTAGGATGATAGAAGGGTATAAAATTATGAGATTCAGCACTATGCCGTCACTTGTAATGACTAAATGTAATGATAATGAGCATGACCATCTAGAAATACGTCAGCTTTTTTAGATGACCAATGGGAAATGTTGATGGCCATGGTCCTGAGTTTACCCGAAGATTTCTTATCATTCCCGAGCGTGACGCTAGAATTCAATTCACAGCCCACGAAAGATCTGTATGTAGCGCCAAAATATTTTTTCACTTCAAAAATGTTATTCCGATTTCCAGAAACCACCCGACCGAAGTGACCGCGTGTCGGATCTGCCTCGCGCCCGTTCGCGACATGCCCGAGCTGCGCGCGCATCTTACGTCACACGAGGCCGCGGGGCTGCACCAGTGCCCCGAGTGCCCGAAGCGGTTCAAATACCGGCACTCGCTCGCCAAACACGCCGACACGCATCGGGTAAGACTGTGTGACATTTTGAACTGACATTATCTTACGTCAGGGAGTCGTTTTGTATTGTCTGTGGTACAATGTTTGATGTATATGTAGTCTATGGCCAGGTTGATATTTTATACGGTCTGTGGTATTATTACTGATATTTTATAGTGTTTGATGTGTTGTCTATGATAGGTACAGTGTTTGACATGTTTGTGTAGTCTATGATGAGGTCGGCGTTTTGGTACACTCCGCGAGGCATAAGCTGAGCTTTGCATTTGTGTGAGTGTACATGGATAGTGTAGGTGTGACAACCGGCCATAGGCGCGGCGCCATTCTGTCTCGCCGCGCTCCTGCCTGATTGGTGATGACTCACACTAATGCAAAGCTCAGCCTATACCTCGCGGACAAAATTTCAAGCTCCTGCCTGATTGGTGATCACTCACTCTAATGCAAAGCTCAGCTTATACCTCGCGGAGTGTACTGTCTGTGACAAGATGCTTCAGTTGTGTCATCCTTGGTCAGGTTGACGTTTAGTATTGTCTACCGAATGGAAGCCATTACAAAAAGTTGAAGTTTAGTATTGTCTAATAAACGCCATAAACCAACCAAAACCTAGTATTGTCTGTGGCACGATTCTTCATTTATGTTATCTTTGGTCAGGTCGACATTTTGTATCTTATGTGACACTATGTTTTTGCATGCGCCATATTTGACCATTCATTCATAATTTAAGAGCGACGCTCTTGTCGGTGGAGTTCCTTCCATGTACTTCTACGCTCCGCCTTCTCCTTGACTTCCTGATACGACACTACATTTATCTTCTCCTTCACTTGGTTCATGTAACTTCTCCTAGGTCTACCTCTCTTCCTCCTCCCTTCTAATTTACCTTCCATTATTGTTCTAATTAAGTTGTTGTGTCGTATCAGATGTCCCAAGATCTTCCCTCTTCTGTTTTCTATCGTTTTTCGCATCGTATCTTAGTCCCACGAGGCCGCGGGCCTGCACCAGTGCCCCGAGTCCCTCAAGCAGTTCAAGTACACTCGGCACTCGCTCGCCAAACACGCTGACACGCATCGGGTACGTATCTGCGATATTTCGAAGTGATATAATGCTTGACATATTATTATGTCATGTGTCATCTTTGGTTAGGTTGAAGTTTTGTATTGTCTGTGGTGCAGTGTTTGATATGTGTAGTCTATGGTCAGGTCGACATTTTGTATTGTCTATGGTACAGTGTTTGATATGAGTAGTCTATGGTCAGGCCGACATTTTAACTGGAATGTCTTTAAAATTGCTTCCATAGAGAGGCAAGTAAAAAAATGGTGATAACAAAATCGGGGGATACGTTTGGAATTGTAGCTTCGTAACTATCATCTCTTATCTTTAATTCAGGTACAGCATTAAATAGCTGAAAAAAAACAGAGCAACACATTAGCTGTTCATTTTCGTCTCATGCCTCATATTTGGTTGACGTCTTATATTGTCTGTGGTACAATATTTGACATGTGTCATATTTGATCAGGCTGACATTTTGACTTGAATGTTTCTATGTCCTGTTGACTCTGGCTTTGGAAACATTGCCCTTCAAACAGTTTTTATTTAGTATTGGTTTTTTAACCGGAAAACAGTGATGTTTGCATATGACTCCTGTTTATTTATTGCTGTTCCTCCCAGGAGAAGACCCACAGTTGCCCGGTGTGCGGCAAGCTGTTCGGCTCTCGGGCTTTGGTCCGGCTCCACATGAAGACGCACGAGCGCGCCGCGCGCGGCCTGACGCACCGCTGCGGCACCTGCGGGAAGGGGTTCATGGAGATGTACAACCTACAGGTATGACATCTACCGTCTTACTTGTTCATTTTTAGTTCCATATAATTAGACTAGATGGCGCTGTACGCCGTTAAAACACGCAATGAGAAATTTTCGAGTTAACTTACAGATAGAGATTTACTACGATAACATGGCCCGCCCCTCCAAATTACCGTTTTAATGTGTGTAGTCACATCCTTACGAAAGAGTTTGTATGTAGTTGTAATTATTCGTCTGCAGTAGCAGTACGCACACATGCGTGGTGGTGCGTTGTATATCCTTTCACAAATACTTTTAAACGTTTTGAATTCTGGAGGGGCGGGTCATGTTATCGTAGTAAATCTATACGACACTACGCTTCTATCAAATACATTTTGTGATATTGTAACAAGTATATTTAGATCCATAGAAGGAATCTAGATGGCGCTGTACGGCGTTAAAACACGCAGTCATGCAATTTGTAATGTTCTAGACAACGTACCGTCTCTTCTACCGTCTAATCCTACTTGTGTGGTTTTGTAATAAGTTTAGTTTTAGTTCCGTAGAAGTAAACTAATTGACTGCAGGCACACACACAATGCGAAATGTGCTAGAGTTTGTGTAAGTTGGCTAAGGCTTAGTGTTTAGTTCATGTTAGTCTTCGGGTCAGTGCCTGATGACACAATGAAGGAATTCTACAGCTGACGAGCTTATAATTTATACCTCCGTGTGTATCCTTCTACCGCCTTATTCGCGCGGCACTACCTTTCTATCGCCTAAATTTGGCACTACCCTTCTATCGCCTAAATTTGGCACTATCCTTCTATCGCTTAATTTTGGCACTATCCTTCTATCGCCTAAATTTGGCACTATCCTTCTATCGCCTCAATTTGGCACTACCCTTCTATCGCCTAAATTTGGCACTACCCTTCTATCGTCTAAATTTGGCACTACCCTTCTATCGCCTCAATTTGGCACTACCCTTCTATCGCCTAAATTTGGTACTACCCTTCTATCGCCTAAATTTGGCACTATCCTTCTATCGCCTAAATTTGGCACTATCCTTCTATCGTCTAAATTTGGCACTATCCTTCTACCGCCTACGCTTGGCACTGCCCTTCTACGCTTCTACCGCCTAACTTGTGCGGCACTACGCTTCTGCCGCCTAACTAAACCGCCTCCACATGAAGGAGCACGAGCGGATCGGAGCGGAGCAATAAAAAATTTGCAGTTTGACTACAGGTGTCAATACGTGAAATTAGAGCCATTTTATAAGCGTGTTGAAAAACGTTGTTTGATACACGAGTGTATTGATGAATTAGACTCTGCTCACGGTTCGGGTCTCAATGGCGTAATTACAGCGATAATTGCCAGCATTACACACTTGTACAATCATCAACAGCCCACTAAATGTTCCCACTGCTGGGACTCGAGCCTTCTCTCGCGAGGAGAGAGTTAAGGGCATAGTCCACTACGCTGGCCCAGTGCGGGTCGGTGGATGACACATGATTTCAAAAGATTCTAGGTACATGTCGGATTCCTCACGATGTTTTCCTTCACCGTTTTAAGTTAGCGGCATTACGCACATGACTTCGAAAAAACAGCGGTGCGTGTGGGGTTTGCACCCGGGGTCTCCGGATCGGCAGGCGCCGTTCTCCCGACTAGACCAGCCGGAACTTCTATGTAATAATGTACTATTAAACATTACACATGACTTAATAACGAACCAAATTATTAAATTACCTCGACGATTCGGCAGAGTTGCAACGGAGAAGACTCTGTCAGTCTTCTCTGACAGGGTACACTTCGGATAGTGTGCAACTGATCTGTATTATCTAACACCGCCTTGCCCATTTTCTGTCTGACTGCTCGTAGTTCTAAGAAACGACATCGTTTCGTAACCACGATAATCTGACGTTCTAAAGACGCGAACGTGATATTAGACTCTAGTTTTGTGAGAAGAACGTCTAGGCTGTGGACAGTGCCGGTTTTAGCACTACCAGCGCCCTGGGCGAGATTTTTTTTTGTTTGACTTGACCGCTGTATGAGCAAGACCTGGTTACAGACAAGACACTAAGGGGCGTCTGAGCTTGCTGCGCGGCGCCTCTTTACATCCGGCGCCCTGGGCGGTCGCCCTACCCTAACGCCGGTACTGACTGTGGAATGCGTTGCGTGAGCGGATTTTTCAAGATGTTTTTTTTTTTAACTATAATAGGTTGGCACTTGACCACCATCTCGCCTGATGTTAAGCGATGATGAGATCTACGATGGAGCGTGCTTACCTAGAAAAAACCGATTCACTCTCGATTTGAAGACACCAAGATTGTAACCATCAGGGAAAACCCATTCAGGCAACGCATTCCACAACCTAGACGTTTTTATCACAAACGTGGAGTCAAATCTCTATGTTCGCGTTTTTGGAACATCAACCATGAAACGATGCCGCCCTTTTGTGGAACGAGAAGTCCGATAGAAGAAAGGGCAAGGTGGTATTAGATCATGCAGATCAGTTGCACACTCTCCGAAGTGTATCCGATAAAAAAACCGATAAGCTAGCGATTTTGCGGCGATGATCAAGACTTTGAAGTCTTTAACGCACAAGAGCGTCATTGCCTATGAGTCTTTTGGCACGTCTCAATCGATTCTAGAGTCCCTAGCTGATACTTAGCCGATCCATCCCAAAGGTGCGAACAGTACTCCATACAAGATGGCTACAACATTGGTGTTTTCAAATCGAAAGCTCGCTATATCGTAGACCGCATCGTCGCTTAACATCAGGCGAGATGGCGGTGAAGTGTAAACCTACAATAGACGAAAAAAAAAAAACTTGAGAGGTGTCAAGGGACACCCGGATGGAACGAAGTTCCTTTCGATTAATTAGTGAAGGAATTATTATTATTTTTTATTATTTATTATTTACAAAAAACCTGTATACACTCAACAAAAATAATCGTCGCGATACCACACTGTTCAATGCGAAATAGAAATGAAAATATCTGGCTTGCTTTCTATAAGAGAGAGAGAGAGACAGACAGAGAAACATGCGACGCCGCACAGCTTACAATAGCAAAAAGTTTTTTCCGTCTAGCCCCCTTTCACAACGCGCGATAAGGAACTTCGTTCCAAAAAACTGGTAATTAATTACCTATCGTAACCAGATTTCACGCCGCCCCATTTAAATAAGATTTCACTTGAATAAAAGTGCCCGCTAATTTAATAAAACTAGATTGTCATAGTGATAACAAGTAGTATAAAAGACGTGTATTTCTTAACAGGTTCACGAGAGAACGCATCGGAATGAGAAACCCTTCAAGTGCGACATCTGCGAGTCGTGCTTCGTCACCAACTCGAGTCTCAAGAGACACATCAAAGTGGTGGGTTTAGTTTTGAAGTGTAAACTTCAAAATCGCATCGTCGTCCAATATCAGGCGAGACGGCGGTCAAGTGTAAACCAAGAAAAAAAAAACTTCTTTTGGCGCAACCCACGCAGGTTTTGCGTGGGCAGTGAATTGGGTTAATGCAACACGTTCGTGAATGAAAGAAATCTTCGGGTGAACTCGGGATTATACCTACGACATGAGAAATGCTGACGCATTTCTAGATGTCTATACGTTCAATAATGTCTAATTTGAGTAAATTTCCATAATTTGTTATTTCAGTAATGTATCATTGCGTAACAAACGTAACACGTTTGAACAGAGTCTATTTTCGCAGTCGCACGACGGCGCCAAGCCGCATCCGTGCCGAGTCTGCCAGAAATGCTTCGCGAGCGACGCCACGCGCGACCGGCACGAGCTGCGCGTGCACGCCGACCCCGCGCACCTGCCGCACGCCTGCCCGCACTGCCCGCGCCGGTGAGCCCCCCCCCCGCGGTACACACCATCACCCCCTCACTGTACACACCATCAGCCCCCCCACTGTACACACCATCACCCCTCACTGTACACACCATCACCCCTCACTCACTGTACACACCATCACCCCTCACTGTACACATCATCACCCCCTCACTGTACACACCATCACCCCTCACTGTACACATCACCATCACCCCACCATCACCCCCCCCAGTACACACATCACCCCCCTCACTGTACACACCATCACCCCTCACTGTACACACCATCACCCACTCACTGTACACCATCACCCCTCACTGTCACCCCATCACCCCTCACTGTACCCATCACCCCTCACTGTACACACCCCCTCACTGTACACCCCCTCACTGTACACCACCATCACCCCTCACTGTACACACCACCCCTCACTCACCCCATCACCCCCTCACTGTACACACCATCACCCCTCACTGTACACACCATCACCCCTCACTGTACACACCCCCTCACTCACCCCTCACCCCTCACTGTACACACCATCACCCCCCTCACTGTACACACCCCCTCACCCCTCACCCCATCACCCCCTCACTGTACACACACCACCATCACCCCTCACTGTACACATCCCTCCCACACCACTCACTGTACACACCATCACCCCTCACTGTACACACTGTACATCCATCACCCCTCACTGTACATCACCATCACCCCTCACTGTACACACCATCACCCCCACCACTGTACACACCATCACCCCTCACTGTACACCATCACCCCCTCACTGTACACACCATCACCCCTCACTGTACACACCATCACCCCCTCACTGTACACACCCCCTCACTCATCACCCCTCACTGTACACACCATCACCCCTCACTGTACACACCACTGTACCACCATCACTGTACACACCATCACCCCCCCTCACTGTACACACCATCACCCCTCACTGTACACACCATCACCCCTCACTGTACACATCACCCCTCACCCCCCCCTCACTGTACACCATCACCCCTCACTGTACACACACCATCACCCCCTCACTGTACACACCATCACCCCTCACTGTACACACCATCACCCCCTCACTGTACACACCATCACCCCCTCACTGTACACACCATCACCCCTCACTGTACACACCATCACCCCATCACCCCTCACTGTACACACCATCACCCCCTCACTGTACACACCATCACCCCTCACTGTACACACCATCACCCCTCACTGTACACACCATCACCCCTCACTGTACACACCATCACATCACTGTACACACCATCACCCCTCACTGTACACACCATCACCCCTCACTGTACACACCATCACCCCTCACTGTACACATCATCACCCCTCACTGTACACACCATCACCCCTGTACACACCATCACCCCCTCACTGTACACACCCATCACCCCCTCACTGTACACACCATCACCCCTCACTGTACACACCATCACCCCTCACTGTACACACCATCACCCCTCACTGTACACACCATCACCCCCCTCACTGTACACACCATCACCCCTCACTGTACACATCATCACCCCCTCACTGTACACACCATCACCCCTCACTGTACACACCATCACCCCTCACTGTACACCCATCACCCCCTCACTGTACACACCATCACCCCTCACTGTACACATCATCACCCCCTCACTGTACACACCATCACCCCTCACTGTACACACCATCACCCCTCACTGTACACACCATCACCCCTCACTGTACACCATCACCCCTCACTGTACACACCATCACCCCTCACTGTACACTGTCACTGTACACACCATCACCCCTCACCACCCCTCACTGTACACACCATCACCCCTCACTGTACACACCATCACCCCACTGTACACCCCTCACTGTACACACCATCACCCCCTCACTGTATCACCCCTCACTGTACACACCATCACCCCCTCACTGTACACACCATCACCCCTCACTGTACACACCATCACCCCTCACTGTACACACCATCACCCCTCACTGTACACACCATCACCCCTCACTGTACACACCATCACCCCTCACTGTACACACATCACCCCTCACTGTACACACCATCACCCCCTCACTGTACACACCATCACCCCTCACTGTACACACCATCACCCCCTCACTGTACACACCATCACCCCTCACTGTACACACCATCACCCCTCACTGTACACACACCCCCACCCCACCATCACTGTACACTGTACCCATCACCCCTCACTGTACACACCATCACCCCTCACTGTACACACCATCACCCCCTCACTGTACACCATCACCCCTCACTGTACACACCATCCCCCTCACTGTACACACCATCACCCCCTCACTGTACACACCATCACTCCCTCACTGTACACACCATCACCCCTCACTGTACACACCCCTCACTGTACACACCATCACCCCTCACTGTACACACCATCCCCCTCACTGTACACACCATCACCCCTCAGTGTACACACCATCACCCCTTCACTGTACACACCATCACCCCTCACTGTACACACCATCACCCCTCACTGTACACACCATCACCCCTCACTGTACACACCATCACCCCTCACTGTACACACCATCACCCCTCACTGTACACACCATCACCCCTCACTGTACACACCATCACCCCTCACTGTACACACCATCACCCCTCACTGTACACACCATCACCCCTCACTGTACACACCATCACCCCCTCACTGTACACCCATCACCCCCTCACTGTACACACCATCACCCCCTCACTGTACACACCATCACCCCCTCACTGTACACACCATCACCCCTCACTGTACACACCATCACCCCTCACTGTACACACCATCACCCCTCACTGTACACACCATCACCCCTGTACACACCATCACTGTACACACCATCATCCCCCTCACTGTACACACCATCACCCCCATCACTGTACACACCATCACCATCACCCACCCCCTCACTGTACACACCATCACCCTGTCACTGTACACACCATCACCCCTCACTGTACACACCATCACCCCCCTCACTGTACACACCATCACCCTCTTCACTGTACACACCATTGCCCCCTCATTTCATTGCAGTCGGTTAAAAGCGTTGTATTATCCTTGTTTCAGGTACTTGAAAGCCAAGGACCTCCGCAACCATATGTACAAACAACACCCGAAGACGAAGAAGAAAAGCACCTCTAGCGATACTGAACAAATTTCCACATAAGTTGGAACAAGTTGCTATTTCATCAATAATATATATTAATAATTTCGTCAAGGGGTACGGTAGACTTGATCGAAACTTTATAATATGAATAACAAAACATAAAAAAGTATTGATTTTGAGTCGACAACATATGTCCACAAAATTCGGATTATGGAGAATTTCGTTAAATTCTGATCGCACTGACAAACAAACCGCTGTCGCCATCTTTGGTGTGAAGCACGTTTCGTTCCATCAATCAACACATTGCGTGCGGCCGTCGCGCCAAAAAAGTATCCATTATATCCAAAAAACTGTGACTTATGTGACTACGTAAAACGAAACGTCTTGCCGCTGGAACGCTGAACGCTGCCGACTGGGATTTTATTAGTAGGTACTTATATTTAGTATCAGCATTGCACCCGTGCGAAGCCGTGGCGGGTCGCTAGTAGGTATTATAAATGAAGGCGAAATACACAACAACAATCAGTAATTAAAGGTAAACTTACGAGGATTTCACCAAAGTATCATTAAAAAAGAAGTCACAATTCGTCCTAGACAACCATGGCTCAAAAGGGTCTAAATCTTAGATAAATAATAAGTAAATAGATCAGGTTTTTTCGTACGTTTCCTTTGTACCAATCGTAAGCAGATGAGGTATATGTTAGCTATGGCGACAGAGTGATGTGCCGCGACAAAAGTATGACACTTCCACAAGAGCGATCAGACCCGTGCTCTCGGCGTAAAGCGTTTGTTCTTTTTTTTTTTATTTGAATTTTGCAACTCCACAGACTCCGGGGTCCGTGACCTTTGTCTGTCTGTGTGTGTGTCTGTCTGTGGCACCGTAGAACTCAAACGGATGGGCCGATTTCGATGCGTTTTTTTTTATTTGAATGTTAATTACCGTGCGGATGTTCTTAGCTATGTTTGGCTAATATCGATTCAAGATGGCCGCCTCCACAAAATGGCGGATAAAATATTTCTTCACAACCTACCTCAATATGGGTATCAAATGAAAGGACTTAACTAGTAGAATACTATACAGTATAACAAATTTAAAATCCAAGATGGCCGCCACCACAAAATAGCGAATTACATTATTTTTTTCACTACTACCTCAACATGGGTATCAAATGAAAGGGCTTAACTGGTAGAATACTATGCACTATGACGATTTTCAAATCCAAGATGGCCGCCACCACAAAATAGCGAAGTACATTTCTTTTTTCACTACTCCTTCAATATGGGTATCAAATGAAAGGGCTTGACTAGTAGAATGTTGTACAAATTACAAATCCGAGGTAGTCGGGGGTTAATCAACATTTTTAATTTTGTTCTTGTATTTTCTAAACCGCCTCCTCCCGGCTCAGCGCCTCCACCACGACTGCGTTTCTGTCTTTGAAAGCGTTTGTCCTAACTCTATACGTAGTATATGTAAACTGTTTGGTCTAAATGGTCTATGCTAGCGTCGCCATCAAGCTCTCCCCATCAACCTGTATAAACGTTCGTAGCTCGAAAAATCGACATCGTTTCAAAGTGACGTGGAACGAAGATGGTTTTACCTTTGTGATAAGAACGTCTAGGCTGTGGAATGCCTTGCCCGAGTGGGGTTTTCCCGATGGTTTCCATCTTGGTATATTTAAGTCGAGGAGAGTGCATCGCATTATTCTCTTTCTTAAAATGTTTTTTAAGTGAAAACTTCTTTGGGCGCGCCTAGGACAGAATTTTCGTGGGCTGTGAATTGAAATCTAGCGTCACGCTCGGGTATGATAATAGCTTTTCGGGTAAACTCGGGATGCTAGAGCGAGAGACAAAATACAATGAAGAAGCGCGTCAGAGCGAGAAAGATAATATAGTCCCTGTGAACATGTGTTTATTATATTTATGTCTTTTTATTGCGAAGTTCACTTCTAGGTAAAGTAAGGTAGGTGCAAAAAAGTTTTTTTTTTAAATAAAGAGCGACGAGACGATATATTAGTTGTAGCCCAATAGTAAAATTTGTTGTACATGAAAATCTCGACTTCATAAACGTGGTTTTTATAACCCTCTCTAAAAACTAACACAAATTGATATTAGGGCAACATTTCTAAAATAAATTTAGGTATAAAAAATAGGTATTATTTGTGTTATTTATGTAAATAAATAATTTATTGAGCTTCAGTCATATATCATTCAAAATACAAAACAAACATTGGTTTTCAATCAGTAGGTACACTCCGCGAGGCATAAGCTGAGCTTTGCATTTGTGTGAGTGTACATGGATAGTGTAGGTGTGACAACCGGCCTTAGGCGCGGCGCCATTCTGTCTCGCCGCGCTCCTGCCTGATTGGTGATCACTCACACTAATGCAAAGGTCAGCCTATACCTCGCGGACAAAATTTCAAGCTCCTGCCTGATTGGTGATCACTCACACTAATGCAAAGCTCAGCCTATACCTCGCGGACAAAATTTCAAGCTCCTGCCTGATTGGTGATCACTCACACTAATGCAAAGCTCAGCCTATACCTCGCGGACAAAATTTCAAGCTCCTGCCTGATTGGTGATCACTCACACTAATGCAA
Organism: Ectropis grisescens; assembly: GCA_017562165.1. Lineage (NCBI taxonomy): Eukaryota > Metazoa > Arthropoda > Insecta > Lepidoptera > Geometridae > Ectropis > Ectropis grisescens. The sequence goes on along the minus strand of CM029796.1, from coordinate 9,819,909 downwards.
AGCTCAGCCTATACCTCGCGGACAAAATTTCAAGCTCCTGCCTGATTGGTGATCACTCACACTAATGCAAAGCTCAGCCTATACCTCGCGGACAAAATTTCAAGCTCCTGCCTGATTGGTGATCACTCACACTAATGCAAAGCTCAGCTTATACCTCGCGGAGTGTACATCAGCAATCCTGAGTAGGATGACCTTGGTACCCAAACTAGGTTTCCCTGTGTAATGGCATACCAAGGCCCTCGCTCCGGTTAAAAAGATTCTAACTGATGAAAAAGTACAATTTGCCCGTAATTGTATGAGATATATTGATTTATGTACATATTTGAAGCGTTAGTTGATCTTGACCATGACATATCACTCGAATATTTATGACTCTTGTAGATTTGGACATTCATGAATTTCTGTTTTCATGTTTAAGAATATATTTATACAGGGTTACTCGTAATGAACCTACATAAATTTAAGGACATGTTCTGTATGTGTAAACCAATAATATTAAAAAGAAAAACCAATATTACTCGTTCTACAACTTTTGATAAAACTCAATAAATATTAATAAAAAAAACATTTTTGTTGTCCTCTCTAGCACTGTTTAGCTCTTTTTTTTTATATTTAAATTAGCCACTCCACAGACTCCGGGGTCCGTGATCTTTGTCATTACAATTATTTTAATTTTTTTACACATTTCTTGGATAAGGAGAAGAAGATGAAAATAGGGGGCAGTTGGGTACATTTAAAATCTAATTCTAGTGCTTGTCTGTAGAGCCGATCACTACCGGTTGGGAATGTTGGGATTCCGCTAGTAATCGACTCGACATCGAGTGTTTGCCTTTTACCATTTGCCTAAGCTGCCTCCTCCCGGCCCAGAGCTTCTGTTTAGCTCTATTCGTGTCGGCATTTCTTTTGTCTTGCTATGAAGAGTTCAATGTTTTTAGACCGAGCAAATACCTTTTTTTCATTTTGTATGGAAAAACTATACGATTTTTTAAGAACTGTACAGTAAAATTTGACATATTTATGTCAACTTCACATGTACTTAACATATATATTTTTGTTAACTTGCCATGCACTTAATATGTCCTTAAAAAGATGCAGGCTGATAACCAATAACCCTGTATAGTAATTTTATTTGAAGCGACGCGTGTTTGTCTTGTGGTGAGCAAGTATTAAAACATGCTAAGTATGTGTGCGTGAAAACAAATACCTTCGCCCGCGACTAGGGGCGTACTGTTAGCGTCCGCGATATTATTATATTACATATTCACAGCGTGTTTTTGAAGATCGTTACCACGTCTTTTCGTAAGATAAAAGTTTTATACCGTGTGCGTGTAATCAAGAATGAACCTTATGCCACCGGCAAGAAAATGGTTTGGTTTGTTAGAAAAAAATACAGTTGGTTTATGCTATTGTCCAAATGGTCAATAAAAAAATATGAATCTGAATGTATAAAATAAAAAGTCGAAAAATATGGTCTAAATGTGGGAAAAGGTATACATATAGGTACGGAAATTGTTATATTTATACCTTGATAATTCGGACTCCAAAACAACCCCAATCCGAAATCAAGCAGCATTCGGATTATAGAATATTGTAGACAAAACTAACAGTATTTTGATATTATTTAAATAACTTGAACGAGGGGTTACTCGATAGTTCGGATCATGGCCACGTTCTCAATATCCGGGGTACAGATTATCGAACGTGTAATGTATTAGACAAATGTAGCATTGTATAAAAACGCTTATATATTTTAAGAAAATCTTGTTTATAGGTACAAATTAAAAAAGGGCTACTCAGAAATGATGTATTATACTACCAACAACAACTACTTGATTACTATACTATCAATAACTTTTACTATAGAATGAAAATAACAGGATACAACTCAATGTAGTTGTATTTTTAATTTACTGTTCCTTTTGAAATACTGTTTTTTATTTAAAGGGCTACTCAGAAATGATGTATTATACTACCAACAACAACTACTTGATTACTATACTATCAATAACTTTTACTATAGAATGAAAATAACAGGATACAACTCAATGTAGTTGTATTTTTAATTTACTGTTCCTTTTGAAATACTAATTGCTATTTAAAATTACGTGTCACCATGTATGTGTTCGTATTCCTTTTTGTTGGTAAGCCAAAATGGCCCGACCCATAAACCAACTTCAAAAAGGAGGAGGTTATCAATTCGACCACTATTTTTTTTGTATGTTACCTGATTTCTCGAAAATTCCCCGTACCGATTTAAACATTTCTTTTTATGCTTCCCGAATGGTCCCATATAAATCTTATCGAAATCGGTCAAGTGGTTTTTGAAATATGAACCATAAACTAAGATTTGCATACAATTTTCTGGATGACGTAATTGTAGATTTCATAAAAGTTATGAAATTCGAACCAGTCACTACGAAATTGGTTAAATGCGTTCGGATACACTTCGGAGAGTGTGCAACTGATCTGCATGATATAATACCACCTTGCCCTTTCTTCTATCGGACTTCTCGTTGCACAAAAGGGCGGCATCGTTTCATGGTTGATGTTCCAAAAACGCGAACGAAGAGATTTGACTCCACGTTTGTGATAAGAACGTCTAGGTTGTGGAATGCGTTGCCTGAATGGGTTTTCCCTGATGGTTACAATCTTGGTGTCTTCAAATCGAGAGTGAATCGGTTTTTTCTAGGTAAGCACGCTCCATCGTAGATCTCATCATCGCTTAACATCAGGCGAGATGGTGGTCAAGTGCGAACCTATTATAGTTAAAAACCAAAAATAATAATAATAAAAACTTGTTATGCACTAAAAAGGGTAAAATAAACAATTTTCGTACAAAAAATTAAACCGACTTCAAAACCACAAATAGGCACTCAAAAGCGAAAAATAAATGAATATCATTATTACTCGTGCTACTCACTCATCTATTTGAAGTCGGTGCTAGCCAAGTCTAACAGGTAGTGGATACGCCTTCCTACCACGTGGCTACATAGTATTTTTGGCCTGACTGCCACCGACTTCAAATAGATGAGTGAGTAGCACTTCTAATGATGATATTAATTGATTTTTCGCTTTTGAGTGCCTATTTGTGGTTTTGAAGTCGATTTAATTTTTTGTACGAAAATAGTTTATTTTTTTGATGAACAAAATGATGTAATTAACTGAATAAACTAGCAGCGCTCTGTGGTTTTACCCGCGTGGTACCCGTTACCGTTATTTTCTCGGGATAAAAGGTAGCCTATTGTGTTCTTCCAGACTATAATCTGTGTTCCGAATTTCAGCCCGATCCGTTCATACGTTACGACGTGATTGAGCGACAAACATTGACTTTTAAAATATTAGTAGAACGATTGGAATAAGAACGTTACAAACATGTTTGATAATTACACCTTTGGATTTTGATGTCATTCTGTGTAGCCCGATACAAGATAATTAGATTTTATAAATAAGTAGTTAATATTGTAAGTTTTGTTGGTATTATGTTCATTAAGATTATAGTGTATAGGAGCTTTTATCAAAGAAAATATATTAGGAGTACAAATAAGTTTCCGCCGTTTTTTAACACAAATTAAATATTTATTGTTTATGAATCATTCCTAATGATTTTAAACGATGCGAGACTGCTTGCTGAGTAACTTCTAATGTTAGAGCAAGTTCTTTTTAACCCCCGACCAAAAAAAGGGGTGTTATAAGTTTGACGTCGATGTCTGTCTGTGTGTGTGTCTGTCTGTGGCACCGTAGAGCTCAAACGGATGGGCCAATTTCGATGCAATTTTTTTTATTTAAAAGTAAATATCCGTGCGGATGTTCTTAGCTATGTTTGGTTAATATCAATTCAAGAAGGCCGCCTCCACAAAATGGCGGACAAAATATTTCTTCACAACCTACCTCAATATGGGTATCAAATGAAAGGGCTTGACTAGTAGAATACATTACACTATGACAAATTTCAAATCCAAGATGGCCGCTTCCACAAAATGGCGAAATACATTTCTTTTTTCACAACTCCCTTAAAAAGGACTTGACTAGTAGAATGTTGTACAGATAACAAATCTGAGGTAGTCGGGGGTTAATCAAAATTTTTAATTTTGTGCTTGTTGTGTTTGAGATGAATTTTCCTCCATTAATTCCTCCAATTCTGCATCCTCGTAATTTTTTGGCCTTCCACTGCGATCTTTGTCTTCTACGTCGAAATCACCGTTTTTAAACTTTTGAAACCACTCTCGACACGTTCTCTCACTCAAAGCACCCTCACCATATGCTTCTACGAGCAATTGATGCGCCTCAGCAGCAGATTTCTTTAAATTAAAGAAGTAAACTAATATTTCCCGCAAATGACGCTTACTTTTTTCAACTCAAATTTTGACATTTTCAACTAATAAAAATTATATTTTACCAATATAAAGTCAATAATATTAATAGGTTATGTTGTTCTTGAATGTCCAAACTATTTTATAAGCCAGTTATCATCTGCGAAAGCTAACCGAAACTCCGTGCCGCACCATCTACAATAAAACGGCGGAAACTTATTTGTACTCCTAATATCTAATTCAATAAATATCCTATAGATGTCGATGCATCTATCGTTAAAGTCAAATTACAAGGAGCGTTCCTAAAAAAATAATTTATGGAATGTTAAAAAAAGTTCTTTGAACCTATTTTTTTTTTGCACTTGATATAAAAAAAAATACTTCTTAAAAAAAGCAATTGTTGTAAATAATTATTAACATAGCTAAAATATTTTTATTCTTGTAAATAATCTTTTTTGTCTCGATAATGATAACAAATAATTATAAAAAAAAAATCGTTCCGTTGTGTTGTATACAACGTACCTACAGTTGTTGCTTAAAGCAGCACTGTCGTAAGTTCTATACAACCTACGTGTATCGTTAAAACTATCAAAAGTAGTATTAGCGTTGAATTATTTTATTTTTATGCTGACCCCGGAATTAGTTATGATTCTTCGTAAACAGGGGTCAATGTATATTGGATACATACAACGTCGACAAATACTTACAGACCTGCGATTTCTAAGAATTGTAACTAGTTCTGAGTTCAAGTTATATTGGCGTTTACTTTAGAGTTTATTTTAAAGAATAATAAGTCGGATTAGAATGGGGCGTTTTTAAGATGCAAAAAGAACTGTCAAAGACAGTTCCCAATTTCACCATAAGTGGCCCCAATGTTTTATTTTGTTAGTAGATAAATTTGACAAAAACAAACAGTGCTGCCACATTTGGCAAAATTTAGAACTATCTTTGACAAGTCAATTACCTCATGTGTGTTGTTCGTATTATGTAAAATTACTTTATTTATTTTTTTCCATATGAGTATTCCATATTCCATACATGTTTCCATATGACTGGTAGCACTCATCCTAATAAAAAAAAATCTACACTTTTTTTAAATGTAAATGACTAAATTATTTTCAATTTTTTTAGGATTCCAAATAGACTAAGCAAAAAAATCATTCAATGTCTCGACAAAATTCACAAACAAGAGATATCTATAAATATGAATATTGTATTATGTGTCTCCACAAAAGCGGTCACAAAAAGGCCTTGATATAATATTTACGTACGTATAAATTATGTTAAATTTTTGACATTATTACTTATGTTGATAAAAATATATTAAAGTATGATTTTAACTTAGATTGTAACATTGTAGTTATTTGTAAATATTGTAATTTCTTAGCGTTCTAAGTAACAATGGAAATTAACAAATTAAATGATTATTCAAATTTAAATTGTTTTTCTTTAACTTGTAAAATTGTATTTATAGAAAGAAAAGAAGGAGTTAACGAGACCGCCACTATCGCAAATACTATTGTAAATTGTGTGAGCAGTCTTCGTCGCAAGTTGAAATACAATAAATCGAGTAAAAAAGACTTTACTAGACGGTTTTTCGCGCGTAGTTGTCGTTCCAGTGCGTCGATTGGTGGGAGGGGTGGTCATGACCATTCCTTGGCCAAGGATTAGCTCGTGTCAGCCGCTTTCACCCTTGTGAAACTGTAGGGTTGCCAGTTGCGTATCTATACTAATATTATAAAGCTGAAGAGTTTGTTTGTTTGTTTGCTTGAACGCTAGGATCTCGGGAAGTACTGGTCCGAATTGAAAGATTATTTTTTCTATTGGATAGTCCATTTATCGAGGAAGGCTTTAGGCTATAGAAAATAACTCTACTATTAATTGAAGCGGAGCATGAAACAAGAATGTAACAAAATCGGGAAAAAATATTCCCCTTTTGAGAGTTTTCGTACGTTTCGTGCTTTGACATGACACATGACAGCATGTGTCAAAGATTGCGTCATTGAATTTCAGTAATCTGTGCCTTGAATATAAACCTTTGCTAATTTTTTTTTCTAAATCTGAGTTGGTTCGACCAATTTCCGACAGGTGGCGTAGCAGGTTGCTGAAGAGGTTTTTTGTTTGAAATCGATATTCTCAGGAATGAGTGAACCGATTTCAGTCATTCTTTCACCGTTGGATATGTACGGGATCCCGATGAGTGCTATAGTATAATATACCACGGGCGAAGCCGGGGCGGGCATCTAGTAGGTGAATAAAATCAGTTATATGATCATATTATGCCGCAGCCAACTTACATTTTTTTATTTGACATTCATATCATTGTTGACACCATTTGACAGTTTAGGGAGTTTCAGCTCTAGGTGGCAGCAAGTGACACTACATTAAATGAACAGGCTAGGCAAGTTATGCCGGCCATACACGCTACGGTCTACCGGAAAGGTCCACCTGTGCAGGTATGCCTGCGCAGGTCAACCGAACATTGGTAGCGTGTATGGGGACGTTCCGGTGTATCGGAGCGGTCTTCAGTTCTTTTTGCGATGGCATCGAATTTGGACGATGACACGCTGGCATTGCTAGGTCTTGCTTTAATTTTGAAGATGAATAATACGAAAAAGAAGCGAAAAAAGTGGTGTAAGCATTGGTTATTGAAAAGAAAAACATATAGTCATGTTAATTTATTAAGTGAATTGAAATTTGAACCAGAAGATTTTAAAAACTATCTTCGAATGGACGAGAAAACATACCTTAAATTACTTGAAATGGTTACTCCTATGATAAAAAAAGAAGACACAGTTATGAGAAATAGTATTTCTGCGCACGAAAGATTATCAGTAACATTGAGATTTCTCGCAACTGGCAGAAGCTATGAGGATCTAAAATTTTCAGCAATTATTTCGCCTCAGGCACTTGGAAAAATTATTCCTGAAACATGTGAGGCTTTATATAAAGTACTCAGAAGAGATTATTTGAAGGTACCTAAGTCATTAAAACACTGTTATATTAGAGATAATATTTATTGAAAAAAATATGTACGATTTTAATCATTAAAGTAAAAAACTGTCACGTACATACAAGTTATTCATTATGAACATTGAAATTAGTAATGAATGTCGCTGCCGAATCTGGAATCGATAAAACTACCTCTGTTTCATTGGGCTGATTTTCTGGAACTGTAGTTGTTCGTATTTGTGGCGAGTAGGGATTGCCTTGGGAACTGTTGAGTAGATGGTTAGTTTGAAATGATTGAGAAAGATACTCTGAATTTTGACTGGTGGGAAATGGAAAACAGGGTGGGCTAGGACTTTCAGAAGAAACAAAACTTACAGGGGTATATGCCCTATTGGAATTAGGAGAGGACTGATATGCATGTTGTCGATATTGCTGAGCAGGAACATAGCTTCGTTGATTTTGTTTCAAAATATCTCTCATGTTAATATAGGCGTGCTCGGGAGTGAGGTTTCCTATTTCTGCTTCAAAAAGTAAATCATTAATAAGTTTTTCTGCGACTATTAATTGTTTCGCATCTAAAGCTTTCAATTTCATCGCCACGTTTTTTCCAATAATATCGCACCTATCTTCTGTTACAATTGGGCGAGGGCGCTTAAAGTGATCTCGTACCGATTCCAACACTTCATTTGCTAAGCTTTCATCTTTTCTTTTTGTTTACCAGGTTTTGGTGGGCAAGATGAATTATTATTTGACGATGATGATCGAACCTCGTTGTCGGTAGATACGCTGTTGGATGAATATTCTTCAGCGGCATTTAAAGAGTCTTCAGTGTTGTCTTTCTAAAAACGAAAAAAAAAATGATACATTTTTGTGTGCATACGCTATAGATATTTCACATCAATAATAACTACTTTTGCAAGTATTTATGATAAAAACCTATTATTTTTATATTACAGTTTCCTACATCTGAAGAAGAGTGGAAAGAAATAGCAAAGATGTATGAAGAACGATGGAACTTTCCTCATTGTCTTGGTGCAATAGATGGAAAGCACATATCGATTGTTCCACCGGCTAATAGTGGATCGTATTTTTATAATTATAAAGGGCAACATAGTGTGGTTCTTATGGCAATTGTTAATGCAAAATACCAATTTATTTATATAGACGTTGGCATGAATGGCAGAATATCCGATGGAGGGGTTCTACAAAACACTAAATTTTTTGAAAAATTAGAAAATAGTGATTTACATATTCCAAGCAGTGAATTGTTAACAGGAAGTAACCGAAATTTACCATATGTATTTGTGGCAGATGACGCGTTCCCATTACGCCCCGATATGATAAAACCGTTTCGACAGGCAGATTTAAAATCGCAAGAAAGAAGAATCCTGAATTACAGATTATCTCGCGCGAGACGGACTGTTGAAAACGCTTTCGGGATAATGGCATCACGATTTCGGATATTTTATACTCATATAAATTTAGAACCCGAAAATATCGATAAAGTAGTGAAAGCATCTTGTGTATTACATAACTTTTTAATTGAACACTCAAAAAAGTCTTATGCACCTCAAAAATGTTTTTATCGAGAAAACTCTGAAAACGGGACTATAATATCTGAAGGATACAATACACAAAATAGCACCATGGAAAACTTGGAAAGAAGAAACCCAGGAAATACTTTGAACAACGCGAAGATAGTCCGAAACAATTTTATGAATTATTTCAATCAGGAGGGAAGGGTACCATGGCAAAATGATCATGTAAATTAAATAATACCTAAGGCTGAACGGGCAGAGTAGGTACATAGTTCTAAATAGTTATAGTTATAAATAATTATGTTATTATTATATTACCCTACAATTGCAAAAAACTATTGAAGCTTGGTTACTGACTTTAGAATACAAGGACACTGAGGAACTTTTATGGTTTTACGGTAATATAAACGTACAGATTCAATCTATTCATAAGTTACTATAATACAATAAAATAATTTGTATAATACAAGAAGTTGGACAAAGACATAGTTTTTTTTTTTTTTAATTCTGATGTATTCATAAGTTATATATGTAAACAGAACAAACCCTCTCACACACACACACACGTACACCTTACCCATATACAAAGAGAGGCCCTTTCACACACCTTTTATTTCTATCTTGATTTTTGTTTACCTAAAATAGTATAAGCTAGTTTAAACTCTGATACTTCGGGGCGTGGCGCCGTATGCCGAAATACAGGTCCTAACCTAGTTCGACAGCGGATGCTATTATACTTTTTGAACCATTGTTAACTACTAGCTAATAATTACGACAAACATTGTAATATTTTTTCTGGAAATAAATATTTTTATTATTATTATTATTATTACTTAATAAAAAAAATACTACAAACTATGAAATATTTTACTTACCTCACAACTATTTTCGTCATCACTATCTAAGTTGGATGAAGATTCCCTTGGAGTGCATTGATCATGAATGAAATTGAACAAATCGTAGTACCACAGTTTAATACGATACACATCATCAGCAGATGCCCCAGACTTTAAAGATTGCTCATATTTCTTCTTTTCCTTTCTAACATTGCTTCTTAGGTTATTAATCTTTTTCACAACTACATCTTTGTTCGCATCTGGCTCAATTATTCTCAATTTTTCTATGAGTAATTTATAAGCAGCTTCTTTTTTGTCTCGATTATGGTAATCTTTGTTTTTAATTTGCCATAGACATGGATTACTTCTATAAATTTCAATAAAATCTTCAAGGATTTTTTTAGCTGAATCTGGTGGCGCCATTTTCTGGCAATACGATGCGAGCGATGAGACGCCCGTTTGAAAGAAACACTAGAAAACAACTGACGCGACCTGCGCAGGCGACCGGAGTACACGCACACGCACAGGTACACCGTACGGTGTCACTCGAAAAATCGATTTTCGATCTTGCGCCGGTTGCCTGCGCAGGTTCAAAAAAACTGCACAGGTCTATTCCCACACACATTCCGGTCTACCTGCGCAGGCATATCTGCACAGGTGGACCTTTCCGGTAGACCGTAGCGTGTATGGCCGGCATTAGTAAACGAAAAAAATCAGTACAATATTCCTATTACTGGCCTCTATATCTTTGATTGACGGCCATCGTTTAACGTGACATTGGCGGAATTGTGAGGCTAATCTACATAGAGCCATTCATAAAAAAAGTTCCCATTTCTTTTAACCGACTGTTTGAACAAATGGCTGAATATAATTCTGACCGCTATTTAAAACGGGGCTGATTAAGTTAGTTGGCTACGACATTTATGTGAAATAAAAGCTATTTTATAAATAAAAATAAAACACGGTAATATTTCGAAAAATCTTTATTTACCACAGTTACTTAATGTATTTTAAACCTAGAGTTAATTAACAGAGGAAAATGCTTAGAGCAAACTAAAAACTTCTGTCATTTACCTATTACATAATAGTTCAGGCACACAGGCGCCGGGTCGCAGCATGGGGAATTGTATTGCCTTTTTAATGTCAGTGTGTATTTAAAAAAAAAAACATTTCACACACATATGGTCTCAAACCAAGCCTACGCCCCTAGCACACAGCGTATTTTCAACGCGCGTATTCTGCGCCTTAGATGCCGATTTTTGCGTTTGTAATCAAAAGCGTAAAACGTGATACAAATGCGCGTTTGAAACGCGTCAAAGGGGCGGAGGAGAGGCATGGAGTATTTTTTTATCAAAACGCGGAAGCTACGAGCGACAACAGCGCGTCTGAATCGTTGTCTGCGCGTATACGCGCGGTTCACGATCGCTTAGCTTAGGTTACAAGGTTGCGTTCGAATCTTGTTTAAAATACGCCGTGTGTTAGGGGCCTTATACTATGGGAGCCCTATAGCTGATATAATACTAATGTAACATTTGTGTGTGAATGTGTGCGGGTAGACAGACGATTTTTTTTTTCTCCATTCTGGCCTGTTCGTGATCCTAAAGCTTATCACCGCTTCACTTCACGCTGTTGATAATTATTGATCGGATTCAGTTTTCTTGCCTTAAAAAGAAATTACAAGCGATAAGACCGCCATTTATGACATTAAGTATAGGTCATTTACGATGTTGGTTGGTGTTAATCCAGACAATATCTATGTGCCAAATTTGATTTTGTTATACAGGTTTACTTGTAATCCAACCTAAGCAACCCTGTAAAATGTATACAGGGTTGCTTCTGTTTAAGGGCATGGTCTGTATATTTGCAAACAAACAACTTCTGTTAAAACTTTAGAAAAAAAAAGTGTTTGTTGCCCTCTTTAGCACTGTTCGCGGCTTTTTAGTGTTTATTTACCTCGACAAATCATTTATTGAGCGTTAAAGAGCGCACACGCTCTTGTTACGAAGAATTCGATGCTTTTAGATCGGACAAATACACTTATTATAGATTAAGTATGAAAAAAAAAAGATTTTTTTACTACTAAAGAATAACAGTTGACATATATAATGTCCTTAACATCCTCAAAGGATACAGGCGGATTACCAGTAACTCTGTATAGAAGGAATCTGGACATTTGAAACTACACAGGTGAAACCGCCGGATGCTACTGCTGAGAACAATTTTTTGAGTTTATTTGCATTTTGTACATGTCTCATTGGTACATTTTAAACGTTTATAAAACATTAATTTATACTGACAGTCAAACATTACAAGCACATAACCACAAAAAACCTGATTAAAGCCGGTCACAGACATGAATATTTGTGTTCTATAGAACCAGTACGGAATTATACACTGCCTGCAAAACATAAACATTTTTTTGTGGACAACAAGTGATATTTAAATAAAAAAAACATGGACATGGTAGTTTTATTTCTCAGTTGAAAAATCGTATTCATAACTAAATTTCACTTTAACAACTAATAATTGTTATAAACATTTTCGAAAATTGACACTAAATTAGTGAGACACTTTTGTAAATATACATCACGGCAAAATTATAAAAAAAAACTTGGACATGGCAACTTTTTATTTCTTATTTCATGTAGAAATAAGTTTGAAAACCCAGTTAATTATAACAAACTTTTGAACATAAAGAAACATACTAGAATGAATGATTATAAACTTTATCAAAAATTGACACTAAATTAGTGAGACATGTTCGAAAACAGAAGATTATGTTGAAACTGTTGCAACATGTTTGACCTTGACTGACAACATATTCAAGGCTAAAGCCCATCACACACGTAGCTATAATATACATTGAACTGTATAAGTTCAACTTTTCCTTATGACTTCCATTCGGTAATGTTACCGTGATTTCGCCCCAATATCTATGCATTTCATCTGTGAAATAGTCTTCTGAGGCATATTAAGTGAAAAGGTTGACTTCAGTTTACTTTTAAAAGGTAGTTTTGAGTTTGATGAAGACCATTTGATACATATTTCTGGTTCTGATGATCAAGTCTCAGTTGGACATTTTTGTCAGTGGTTACTTTTAAATACATGTATTTTAACAAACCACAGAAAAATAACAAACACGTGTAGAGGTTATAGCCACCACCAAGTTACCCGTTAGTTATTACATAAAAGAAACTAAATAAACATCAAATAATACCATACCATAACCACTATATATCATAATACATGGAGGTGATGCTATAATATATATGTTTTTTCTTCTTTTCATTGATGGTCTAGTGTTTGCTTGTATTTTGTAATAAGTAATATGTCTACTCTAAAATATACTCACATATATTATGGCTAAACTACATGTATGATGGGCTTTAAATACAAAGTCTATGATTAGTACATTTATTGGTCTGTCCATATATTAATTAAGTTGATTTAGTACTGATGAAATCTCAAATAAACAGGTCTACACAGAACATCTACAATGTCAATATACTTTATATTACAAACAATATTTTATCATGATATTAATCCTAAAATTGCAAAAGCTTTTTTTTCTACTAAAATTATAAATGTGCAAAATTTCTAAGATTGTTGCTTGTGAGAATGGAATGAATCAGTCTGAAATTCTGGAACTCAAATAGATTATTTAGATTGGAATAGCAGACAGGATACTCCACATTTTTGGCTATAAAAATATCGTGTAAAATGTTGACGAAAAACTTAGGGAATAAACTGTATGAGAACAGACACAGACAGCAAAGACGGTAGTAACATTACAGTTCCATACAAAAGTGTACTTTAATAATGTTACAAATTGTATGAGTTGATTTATTTCCCAAGTTTTATAGTTAAGCATATAATGGAAGTTTATAATGATGAGTCTGATACCCATTTGACTTAGTGTAGACATTCTGTGTAATATGCTACATATTTGTACAAAACCATTTTTTAATTGCTAAAAACATATTGTAAGCTTTTGTTTTTAAGGTTACGAATATTTACATAACTCATGAGACTTGTTTGGAAACATAGAAAAACATCAACAAATCAAAACTATTCAGACATGTAGGAAATTTTGTAGAAAACACAGTGCTTTACGTTACATACTAATCAGGAAACTGAATCAAGGGTCTCATTCATAAAGTACACCACACAAATTTCTTGATTGTTTATACCCATCTTACCCAATTAACCCACTTTTCTCACAGTTGGTCATATTTGCCCCTCTCTAGTGACATAAAATATTTTGCAATTATACTTCTAGAAAAAGACTTTTTCCATACTTCACCATGAACTCCCTCTCCCCAATAACCTGTGATGTACTTTGTGACGGATAATTTGCCAGTCATGACATGATCAATACACATATCGAAACAGTTTAGACACATTTTAAATCAGGTAGAGAACATATGCAACGTCTTATGAATAAGAAGTCTTTATACAAATATACCTAACTGTCCGTCTGTCCCGCTGCTTGACGTAGCAGGACGTATATTTTTTCCTTTATCCAATCTTTGTTGTACGGTGCGTATGTGTTTGTGGATTTTTGATACACGAGGCAACTCAGATCTGCTAACTGAAAGTGAAAGTAGTACGTACATATTAGTAGGTAGACCAAATGAAGATAGGTAAACACTTAACAAAACAAACTAAAAAAAAACAATTTCAAAATATATATAGTAGCAAATGGCAACCTTTTCGCTCAAAGCAATCTCTTCCTGCCTGGAAGTGGGATGGAAAAGAAGTGAAACTATAGAAAGACGGGAGTCAAATAATAATAAATAAATATATATAGTACAATAATAAATATTTACTTTTATAATATAATAAATATATACAAGTCAAATAATAATAATAAATATAGGAGGCAATTCACACACTATTATACTATGGGTTCGATTCCCACCCAGTGCAAATGTTTGTGTGATGAATTCAAATATTTGTACTGTGTCTGGGTGTTTCTATGTATAATAAGTATGTATTTAAATATAGCTTTAAATACATACTTATTATACATAGAAACACCCAGACACAGACACAGATTGCCTACTATGTACTTCGACCCTCGGCTTTGCAGGCAGAGTTAATACCCACTAGGCCAAGAGGACAGCCAATAAAGTAATAGTTTATTAAAAAAAAAGTTAAATGGAGAACTGATTATTGGATAAAATAAAATAGACATATATTCTAATAACAATACATGCTAATACATAAATAACCTTATTGCATATATTACAAGGTAAATAGAGCATCGGACTTCCACCAGCAAGATGGGACAACAATATTGTAACTATCATGAGTTGAAGCTGGAGTCCATTAGCACAGAGGCAGATGGCAGAGTTAGAGAGAGAGAGAGGGCCTATACATCAGTGGGATAGAGAAGGATGTGTACAATGATACTCTATTGAACTATAGTTTCAAAAAGTTAAAGGTTCCTTTCACGTTTTGACAATGAATGTAACTTGGAAAGTAATATGATTTTAAATTTACGGTTTAACAATACGACATTATTTTGTTTGATGTCAGATGGCATTCCTTACATAGTGTATAAAAAGTGTCCATCAGTTCGTAAACATATCTTGAATATATTCATTAAGATCTGGTCAAGAAAGCAAGTCCCAGTAGCATTTGGAAGAGCAATTTTTGTCCTCATCCCTAAAAAGCAGGAAGTAACTCATCCCAAAGACACCAGACCGATAGCCCTAACCAATACAATTTCTAAAACCTTTTTCAGTATTTTGCAAACAAAAATGACCACATTTATGACTAGCAATAGGTATTTCAGGCCCAATCACCAGAAAGGGTTCTTGCCTGGTATTTCTGGATGCCTGGAACACAATACATTACTAGCAGAAAGTTTGAAAGATGCCAGAACACATGAGAGGCAAATAACAGTCTGCTGGATAGACCTAGAGAACGCGTTTGGTTCTGTCCAGCATGAACTTATGATATTTGCCCTAAAATGGTATAACTTTCCTGCTGAAATTATTGACATAATTAATTCTTATTATTGCCACTTAAAATTCGTCATAGCAGTAAACAAGGAATACACAAAACCACTTGAATACAATGTAGGACTATTCCAAGGGTGCTGCTTATCACCAATAGCATTTAATATAGTTATAAATATTTTAGTAGACAAATTAATATCCCGTGAAAAGAAATGGGGCTACCGGTTTAAAATCAACAATAAGTACACTGAGCCAATTTTGGCCTTTGCGGACGACCTTGCAATACTTACACGTAATCCCAAACAGTGTCAAGAATTGTTGAACGAAGTCGATGAGTTCTGTACATGGACGGAGGGAATGAGGACAAAACCATCTAAATGTCATTGTCTTTGTCTGGGTAGATGAAATACCAAATATACGTCTTACGATCCGGGACTCTCCATAAGTGGCCAAGGAGTTGCTACAATTGCAGAGGCAGTGCCTTTCAAATTTCTTGGTAGAAAGATAGATCACAAAGGACGTACACCATCATTAGAGGTGGTTGTTGAAAATTTCATGAACAACCTCAATAAGGTAGACCAGCAGCCTATCAGCAATATCAAAAAAGCATGGATATATGACCTCACATCACGTCTCACTTGGCCTTTCCTAGTATATGACATCGGTAAAACTCTCCTGGCAAAGCTAGATGCCAATGTCATAAAGATATTGAAGGATCACAATAGTTTTGGGCTGAAACTAAAGAAACCGTCTGAACTTTACAAACACCTAAGAGTTACAAAAACGCATGTTTTGGGAAAGTCGCAAGACGAATTAATTACATCTCTCCCAAAAGACAAAACTGCTTCAGACCTGGAATCTAGACTTCAATTCCATAAACAATTTATGGCAGGTGCACAAGTAAATACTGCTGGGTTGGGTGCGAGAAAAAAAAGGGAAGACCGAGACATGGTAAAAACCTTTCTACAACAAGACGAAAATGACGGTTACAAAGTGCACGCTATGAATTTAGAAATGCAAAGTGAGTGGTTAACCATAGGTGAGTTCTGTATCCCATTAGCTCTAAAATGGCGCACCTTGATCTATGACTGGTCCCCTGCCTTATTAAAATTTTATCTAAATGCATTCCAAATGACCCTCCCTGACCAGAGTAACTTGGTAAGGTGGGGAAAAGCCTCTGAAAAATGTTGCTATACTTGTGGAGAGGCGATATGTACAGCAAGGCACATATTGGTGGGATGCAAGGTGCTCCTTAATGGGGTCATTACTCACGGCGTCATGACATGAGTACTTGAAATCATACGTGAAGCCATGAGCCTTTCAGTAGCTAGAGCCCAAAAGGGATTGACGACAAACAACAGACAAATTAACTTTGTAAAAGAAGGCTCAACTTCAAACTCCAGGAACAAGCCTTACTCAATCCTGGGTACAGCACCTGATTGGACTATTTTAATGGACACATGAAAAGCACTACAAAATCCCAGAGGATTTAACTTTGTAAAAGAAGGCTCAACTTCAAACTCCAGGAACAAGCCTTACTCAATCCTGGGTACAGCACCTGATTGGACTATTTTAATGGACACGTATGAAAAGCACTACAAAATCCCAGAGGATGTGGGTGTTTCGTCATCCAGACCGGACATTTTCCTTTTTTCTAGAGCTACGAAACGCATAGTCCTTGTAGAACTTACCATACCGTGGGAAACTAATATACCTAAAGACCACGCGATGAAACAAAATAAGTATTACGACCTCCTAAACGAATTAACAAAAAACGGCTATGTAGTTAGTTTATACGCTGTAGACCACTTCTACAGCGAGGTATACCAGCAAAATCTCTCTATAACCTACTGAAAGACCTTGGTCATTATCCAGAAGTGCAGTAAGTTCTATACTAGAACGTGTATCTAAAGCTGCACTAGTAGGCAGGGCAGGGAGAGAAAAACGAGTGGTGAAGGTGAGTGTTGATGGGTTATAGGCGATTCGCCACAAAGTAAATTCGTCACAATTTGTATACTCCATACATTCAAAGTAAACTCGCCACAACTTATAAAAAAACAAATGGACAATGTCACAGGTGAATAAAGTTGTTGTAAATTCGTCACAGATTTTTGTTTTATGTCATTTTTGCATAAAGTAGGGTTAGCAAGTAATATTTAGGGTTATAGGCAATTCGCCACAATTTATTGGGTTAAGTAAGTACTCGAAATGATACAAAGATTTTAAACTATGACAACAAATAACTAATGGCTCATTCCATGACAAACGCTATAATCTTTGTAGTTAAATACTAGAAAAACCTGTCTTTAGGACATTTATCATATAAATTTCAAAGACGATAATTATTGTATGTGGTGTCCATTTCGGTAAATTTTACATCTGTTACGAGGGTCAAACTGAAAGTTCTTAGAAAATCAAAAACTGATTACATTAGCCAGTTATTAGTTTTATTATATCTTTTCAAAATATTGTCCATTCACGTCAATACACCGCTGCATGCGATGGAACCACTGGGAAAAGCACTTTGCCCACTCGTCCTTAGGGGTCTCTTCAATGGCATCGCGATACGCAGCCACCGCTTCTTCAGGATTCATAAACCGCTTTCCTTTAAGTTTTTCTTTAATTTTTGAAAATAAATAAAAATCACAAGGCGTGAGGTCGGGGCTATACGGCGGGTGACCCAGTAATTCAACGTTTGATGTCGCCAAATAGTCGATCGTTCGCTTGGCGGTGTGCGATGAGGCGTTGTCGTGGTGAAGGAGGATCCTACTGCGAGGTCGTTTCTCTCGAACTTTTTCCAAGACAAGTGGCAAACAATTGGTAGTGTACCATTCTGCAGAAACTGTTTTTTGATCCTCTAACACAATTGTTGCGAAATGACCTATCCTTCCAAAGAACGAGACCACCATTTTTTTCCCCGCACTTCGATCTCTCTTCACTTTAGTTGGAAACTCCTCGAAAGGAAACACCCACTGAGCAGATTGTCTTTTGGTTTCAGGATCATAACAGTAAATCCAGCTTTCGTCACCTGTTAGTATGTCGAACACAGCATTTGAGTCACCTCCGTTAAATCTTTCAATCATTTTACGGCACCAATCCACACGATGGAGTTTTTGAGCCTCAGTCAAATTATGAGGTATCCACCGGGCGTAAAGCTTCCTGACCGCTAAATGTTCGTGTAGGATTTTGTGCACTTGACTCATACCGATGCCTAAGCTTGTCCGAATCTGCTGATAGGTCACTCTTTTGTCAGTCTCTATCATACGCCGCACAACACAGATGTTATCTTCAGTCGTCGCCGTAGAAGGCCGTCCCTCACGTAAATCACCAGTGAGATTAGTGCGACCACGTTTAAAATCATTAAACCAGTTGTAAACAGTCGCACGAGATGGGGCTTCATCGTGAAAGGCCAATCGTAGTCTATCATAACTTTCTTGTTGACTTAAATGACATCGAAAGTCTTAAAAAATCATTGCACGAAAATTTTCTCGTGTTAAATTTATGTTGACGTGACACAGACAATTTTCAATTTGCCGCCAAATCGTAAAACAAATGACAAATGAATGAAGTATATACTCAGTAATATTGGCAAAGAGTTCTATTTTCAAATTATAGAATTATTTTTTTATTATATTGTTTATAAGTGGCCAGTTCTAAGAACTTTCAGTTTGACCCTCGCTGATATATCCCCTGATGCTAAGCAATGATGTGGTCTACGCTATACCATCCCCAGAAGTACATATACAGCTGATAAAAACTGAACAAAAACTTGAAAATATGCCTTCAAAACAAACGTTTGTAGATTTGATACCTTTTTGTAATGGTAGGAATCTCTTTGCAGAATCCTCCTGGGATTCACAGCCGATACCTTTGCTGTAATGGGCAAACATGTTTTTTAACATCAGTAACATGTCCTTCTAATCTCGTCACTCTATACTATAAAAAACCTATGACTTCATGACCTGCTCAAAAATTTGATTTTATTTTTCTCCAATTATAACATCTTCGCATCTTGTAAAATAACGTTTTAGACGCTTAATACAACAAACATTACTTGGTAACCCTACTTTATGCAATAAATCAATAGTTTAAAAACTAAAGAAACACGCTTATACAAAAGATCCAACTAAAAAGTTTTCTTGCTTTTCTAAAAACTTTGTGTAGTAAACAAAGTTCTTAATACTTATGATCTTGGTAAGGTGATCGTGGTGAGGTGATTGATAAGAATGGTTGGTGGGACAACTCTACAAACCATTGCATTCTCATCGGTCCTTGATAAAAGAATGCAAAGTTTCAAACTAATCGTGTTGTTTAGAAATTGGTGAAAATCATATTCAAAGATTCCGTTAAATAGATACATTGATTCATAGATTCATACATACCAAGTTAATAAAATCGTGTTAAATATTATGTGAAATGAGAGATTACTTAAAAAGGCTAGGTACTAAAAATATCTGCCTGAGTAGACTTTTCCAGATAGTTATAATTTTGGTATCTTCAAATCGAGTTGAATCGGTTTCTACTAGGTAAGCTTAATCGAAAACCGCATCGTCGTCAAGGCGGTCAAGTGTAAACCTATGAAAGTAAAAATAAAATCTGATTTTTACTGTGTATGTTGTATATTATGTTGTCTGTTTACATTCCTTTAATTTTGTGCCTCTTAGTTTTAAGCTTAAGAAAAATAATTATATATAAAATACTACACATTTATTCTTTGATTTTTCTGCTGTCTATACATAAAAAAACACTGTGGCGAATTTACAATTGATAAATGAGGATTTATCAAAAAAATAGAATTGTGGCGAATTTACACACATTTATTTTTGTGGCGAATTAACTTTGTGGCGAATCGCCTATAACCCGTGTTGATGTACGTCAGAAAGGGGCCCCTTAAACCTACGCCCGAGTCACAAGTCTCGGGAACTACTCGAGTTTTTCTCTCTCTGCCACACGATGGACCCGGCACCCGCACGGTGAATCCATGGAATGCTAAGAAAATCGTCTCTTGAACTTTATCATGGGGAATTGCAATCCAGTTTTTAATTTTTATTCTATTCTACTGTGGCAATGCTACATTATTATGTGTGCAGTGTAATTGATGTTTTTAATTACTGTGAGATGATGCAAAAAGGTAACACTTATATGAATATTTATTGTGTACATATTACGTTTAACATAACAAAACTATATGAAATAACTGTATACCACATTGTTGTGGAAATTCAGGGTTTGTTTCTGTAGACTCTGACGCAACACAATTTTGTAATAACCTAGTTTCACAGATAAAAAAAAGTATCATTGACCCAACCTACTTCCTTCAAATGTCTCCTCTCCCATGTAAATACACCGTTTGTAAATATATTTAAAAAAATAAGATAAAATTATAATATTTTTACTTTTATGTTAAGTGTTCTGTATATATGTGTGTGTGCACTGTCCTGATCACCTGTAGTTACAACTAACATGTTCTGTTTCAGAAAATGAGGAAAACACTAAATTCACCGTGCATGACAAATTTCATGCAACATAACAGCACAGT
This sequence comes from Ectropis grisescens, assembly GCA_017562165.1. NCBI lineage: Eukaryota > Metazoa > Arthropoda > Insecta > Lepidoptera > Geometridae > Ectropis > Ectropis grisescens. Next base: position 9,798,768 of record CM029796.1, on the reverse strand, counting down.
GACACGCAGCTATTGGAACATGAAGAGTCCAAATCATTACCTAGCACTGCACTGTGCTCATCACCCAGAGATCTAAGATGTTATATCTCTAAGCCCTGTAATTTTTCTGAAAACATTGCCCTTCAAACCGGAACACAGTAATGTTTTCACATTCTTGTTTGGCGGTAGAATAACTGGCAAAGGTGTGGTATTTCTGACAGGCAGACTTTGCTAGGTGTCCTACCAATTCAAAATTCATTCATTCATACCCTTAATCTCCTCATTTGATGGTTTATCTATCTACATGACATTGGCAGAGTTGTGAGGCAAAACAACAATAATATCCATTAATCAAGAGTTGAAGTATCATAGTATTACTGAATACCATTTTTTTTTAATCAATTGGTTGGTAGTTATTTTGCGATCAACACAGGCCTTCTACAAATAAAAACAAATAAGTATTGGTGGACAATTCACACACAGCACCATCTGACCCCAAACTAAGCAAAGCTTGTAATATGGCAGCCACATAGCCGACATAATACTTATATAGTTGTATAAAAATACATGTTTATCTTTTTAAAGAGCTAATTCACATATTGATGCCTCCCACATAAATTGTTGTATCTCTAAACACATGGTTCTTCAGGAGCATTTCAAAGAAAAAACAATGCATTGAAATTGTCAGTTCTCATTAGGTATTTGTAAAATTTGGTGTTGGTATATGTAAAATCTCTATTTTGGATATGATGATGATATCATCCAGCCGATTTCGGCTTCATTACATTTACCATGGTTGGTGTGCTCTCAGATAGATTACTTATGTAACCTATTTTTGCTGTGAAGGTTCAGGAACAGTCATGGCAAGTTAGGATACCATCCACATAATTATAAATATGATTTGAAGGAAGCCTATTCTTGAGCTTAATTAACTCTAAAAATTAGCTCCTTCTTTCTTTTGTCTTCAAATCTATGAACACGATTGTGTACAAGTCTACTCCACTGAGAACGATTCTCAACTTTGCTTTCCCAATGAGAAGGATCTTGCAATTTTTCATGTGTCTCTTCTTTTTTGGATTTTGGATTATACAACTTACGTGAGATGTATCAATATGGATCGCCTTTTTGGTAATATATTTGGTGGTTCGGTAACGTAGAATTTATAAAAAGTGCCAAGCATGTTAGAATATGATTATTTATATTGATTAATTAAGCTCTGTAAAAAGATATCCTGAAAGTTTCATACAGTATCAACGATTGTGTTCTTGCAATTTTACTTCTTTAGTTTTAAACAATTATTGAATGAAGATACTTTGCTATAGTAATTGTTTTGGTCCCTGAAAGATATTGGAAATGCAGTGGAGCATAGGTACAAGAGAAATAGTTAGTATATACCCTCACCTGATCAACAAAATCAAACAACTGTGATATGTCGTACGTTATCGTCGGAGTATTGGGATTCCGCCGCTTCAAATGCTCCTCGTAAATCTTACAGACGCCTTCCATACAATCATTTACACTCTCGTAGTCAGAATACGTTCGTGTCTCGGGCCTGTGGCCAGGTTGAACCAGCAAAATTGTGTGGGACTGGAAAAATATAACCTAATTGTTTACCGCCATTTTTTAACAACAAATTATAAGTATTTACGCAAAAACGGCTGGGTTTCTTACCATATTTTAAATATTTATTACTTGATAATAATTGTAATTGCAAACAGTGTAATTATTGTTGTTTTTCGAGAAAAATCCAAATATTACAACTGCTCGTGCGATAATGGCTTTTTTCGTTCGAAAATACTTTTTTTTTTCGTTTATCTGGCTTAACAGGCTTATCAAACCGACGCGACGCCAATATTACCGGTTAATAGTATTTTGTATTTTAGAACTGACGACGTGACAACTGCATTGAAACAATAAATTAATATATTTATAGTATGTAATCAAAAAACATATCATTTATTTATTGTTGATATATCACTAAAAGTTACATATTATGATAAAAAGGCGAATCATTTGATTTTCGTTCAAAAACTTTGGGGCAGTTTTCGTTTTTTATTCGATTTTGGCATCCTACTTCTACGACAACGGACGAAGTTAACTTTTCTAATTGTCAAATAACTCTAGATGACACTGTCAATTTAGCAAACCACAAAGCAGCTACCAATGATCCAATGAAGTTGCACTTTTTGTATCGTCGACAACCGATTCATAAGTTTTCGAGTAAAATCTAAATAAAATAATACAAATTCTATTACAATGGCTGACAAACAAAAAGTAGACCTCGGCCTTTTGGAAGAGGACGACGAATTCGAAGAGTTCCCCGCTGAAAGTAAGTTACAATACCACTTTCGGCGTAGCGAAGTCAAGCTGTAGGTAACTCTGCAAATATCTACAAATTGTTGTGTTCTGTTGTTAGATTGGGGCAACGAAGACGCTGATGATGAGGATGTATCCGTGTGGGAAGATAACTGGGAAGATGATATCGTGCAGGACGATTTTAACCAGCAATTAAGGTTAGTTTATTATGTTTGTCAACAGAGATAGACACTTCACGCTTTTGTAGTTCCCACATTAGTAATTACTTTTTGAAGATAAATATATCCTATATCATAAAGTTTTCGCCATACAATCCAATTAAAAAATAGGCAATGTGTTATTTCCTCACGTATACTTGACGAAATTAAACTATCTAATAACATCGATACAAGATGTGCCTTGAGCGCCTTGAAAGCCTTGAAATTGGTAATAAACTACGCCTGTGTGTGTAGCATAAGTGGTTTAATAATGGTCAAGTACATTGGTGGTGTGTGTTTACACACCTAAGTACCTATCACATTTCTAAAACAATCAATATCTAAATATATCATTTTATTTTGACGATGCTATTGCAGAATTATGTTTTATACTTTTTTTACTGACAAACACATCACATCCTCAGCAACAGAGTGGTTTACAACTGGAAAAGTGGAACAGGTTACCTGAGGATGTTATTGTTATGTTAAACTCTTTTAAGAACAAACTTGAGAAATGGATAGTAAAAGACAAAATAATTTTAACAGACAATTACCTATAATTTGTTATTTCAACACTGAGATATAGGCATATCAGCTAAAGCTGCTTGCCTATTATTCAATAAATATAAAAAAATGTTAAAAATGTCTTACATGTTTTCATCGTGAGTATTGAATTAGCTATATAAAATAAGCCCTATCTAAATGAATTTATACCTAACTTATTGACGATTCAAAGTACATGTAATATGTTTATTGAATAAAGATTGATTGACACACCACCAATAGAATCGCTAGCGGCAGGATATGCTGTGGTCCTACTTGTATTAGTTGTTGACAACAAATAGTGATAGGTAAAAATGTACGGCGTTCACCGCATCCTGCAACTGACTAGAACGAAAAGAGTGAGCTCACTCTTCCCAACAATGACAATTCCATGCACCTCAAGTTTGGGACAACTGGTTTATATCGATAATTAATAATGAAAACAAGAAAAAGTTTGTATTAAAGTTCCTAATTAGTAGAAACTTTTAAAATATTGCAAGGGTTCTGCAACCTCCCTAACATAAGGGACCTTTAGTAAAGTACACATCTACCTCCCAAGCACAAAGGCCCAATTGAGAGGCTAAGTATATCTATGAACTGTGTCATCATGGACAAACACTACATTCTTCGCAATAGCACTCTGTTATATATTATAAATATCATCTGATCATGAGATCATCTGAAGCAAGACTTCTTTCTACCTCTTCACTGTAAACACCTCGGAGTACTGTCATCAGCCTATCCTAGTAATGCTAGATGTGAAACTATAGTACCATTACCCAATGGAAGTCACAACAAAAGAGGTTGAAGTGGTATACAACTGGAACTTATGATTTGGACTCTTCATGTTCCATTAGCTGCATACTTGACTGTTATGGCCAGGCATGTTGCTTACCATCATGCACATGCACGCTGCTTGTCTTGTTACTACTAAAAAATGTACTTATAGTAAGAACTGTAAACTTTACGTTTCAGGCAACAACTGGAGAAGCTGAAAGACCAGAACAAAGCCTAGGTTAAGATTAGTATTAAAGATTAATTTTAAATTAAATGCCGTGAAAATCTCCTGAAAAGTCTTCATTTGTTACTACCAGCGCCTGCGGTGTTTGATATCCGCGCAGTCCCCGATCCCGTATTTTTTTTTAACTAGAGGTATAATAAGTTCGCACTTGACCACCATCTCGACTGATGTCAAGCGACGATGCGGCCTACGATGGAGCGTGCTTACCTAAAAAATCCCATGATAAAAAAAAATTTGGCAAGTCATAGGAACTGCCGATAGAAGTGATAACTCAATCTGAACAAAATCAGAGTATTAAGATTTTGTTGACTGTGAAAAGGCCGAGGTCTACTTTTTGTTTGTCAGCCATTGTAATAGAATTGAATTTGTGTCATCAATTCGAGAGTAAATCGGTTTCTTCAAGGTAAGGTACTGAATGGATTTTATAATCTCCCTCACATTAGGAACCTGTACAGATTAAAGGAGCATAAGAGAGACAGTCGGCGTCATAAGTCCCAGTTGTCCCACGCGCCATCACTGACGAACACTGCACATCACATCCTCAGCAACAGAGTGGTTTACAACTGGAACAGGTTGCCTGAGGATGTTATTTCGGCAAAGTCGTTAAACTCTTTTAAGAACAAACTTGACAAATGGATAGTAAAAGACAAAATCATTTTAACAGACAATTACCTATAATTTGTTATTTCAACACTGAGATATAGGCACATCAGCTAAAGCTGCTCGCCTATTAATCAATAAATAAATAAACAAACCAGATTTCGTAGACCGCATACTCCCTTTTAACATCAGACATGAGACGATGTCGCTTTTTAGAGCTACGATCAGTCCTATAGAAAGGGGGGAGGGAAGGCGGTATCAGATCATACCGATCAGTTGCTCTCCGAAGTGTACCCGATAAAAAACCGATAAGCTAGCAATTTTGCGTCGATTTTGAACTCTTGAACATCGCTCTGGCCTTCTTACACGAATCCGCCACGGCTTGGCTCGGCTCCGGCCACTTCTCTAGGGCACATCCCTGTCAGCAAAGCACCTGAACCCGACATACGCCGTGACCACCTTAGACCTTAGGAACCAACCATCACAGCAGACACCTCCGCGTCAGGTCAGGTCTGTGGTCGCGCCTACCGTTTTTCGGCGGCTGTAGAGAATAGGGAGAGCGGCGGACCGTAATACCATGCAGTCCTCTTCCCCTGAAGCCCCAGACAGGCGAGTTTAGTACAGCACAGATCCGAGAGCAATATCCATTTTCTGGATTAAAACAATGCGAAACGCGACTAGATTTCTTCACGGCAACTTAAGCCTTCTCACTCCACCCGTTTGGACTTACAGCTGAGTTCTTAACTCGCTATGTACTTAAATAAATAAAATAAAATAAAAAAGCCTTTTATTTCCAGTAAATTTTACATTTTTTTTAAAATCTATTTAAGTATTATATGTTAGTTTTTCATACTTAGTTTATTCTATGTTATTTATTTGTCTCTTACTTAATATAATGTTATATTATTTATTATTTATGTATTATATAATGTTATTTTATTTTGTTAGTTATGTTTTTTTTTTAATCTACCGGAACCCCAGATTGGGTGAAGGCCTCCTCCCAGTGATGACTATTTGGTTCTGTTTTTACGCTATGTACTTATTGAAGTGTAAATCGGGCATATAAGAATAAATATTTATTGCAATACTGTGTTTACATAAATCTTAAAGTAGCTTAACGTACAAACAATGTGCCCAATTACGGACGTGCAATATGTGTGACATAGTGACATAGTACTCAATGCAATAATTTATGTTAAGTTCTTAGTTAAAATACTTAAGTAAGAATAATAAACTATGTAGTGTATGTAGTTTTGTAGTGGTAGGACTCTTGGCAGAGTCCGCCTGGGGAAGTACCACATCTTTGCCAGTTATTCTACCGCCAAGCAGTAATGTGCAAACATTATTGTTTGAAGGGCAATGTTTCCAGAGAAATTACAGGGCTTAGAGATATAAGATCTTAGATCTCTGGGTGACGAGCGCAACGCAGTGCTAGGTAATGATTTGGACTCTTCATGTTCCAATAGCTGCGTGTCACTGTGCTGTTATGTGTCAGGCATGTTGCTTACCATCAAGCACATGCCCTACCTAATCGTCTCGTCACTCTTTATTTAAAAAAAAAAAGGTAAGTAACTTAAGCTTATACCTACAGCTTGTAGGTATGTAGGTACGACCATCCATATTCCATGCGTCATTGTATACAGATTACCGACAGAGATAGGTAAATACCTATCCTTATCTTATGTCTAAATAATTTTAATTTTTTAACACCATGTCACATAACACAATTATTTTGCTTTGATTGATGACGACGCTTTATCAATACAATTATCAAAATGCGAAAATCTAAGTGATTAAATTTCGATTTGACACGTGATTTGGTAAGATGGAAGTAATAAAAAAGTCTATGGCATAAAATATTGCACGGCGTAAAAGTAAAGTACCTAGGTAAAGTAAACGGCGAGAAGGACATGGGCCTGGTGGTAAACAGCACGCCTGCACATAACAGGACAGTGTCACGTAATAGACTACAGGCCTGTGAACAAAATTTATGGGTCAAATGAAGGAGACCTAATCGTATGTAGAATGATTGAAGGGTATAAAATAATAAGATTCAGCACTATGCCGTCACTTGAAAACTGTCCAAGTGAGTGCAGGTGAAGATAGGTGGTTGCAAATCTCGATCGTTTCTCCTTGTCACATTGCGGAATAATGGATTAGAAGAGTTATTGGAACTGCATGGAACCAATGCCACACATAATCAAATGACTAAATCTTCTGAAATCGTCGGAAAATTATGATTTTTCCGACAAAAGTAACAATAAAAAAATCCAAATTTACAATTTTTTAAGTTTCATTATTTCTCCTAATCCGTTATTCCGTAACGCCGTACAAAAATCATGTGACGTGGAGAAATTATCGAGATTTGCAACCCCCTATCTTCAACTGCAATCTGTTGTACAGCTTTCAAGTGACGGCATAGTGCTCAATCTTATTACTTTATACCCTTCTATCATTCTACATAGGTCTCCTGGTGGTTCATATTACTTTATAGGTAGTAGGTACCTACCCTTCTATCATCCTACATAGGTATGTCTCCTGGTGGTTCATATTACTTTATACCTACCCTTCTATCATCCTACATAGGTCTCCTGATGGTTCATTTGACCCATACATTTTGTTCACGGCCCCGCAGTCTATAAATAACTGAACATTTTCTAAACCATTACCTAGCACTCTAATGTGCTTCTTGCACAGATAAATAAGAGATCTATCTCTATGCCCTGTAATTTCTCTGGAACCATAACCTTTCAAACCGGAACCTTGGCGGGAGAATAACTGGCAAAGACGCGGTATTTCTCTAGCCGTAATGCTTTAGTATGACAACTGGCATGGTTGTTACATTTTGAGAAATGCAGACGCTTTTCTAGATGCCCATGCGTATGGCCACGGCCTCCGCCTCCGGTTACACCCGCGTAGTTTCCAAAGTAAGCTATCAAATTCTGAGTTATAAGTTTTCACTTCTATCGGCAGTTCCTATGACGCCCAACTTTTTTTTATTATATTTCAGATAAGATAACAAAATACAAAACATTTTAAAAAAGTTAACCCATACAAACTGCCCTCTTCGAGAGGCGTGCAATATGTCTGGCAAAACAATTTATTTCACTTGTAGTAGGTAATTATTTAAAAATGGCTTGTGATATTTTATGAAAATATTATTTTTAGAAAACATTTTTTTTTTGGGCAGAACCTTTATTAACAAAACTAAAATACAATGAGAACTACACTACACTACAAACCTACCTAACTAACTACTTACACTAAGCACACCTGAATTATCCATAAACCACTGTAGGTCTACAGATAATCAAGATGTTCAAGCCCACTACCAATCGGGGGCGTTACCAGCATGCTGGCGGCATTACCACGCTGAATGGCAATGGCTTATGCATTGGGCCAAATAAACGCTAGCATTTTGGTCACGCGTCGCGTCGACCAAGCGCTCGGCTTTTGAAGATGAGGTGAGCTCCCGGCCCCCACGGGCCCAATGTCTCAACCCCCAAAGGGCTCAAATATGTAACCACTTCCGAGGGTTGCATATTTGCGCCGTTTGAATCGGTCAGCTGAACTAGCCACTGCTAATAAATATTATCATATTGTACCATCTATGCATAAGTACCTAAAATGTGCATACCACCTAATTTCACAGACCAATAGAGATTATGATTATGATTAAAATAAATTAGTTAGGTATCTTAAATATGTTATGCTTAGATCGATACTTTTGTGATAAGGAGTTGATAATTCTTGGTAGGAGAGTATTAGACTGCGAATGTCAAACTTTTAGGAGTATTGATAATAATATAAATTATTTAAGTATCAAGACCTTCTATATCAAGACCACCTACACTATATACGATTTCTGTCGCAAGTTTTCCATACAAAGGTTGCCTGGAAGAAATTGCTTTAAGCAATAAGGCCGCCCTTTACACTGCACTTTATTATGTAAACAATAAAATTAGCTTAAAATAGACGTAATAATTCATTTCAATTTTAATTTTGTTTTTTTATCTAATTCCATTATTTTGATTTTATGTACACTTTTAGACTTAATATATTTTTTAAGTTATTTTGTTTATTTTAGTTAAGACTATGTATTTTTGGTGGGTGTAATAAAGCATTATATTATTATTATTCACGTATATCTTTATTTCCTTAAATCTAAGTTTTTACAATACTTATATAAAATAACATAAAAACATTATAAAAACCTAAACCTAGTTTGCCGCCAGCAGCGGGGCAGGGCCCAAGCTACCGGTGGTTAGGGCTGCAGACTGAGGAACCTCCTGACGATGCGCGCCGTGTCGAGGATGACCGCCTTCTGCATCTGACCCTTAATCCAACCGTCTAGCGAAAGTCTCTTGAGATGTTGGTCGAGACTTTTCGCTACAAGGCCGTTAACCGACACAACTATTGGGGCTATGATCGTCGAATCAACATCCCACATGGCGGTAACCTCATGAGCCAAGTCAAGGTACTTGCTAAGCTTGTCCTTCTCAGCTTTCACGAGGTTCTCGTCATGTGGTACGGTGATATCGACGATTACAGCCCGGCGCTGAGACCGGTCTACCAGCACGATGTCAGGCTTATTGGCGACAATAGTCCTGTCCGTGATGATAGAGCGGTTCCAGTAGAGCAACGCACGACCATTCTCGAGAACTGGTAGAGGTGCGTACTTATAGTACGGCACCTCGGACTCGACAAGGCCGTATCGAAGAGCAAGCTGCTGGTGGATGATCCTGGCTACTAGGTTATGTCTGTGCAAGTACTCACCGTTAGCAAGATGCGAACAACCGGAAATAACATGACGAAGTGATTCGCCTGGACGGCGGCATGCCCGACAAATGTCGACCGTACCGTCCTTCATTATGTATTTCCGGTAATTGTTCGTCTTGATAACTTCGTCAGCAATTGCACAGGCAAAACCCTCGGTTTCTCCGAAGAGGTCCCCGAAGCGTAGCCAGTTCACCGACGCGAGCAAATTCACATCGGGGCCCGTCAGGGCCCGATAGAACCGCCCGTGCAGCTCCTTGCTCTTCCATACTTCCTTGCGATCATCAGTGCTGAGCACCGATGGTTTGCGCCAGTTCTCGTTTGCCATTGAAAGAGGCGTGAAGCTCCTGTCAACTGCCACAACATCACGATTATTATTATTATATAAAAAGCCTTAGGAACAGCTCAAATGTAAGCAATTTAGTAGACCCAGGATCGCGAGTTACAAATAATAACTTTCTCTGAAGAGCTTAACTGTCAACTTCAATTTAAAAATTATATTAACACAAACATCAAATTTTAATTAAATTTATACTAATAGAATCTTAGTATTGGATAATTTACTATGTTCAAGTTACATTACGCGTCAGATTTATAATTTTTTGACGTAACAACGTTTAATAAATCGATAAACGCTGGCTGCATGCATGAAAAAGGATGACTCATTGTCCCGTTACGCTCATTGTATAGTGCAATAATAATAGGTTACGTTACAATTATGACGTTGTCACGTTAAACTGTCGTCCGTAAACCGAATTTGCGGACAATGATTTTTAGTCACAATATAATGATTTCTTACATTGCCAGAAAAAAGTATCATTAACAATATTATCAAATAAAGTTCATGTGGAAAAAAATCACATTCAAACAATTTATCAAAAATCTTACGCAGTCAATAGATTTTAAAATCAAAATCCGGTGATAATTAACTACAGACAAAATTCAAATTAAAACATAAAATGGTCAGTTTGTAATTTTAAATTTCTTTTCGCTAAATGCGAAATATATGTAAGCGTTTACAGTACTAGGTACTTACATGAAAAAATATTTGTCTGTCTTCTGTTTGGTCCGGCTCTAAAGTGGCTGGAACGGTTTTAACGAAACTTTCGCTGGTAGATAGCTAATGTTAGAGATAAACTCTTTATTGCCCTTAATTACAATAAAACAAAAAACAAAGATATAAAAACTTAAAAAAAAACAAAGTAGCAATTGGCGGCCTTATCGCTAAAAGCGATCTCTTCCAGGCAACCGCAGGATGGAAAAGGAGAATTTGAGAATAAGATCGGGAAGTACAAATAACGAGTGTAAAAGTATATATGTTATAATGGCTGAAGTAACAATAGCTATGACAGTTGTACGGTTTATTCTGGGTAAGCGCGCTTATCAGAAGATTTGCACTTTGGATTTGAAGACACCCAGAGTTCACAGTGTATATCTATTGGGAAAGACCCACTTAGGCAACATGGTCTAGAAGTTACGGATTGTCTAGTAAGTGACGGCTGATCTAGCCGTCAAAACGGCGACTGCGGATGCGGAGCTTCTTGGTTCAAATCTCAAGCGCAGCACTGTTTTTTCGAAGTCATGTACGTAATGCCGCTAACTTAGAACAGTGAAGAAAAACATAGCGAGGAAACCTAGAACCTTTCGAGTACATGTGTCATTCACCAACGTAAACATAACGATGACATGTTACGAGTTCAATAGTATTTTCTTATCTTGACATATTCTCATCGTGCCAAATAAATTTACTAATAAAATTATAAAAACTTCATAAATTAGTTTGAGAACTGCTGTCTTGTGATAAAATTAAAATCCAAGCATTGCTTTCGTATCCTAAACTTAGCATTCATTAGTTCTATTCAAGATTTCTATTTAGCATGTCCTGTTCAAAGCAGTTTTTTGTTGTTTAAATTTGTTTTGTTATTATGGGTCAATATTGTGTGCACTGATGATGTTCCTTTAGTCAGTACTACACAAGGTCTTGTGAGAGGGTTGGAGAGTAATGATGGAGACTATTATATGTACCTGGGTATACCGTATGGTGCTGTCAATTTGACAAATCCTTTTGGGGTGAGTATTAAGGAAACTTTAGTAGTAGTAGTGGTAGGACTTTGCTGAGTTCGTCTGGGGAAGTACCTACCACACCTTTCCCAGTTTACCGACAAGAAGTAATATGAAAACATTATTGTTATCCGGTTTGAAGGGCAGTCAAAGTCAAAGTACTTTATTCATAAATGTACAATTTACACGTCAATTAATAAAAAACAAAAACAAAAGAAAGAGCATACAAATTGTATACATTTTCAAAGTTTGAAATTACTACTTTGCTGTATTATAATTAATATTGTACAGAAAACTGTCAAGTATTATACGAGTATAATATGTGAAATTGCAGGGCATAGAGATAAAACATTTTATATCTATAGGTGACGAGCGCAGTGCAGTGCTAAGTATTGATAAGGACGGACGGACGGACGGACGGAGGATGTTTTTTGCAATCAGGGCCTAATTAACCCTTAGACTAATTTGGCTGCAGCCTAGGGCCACAGATAACCTACTGTTATGTATTTACTGTGCTAGGGCGCAAGGATTAAAGCGCGTTAAAATCGTGTCTTCGCATGACTAGTAATCTGGCATCATTGCAACTATCTTTCGTATTTCAAGTAGACCGAGATAAAATACGAAACAATACAATACAAATCTTTATTGCAAAGGAACATCAATCGGAACAGATTACAAAAAATGCTTAATTTTATTCACAACAAAATACACAAACGTTCCCAGAAATGGCTCGGTGGCCCGTGCTGTTAGCCAGGGAACGAAAGTAAAAACACAGTAGGGGTATCAAAATTGTTAGTTTGGTCTAATCCCAGTTCTAGAAGTAGATGTAGTGTGATGGAGGGTGTGTGTGTGAGAGGGAGGGTGTGTGTGTGTGAGGGAGAGGGTGTGTGTATGTGTTTGGCTTCGTAATAAGTGACAGAGAGATAGACTATGAAAAAGTACGACTTTAACTGAAAAAGACGAAATGAAACGAGTGCCAGTTCGTTTCCAACCTCAAGTTGTGGCAGATTATGATAGAGATATCACAACACTGAGCGTATCCGAGTGATACAGTTTTCAGTATCCTCAATAATAAACACTAGAACTAAATGCCGTGTGAACTGTAAAACTCTATGTTTTTTACACATCTGATTGGGACGGTTCCTCACAATTAGCATAGAGCGGTCAGAACTCTGTACCTATCAGTCACTGTGTCCAATGTGCATTACCTACTGCTTGGTGGTAGAACCTTGATGTGATTTATTTTGTTGTTAATCTGGTGTATTCTACGAGTATAACGTACTTTGTCATTATTATATATACGAGTTTTTTGTAATGGCTCCTAAACTTTGCAGCCATCATCACCAGCCCCAGAATTTGATGGTATCTTTGACGCTGTTGACGACTCTGCGGTCTGTCCACAAGCCGAACTTGAAGCCTTTGGATCTTTAGACTGTCTCCATCTCAACGTATTCGTGCCAAGTGCTAGAACAACCCTTCTTCCTGTCCTGATCTTCATCCATGGAGGAGCATTTGAATTCGGATTTTACGGAAGGTCCATGCATGGAGCTAAATATTTAGTACGACATGACGTTATCCTTGTAACGTTTAATTATAGACTTGGAGTCTTTGGGTTTATGTGCACCGAAAGTCCTAGGGTACCAGGGAATCAGGCATTGAAAGATCAATTGCTAGCCCTGAAGTGGGTGAATGAAAACATTGAAAGCTTTGGTGGTGATCCCAACAGAGTCACAGTTTCTGGAAATTCTGCTGGTGGCATGTCTATAGATTTTATCGTAGCATCTGATGAAGGTCCTAAGTATTTTCAACAAGCGATATTGCAAAGCGGGGTAGCGTTGATGCCTAGTTACAATTCCCCAAATATAAGGAATGCTCCGTTCCAACTGGCGAACCATTTTGGGCTACAGACGGAAGATATTGATGAAGCTTTCGATTTTCTGGCTTCTGTTGATCCTCTGCTAATAGTTCCTGCTAGTCGCCAGCTTGGTTTAATATATAGACCCTGTATTGAGAGAAAATTCGAGGATGTAGAAGCTCTTATGACTGAGAATTGGGTGTCTAAAGAAGTGGTCTCGGCAAAAGATATAAAAATCATGATAGGCTTCACCGAAAATGAAGCTTTAGGACTGTTTTTGTTGCCTGGCTCAGATCTAAGTAACATCGTAGAACAAAGCTTGACTAATACTTTTGCAACCGAGCATGAAGACTTTACAGGGCAGTCAGAAGTGAGACAGTTTTTCTTTGGAGATGAAGAGATAGATCATAGTAAATTTAAGGAGGCGATCGATCTGCGATCGGACAATTCGTTTGTCCATCACTCAATGAGAACCGCTCGGAGGTATCTGAAGAGTGGCGTGGAAAAAGCCTATCTTTACTTATTTTCCTACGACGGGGAAAGGAACTTTGTGAAAGTGAGATTAAATACTACAATCGCAGGCGCAGTTCATGCTGATGAAGTGGGCTATTTGTTTGATGTATCAGCTTTTGGAGAGCCGAACGATGATGATCAATTGGTGTTGGATCGTATGACTGAAATGTGGACTAATTTCGCAAAATTTGGGTAAGTAGCATAATATATAAGTAGCTTTTTTCGCTCGGTTTCAATCCTTGAAAATACTAGATTGATTTATCGCTTTCGAAACCCTTTGCGTACCAAAATCGTTGGAGCCAAAGAGTTTACATTTACTAAGCATAGAGTTAGAGCAAACGCTTTACACCGAAAGCACGGGTCTGATCGCTCTTGTCTTGTCGTTCTTGTGGAAGTATGTATAAAAACCGTTTTATGTTTTCAATATCTTCATTTTAATAACTATAATCAACGTAGGTACCTACTACCATTACATTAATTATTAATTGAGCCTGTGAGAGTAGTTGGGACAGTAGCGTAGTTTTGTAGTGATTGGACTCTTAGCAGAGTCCGCCTGGGGAAGTACCACACCTTTGCCAGTTATTCTACTGCCAAACAGTAATGTGAAAACATTACTATGTTCCAGTCTGAAGGGTAATGTTTCGAGATAAATTTCAGGGCTTAGAGATAAAACATCTTAGATTCTAATTAATTCTCTCAGAAGTGACGACCGCAGTGCAGTGCTAACTAATGAAATGGACTATCCATGTTCCAATAGCTGCGTGTCACTGTGCTGTTATGTGGCAGGCCTGTTGCTTACCATCAGTCACATGTCCTGCTCGTATCGTCACTCTTTATTTAAAGAAAAAAGTGGCGTAGTGTAGTTCTCATTGTATTTTGAGTTTTGTTAATAAAGGTTTTAATAAACCCCTTAAAAACAGATGTATTAGGTATGCAGCTTATTTCATTTTAATTATCATTGTTATCATTACACATAACACAAAGAAATTTGTCGGACAAGTAAGGTCGATTGTCAATTTAAACATTAATATTATCGTAACAAAGATTCGATAAACACACCGAATGTCAATCAAAATTATGCGTAATAGATTTATAACTACGTAAGTATTAGCAGCCCACTAAATGTTCCCACAACTGGGACTCGGGGCCATAACCCACCACGTTGGACCAGTGTGGGTTGGCCGATGACGCATGATCTCGAAAGATTCTAGGTACATGTCCGTTTCCTCACGATGTTTTCCTTTGCCGTTTAAGTTAGCGGCATTACGCACATGACTTCGAAAGGACAGTGGTGCGTGTGGGTGAAGCCGGTGCTCTGGAGACCAGCCGTAACTTAAAAAAAAACTACAAGATACTTTTGTATTAGTATAAATTCTAATTAATAAAATTTCTACATAATTAAATGCTAAACAAATAAAATAAATTCTAAATAAAGAAAATTGAAGAGGGAAGATGTTGGGACATCTGATACGACACGACAACTTCATTAGAACAATAATGGAAGGTAAATTAGAAGGGAGGAGGAAGAGAGGTAGACCTAGGAGAAGTTACATGAACCAAGTGAAGGAGAAGATAAATGTAGTGTCGTATCAGGAAGTCAAGGAGAAGGCGGAGTGTAGAAGAACATGGAAGGAACTCCACCGACAAGAGCGTCGCTCTTAAATTATAAATGAATGAAAGAAAATTGAATAAAATCTAATAAATTAAAGAGAATACATTCTATCAGAATCGTGTATTTTGTACCTACTAAGAAGCTTATTTATCAGATATTATATATCACAGTTATATATAACTGGTTGGCTTCGTTTGGCTGATTAATAGCCGATCAACACCCTAGCCTCTAGCTTCCTGAATTCCTGAATGATATTCAGCCGTATCGTTTGCTACAACTTAAAATAATATTTAATAAATTAGCTGGCTAATGTTTAGGTAATTCGTACGACAGGGTGAACAATGAACATGTGACAAAAAAAATTAAGCATCTGACCACGGCATCTGCCATAACAAATCATTTCTTTAATACTAAAAAAAACATAGTGGTCGAATTGATACCCTTTTTGGAAGTCGGTTAAAAATACGATGATGTAGTGCTTGTTTTTTTTTTTTAACTTTTATAGGTTTACACTTGACCGCCATCTCGCCTGATGTTAAACGATGATGCGGTCTACGATGAAGAGTGTTTACCTAGAAGAAACCGATTCACTCTCGATTTGAAGACACAAAGATTGTAACTATCGGGAAAAACCCTCTCAGGCAACGTATTCCACAGCCTAGACGTTCTTATCACAAAAGTAGAGTCAAATCTCTTCGTTCGTGTCTTTGGAACATCAACCATGAAACGATGTCGCTTTTTCGAGCTACGAGCATTCCGATAGAAAAAAGGGCAAGGTGGTATTAGATCGTACAAATCAGTCGCACACTCTCCGAAGTGTATCCGATAAAAAACCGATAAGCTAGCAATTTTCCGGCGATGTTCAAGACTTGTTAGTTCAGAGCAGGGGTTCTCAAACTTATTTTGTCTGCTACCACTTTGAGAATTATTTTTAGCGCTCCCATTTTTTCACATATCTACTTAAAAACAAACTTAGGTACACAAGAAATACGGTGTCCTATATTTTTTTCATTTTCTGACGGATTAATATGATTCTATTTCTTTGACCCAGTCGTTATTCCGATTAGCATTCACAGAGTTTTCTGTGGTTATTAATACCTATTTATCTGTAAGTAGTTTTTAATCTATTACTTACAGTGTTGATTCACATTCAGCCACCGAATTAAAAACCTACCGTATGTCACAACGGCAGGCAGCAATTACTTTCAGTATCTTGTTGTTGTTCTAATCATGGAGGAAAATATTTTGTTTATATTCCCAGAGTTTTCTGTGGTTGTTAATACCCATTTATCAGTAAGTAGTTTTTAATCTATTACTTACAGTGTTGATTCACATTCGGCGCGTTTATCAAATCTTAGCTATGATAACACGAATGTAGAGATTGACTAACGAAATGACGCGTCCGATTTCCTTGTGTAATGATGATTATGGTAATCTTCTCTATATATAAAAATGTTATGTTGGTTTGTGTACGCTTCAAAAACTCAAAAAGTTCTGCACCGATCGAGCTGAAATTTTACAATGATATATAATCCGCATCAAGGATTGTTGAAGTGCAAACTTCTTTAGCGGCGCTGAGCACTTTTTTGTATGGGTAAAAACTTTCAAACTCGCGTCAGGGTCACGTGATGCTGATCGAAAAAGCGTAAGATCGAGGGGAAGGGAGAGGAACTAGTATCTCCCACTCTTTCTACCGTGCCTGAATGTGCTACTCTGTTTAGGCGGCACAGGGCGCTTGCGCGAATGACCGTGTGTGTTTTTTGTACAGCGTCCCACGCGTATCCAAGGATGGTGACAGCTGATTGCTTGACTGTTGTGTAGTAAATACACTGTTGTGTATTCGTAAATGTGAATTGTTTAAATGATGGAAATCGAACAAAGTGAATCTATTAATGAAAAAAGTGATGATGAAGTAGTGAAAGAAAATGATTAAGTACTTTATAAATTACTAGATGAAAAACTCTTACTTACTATCTGACCTCAAACTAAGCAAAGCTTGTAATATGGCGGCCAGATAGCTGATATAATACTTATATAATTGTAAATACATACTTATTATACATAGAAACACCCAGACACAGTGCAAATATTTGAATTCATCACACAAATATTTGCACTGGGTGGGAATCGAACCCACGACCCTCGGCTTCGCAGGCAGAGTTACTGCCATGAGGCCAGTCATTTTTGAACAATTGAAGTCATCATTGGAGAGAATAAATTATTCTGAACGGCAGTTGAAAAAAGTCATGGTTGTAGACTATAGAAATTAATATTTACAATTTTTATAGTTTTAATACCTCTAATCCATTATTCCGCAACGCCGTACAAAAATCATGCGACAATGACAAATAATCGAGGGCTGCAACCCCCCCCTCTTCAACTTGCACTCAATTGGATAGCTTACTAGTAACGGCATAGTGCTGAATCTTATTACTTTATACCCTTCTATCATCCTACATAGGTCTCTTGGTGTTTCATATAACCCTTAAATTTTGTTCACGGGCCTGCAGTCTATTGGTATAGTCGGGAGAACGGCAACTGCCGATCCGGAGACCCGGGGTTCGGAACCCAACAACACTGTCGTTTCGCTCTACCAGTAGTGCCAAGCGGTAGTGTCAAAGGAAATAAACGGTTTCGAAGTCGTGTGTAATGCCGCTAACTTAAAATGGGGAAGGAAAACATCGAGCTGCGGCTGTTCCAAGAATCTTTCGAGGTCACCATCCACCACAAACCCGCACTGAGACAGCGTGGTGGATTACCTATAGCCTAGACCAGGGTTGGCGAACCTTTGTGCATCAATGTGCCATTTTTTCTAAAAAAAATGTTTAATGGGGTCATTGCCGTGCCATCAAATAATTTTGACTTTCAGATTATTTTTTCAGATTAGTTCGATCGTCATAATATACCTACTTAACACATTTTTACTCATGTTTAATGATCGGCGACGTGCCTAAAATATTGTGTCGCGTGCCATCAATGGCACGCGTGCCATTGGTTCGCCTACCCTGGCCTAGACGATCTCCTTACGAGAAAAGGCCCCGAATGCTTTAGTGGGCTGTATAAGTTAAAAAAAAAAAAGGTACATACTTGTCTCGGTTGTAGTTTTGTATGAAAAATATTTTAAATTCTGATACTTTAAAGCCGAAAACAGTTAGAAAAAGTGGAGTTAGCTAGCACTGAGTACATTGCTATGGCAATGCAAAATAATGGCAGTTTTCCAATCAGGCCTCTGCTACGCCATGGCCAAATGGGTGGAAGAGGATGCTTGTTGCGTTGAGTTGAGTTGCTTTTTTTATATAGAATAGTGACGACACGCAACATGAGTGATGATAAGCAACATACCTACCCATAGCAGCACAGTGACACGCAGCTATTGGAACATGAAGAGTTCAAATCATCACCTGCACTGCGCTCGTCACCCAGTGATATATGGTGTTTTATCTCTTAGCCCAGTAATTTCTCTTGAAACATTTCCCCTTCAAACTGGAAAACAGTAGGTATCTAATCTAAAAGTAATGTAAAAGTGTTACACATCAACCCGAGGGAGGAAGGAGGAGGAACATCTTTTGTCTGAGTAAAACTTTCATTACTTTGATATTTCTCGAAGAGCGACATTTGGAGAGTCATACTTTTGTCGCGGCACATCACTATGTCGCCATAGCTAACATACACCTCATCTATTTACGATTGATGCAAAGGAACCGTGCGGAAAAACTTGTAGTAAATCTTGTAGGTATATAGGTATATATATAGAATCTGAATCTCGGAAACGGCTCGAACGATTTTCATGAAATTATGTATACGGGGTTTCGAGGACGATAAATCGATCTAGCCAGGTTTTATTTTTTAAAAACATCATTTTATGCGCGGTTTTAGACAATGAAAAACTCCTACTTCACTCCACTGTTCTTTAAGTCTAAATGGCTCAGACGGAATATGCTCGCCCTCAGAGTCAACAGGTTGCGGTTCGAATCCTGATGGTTACACTTCGGGTCTTTTCTTTTTGTTCTTTTTTTCTGAGAAAATCTTTTACTTAGATACCTTTATAAACGCATTTAAACCGTACTTCCTTATCGAAGCGTGTCCCTGTGTTTATATTCAATTTATACTGAATCATCAACTTCAACTTCAACTCTGGGTTTATGGGTTTTCTTGTGGTTTAGCCTCACAATTTCGCCAATGTCATGTATAAATATAATATATAATCTAAATTTTTGAAGAAAAAACGGACGACGCGTACGTCAACGCGCCATTATTTTCTAGGATTCTACTGAATCATTTTGAAATTATTCAATAGTTTTTGACAGTTATTTTTTATTTTAGTTTTCATTAAGCACATTAAGCACACACTTTTTTTTCAGGGATCCGACGCCACAGATTACTCCTCTTTTGCCAGTGAAATGGGAAGCAATGACCGAAGCTTCCCACCACTACATGCACATAGACGCACACTTACAACCATCAATGAGTCCGTACAACGAACGGATTGCTTTCTGGGACGTCTTTTTGGAACTCAATGGACATTTACAACGATTAAACCTTAATAATGTTTAATTATGTATTCCTTTAGGTATGTCCATAAATTACGTGAGGTGATTTTTTTAATTTTCTGAAGGTGCGATGTCGTGAGATTTTATTCAACCACCTCCCCCATCCCCCAATATCACGAGAGATTTTTCAAAATGTGGGGTTCTTACGTAAACGCATTGGATTGTTATTGTAAAAAGAAAAAAATAATGTTTCGTTCTTTTATTTACGACTAGTAATCAATATTGCTAAGAATTTCATTGTAAGTCTAAAATTTTACACTAGAATACTTAAATCGGAACTACTGTGATTAAAGAAAGAACATCTACTCTAATTCAGTTCATGGAGAATCATGCGCGGTCTCAAGAGAGACTATTGGAACCAACATATTGTTTGTTTTAATTAGATAAACATTTGCGTGATATTTGCCGAGACTCCCCTCTCTCCAACGTAAGATTAGATGAGATTTAACTCAACCACCTCCCCCCTTAATTATCTCACGTAATTTATGGACGCCCCCTTATTTATTCCTAGCGGCAAGCGCGGATCTAGGGAAGGGGGAGCCATGACCCCATGACCCCCCATGACTGGGCTGGGATCAGTATGGACCACTGATTAAAAGGTAAGCATGTACTTTTCACTCAGTTTTGTGACATGGCCATGGCTATGTGACCCTCGTGACCGCCCCTGGAGCCATGTGACCCCCTTGGAGCCAAAGCTGGATCCGCCCTTGCCTAGCGGTCTGCCCCGGCTTTGCCCGTGGTAGATACGTGTATAACCTTTGGCACTCAGTGATCACGTCCTCCAGGCCACGTGGTTCGACTGCGTAGTTCGATCAATCGGACCACGTGAACTTTTTTTTTCCAGCTGGTTCGATTTTAGAATCGCACCACGTGAACTACTAATTCTTGGGACCTCGTGGTTCGACTCCATTGTCGAACCACTATGACAAGTTCATCTGGTTCGATTCATCGAAGTACACTCACAGGCACAATTAACTCGGACTAAGAAAACTTGGAATTAAGTATGTGCCTGTTTGTGGTTTTGAAGACGGTTTAATTTTTTGTACAAAAAGAGTTTATTAATGTTAGTTACTGTGTATAAAGTTATAATGTCCTTGGAAACGTTACGAAGTAAAGTAAAAATGTAACATGGTTAAATGAAGATTAAAATATGGTTATTGTGTTGTTGTATTTATCTAAGTTTAGCAATTTTACAAGGTTCGACTAAGTTCGATTAAACAAACCTATTGAAAAAAGTCCACATAGTCAGATAAATCGAACTATCAGGAGTCTTAAAAACACATGGTTCTATTGATCGAACCAAGTTCACATGGTTCGACTGATCGAACCAAGAGGAAAAAAAAGTTCACGTGGTTCGATTGATCGAACTACGCAGTCGAACCACGTGGCCTGGCCACGTCAATATCTAAAAGTGAAATAATTTTCGAAATCGCTTCATTAGCTTCTGAGATTAGTGCGTTCTTGTGTGTATCAGCTCTCTTCAGCTTTATCATATTACTTATATTTTATATGAGCGTAAAACAGCAACAAATGCTACTATTTCTCTCTTGCTCTCTCGTGGGGTGTGCGAAGAGGTAAGAAATGCTTAATCATAGGGTCATATGTTCAAGGTACGGCTTTTAAAATAAAAGTGGTTAAGTGCGTGTCGAACTCGCCCATGAAGGGTTCCGTAGCAAGTAACATAATACATAAGTACCTAAGTTCTTGTAGTTCGTTGCAATTTTGATCGATATTTTAATGATAGTGTACTTATGTATGACGTACTAAAAATACTTTTAACTAGATAGAGTTCCTCACCAATTTTCAGTGAAAGTATGAAAATGAAAATGAAAATTTATTATTATAACATAATTACAAGCACATTTTTGATACAATTTAGGGTACTTATAAATAAGCATATAATATGTCTTGTAGCACATTGCAAGTCACGCAACACCTACACTAAGAAAAATCTTGTGCCGTAGATGCTGCTAACCCTTCTCCGTTTACCCACGAATCCAATTGAATATTTACTCATATATTATTTAAGTTTTATTATTCTCTTAATTTAGAAGTTACTGGAGGTGGACACATTTTACCACTTTGGAAGTGTCTCTCGCACAAATTATTCAGTATAGAAAAAAATATGTTAGGGTTAAAATATGGGTATGACGCAAAATATTTTTTTAGGTTTAGTTCTAAGTACAGGGCACCACCAAAAAGTAATTGTTTTATTTATAATTTTGTGTTAAAATTTTAATGCGGTTCACAAAATACATCTACTTACCAATTTTCAACAGCATAGTTCTAATAGTTTCGGAAAAAAGTGGCTGTAACATACGGACGGCCAGATAGACGTGACGAATCTCTAAGGGTTCCGTTCATACGTTTTACGGAACCCTAAAAAAGAACCATCAAAATTGATTCACAATTGGCGGAGCGATCGCGCAACATACTATGTACAAATAAAACATACAACCGAATTAATTGGAGAACCCCCTTTTGGAGAATTGGAGAACCCCCCTTTTGGAGAATTGGAGAACCCTCCTTTTGGAGAATCGGAGAACCCCTCTTTTTAGGAAGTCGTCGAAAGAGAAGACATTTAACTGTCGATATTGCCCACTAGCATAGGTATTGTAGGTATTAAGTAAAACTCTTTGCCCGCTAGGCTTTCGCTTGTCGTCCCTAGATTTCAATTCATGATTAATATGATACGTAGGACATCAGAAAGCCATCACAATTTGTTTTCGTAGATCGTGGTATCGATAACAATGACCCTTATCGCTATTATTGCAAAAATAACTGACGTAGTGCATTATCTATTCTATGTAAGTACTTAAGGCCGTACCCCGAGTGAAATGACCTTGAGTATTACTTAGCAAGAGAGAAACAGTAGGATTTCTCGCTGTTTTAAGCTCAAATTTTAGAATAAACGCTTTATAAAATCAGATTTTGGTTTTTGAAAAAAAAAACTGCCGAAATGTTCGTAATAGAATTGCCTATCCGTTGGTGTAAGAACAAAATCAAAAGAATGGCGGTTTTTCGAGTAGATACATGATAATTATAAAAATGTCTATTTTTTATGGTTTCGTTTTAAAAACCAGAAATTCATTAACTGGCCTCGTAGCTTAGTAGTGGGTAGCCTGCGAAGCCGAGGGTCGTGGGTTCGATTCCCACCCAGTGCAAATAATTGTGTGATGAATTCAAATGTTTGCACTGTGTCTGGGTGTTTCTATGTATAATAAGTATGTATTTACAACGACATATATAGGTATTATATCGTCTATCTGGCCGCCATATTACAAGCTTTGCTTAGCTTTGGGGTCAGATGGTGTTGTGTGTGAATTGTCCACCAATATTTATTATTTTATTTGTTTATTATTATCAAAAAAGGAACTTGTAGAAATTAACTTATTTTTTCCAGTTGATATTTGTTTTGGCTAATGAGTAGTTAGTTCTGAAAACTGGATAAAAAACTCGTTTTGCTGGGGGACGCACCTTAACTAAGTACCTACTTATCAGTTTACATTAACGAGATTTCTGATGTGAAAACTTCTTTGGGAGCGTTTAGCAAACATAAATAATATCTACTTTTGTGATAAGAACGTCTAGGCTGTGGAATGCGTTTCCTGAGTGTGTTTTTTCCGGTGGTTATAATCTTGGTGTCTTAAATAAGTTTGACGTGGAAACTGTCAGTATTACGTACAGGCTTACAAGAATCTAACGGCACGTGGCCAAAATAGGAACTAACGCCGTTTGAGGTAAAAAAAAGAATTATACAGTGAATACAAATACAAAAATCTTTATTGTGGTTTTAGTTCAGGTTAGATAAGATGTTACAAAACATTTTAAAAGTTGGCCCATACAAACTGGCCTCTTCGAGAGCCTTGCAATATGTCTCGCAAAACAACTTGTCTTCATTTATACAATGAGAAAAAAAAATTGTCAGCGGATTCTTCCTTCCTCCTAAAGCCTTCTTCATCTTCTTTTCATTTCTAGCTTCTATTCGGTTCTATATAGTGTGTGGGATGTCAAAGTCAAAGTACTTTATTCATAAATGTACAATTTACACGTCAATTAATAAAAAATAAAAACAAAAGAAAGAGCATACAAATTGTATACATTTTCAAAGTTTGAAGCTACTACTTTACTGTATTACAATAATTATTGTACAGAAAACTGTCAAGCATTATACGAGTATAATGTCTTTATTGCAATTGTACTAACCTATGTCAAATTTATTTATTTACATTTTTATGGGAACTTTGCCATCACTCTCTAAAAATTCGCTGTAACTATAAAAAGTTTGATCGATAAGCCAGCACTTTAATCTGTTTTTGAAGCTGCCGAAACTTGGGGCCGATATAACTATTTTGGGAAGAGCGTTATAAACTTCCGGTCCCATAATGTGAGTTAACTTCTGTGACCTCGTGAGAGAGTGTGGTATAACATCCAGCTTGTCGGCGTTGCGTATGTTGCGAGAATGTCTCTCTCCTCGCGTGTTGTACGATTCTAGATTATTTTTGACATACACAGCCACTTGATAGATCAAGATAGCAGGTAAAGTAAGTATACCAAGCTCCTTGAAATATGGTCTGACGGATGTACATTGCGATACGCCAACAATGGCACGTACGGCACGTTTTTGGACGCGGAATGCACGCTTCAAGTCGGCAGCGCGCGCGTATAGCTCGGCGCCGTATTGTAACCGTGAATGCACTGTGGTGAAGTAACATGCACGTGACACTTCCGTTATTATTATGCCAACGTCTTGTGTTTCATAACGATGTTGTTTTGTAGTTTTGAAGCATTTCTTTGTACTGACTGTATGATGACTGATTGACTGTATGACAGTTTTAGGGACTGTCGATAACAATAGGAACAGTTTTAACTGCCGTATTATTAATCAACATTATTGAACAACACTATTGTTGCACAATTGCATTACAGAGATACTACATATTCTGCCGCCAAGCAGTAGTGTCCAAACATTACTGTGTTCCAGTTTGAACGGCAATGTTGCCAGAGAAATTACTGGACTAAGAGATAAAAGTAAAAAAAAGATAAATACTGTAGTGGTAGGACTCTTGGCAGAGTCCGCCTGGGAAAGTACCACACCTTTGCCAGTTATTGTACCGCCAAGCAGTAATGTGCAAACATTACTGTGTTCCGGTTTGAAGGGCAATGTTTCCAGAGAAATTACAGGGCTTAGAGATATAAGATCTTAGATCTCTGGGTGACGAGCGCAGTGCAGTGCTAGGTAATGATTTGGACTCTTCATGTTCCAATAGCTGCGTGTCACTGTGCTGTTATGTGGCAGGCATGTTGTTTACCATCAGGCACATGACCTGATCGTCTCGTCACACTTTATTTAAAAAAAAAAACCCCTTATATCTGGGTAATTATTTGGACTTTTCATGTTCCAATAGCTGCGTGTGACTATGCTGTTATAGGTAAGCATGTTGCTTACCATCAAGAACATGTCCTGCTCGTCTTGTCACTCTATAATTTAAAAAAGTTTAATCAGAAATATTTAGAACAAAACATAAATGCGATAATACAAACAGAATGAAATAGTGCCCATTTTCCAACGAAAAGAGGAGTTAGGCAAGGAGATCCTCTTTCACCTAATCTGTTTTAGCAGTTCTTGAATAAATATGCAGAAAGCTTAAATAGAATGAAGGTGGAATAAACATAAATGGAACACCGTTCAAGATTATATATAAATAAATAAAATATTGGTGGACAATTAACACACAACACTATCTGACCCCAAACTAAGCAAAGCTTGTAATATGGCGGCCAGATAGCTTATATAATAATTAGCTGACGATCTAACATTAATTTAAGATGATCCAATAACCCTGCGGAGAAAAGGTGAAACCGGAAAGCATGGCTATGAGCATGGCCATCTAGAAATGCTGACGCATTTTTAGATGACCAATGGGAAATGCTGACGTATTATAGCTGGCCAATGGCCATGGTCCCGAGTTTACCCAAAGATTCCTTATACATAATCGTTCAATAGACACATTAGGAAAAAAGATCGATCTCCACAAACAGTTATAAAAGTAATAAAATCATACAATTTTTGACCAACTTTGCCGCCCCCTAAAATCTGCCGCCCTAGGCTTCAGCATATTTTGACTATTCATCTTAGCAGTATACCCCATCACTAAATACATTTTTTGCGTTACGTTTTACGCATAACATTTCGCTTATTAATTATATTATATTATTATTTCAATTTTATTTTATTTGTAGACTTCTTAGATTATGTAGACTAGAACATTCTAATTGGGTCTCATTTAATTTACTGGTAACCGTTATTATTGATTCAAAATGTATTAGTAATGTGGAGCAGCTGAAATACTAAGTAATAATATTGTAAATCACGGCAACTTTCATGATACGTTTCGTGCTACGAAACTAGCTGTAACTGTTATACGGATCATGCTACAGCGCTTAGAGTAAAAAGAAATAACTAGGTAACTTATGTATTTATTATCACTTTTATAGTCTAACAATAATTATTTCTTAACTTTGATAACATTAGGGAATACTTTTATACGTGATTAGAGGGAATATTAATCGTACACGTGATTTAAAGGAATATTAAATGTGCACGTGTCTTAAAGGAACATTTTCACGGGATTTAAAGGAACATTAAAAGAGCGCGTGATTTAAAGGAATATTAAATGTGCACGTGACTTAAAGGGACATTTTCACGGGATTTAAAGGAACATTAAATGTGCGTGTGATTTAAAAGAAAATGTGCACGGGATTTAAAGGAAAATGTGCACGGGTTTTCAGTGAATATTAAATGTACACGTGATTTAAGAGAAACTGGACAGTTTCAGCTCCTGCAACAGATCGAAGACCGTCTCGACGAGGCGGTACTTCATGTCGAAGGTCGCTCGGCGCGCGTCCACTGACCCGTACGACATGTTCAGGGTGAAGAGGTCCGGGTAGAACTGAAATAGACAAAATGTTTTTCATTATCAAAAAAAAAAAAAAAAACAAACTATCATTGAAATATAAAAAAATCAAAGATTAGTAATTTACACAAAAGTCATTGAAAAAACCTCATGAAAAAATCAGTCAGTAAAAATCAACAAAAGTTCAATAAAACTTCACAAGAGGCGATAAAAACCAACAAAGGTTTAATAAAAGCCCACAAAACCTAATAAAAACTAACAAAAGTTTAATAAAAGCCCACGAAAGCTAATCAAAACTAACAAAAGTTTATTATATTTTGAGAAATTTAAACTAACAGTGAAATGTCGTTAGAACGGCCAATGCATGAGCATCATAAAGTGAAATAAAACGGTGGTTGTTCGTCTCACCAGTGCCAAAAATGCTTGAGGATGCTTGCAGGTTATGTCGGCTATTACTTGTTATCAGTATGTTTTACAAAAACCACAATTACTGTTATATTGAATTTATTCGCGCACAATCTAGTACAAAACTTGTTTACACGGCTAGGGTTGCCAGTATTAAAAAAAGTTTAAGCCCACGAAAGCTAATCAAAACTAACAAAAGTTTAATAAAACCCCACGAAAGGTAATCAAAACTAACAAAAGTTTAATAAAAGCCCACGAAAGCTAATCAAAACTAACAAAAGTCTAAAACAAGCCCACAAAAGTAAATAAAACCCCACAAAAGCTAATAAATACTCACAAAAGTTAAATCAAACCTCACGTAAGTTTTAAGTTAACAAACCTTCATCCCAGACATCGGTTCGAGCGTTAACTCCTGTACCATCTCATTGTTCTTCAACACCATCGCTTTTTGTGGGGTCACGTACAGAAGAGTGAATTTGCCCTGAAAGAGAAATACATTTTAAGCCCCTTCCAGAAAAGGAGGAAAAAGGTCTTTCATTGAAAATATTGAATGGCGTTGTCTTAGTTGGTAGTAAGTCTACCTGTGAAGCTGTTGGGTCGTGAGTTCGAATCCCACCCAGTGCAAATATTTGGGTGATGAACACGTATATTTGTTATTTGTCTGAGGGTTTCCATAATATGTATTTACAACTATGGAAGTATCTGGCTCCCATAGTACAAGATTTGATTAGTTTGGAGTGGCATTGTTGTGAAATGTTCACCAATTCCTCCAATCTCCGTCGTCTGTTCCGGATGCCTGTCGCAACCTTAATAGGATGCTCGCCTTCTGGGACGGCCTAGGCTGGTTGGAGTAGAAAAGGGAAGTATGAGTCACGCACAATGTCCCAATAAAGAGGCTAGGTGCGGAAAAGACTCCGCCAAACTATGTTCACCAATATTTAATAGCATAAACAGCCCATCAAATGTTCCCAAGGCTGAGACTTTTCGCAAGGAAAGCCACAATCCACCACGGTGATCTAGCGTTTGCGCCTCCAGGCCACGTGGTTCGACTGCGTAGTTCGATCAATCGGACCACGTGAACTTTTTTTCCTGTTGGTTTGATTTTAGAATCGCACCACGTGAACTACTAATTCTTGGGACCTCGTGGTTTAACTCCATTGTCGAACCACTATGACAAGTTCATCTGGTTCGATTCATCGAAGTACACTCACAGGCACAATTGACTCGGACTAGGAAAACTTGGGATTAAGTATGTGCCTGTTTGTGGTTTTGAAGACGGTTTAATTTTTTGTACAAAAAGAGCTTATTAATGTTAGTTACTGTATATAAGGTTATAATGTCCTTGGAAACGTTACGAAGTAAAGTAAAAATGTAACATGGTTAAATGAAGATTAAAATATGCTTATTGTGTTGTTGTATTCATCTAAGTTTAGCAATTTTACAAGGGTTGACTAAGTTCGATTAACCAAACCTATTGAAAAAAGTCCACATAGTCAGATAAATCGAACTATCAGGAGTCTTAAAAACACATGGTTCTATTGATCGAACCAGCTGGAAAAAAAAGTTCACGTGGTTCGATTGATCGAACTATCAGGAATCTCAAAAGCACATGGTTCGACTGATCGAACCAAGAGGAAACAAAAGTTCACGTGGACCGATTGATCGAACTACGCAGTCGAACCACGTGGCCTGGACGGCGTTTGCGGCATACCATCATGTCTGTTACAATCCCACTAGGTTAGGCAAGCACGCTCCTTCGTCGACTGCGTGGTCGCTCAACATCAGGCGAGACGGCGATCAGTGCAAACCTATTGTGGCGGTGTGTGGTCACCGCATCAGCAGTTTTGTTTTGTACCATTCGAGCGTCCACACGTCGCACCAGTCGTTCCCTCGCCACTCTACTGTACACTTGTCACTATATACCGTCAGCAATAAACATAGTCTACCATATCTATTCCAGTCTTTCATTCATTAGAGTTAAGGTTGCCATATGTCCGGGTTTCCCCGGATTTGTCCTAGTTTGGACGGCGTCCGGGCAGCGTCCGGGCCGGATTTCATCTTCATCTTAATGTAAGAAGAGATAATAACATTTTTTTTCCACATAAGTGTAAAAAAAGTTGACATGTCCGGGTTTTGGGCTCTATAATCTGGAAAATCCGGGGTTTTCACGAATCTTGTCCCGGTTCCAAAGCTTTACAGATGGCAACCCTAATTAGAGTACACGCGAGGGACACTCAGGATTCTGGAGTCAGCTTACCATCAGACAACTGAACAGACCGTACATATAACCTTCGCCAAACTATAATAGTTAAAAATATATCTATATTCATAATTTCGTCAAGGGGTACGGTAGACTTGATCGAAACCTTATATGAATAACCATAAACATAAAAAAGTATTGATTTTGAGTCGACAAGATATGTGCACAAAATTTGGATTAGATATGAAGAATTTCGTTAAATTCTGACGGCACTGACAAACAAACCACTGTCGCCATCTTTGGTGCGAAGCACGTTTCGTGCCATCAATCAACACATTGCGTGCGTCCGTCGCGCCAATAAAGTATCCATCACAAAAAACTGTGACTTATGTGACTACGTAAAACGAAACGTCTTGCCGCTGGACCGGAATTGTATTAGTAGGTACTTATATTTAGTATCACTATTGCACCCGTGCGAAGCCGGGGCGGGCCGCTTTGTTTATAATAAAGTATACCTCTCGTTTAGGGTCTACCGCTTCTCTCATCTGCATAATGATGTTACGCCAGCCAGCTGACGCGTTCCATCTGAAACCGATATGAATACATGCGAATGAAAATTCTGTGTACAAGAACAAAATTTAAAATTTTGACCCCCCCGACTACCTTAGATTTGTTATCTGTACAACATTCTACTAGTCAAGCCCTTTCATTTGATACCCATATTAAGGAAGTAGTGAAAAAAGAAATGTAATTCGCCATTATGTGGTAGCGGCCATCTTGGATTTGAAATTTGTCATAGTGCAAAGTATTCTACTAGCCAAGCCCTTTCGTTTGATACCCATATTGCGGTAGTAGTGAAAAAAAATATATAATTCACCATTTTGTGGTGGCGGCCATCTTGGATTTGAAATTTGTTATAGCGTATAGTACTTTGCTAGTCAAGCCCTTTCATTTGATACCCATATTGAGGTAGGTTGTGAAGAAATATTTTGTCCGCCATTTTGTGGAGGCGGCCATCTTGAATCGATATTAACCAAACATAGCTAAGAACACCCGCACGGATATTAACTTTCAAATAAAAAAAACCGCATCGAAATCGGCCCAACCGTTTGAGCTCTACGGTGCCACAGACAGACACACACACAGACAGACAGACAGACAGACAGACAGACAGGCATCGATGTCAAACTTATAACACCCCTTTTTTGGTCGGGGGTTAAAAAAGATGTAGTGTCATAGGACACCTCCTTCTACCGCCTAACTAAACTAGATTTGCTATTCCTGTCTCTATCATTTCAAATGAAAAGAAAAGAGTGGGCGACTTCAAAGCTAAGACAGTTCGTTAGAAGGTAGGATCATCATCATCGTCGTCATCAGCCGCAAGACGTCCACTGCTGAACATAGGCCTCCCCCCTAGATTTCCACAACGAACGGCCCTGCGCAACCTGCAACCAGCGGTTTCCAGCGACCTTTGTGAGGTCATCTGTCCATCTAGGAAGGTAGGATAGAATCCAGAAATTAATAGAAGATGAACAATCAGATAACATTTAATATGAGACAACCGATTGAAAGCTAATAGGAACAAAATTAAACATTTTGATTTTCCAGCGACTACGAATGCGATTCTCGATTTGAAGATACCAAAATTGTAACCATCGGGGAAAATCCACTCAGACAACGCATCCCACAAACCTAGACATTCTTATCACTAAAGTAGAGTCAAAACACTTTGTTCGTGTCTTTGGAACACAAACTATGAAACAATGTCGCTATTAAATAATATTTTAATATTTTTTTATAATTTAGTGTGACGAGCCGAGCTGGACATGTGCCCGATGGTAAGCAAAATGCCAGCCACATAACAGCACAGTGACGCGCAGCTATCGGAACATGAAGAGTCCAAATTACCTAGCACTGCACTACGCTCGTCACCCAGAGATCTAAGATATTATATCTCTAAGCCCTGTAATTTCTCTGGTAACATTGCCCTTCAAACCGGAACACAGTAATGTTTGCACATTACTGTTTGGCGGTAGAATAACTGGCAAAGGTTAAATTTTAATAAAATTAACAAATTAACCAATATGAAATAACAGCAACGACTGACCTGCTCCATTGGAAGTTGTAAGCCCTGGAGAGGAAGGCCATGGCGTGGTAGTTGTGTCTCTCGGACGCCCACTCCTTCGGGCAGGTGCCCTCGATGTGGCTGTGCCCGTCGAAATCGGGGAAGAAGTCGCAAGCCGCTTCTCGCATTATCTAGACAATATAAATAGCATGAAGCACATATAAACAACCCACTAAATATTACCACTACTGAAACTCGGGGTTTTCTCTCGCAAGGAGAGAGTCAAGGCCATAATCCACCACGCTGGCCCAGTGCAGGTTGGTGACACATGATTTCGAAAGATTCTAGGTAGATGTCGGTTTCCTCACGATGTTTTCCTTCACCATTTTAAGCTAGCGCCATTACGCAGATCTTCGAAAAAACCCGGGGTCTCCGGAGTCGCCGTTCTCCCGCCTAGACCAGCCGTAACTTATATAATATCATACCATCGAACAACTCGATCTTCCGCGCAAGCACGGAAGGGAGTAGCCTTAGCTAAAAAATATTGTTCAAATCTTTCTGTCATTTCCTGCGGGAGGGGAAAGTTGCACACTAGCGCAAAGCCGCACTATTACATACAAAACATACCTGTACCGATCCATTGGCGATCATACTCACACAGCCCAATCACTAACACATAAAAAATAAAGCACCATTCACAGATCTAGCCCCGCCCTCAGCCACAGTATATTATCAAACGCCGTGGTCCACGCGGACTTGTACTTTGACAGAGGGGAAACGCTGTGTATGCCTACTCCCATTCCGTGTTGCTCGCTGTATCATACCCACAATATCATACAACTACTGATAATATAAATACTACTGTTTTATGCCATAATTTTTGTTTATGTTTTATTTTCATAGATAACACATGCCAATTCAGGTCCAATTCTTAATTCTGGGCTTGTTATAACCGATAACACAAAAACAGACTTCAATTAAAAATTTAGACACTCGATTAACTTTTAAAATAATAAATGATAAATAAATAGTAAGCAAATTTTAGTTTTGTGAATTTTAAATTTGAATTTCGTAAACAGCTAAAACCGATTTCGATAAAATTAAATGGGTGGTAGATCATTAGATCCCGTAGATAAAGAATAATTAAATAGATTATGAGGTGTATGTTAGCTATGGCGATAGTGATGTGCCGCGACAAAAGTATGACACTTCCACAAGAGCGACAAGACAAGAGCGATCAGACCCGTGCTTTCGGTGTAAAGCGTTTGTTCTAACTCTATTCGTAGTATACTTATATGTATAAACTCTTTGGGATCACCTCTGTAGTATTTTCTATTAATAAAAAAAATTGGTTGCCTGTAAAGTCGGTATACGGGCGAAAGTTTTACGTGACAACGACTTTGAGTGGTAAAATAATTTTACGGAAGGGACGCGTGCCTTTCACTTTTTATGTCTGTCTCTCTCGCTCTTAGGCGGGCTAACCATGCCCGAGTGGAAGGGACGCGTGCCTCTCACTCGCTCTCGTTGTGAGCGCATAACGTGAGCGGAGCGTAACGCAGTTTCTTGAAGTGTCACCCGGCAAACCAATTTATAAGACGTTGTCACGTCAAAATGATGATCAAAATCGATTTACAATTAGCGGAGCTATTGCATAAGTACTTACATAAAAAAAAACGGCTGCATTAATAACCTCCATTTTTTAAGTGGGCTAGAAATAGCAGACGCCTGCGAGAAAATGAATAATAATGCACATGCACTCTTAAGGGAATAGTTTGTAGCTTTTCAGAAAATACATATTTGAAGCCACGATTCCAGGATTCAGAAGCCGTGACTCCCGCTCCGGCTCCTACCTGGTGTAAAGGTTGAGCTAGAGCAGCCTTTCCCAAAGTGGGCGATAACGCCCCCTTGTGGGCGCCGCAGACCTAAAAGGGTGGGCGGTAAGAGACCCACAAAAAAATGGAGTGTTATATAGAGGCTTGGAGTCCGTTGTGTATTACCTACTGGGCTCAGGTCTCAAGTTAACTATTGAAGGTTATAGTACAAATCTCGTTTATAATAAATAAATATAAGTATAATAAATATCGGTGGACAATTCGCACACAACACCATCTGACCCCAAACTCAGCAAAGCTTGTGCAGACAGCTGATATAATACTTATATAGTTGTAAATACATGCTTATTATACATAGAAACACCCAGACACAGCACTGTACTGTACTGTTTGTAACAAACATTTGAGTTCATCACACAAATATTTGCACTGGGTGGGAATCAAACCCACGAACTTCGACTTCGCAGGCAGAGTTACTACCCACTAAGCCACGAGGCCAGTCAAAAAATGAATGTTTAAAATCCGCCAACATAGCTCACAATAAATAAAATAAATAAATAAATATTGGTGGACAATTCACACACAACACCATCTGACCCCAAACTAAGCAAAGCTTGTACTATGGCGGCCATATAGATTAGTTAATTTAATTTGTAGCTAGTGGTTTTTTGAGTATGTGAAAAAATGGGGGCGACAGCAGACAAAACAAGTTTGGGAAACCCTGGGCTATAGTAATCCAGCGAGACGATGCGTGGTCGCATTATAATGGGCATTTTTGGACTGGGTGCTGTTCAAGGTGGGTTAGTAGATAGATAGATAGATACTCTTTATTGTTCACACCAAAGGAAAAACAGATTTACAGACAAAAAATAATAATAACAGCTAGTGCTACAACAGGCGGCCTTATCGCTGAAAGCGATTTCTTCCAGGCAACCTTTGGGTGATTTAGTAGATGAGATATGAATATTCTTCTGTCCTGAATTATTATAATTACGTCAATTATATGAGCTATCTGGCTTCCATAGTACAAGCTTTGCTTAGTTTGGGGTCAGATGGTGTTGTGTGTGAATTGTCGACCAATATTTATTTATTATAATTAATTAATTTGTTTTTCATGATTGACTAAAAATATGTTTATAACCACGATTATTTATTATCATTTCTTTTCTAAAATGTAATAAGCCAACCGAGTCCCGCTGATACACCTGCGTAGATCGCATTTCCGTCATTTTCCCGGAATAAAAAGTAGCCTATGTGTTCTTCCAGATTGTAATCTATCTATGTGCCAATTTCAGCCCGATCCGTTCTGACATTTCGACGTGATTGAGCAACAAACATCCAAACATTGACATTTATAAAGTCCTCCTCCTTGCGTCGATAGCCCAATTACAGAGGGTCGTGATCTCTCTTGAGCACCTTCTCTCTGATTATCGACCGACGTTGGTGACGATCTGCGGCGGTGTGGATATTGATAGATGTCCACCCCGGCTTCCCCCGTATATAGCACTCACCGGAAGCCCGTACATATCCAACGGTGAAAGAATTACTGAAATCGGTTCAGTCATTCCTGAGAATATCGTTACAAACAAAAAACCTCTTCAGCTACCCAGATTTAGAAACAAATTTGATTAGCAGTGGTTTATATTCAACTAGATATCCGCCCCGGCTTCGCCCGTGGTAGGTACATTATATAGCACTCATCGGGATCCCATACATATCCAACGGTGAAAGAATGACTGAATTCAGGTTTAGTCATTCCTAAGAATATCGCTTTCAAACAAAAAACCTCTTCAGCTACCTGCAACGCCACCTGTCGGAAATTGGTCGTACCAACTCA
This sequence comes from Ectropis grisescens, assembly GCA_017562165.1. Classification (NCBI taxonomy): domain Eukaryota; kingdom Metazoa; phylum Arthropoda; class Insecta; order Lepidoptera; family Geometridae; genus Ectropis; species Ectropis grisescens. The sequence continues at coordinate 9,763,489 of CM029796.1, read as the reverse complement.
GATTAAAAAAAAGTGATTAGCAAAAGTTTATATTCAATGACGTAATCTTAGAAACATGCTGTCATGTCAAAGCACGCTACAAAAACTCTCAAAAAAGATTTTTCCCCCGTTTTTGTTACATTCTTGATTCATGCTCCGCTTCTATTGATAGTAGCGTTATGTTCTATAGCTTATAGTCTTCTTCGATAAATGGACTATCCAATAGAAAAAGAATATTTCAATCCGGACCAGTACTTCCCGAGATCCTAGCGTTCAAACAAACAAACTCTTCAGCTTTATAATATTAGTATAGATTAGTATAGATAACATTATTTTCTAATATAAACATTATAGATTGGAACCATCATCATCATCACCAACCTGCAGCATCCTCTTCACCGTGTACGGCTTGTCGAAGTGGTCCCGCAGGGCGGGCGTCGTCGCGTTCACTATCGACTTCAGCATCACGTAGTTACCCTTGATCAGCCACGTCACGGTCACTGACACACCCGTCACTGCCAGTAGCACTCCTCGCCTGAAATATATATATATATAATTAAATATTTACATTAAATTTAAGTTTAGGTTCTAAAAAAATTGAGTCATTACACATACATAATGAAAAAGGAATTTAAGTGCTACATAACAAAACAAAGCTGTACTGTTTATTATGTTACTAATGTGTTCCATGAACCAACCACCCATGTTATTTTTGCGCACCACATATTTAATAAACGTATAATTATAAAATAATAGAAATAAGATATATATACTCCATGTATTTCCTCGCTAAGTACCCACAATTAATATAAGTATATTAAAAAGTTAAAATTAAATACAAATTTATAAAAAAACACGGTGGGCTCTGGCACCAGTAACACAGTTGATTAACTAGTTCGGGTGCCAGACAGTCATTATTAAGAACAGTTTTATGAACAATGCACTGTGTCTGATTTTAAGAAATTTTGTTTTAAATGTTAAAACTGTATGAATGCTTGTATTATGGTTAATAAAAGTTTTTTGATTTTGATTTTTGAATATGTTACTGAAGTGAAAACTTCTTTTGACGCGCCACAGACAGATTTTTCGTGGGCTGTGAATTGAATTCTAGAGCCCTACTCGGTAATGATAAGAAATCTTCGGGTAAACTCGGGACCATGGCCATTGGCCATCTAGAAATGCGTCAGCATTACCCAGTGGCCATCTAGAAATGTGCTAGCATTTCTAAATGGCCATTGGCCACGCCTTCCGGTTTCACTCCGCAGTTTCCAAAGTAAGCTATCAAATCTGAGTTATAAGTTTTCACTTCTATCGGGAGTTCATATGACTGCCAATTTTTTTTCAGTCACCACGCCTATTGTAATCAATAGACTGCAGGCCCGTGAACAAAATTTATGGGTCATATGATGCAGCAGGAGACCTATGTAGGATGATAGAAGGGTATAAAGTAATAAGATTGAGCACTATGCCGTCACTTGTAAGCTGTCCAACTGAGTGCAGTTGAAGAGGGGGGGGGTTCTAAACCTCGATCATTTCTCCTTGTCGCATGATTTTTGTACGGCGCCGGCGGCGGCGTTGCAGAATAATAGATTAGAAGAGGTATTGAAACTGTATGGAACCAAAGCCGAACATAATCAAATGACCAAATTTACATTGTAAATCGTCGGAAAATCATGTTTTTTTTTCACAAACTAATTATTAAAGTTTATAATTTTTCTAATTTCAATACCTCTTTTAATCTATTATTCCGCAATGCCGTACAAAAATCATGCGACAAGGAGAAATGATCGAGGTTTAGAACCCACCCTCTTCAACAGCACTCAGTTGGACAGCTTTCAAGTGACGGCATAGTGCTCAATCTTAATACTTTATACCCTTCTATCATCCTAGATAGGTCTCCTGGTGTATCATATGACCCATAAATTTTGTTCACGGGCCTGCAGTCTACAAATTATTATCTTCGTATATTTCGAGAGAAGACTCCAGGCCCCAGCAGTGGGAACATTTAGTGGCTGCTTATGGTATTTCGCTAACTTACCCATTAGGATCTGGTTTCATATCCCATCCTTGGTACGGCATGTTACTGTATCTCAAAGTCGCGATACCAATGGGCCCTGGAAACGTATAATTTGTTTGATTTATTCCATTTGCCAATTGAAAACCGAAGAGTTTAAATAATTACCTAGCACTGCACTGCGCTCGTCACCCAGATATATAGGACGATTTATCTCTTTGACTTATAATTGTCTCTGGAAATATTGGACCTTCAGACGTGATTATAGTGATGTTTGCACATTACTGCTTGGCGGTAGAATAACTGGCAAAGATATAGAGTAAATATACTGCTCCTATCTTTACAAATAATACAGGAATAATAAATAATAAATAATTAAGTTTTGTTCTAACATTGTGGCCTTATGGTAACTTACTCATTTTTTTTAATAAAGAGTGAGGAGACAATCAGGCCATGTTCCTGATGGTAAGAACATGCCTGACACATAACAGCACAGTGACACGCAGCTATTGGAACAGGAGGAGTCCAAATCATTACTTAACACTGCACTGCGCTCATCACCCAGAGATCTAAGATGTTATATCTCTAAGCCCTGTAATTTCTCCGGAAAAATTGCCCTTCAAGCCGGAACGCAGTAATGTTCGCACATTACTACAGGCGGACTCTGTCAAGAGTCCTGCCACTATTAAAACTAACACGCATAATTTTTGTATCAAATTGTAGCTCCCTAGGATTCCTTGTGTTTGTGGGACAAGGAATAATAGCACATGGTCTACTTTTTAATGCAGGGAATTTATATCGGGAACTACCTACGCGGGTAAAATAGTAAGAAAACATTACTGTGTTTCGGTTTGAAGGGCAATGTTTCCAGATAAATTACACGGCGTAGAGATATAACATGTTAGATCTCTGGGTGACGAGCGCAGTGCAGTGCTACCATCGGGCACATGTCCAGCTCGTCTTGTCACTCTTTATAAAAAAAAAAGATGTAGATGTGAATGAAAACTCACACAGAACTCCAGTCCTGAACTGCAGAGTGAGTTTATCCTCATTGAACTTGTAATCGTTGATATAATTGCTTGTCCATAACTTCCTCGCTTCTTGCCACTGACACACCACCGGCGGTTCCGACCACATCACATCCTGGGGGAGCCTGGAATGTAGAATGTTATTATAGTAGGGGAGCCCAAGAGGGGATTTCGGGATTTACTCCAGCGCGGAAGATTCATATACAGTTGGAAACCTTGTACCCGGTAAAGTACCTTAACCAAATATGAGCCCCTTAAATAAGGCCGATTAGGAAAAAAAAATTGATCATTAGTTATTCTTTAGTTAGATTAAGGTAAGAGTTACATGCTAAGAAGTGTATATTCCACTAATCTGACAATTCGAGAGTGACGCAAAGAAAGGAGAGAGCTACAAAGTTATTTACTGTGTTCCGGTTTGAAGGGCAATGTTTCCAGAGAAATTACAGGGCTTCGAGATATAATAATTATTATCTTAAAGAGAATCTTAATTATTAGATAAATAATTAACATCTTAGATGAGCGCAGTGCAGTGCTAGGTAATGATTTGGATTCTTCATGTTCCAATAGCTGCGTGTCACTGTTATGTGGCAGGCATGTTGCTTACCATCAGGCACATGTCCTGCACGTCTCGTCACTTTTTATTTAACAAAAAAGTTATAAAATTGTCATCTCTACATTCTCGAGCGTGTTTATTTTATTTTAAGGGAAAAAGTTCAAAGATATCGTAACATATTAATATCTAAGGATTTCACAAGCCGAAGTAACAAAAATGTATCGCTAATTAGCTCATAAAGCTGATTTTTCATGTTTGAAATTCTATAGCCGCGATTCAATTCAATTCAATTCAATTCATTTATTCATACCATAAATTCATAAGAACACTTGGTAACGTCATTTACAAAAAGGCAAAGAATCTGTGTACATAATATGATAAAATAACAACGTCAAAAGAATAAAGCAGCTGTAAAGGGGCCTAGTCAATTACATGCAGCTGTAAAAAGGCTTTGTCGAAGACAATATAACAAATAATCAATACACACAGTATACAGATACTACATTAGTACAAACAATGTAACATCAAAAGTCTTAAAAATCTATTATTTTACCTTATTACAAGATTCTAATTTCGACACATTTCTCTTCCATACGTTACTATCTTTAACAAAGTCGTCTATATTATAATATGCCTTGCTCAATAGGTAGCTTTTATTTCATTTTAAACTTGGTTTCATTGAGGCCTTCCACTTGTACAGGGATTGCATTATAGAAGCGAATACCATTACATTTGAAAGAGTTATTTGTTTTCTGAAGTCTGCACTTAGGAAATACAATTTTGTGTTTATGGTGCGCTTTTAGATTCAGATCAGTTAATTTCTGCAGACGACTTCGATTTTTCTTACATACATTATACATTCATAAATATACAATGAAGGGACTGTTAATATGTTAATAGTTTTGAACATCTCCCGTACTGATTCTCTAGGTGATAAATTATATAGACCACGGATTGCTCTTTTTGCAATACGAAAACAGAGTTTCTGTCCGCAGCCGAACCCCATAATAAGATCCCGTAGGACATAATACTGTGAAAGTAGCCAAAATAAACAAGCCTAGCTGTTGCAACGTCTGATATTTTTTAATTTGACGAACTGCGTGGGCAGCTGAACTGAGTCGATCAGCTAGTCTCTCTATGTGAGGACCCCATTGAAGCTTTGAATCTACTGAAATACCCAGAAAACAAGTAGATTGTACAGGTTCGATAAGTTCATCCTTCAGTCTTATATCAAGTTTACCGCACATTACATTGCAGAGTGTGAACTTTATACATTTCGTTTTAGTTGGATTAAGTACTAGATTATTTGCATCAAACCATTTGTACGCAATGTCCAAAAGTACGTTTATTTCAGTGAAATCGTTTATTCCTCTCTTAATTTTGAATAGAAGTGATGTATCATCGGCGAACATAACTATTTCTATATTTTTATGTTTCTTTATCATAAAAGGTAGATCATTAACGTATATAAGAAACAAGAAAGGTCCAAGTATGGAACCTTGTGGTACACCCATTCTTATAGGCGACTCATTTGATTGCACACCGTCAACATCGACTATTTGTACACGGTCTTTAAGATATGAAGAAATGAAATTTAGAGCTGGTTTCGAAACCCCATAAAACTGCAGTTTCTTTAAAAGAGTGTCATGATGAACACAGTCGAAAGCTTTTGATAAGTCACAAAATACTCCCAGAACGTCATGATGATCTTCCCAGGCTTTCAATATATAATTAGTTAGTTCAATACCTGCATCGGTAGTGGAACGTCCTTTTGTGAATCAAATTGGTTACTATGTAATAGATTATTAATATTAAAGTAAGATAAAAGTTGCTGGAGAACAAGTTTCTCGAATATTTTGCTGATGCAAGGCAAAACCGAGATGGGTCTGTAGTTTCAAGTTCGTTTTGTCTCCAGATTTAAACAGAGGTATCACTTTACTATATTTCATCATGTCAGGAAATGTACCATTTTTATACATTCGTTAAATAATTCTGCTAAATATGGGGCAATGTTATTAATAATCCCTCAAGTACCTTAACAGATAATCCCCATAAGTCCTCTGTATTCTTAACTTTAATATCTTTGAACGTTTTAGTATTGCAGTGGCAGTAACATGATGAAATTCAAATGTAGATGAAGGACAATCAACATTTTCTGTCAACAATTTTTCTGCAAGAGAGGGAGACGAAGTTAGATGTTTAGTTGTCTCTAATGGAATATCAGCAAAATAAACCTTGAAGGCATCTACTATGTCCGATTTTTTCGTAGTGACTTTTCGCCAATCCGAAGTGCGCTCATCATTTCACGACTTTTAATTTTCCAGACTCATTGTTTATTATCTTCCACGTGCTTTTATCATATTATTGGAGTTTTAATTTGATCCCGTATAAATATTGCTTTTGCTCGAATACATACATTTCTAAAAATACTTGAATATCTCTTAACATATAGTTTTGTGGCATCATCGTTGCAGTATGTCTTTAGTTTGTATAAATTGTAAAGATTGCTTCGACTTTTAATAAGACCTGGTGTTGCCCATTCGGCAAACTTCGGTTTTGCGTTAATATTAACAAATTTGGTATGGAAAATATTATTAAATTGTGTACTCAGCATTTTAAAAACTCAGAATAATTATGATTGGGATCATCAATTGTCATAATGCAAAATTTGTTGGAAAAATGATTAGTTATCGCGGTATTTAAAGCTGACATGCGGGACAATGTAATGGGTCTAACAAGAACTTTCTCTTCCGCCCTTTTCATACAGGCAGGAAGAGAAATGCTCAACCCCTATGGTCCGAACGCAAACAATCCAGGACCTCAGAATGAAAGTATTCACAGTTTACAAAAACATTATCAATGCAGGTTGCAGAACAACCTTTCTTAGTTACTGCGACCCTAGTGGGTTCAGTGAACACTTTTGTCAAATTAAAAGATTGACATAACATTAATATGTTGCTCTTGTTACGAGATTCCGAAAGTATATCTGTGTTGAAGTCTCCACACATCACAATCTGTTTACTTTTCTCAGATATTCTACTCAATGCTTCTTCTAAAGTAGTTAAGAAGATCTCAATTTCGGCACTAGGTGGTTTATAAACACATAAAACAACATATCGATCCAATTCTACGCAAGCTAGTTCACAATGTCGTTCAACAGTTATATTTTCTACATCTTTTCGAGACTTATATTTCACATTATTGCTAACAAAAATTATGCAACCACCTCCTATTGCCAATTTCCTACAGTATATACTACCTATTGAATAATTATTTAGGCTAAAGTTCAATTCACATTTCGATAGCCACGTCTCAGTGAAACAAATTACATCGTATTTGTGTGAGCTTTCCAAGAATAGCTCTATTTCTTCTAGTTTACCTAACAGCCTGTTTATATTCTGGTATAAAATATAAACGGTGTTCTTTTGAACCATCTGAATAACATTATTTGTTCGTTTATTGCAAGGGGGCCTAGTTTGTTACGACGCTTTGTTGTAACATAATGAGGCCTCTCTGTTGTCAAGGATTTCAGTTTAAACAGACACTGTTGGTTGTCACAATATTTGTCAAGTTTTGAAATTTCCTTGTTCGCTCGTTTGACAATGTAAAACAATCAGTTTAGCAATTTTAACTTTTAAGTGTCGGGCTAAGAACTGTTTTCCATTAGACAATACAAAATTGTGTATAAAATTATTAATATCAAATAATATAAAGTCACCGCCTTTGTTTGAAATAAGGTTGTGTAAAATAACATTCAAAGAATATATTTTTGGTTTTGTCTATCACTCAAAGATGTTGAATAAGGAAATGTACATAATACAATTTTGCCAACTTTACCGGAACTGTGAAAATCCACTAATGATTCTATACAATTTATAAGATCTCTTTTTGTGGTACTCAATGAGTTACCCATCATTATTACAACATCTGACTTTTGTTTAAACTTACTGACCACAACTTTGTCTATTAGCTGCTGAAAATTTATATTTGGTATACACGTGTTGGTCAGTTGGTTGGTTATTAGTATGTACATGATTGAAAACATTTCCCAACCCAACGCCAATCCTGTCGCAGAAAAGTTCAACCTTGCCGGTTTTTTCGACTCCACTAACATCTTGTACAGGTTGTTGATTAAAAACATCTTGAAACACGCTAGCATTAGCAATCGTATCAGTTGATGAATTTATGTTCGATTTCCTGTTGTTGTTCACTGATGATAATGATGTAGCATGATCGGGGCCTATCATACAGGATACGTCATTTGTGAGTGTCGTAGTTGGGTCCGATAATATGTCTGCAGCAGAAATCGATTGCCGTTGCTTGGAGGACTAAGACCTATTAGACTATTCATTGCTGATATCAGTTGGGCTATTTCTTTCTGTGCTATGCTGTATTTGATGTTTAAATCTTTAAGTTGGTGTTCCAATCTATCCATCGTTACTATGTTTTCGTCGTAGTGTTGTTGTATTGTCATAATGGTGCTTTTGTCATCTCTGATCACCTCCCTTAATCTTATCTTTTCCTTGATAAGTTCGATATTACATCGATTATTACAATATTTTAAATTCTTATTACATTTTGAAATTGTTCTTTTAACTTTTAAGTACTTTTTAAGTGTGTTTCTTCCTTTGATCAAGTACACACGATTATTTTCCAAAACTGAGCTCTCTTTTTCCACTGTTAGATCAATCGTTTCTATTACTTTAGGTTTGTTGTTATCCACCATTAATTTGTTATACAGACTTAATATGTTTTCAGCATCTTTTTCGCTTTTTATATAAATCTATACTTTTGATCAGAATATTTGCTTGATTTAGTTCACCTTGTAAATTTTTATTTTAATTTGCGCTTCTTCCAATTCTATATTTCTATTACCGTTGATGTTAATTATATCCAATAATTTTTCTTTATCTTCTTGTAATTGACTATTTATCTCTTCAAGATTTCGCAAATCATTTTTCAATTGAGTGTTTTTGTCCAAAACAATTTGAATTTCCACCTCACCTTCATCTCTTTCTTGTAATAGGGTTTTATTGTCCTTTTTAGAGTTTTGTAAATCAAGTAAAGTTTCTTTTAATTTTGTTCCAATTCGCGGATACTATTCTGCCTAGTTTTCATATTAGCGAATATAACAATATCAAGTTATGTGAAATAATTCTTCGTTGATTTGATTCAATATATATTTTTATTATTATCTATGACAGTAAGTAACGAAACGTAAATTCAGAGCGTTTCGGATTTTTTGTATCAATCATACGAAAAAAAAAAAAAAAAAAAAAGAATCAAATCTAAAGTTGGTGATGTCAAGCCGTTATTGTCAGTCAATCAAGCATCTGTATTTTTAATCTGTTGTCACTCATTTGCTCAACTTAGTTGTCAAAGTCACTTGCTGTAGTTTTCTGATGTCAAACTGTCAATAAATTTTACATGAAGGCGGGTTGAAATATAAACAAAGCGGATATTCGTCAATTATTTGCGTGATTGGTGGTTATTTAGTGATTCACAGCAAATTCCAAAAATGAAATCCCGTTATACTGGAACAACAAAAAAGAATTCATGTAAAAAACATAATTTTACTTATGTATTTGGTGTAAAAATTACCTTTGTGATGATTGTGCAGGATGGATATTTCCTCCAATATGATTCTGGTACTGTATATCTTCGTTTTTACACTTTTTCCAATTTATTTTGCTGAACTGATTTACATAACAAACTACTCTTAGTAGTGTCCAACCGGAAATCCGATTGAAATGAAAAGGTTAAACATTATTTCACATTTTTTCTTCTTATGACCTAAGCTTTGCAATCCAGAAGGTCTCTATGACGCTCGAGTAACTCCCCGTTTACCATAGTGGGCTCCTCTACTATTACGGCTACATCGAAGCAAGACAAGACAACTCTGATGCTAACTAATATTACCTATATGCTGCTTTTGAAGTTAATACTTTTGGCGCGCCACAGACAAATTTTTCGTGGGATGTGAATTGAATTCTAGCGTCACGCTCGGGAATGATAAGAAATTTTCGGTTAAACTCGGGACCATGCCCATTTGGCCATCTAGAAATGCGTCTAGAAACCCAGTTGTGCCATAATCTACATTTTTTTATGAATTAAACATTAAAAACAACACACAAAAATTCGAGAAGAGAAGATTAGAGATCTAAGATATTATATCTCTACGCCAGGGGTTCCCAAACTTATTTTGTTTACTGCCCACTATGAGAATAAATATTTTTTTCAATCATTTTCTACCTACTTAAAACACTATAACTTCAAATGAAACAAATTAATCATTGTGAGCTATATTAGCGAAGATTAAACATTTCGTCCGCCCTCCAAGCCTCTACACAATTCCCCGTTTTTTTTCTTGGTCTCTTACCGCCCCCCTTTAGCCCTGAAGCGCCCGCAAGGGGGCGTTATCGCCCACTTTGGGAAAGGCTGCTCTAAGCCCTGTAATTTCTTTGGAAACATTATATTTAACACTACTGTACGTATTGAAGACTTATGCTCACTCTATAAACACCAGCGCCAGTTTCTCGTACTCCCGCTCCGTCCTCTTCATTTCGGCCTCGATCTCCTCCGGGGTGCGGGTGACGCCGAGGGAAGGGGGGGAGGCGCCCGGAACTGCACTTGGTACTTCATCGGCTTGAGCGCTTTCGGGAGCTCAACTGGAAGTAATCCATAAGGTCAGTGGCGTCGCTAGGGGCGGGCGAAGTGAGCCCTTGCTAACGGCCTCGCACTAAAGGTACTGGTATAGTCCATTTCAACTAGAGAGCGAAAAACGGACATTTACCTTTTAGTGTTGCGCAGGGAAGACCAACCTTCTTTGCATCAAAAAAATATTTTAATACTTAACAACTATTTTGTCACTATCCAAATTCAGCTTTTCAGTTTTTACCTAACAATTATCATTATATTACTATTATCACTATTTAACTCAAAACTGTGAACAAGTTTTACATGTAACTATCTACCTACAAATTAGTAAATTAATTATCTGACATTGACAGGTGTAATTAGTTTAAGCTTTAAGTGTGTGCCAAATAAACTATTTATTATTATTACCTATTTAAAGGAAGCGATCCGAATCCAAGCGCATTCCAGAGCGGAATGTGGAGCCAGGAGGACTACGTAATAATATTTAACCGAAACATGTCAAAATAGGTTTGCAATATCTGGTTGACCTTGTCGCTCGCTTCGCCCTGTACCACGAAACACGGTAAATGCGTAAGCGATAGGGGAAACGATACATAAATGTATGGATAACGATACGCATCGTTTGTTTTCGGTGCTCTCGTGGTACCGTGGCGTGAACGTACATTTTTCGCTCTCTAGTTGAAATAGACTATAGATAAACAAGAACAAAATTTAAAATATTGATTTACCCCTGACTACCGCGGATCAACGAGCAACACGGAAGGGAGTAGGCATACACAGCGTTTCCCTTCTGTCAAAGTACAAGTCCGCGTGAACCATGGAGTTTGATAATATACTGTGGCCAAAGGCAGGGCTAGATTTGCGAATGGCGCTTTATTTATTATGTGTTAGTAATTTGGCTGTGTGAGTATGATCGGCAATGGATCGGTACAGGTATGTTTTGTATATAATAGTGCGGATTTGCGCTAGTGTGCAAATTTTCCCTCCCGCAAGAAATGACAGAAAGATTTGAACAATATTTTTAGCTAAGTAGCTTTTTCCCCTTCCGTGCTTGCGCGAAAGATCGAGTTGCTCGATGCCTCGGATTTATAATCTGCACAACATTCTACTAGTTAAGCCCTTTCATTTTAAACACAAATTCGCCACAAGTTCGCCATTTTGTGGTGGCGGCCATCTTGGATGAAACTTGTCATAGTGTATAGTGTTCTACTATCCAAGCCCTTTTATTTGATACCCATATTGAGGTAGGCTGTGAAGAAATATTTTGTGCGCCATTTTGTGGAGGCCGCCATCCGCCATCTTGAACCGATATTAACCAGACATAGCTAAAATCACCGGAATCACAGGAAATTAAACTTCAAATAAAAAAAGACATCGGAATCGACCCATCCGTTTGTGCTATACGGTGCCACAGCAAACACACACACAGACAGACAGACATCGACGTCAAACTTAAAACACAACTTTTTTGGTCGGTGTTAAAAATTAGAAATGCTTATTGACTCTTATGCGAATTGTAGGTTTTTTTTCTCATTCCGTAATACCTATTGAACTACAATATTACTAGTAAACTATCTATGTACTTAAATAATAATAAGCTTATTTGAAAAAAAAATAGTAGGTATATCAATACAACTTTTCTTGAACGAAACCAAAGACATAAACATAAACAGATATTTACCATTCCCAATAACAATAATAATAATATATATAATTTTTTTATATATTAATTTAAACTGAATTAAAAATTTAACCGAATAAAAAAAAACAAAATTAAAAATCAGAATTCACAAAACAATAAATACATTTGTTAATGAGCAGTGAGCTCCAATTTGGAACTCACTGCTCTGGAGTTTGGAGCCTCCAAACTAAGTGCAAGACTTGAGATCTTGGAGATCTTGGAGCTCGAGTGCGAAATTTCGAACAAAAAATTCGTTACAGTTAAACTATCAATTATTTATAATTTAAAGGAATATTTTTAGACAGTTATTATAATGAAACAACGTCTAAATAGAAAACAAAATATTAAAAAAAAAAACAACTTTACAAAAAGAAACTAAGACAAGAATATTATCTAATCGTGTCTGACAAACTATTAATTAAGCTATCGACGGTATATGAACTATTATTTACTATGGTTAGTTAGTTTGGCGGGGCCTTTTTTCGCATTTAGCCTCTCAATTGGGCCATTGTGCGTGGCTCATACTACCCTCGAACTATTTACCATATAAACAACCTATGAGTTCCTCGGTGCCATCATACGTAAGAGTTTGTAAAACAAGAGTGTTAATCAAAAATTATGTTAATTAATGAGTTAGTAATGTTAACCTGTTTATACTTGATTACGCGCGTGAAATGGGAATTTGATTGAACCGAGTTACTCGGCCGAGTACTCGGTTGAAAAAAAATTGAACCGAGTAAAACTCGGTACTCGTTACTCGGCAAAAGTGTTACTCGGCGCATCTCTAATAATAATAAGTCATGGTTTCATGTGTTTTTTACAAAATGTGTGTTATTTTCGGACATTGACGAGATATGACAAAGGCGCCCTGACTATGTAACCATAATAAGTTGTTGTATTTGACATATCAATAAATAATTCTATTCTAATTACTATTGGTAGACAATTCACACACAACACCATCTGACCCCAAACTAAGCAAAGCTACACATATATAGTTTTAAATACATACTTGTTATAAATAGAAACACCCAGACACAGTGCAAACATTTGAATTCATCACACAAATATTTGCACTGGGTGGGAATCGAACCCACGACCCTTGGCTTCGCAGGCAGAGTTACTACCCACTAAGGAGGGCACGAGGCCAGTCAATAGGGATGTTAACAATTTTCGGAACTGCTTTTATTTTGAAGATTGATCCTTGTTTACCGTAAAAATAACATTTTATTTCAAAATATTAGTATTTTCGATGAGTAAATATACAATATCAGACAAATTTTGAATTTTGCCGCTAAAACACTAACGACTGACATGACGTCACTAGTCGCAAAACATTGGTCGTGATTCATGACTGTATGTCAAGTTTATGTGTTTTCTTATCATTACTTGAATACAAACAATCAAAATTGTCGTTGCTAAGATCGCAAACTATAATAAAAATGCAGAAAAGTAAACAGTTTGTTTTGCGACTAGTGACGTAAGAATTCATATTGGTGTTTCCAGTCACGTGACAACAGATTAATAACATAGCATTTAAAATCATTTATGATACATTTATTACGTAATATTACATTATAATAATGTGATTTTCGATATTCTATTAATGCAAACTATCATAAAATTAACATTAAACATTAATGTGTGATGAGTGCTAACATCCCTATTGTTTAAACAAATTATGTTAAACTTGTGTGTGATATTTCAACACTATTGACCTACAATACCCCTAAATACTCAATAATTTACTACACCACTAACAATAGAATAATAATTAACTTATTCTCTTTAGATATCTGTGTTATAAGTTAGTTACGTCTAAAACACTTTATAGTTATTCAAAATTATCTATCATATTTAATCTCAAGAACCTTAGATCACAAATCTTACAGTTAGATATGAATCATCTTTTTGTAGTGGTAGTACTCTTGGCAGAGTCCGCCTGGGGAAGTACCGCACCATTGGCAGTTATTCTACCGCCAAGCAGTAACGTGCAAACATTACTGTGTTCCGGTTTGAAGGGCAATGTTTCCAGAGAAATTACAGGGCTTAGAGATATAACATCTTACGTCTCTGGGCGACGAGCGCAGTGCAGTGCTAGGTAATGATTTGGACTCTTCATGTTCCAATAGCTGCTTGTCACTGTGCTGTTATGTGTCAGGCATGTTGCTTACCATCAGGCACATGTCTTGATCGTCTCGTCACACTTTATTTAAAAAAAAAATCTTAGATATCTGGGTGACGAGCGCAGTGCTAGGTAATGATTTGGACTCTTGTAACAATAGCTCCTTGAAACTCTGATACTATGGGCAGGCTTGTTGCTTACCATCAGGCACATGTCTTGATTGTCCCGCCGCCGCCATTAAAAAAGTGGCATTGAGATAAAACCTTAGAGGCCAAAATATTTTCAAATCATGTTAGAAGTCACGTAAGCGCCATCTATTATATTATTTTTAAATAAGTATTTTATCTTATTTAAAAACGCCCAATTGGATCAAAGATAAATCGCGTCCACAGATTATAATATAACGACAGACCTGTCAATATCATAAACAATATCGAGTGATTATTCCAGCTACCATAAGTACAGAGATTAGATAAGTTCTACCTACCATATCACCACTATCTCTCAATACTTGCAATATCTCACACAAAAAACGTGAATAATACGTAATTAGATACAGGATTCGCGAAAAATAACATCAAAATCACACATTCCAGGTCTAAAAATACGTAAAAAAGTGTACTATCACCGTTTTAATACGATAGTGTGAATCGTAGTGACCGAGAAAGTGTTTAAAAGTGATCAAAGTGTTGTGCGATAAACATTATTTGTCAATAATATGGCGATGTGACTCAACGTATTAGATATGTAATTTGTAAGAATGGATTTGGATTCAGTCATTGCACCATGGGTTTGAGGATAATGTAAGTAATATTCAAAGAGTTTACATATACTAAGTACGTACAGAGTTAGGACAAACGCTTTATACCGAAAGCACGGCCGCCTAATTAAAACGGCTATGGTTTTGTTATTGCTGTCTCTATAATTTCAAGCGAGAAGAAAAGAGAGAGCATTATCAAAGCTAAGACATTTTTTCGCTAGGCGGTAGACCCCCGTGTCAGATCACTCTTGTTTTGTCACTGTTGTGGAAGTGTCATACTTCTATCGCGGCTCATCACTCCGTTTCCATAGCTGACATACACCTCATCTGCTTACGATT
The DNA here is from genome assembly GCA_017562165.1 of Ectropis grisescens. NCBI lineage: Eukaryota > Metazoa > Arthropoda > Insecta > Lepidoptera > Geometridae > Ectropis > Ectropis grisescens. The sequence continues at coordinate 9,748,353 of CM029796.1, read as the reverse complement.
GGTACAAAAGAACCGTTCGGAAAATAAACTTGAGAGGTGTCAAGGGACACCCGGATGGAACGAAGTTCCTTTCGATTAATTAGTGAAGGATTTTTAATTTTTTTATTATTTATTATTTACAAAAAACCTGTATACACTCAACAAAAATAATCGTCGCGACACCACACTGTTCAATGCGAAATAGAAATGAAAATATCTGGCTTGCTTTCTATAAGAGAGAGAGAGAGACAGACAGAGAAACATGCGACGCCGCACAGCTTACAATAGCAAAAAGTGTCGTGACAACTTTTCGAAGATTTTTTTCCGTCTAGCCCCCTTTCACAACGCGCGATAAGGAACTTCGTTCCAAAACCTGATCTATTTACTTATTCTTTATAAAAGGCAATATTCATTTAAATAACTTATATCTAATGTTATGCGCAGGCATGAACTCAGACTACATAACCAAAAAATGTGTGTGGACTTATGTACGCCAACATCACCCATAGAATCAGCGAGCAACACGGAAGCCTTCCGTGCTCGCGCGCAAGATCGAGTTGCTCGATACATAGGATATATAGTAAAACTAGCGGCCCGTTCCGACTTCGCTCGGATATTGCCACATAAAGCCCATTAATCGAAATATAAAAAACTATCCTATCTTTTAAGTTGGATCAATCTACACACGGTGCCCAAATTTGATTAAAATCGGCTAAGTAGTTTAGGAGTCCATCGCGGACAAACATCGTGACAGGAGATTTATATATATTAATTAAGATTAAGATATTACGAGTATCTTCAACGCAAGATGTACCTACTAACCTGAAGTTAGTGGCAATGTTTACTGTTTTTGTAGTAGTAGGACTCTTGGCAGAGTCCGCCTGGGGAAGTACCACACCTTTGCCAGTTATTCTACCGCCAAGCAGTAATGTGTAAATATTACTGTGTTCCGGTTTGAAGGGCAATGTTTCCAGAGAAATTACAGGGCTTAGAGATATAACATCTTAGATCTATGGGCGACGAGCGCAGTGCAGTGCTAGGTAATGATTTGGACTCTTCATGTTCCAATAGCTGCATGTCACTGTGCTGTTACGTGGCAGGTATGTTGCTTACCATCAGGCACATATCCTGCTCGTCTTATAGGCAATATCTTTAAAAATAAGGCTCCAACACTCCCAGACACTTATCTTGGGCCGTTTTGCTTAACAGACGCTTTAAAACTCCCAAAATAATAATAATAGAGTTTTAAAGCATCTGTTAAGCAAAACGGCCGACGGAAAGTGTCTGGGAGTATTAGTAGGCCCCAAAAAATTATTTTTAAAGATATTGCCTATAACATACCTACGTGAAAATCAGTTATCAGAAAATACGTGAAGTAAGTAATGTATCTTCTGGACCCCATATCTCAAAATTGTCCGTCTAAGCAAGTTAGCGGGTAAGCATGTGTTCTTAGTACGTACTAACTCTACTCAATCGTCCACATTTCATCCATCAGAAAATACGTGACGTCTGGCGGCTCTGGGATCTTACTCTAATAGATATACGATAGATCCTGGAATGACATTAAATTATTTGATATTATGATAGTATGTACATAGAACATAGAATAAAATATCGCATGTACCAACTTTAATTTTGATAATATCATTTTGTTTAACTTACTTTATGATCATTCAAAGCTGGATGGGCAAGTCCATTTTAAAAGTACGAAATTATTAGAAAATGTATTTACCATTGGACCCATTCAATTTAAAGTGACTTTTGTTGTTAAACAAGTTTCCTAAATGCAATATTTAATATAGCTAACATACAAAACTTTACGCGCGACGCATAGAAAATACCAGACGGTGACGTCACGTTTTAGTAGTGTTTTTGTACGAAGCGTTTTTAGGAAAGTCCAACATTTTTTTACCGATGCATTCAGCGTTTTTACAAAACTTCTTATTTTTTTCAGTTTAATAGAGAAATGACATAGCGATTATCCGGCATTTTGCGAAATTCCTTGGATTTTTCCGGAGTTACGTTTATTAAATCATCCTCCGACATAATTATAAATCATCATCATCTTTAATAAATAAATTAAAGTATGAAATGACAATCATATTCATAAGCCTTCTAAGATTATTAATGTTAATGTGTGTATGTGTTTGTTGGTCACGTCGTAACGTACCTATAGAACAAATCGGGCTGAAGTTTGGAACGCAGTTAGATTATAATTTGGAATAAACTATAGGCTATTTTTTAACCCGAGAATATAACGGGAACTACCAGGGTAAAACCGTGGCGTGGGGCTAATAGGCATGACGACAGGTCCTGCAAATATAATAAATTATTTGATATAATGACAGTATCTAGAATAAAATGTGTACCAATTTTAATATTGATATTTTTTAATTTAACTTACTTTATGAATTTTATGATCATTCAAAGCTGGATAGGCAAGTCCATTTTAAAAGTACGAAGTTATTAGAAAATGTATTTACTTCCCATTGGATAACCTATTCAATTTCAAGTAACTTTTGTTATGAAACCAGTTTCCTAAACGGAATATTTAATATAGCTACCATACAAATTTTACGCGCGACGCATAGAAAATACGACACAGTGACGTCACGCTTCAGTAGGGTTTTTGTATGAAACGTTTATAGGAGAGTCCCAAATTGTGATTTTAAAATCGTGATGTCACGGGAAGTTTTTAAGATAACAAAGTAATTCTTTCACCTATGTTTCAGATATTGAGTACCTTAGTACTTTTTTGATGGCACATTTAATAAAAAATGAGTCGTCATGCCTATTCATAAAATATCATATTTATGTTGCATGGAACTCCAAGTATTATATGCAATATTACCTAGGCATTGTAAGGAATTCCTGAATTCTACACACTTCCGGTAACATTTAGATGATACAGATAAAACTTACACCATATTTCTCTCGCTCTTAGTGATAAAGTCGCCCATTCTTACTTTGTTTTATAGTGTTTTTGTGTTTTGTTTTATTATTTAAGTGCAATAAAAAGTTTATATATTAACAAATCTATCTCTTTATTGTTAATAGGTATGCGTTTGCCTGATATCTCGCCTAATATAAATAATCTTGGCAAAAAAATCTTAAAAAAGAAACCATACAATTAAGTAGATAGTATCTGTGAAACTTATCTAAATCCCAGAAATTGCCGTGATACTGTGATATATTTAGTGAATGATTTAATCTAAGTATACTAAAATTTTAAAGCTGGAGAGTTTGTTTGTTTGAACGCTAGGATCTCGGGTACTACTGGTCAAAATTAAAAGACTCTTTTGTTCTATTGGATAGTCCATTTATCGAGGAAGGCTATACAAACATCACGCTACTATAAATAGGAGCGGAGCATGAATGAAGAATGTAACAAAAACGGGGGAAAAATATTTTGAGACCGTGCGTTGACGTGATAGCATGTGTCTAAAGTCTAAAGGCACAAGTTCGCGCTGAGACCGCGACAGGAGAGCGAGACCGGATACCGCGACAGGAGAGCGAGACCGGAGACCACGACAGGACAGCGAGACCGGAGACCGCGACAGGAGAGCGAGACCGGAGACCGCGACAGGAGAGCGAGACCGGAGACCGCGACAGGAGAGCGAGACCGGAGACCACGACCCCGAGTTCACCCGAAAAGCTATTATCATACCCGAGCGTGACGCTAGATTTCAATTCACAGCCCATGAAAATTCTGTCGAAGCGCGCTAAAAGAAGTTTTCACTTCAAAAAATTCAATCTAAATGCGTTTTATACAAAATTAAAAAATTCGTGTGATCTTATTTTCTTCTTTACAACGGACGGTATAATATAATTTCACAAGTAAGTTATTAAATGCAATAATTAGAAAAACAAAGAATCATAAAATTACAAAACTAAGACGAACATTAAAAAAAAAACGAAATGCGCAACCGTTGATGTCTTTCTTTGCAACCTGCTCTGTCCTTAGAAGTTTGCATAACTCTATCTCGCTTTGTCCGATCATTCGTGGAAAGTAGTACACGTCACACGGGTATTCGGCTTATAGCGCGACTTCTTACCTCGTCCTGCGCCCTCGCTGGTGACTTGTGAATGTAAGCGAGATTCATTTCATCGCCGATCAACAGGGTATTTAATGTGTGGTCTGGATCATGATAAAAAGTAGCACATTTACTTTATATCGGGTGAAAATAGCGGAGCTCTACTAGTCTATGTCAAGCAAGCAACTTGCTCTGTCATCATTGACATGTAGGTATCATTTCACAATTATATCAGCATGACTCTCAACAATTTATATTTTAATAACAATGCTTCACTACATACGACACCTTGCCAGTTATTCTACCGCCAAGCAGTAATGTGCAAACATTACTGTGTTCCGGTTTGAAGGGCAGTGTTTCCAGAGAAATTACAGGGCTTAGAGATATAAGATCTTAGATCTCTGGGTAACGAGCGCAGTGCAGTGTTAGGTAATGATTTGGACTCTTCATGTTCCAATAGCTGCGTGTCACTGTGCTGTTATGTGTCAGGCATGTTGCTTACCATCAGGCACATGTCCTGATCGTCTCGTCACTCTTTATTTAAAAAAAATGTATAATAAAATAAAGTCAATCAATCGGTTTGGTGGTTTATGAAATATGAACCAAAAACTAAAATTTGCGTACAATTTTCAGGATGACGTAGTTGTAGATTTCACAAAAGTTATGAAATGAAAATCCTGTCAATACGAAACTGTGTAAACTGTGTGTGCATTAATTAAAACTTGTTTTGCACTAAAAGGGTAAAATAAACTATTTTCGAACAAAAAATTAAACCGACTTCAAAACTACAAATAGGCAACATCAGATGTCATCCTACAGATGGCCATCAGGGACAGAAATGCGGCCGTTGTGGAGGCTCTGGGCCGGGAGGAGGCAGCTTAGGCAAATGGCAAAAGGCAATTAGGCAAACACTCGATGTTGAGTCGATTACTAGCGGAATCCCAACCGGTAGTGATCGGCTCTACAGACGAGCACTAGAATTAGATTTTAAATGTACCCAACTCCCTCCTATTTTCCTCTTCTTCTCCTTATCCAAGAAATGTGTAAAAAAAAATATAATTGTAATGACAAAGATCACGGGACCCCGGAGTCTGTGGAGTGGCTAATTTAAAAAAAAAACTACAAATAGGCACTCAAAGGTGAAAAATAAATTAATATCATTATTATAAGCACTGGGTAGCGCTCATGATAATGATATAAATAATGATATATAATGGTACCTACTCTATGCTTTGTAATTTCGTTTCGTTGATGAAATATGTATGATTTGCATATTTAAAACTTGATTCTTATCATCGATATAAAACACTAGATGTGCCCTCCCTAACAGGGAGATGAGATGTCCCTCCCTCCTCAGGCGCACTGCATTATGTCATCGTTGGGAAAAGTGAGCTCACTTTTTCCGTTCTAGTCGGTTGCAGGAAGCGGTGAACGCCGGACGTTTACCTATCACCATTCGTTGTCAACAACCAAAATAAGTAGAACCACAGCATATCTCGCCGCTAGCGATTCTAGGGGTCAAGTAGATAGGTCTGGTTGTGTGTAACCAACTTATGCTACACACAGAACCACAGTTTTCTACCAATTTCAAGGTGCTCAGGGCATATCTATTAGTTTATATCGATGATTCTTTTATACTAAAATACTTTTTCGTAAAATCGATGAGTCATTTTATAGTTACCGCAACTGACTGTCCAAAACTGTCGACTATTCAATAGTATCTAATCAGGCTTTAACATAATACAGGGATTAATACTTATATAGCGACCTCGCCGTTAAATATAAGGAAAAACACAAAACAGGAAGTAATAAAAAATTTCAAGAAGCTCTCAATATACTTTAGCAGTGGTAGGGCTCTTGGTAGAGTCCGCCTGGGGAAGTACCACACCTTTGTCAGTTACTCTACCGCCAAGCAGTAATGTGCAAACATTGCTGTGTTCCGGTTTGACGGGCAATGTTTTCAGAGAAAGCTTAGAGATATAACATCTTACGTCTCTGGGTGACGAGCGCAATGCAGTGCTAGGTAATGATTTTTAGTCTTCATTTTCCAATAGCTGCATGTCACTGTGCTGTTATGTGACAGGCATGTTGCTTACCATCAGGCACATGTCCTGCTCGTCTCGTCTCTTTATTAGGGGATGCTCTACAGACTTTCAGAGAGTCCTCAAAATGCAGAAGAGAGCCATAAGAGTATTAGCCGGTGCTAAATTTAAGGAGAGTTGTAGGGAACACTTTAAACATTATAAAATACTGACATCTGTTGCACATTATATATTAGAAGTTATAAAGTACATTAGGTACAATCTTAATAAATTTGTGTCAGTTGAGATGCAAGATAGGAGATCAGGACTGAAGCGGACTGTTTTAAACCCAATAGGGTCCTCCAGGTTGACTATTGCGAAGAAGTCACCTATACAGATGGGGCGTATTCTGTACAATCATTTGCCCGAAGATTTGAAGGCAATCCCTAATGACACCGCTTTTATGAACAAACTGAAAGAACTTCTATTGGAGAGAACGCTGTACAGCATTAATGAGTACACAAGTACAAAATATGATGACAATGTTTTATAAATAATGACGTAATCGAACTGTGCATTCCTACTATTTTTATATTATGAAAAGTATCACATTTATAGGAAATAATTGAATTTTTGAAATTGAAACAACTGCCCCTTTACAGCAACATTGTATTAATTGTTTAATTGTATATTTTGACGAGACATATTTAAGCCCTGTTATTCATTGTTTTGCAACCTATTAATGTAAGAAATGTTAATTGAATGTTTAAATATGTCAATAAAATTATTCTATTCTATTCTATTCTTTAAAAAAAATATCTAATAGTTAAAGTGGGAGATTATGTCAGTAAGAGTAGAGTAGAGAGAAAGTGGTATCATTCGGTGTGCCTCAGGGAAGTGTGGTAGGCCCATCGCTCTTTTTATTATTTTAATTTATATTAATGATCTCTGCAACATGAAACTTGAAAATGTTCAAGTATTTTCCTACTCAGATGACACTGCTATTGTTGTCTCTGGGCACTCTCGGGACGAAGTTCGTAGAAATAGTGAGACTAGAGATGGACCCCAGACGGACTCTGCAAAGGGTCACTACATAGACTCTAGTCAAGTAATAATTTCTTCTTCTTCTTCCAGAGTGTACAGCTACGTGTTATTCTTCTCCGTGGAATGTTTCAAGAACGACAAATGCCTGACGGGGTACATGACCGACGTGCAGTCATGGGTCGACGACAAGGGCGTCCTGACCAGCACTGTGGGTGAGTGGCCATAACATCAGTCATAAAGACCTTGACTAGAGACTAGACTCGTGACCACGGCGGTTGTAACGCTGCCGAAACGTCGAGGTGATTAAATTATAGTTTTGATCGTGATTAAGTAAAGTGTTTAAATAGGCATGACGACTCATTTTTGATTGTGTCTTCAAAAGGCTACTCAATAACTGAAAAATAGGTGAAAGAATTACTTTGTTATCTTAAAAACTTCCCGTGATATCACGATTTTAAAAGCACAATTTTAGACTTTTACAAAAGCGCTTCATGCAAAACACTACAGAAACGTGACGTCACACTGTCGTATATTCTATGCGTCGCGCGTAAAGTTTGTATGGTAGCTATATTAAATATTGCGTTTAAGAAACTGGTTTCATAATAAAAGTCAGTTGAAAGTAAATGGGTTATCCAATGGTAAATACATTTTCTAATAATTTCGTACTTTTAAAATGGACTTGCACAGCTTTGAATTATCATAAAGTAAGTTGAAGTAAAAAAATATCAAAATTAAAATTGGTACATATTTTATTCTATCTAAACACTATCATTATATCAAATCTATACTAATATTATAAAGCTAAAGAGTTTGTTTGTTTGTTTGAACGCTAGGATCTCGGGAAGTGCTGGTCTGAATTGAAAGATTGTTTTTCTATTGGATAATCCATTTATCGTGGAAGGCTATATAGGCTATAGAAAATAACGCTACTATTAACAGAAGCGGAGCATGAATCAAGAATGTAACAAAATCGGGGAAAAATATTCCTTTTAGAGAGTTTTCGTACGTTTCGTGTTTTGACATGACACATGACAGCATGTGTCTAAGATTGCGTCATTGAATATCACAGATTACATACCTCTTGAATATAAAACCTTTTCTATTACCGACAATTTCCGACAGGTGGCGTAGCAGGTAGATGAAGAGGTGTTTTGTTTGAAAGCGAAATTCTCAGGAATGGCTGAACCGATTTCTAAAATTTTTTTCACCGTTGGATATGTGCGGGATCTCGATGAGTGCTATATATGTTCCACGGGCGAAGCCGGGGCGGACATCTAGTAATTTAATATAATTGCAAGTAACCTGTCGTCGTGGCTATTATGTGCACGCAAATGTTTAAAAACAATATTTAACGTCAGTCATACTGAATATCATGTTATTCGATCTTGTACATACACTGCTAGGCAATAGGAGACATACATGACATATGGAGTGTCCTTGAGCCTCTAGCTATTAAGTTAAGTGTATTGTTTCAAACATTAAAAATGTCTCATTGGGTAGCTGGGTACTATACTGGCGTGCAGTCATGGGTGAACGAGAAGAGAGTTCTACCCACCGCTGTGAGTAATTGGCCAGAACATCAGTCATCCTAAGAGGTTGCCTGGAAGAGATCGCTTTTAGTGATAAGGCCGCCCACTGTCGCACTATTTTACTATGTTTTTGTTTGTTTTTTGTTATGTATCCTTTTTTTTGGTGTGTCAATAAAGAGTGTCAATAATATTATCTATCTATATATCTTACTGAATATGATGTAGTTCTGGTCTGGAGATGAAGTCTCTTTGTCCTTCCAGCTATCGATATTACCTGGTACATTTATCAGTGGATTGTTTAAAAAATGAAAATCGCCTGATTGGGCTGAATACTGACGTGCAGTCATGGGTCAACAAGAAAGGTGTTTTGACCAATACTGTGGATAAGAGGCCATAACATAAGTCTACTCTCTGAATTGTTTGAAAAGCGAAAAAGGTCCGTACAAAAATCACGCGACTAGGAGAAATGATCGAGGGTTGCAAGCTCTTCAACTTGCACTCAGTTGGACAGCTTACAAGTGACGGCATAGTGCTGAATCTTATTATTTTATACCCTTTCATCATCCTACATAGGTCTCCTGGTGGTGCATTTGACCCATAAATTTTGTTCACGGGCCTGTAGCCTGTAGTCTAAAAGCTGGATGCACCCTTGAGTTTGGGCACATCCACTGATTTATATCGATATTTTTAACGTGATACCGTCTTAGAAATCAACTAGTCTTGCCCTCAGTTCCACGAGCGTTTTTTTTCACGCGCGTTTTTGTGGTTTTTAGTTATTTCGCCCTGTTTATTTCCCTCAAGTAAAATTAGTCTAAAGCCTAAAATGATGACAATTTTTACAAATGCTACAGATAGTGTAAAAACTTATCTTATTAGGTAATCCTACTAACATTATGAATGTCAATGTATGGATGTTTGGATCTTTGGATGTTTGTTGCTCAATCACGAACGTATGCACGGATCGACCGAGGTAAACGAGGAGGAAAAACCGAGGTGCACTGATGGTAACTTAATAGAGAAAATAATTACTTTATTAATAGTTGAAAAAAAAAATTGGCAGTCATAGGAACTGCCGATAGAAGTGAAGACTTATAACTCAGAATTTGATAGCTTACTTTGGAAATAGCGCAGGTGAAACCAGAGGGCGTGTTTATGAGCATGGCCATCTAGAAATCCTGACGCATTTCTAGTTATCGATGGCCAATGGCTATGATCTTGAGTTCATCCGAAGATATCTTTATCATTCCCGAGCGTGACACTAGAATTCAATTCACGGCCCACGAAAAATCTGTCTGAGCGCACCTAAAGAAATTTTCAGAACAAAGATCTTTTCCGCAGAGTTCCACACGTCGATAGACCTGTCAGCGAACTCAAACCCGGTGCCGATTCTGCAGCAGAAGATGACCATCATGAGGTCTTCAGCAGAGGTGTCCGTCAAATACCTCAGCATGGCACGGTGCCGGCTTACGAGAGTACCTACTGTAAGTATCACTACACATATAGACTACAGGTCTGTGAACAAAATGTATGGGGCAATTGAACCACCAGGAGACCTATGTAGGATGATAGAAGGGTATAATATAATAAGATTCAGTACTATGCTGGCATTTGTAAGCTGCCCAACCGAGTGCAAGTTGAAGACTTAATTTGTATAGTTTCAATACCTCTTCTAATCCATTATTCCGCAACGCCGTACAAAAATCATGCGACAAAGAGAAATGATCGAGGATGAGAACCCCCCCCCTCTTCAATTGTACTCAGTTGGACAGCTTACAAGTGACGGCATAGTGCTGAATCTTATTACTTTATACCCTTCTATCATCCTACATAGGTCTCTTGGTGGTTCGTTTGACTCATAAATTTTGTTCACGGGTCTGCAGTCTATAGACACACCATAATCTATTAAACCCACAGTATAAAGAAATACTACTAGTAGTTCATCGCCTTTGATCTTGGGCGAAACGCCGATGATGTCTAGACACGGGTAGGGTTGTCGCAAACAAAAATGGTTATTACCAAAATAAAGTTAAAACATACGGGAGACGTCAGCCCTGAGCCGCGCTCCTGCAATACTAACATTGTAATGTAGGCAATGCAGGAGCGCGCTTCCCGCGTCTCAGCCCGCACGCCCCGCACGATTGCCCCGTCTAGACGGCTTCGTCGAACGACTGTATTTAAACCATACACCCGTTCAAGCCGTCCATACTTCCGTTATTTTGCCGGGATATAATAGCCCATGTATTCTTCCAGACTATAATCTGCCTGTTATCCAAATTGCAATCTGATCCGTTCATACGTTGCGACGTGATTGAGCAACAAACATCTATACATTGGCACCTATACTAATATTATACATTTTAGTATTAAAATTAACGTGGTTGTTACACATATTTAATTGAATAACGGGACACTCACGTATATACGGTCGGTCAATCCGACTCGAGTTTCGGCCGCGTCCGGCGGCCTTTTTCAAGGCGAGTGCACACGCGCGGTGGCTGCCCGTTTGGCACTGCGGGCTGCCGCACGTCGCGCACGCAAGCTCAACGGCTGTTGCGGGGGTGCAGGTGAGGGGGTGCGAGAGGGTTGCGCAGGTATACACTCGAACTCTTCATCACTGGTAAGCTGCGAGTCGGGAACATTGCAGCACACTGAGCTCACTGTGTCTTCACTCATATTACGAACACCATACCGAGCACTATGGAGGCACGGCTTCCAAGCGGGCGGCACATGCCATCCTCCATCTCTATTAAAGGTCGGACGCTTACCGATTTCGATGGCCTCCCTGACCTTACGGGGTACAAAGAACTTCTCCCGTGCCAGGACCTCCGCCTTATCGAATCGAATAAAATGTTGGGCGTCCGACCTAAGAGCATGTTCCGTCACCGCAGAGCCGTTAACATCTAAATTTTTCATGGCGCGTATGTGCTCCGTGAGTCTTGTGGACACATTTCTCCGTGTTTCCCCTACGTAACTTCTGCCACAATCGCAAGGAATCATGTACACTTCCGGAACACCCAAAGGGTCTTTGTCTTTTGGACTCGAGTCGGATTAACCGACCGTATATACGTGAGTGTCCCGTTATTCAATTTAATATTATAAAGCTGAAGAGCTCGTTTGTTTGAACGCGCTAATCTCAGGAACTACTGAACTGATTTCAAAAATTATGCACACTGTACGCGATCTCTGATAGGCTAGATAAGTACCTACCACGGGTGAAACCGGGGCGGATCACTAGTTTATAATATCTAGGAGGTCCCACAAAGAAATATCGACTGGAGACGCACAATTTCTTAATGTTGCCACGATATAAGTGAAAATTAAAATAAGAAATACTTATATTAATAATTACAAATACAAATTATTTGGAAATTGAAAATTAGTACCTAGGTATATATACCTAGTAAGCACAGCAACACGAGAATAACATGTGGCGAAATGATTAGTATCTATGACCAAGAATAAATGAATAAAAAATTACGCGGTTCGGAAATAGGGTTTGAGTAGCAAATTTTTTAGTGTTTGCTATTTATTTATTTTATAGGTATTTCGCTAAAAATGCATATACGAGTATATGTTGTGTTTAATTTGCAAGTGTAAGTGCTGTGATGAAAATAGGTATCATTTTGTGTGTTTACGTAGTGAAAGTGCTGTGATAAAACAGTAATACAAGTATATTACAACAAAAACTTTTTTTTCAATGGATGTGAAATGCAAATTTAATATTTCGTGACAAGTTCAATTAATGCCATTAGTGTGGTAAGCACCTAGAAGTTAATGTCGGTATAAAAAGATATAAATATAATAAACACAGGTTCACGGGGACTATATTATCTTTCTCGCTCTGACGCGCTTGTTCACTGTAATTCGTTTCTCGCTCTAGCATCCCGAGTTCATCCGGAAATTATTATCATATCCGAGCGTGACGGTAAAATTCATTTCACAGCCCACGAACATTTTGTCTCAACACGAAGTTTTCACTACGAAAATTGGCAGTCATAGGAACTGCCGATAGAAGTGAAAACTTATAAACTCAGAATTTGATAGCTCACTTTGAAAACTACGGAAACCGGAACTTGAAACCAGAGGGCGTGGCTGTGAGCATGACCATCTAGATATGCTGACGCATTTCTAGAAAACCAATGGGAGATGCTGGCGCATTTCTGCATTTCTAGATGGCCAATGACAAAGGTACCGAGTTTACCCGAAGATTTATTATCATACCCGAGCGTGATGCTAGAATTCTATTCACAGCCCATGAAAAGTCGGTATGTGGCGCGCCAAAAAATATTTCACTTTAAGAATTTATCTGTTGACAATGCAACCACGTCATACCTTGTTATAAATACTCGATTAAGATGGCGGATAGTGGTGTTTTCAACTTAATACCGATAATCTCTGGTAGCCGAGTGCTGTCACTGATACCAATCTTAGTTGATCGACAGAGATAACGGATAATTGATATAATGCAGACATATTTGCAAAATTGCTAGCTTATCGGGTTTTTTATCGGACACACTTCGGAGAGTGTTTTTTTTCACTATAATAGGTTCGCATTTGACCACCATCTCGCCTGATGTTAAGCGACGATGAGGTCTACGATTGAGCGTCCTAGAAGAAACCGATTCACTCTCGATTTGAAGACACCAAGATTGTAACCATCGGGAAAACCCCTCTCAGGCAACGCATTCCACAACCTAGACGTTCTTATCACAAACGTGGAGTCAAATCTCTTCGTTCGCATTTTTTGAACCTCAACCATGAAACGATGTCGCCCTTTTTGTGGAACGAGAAGTCCGATAGAGGAAAGGGCAAGGTGCTATTAGATCATGCAGATCAGTTGCACACTCTCCGAAGTGTATCCGATAAAAAACCGATATACTTACGATTTTGCAGCGATGATGAAGACTTTGAAGTCTTTTACGCACAAGAGTGTCATTGCCTATGAGTCTTTCGGCACGTCTCTCAATCAGTGCAACTGATCTGCATGATCTTAAACCACCTTGACCTCTTTTCAATCGTACTTCTCGTAACTCGAAGAAGCGGCACCGTTTCATGGTGTATATTCCAAAGATACGGACGAAGAGGTTTGACTCTACGTTTGTGATAAGAACGTCTAGGCTGTGGAATGAGTTGCCTGAGTGGGTTTTCCCGATAGTTATAATCTTGGCGTCTTCAAATCGAGAGTGAATCGGTTTCTTCTAGGTAAACACGATCGATCGTGGACCGCATCTTCGCTTAACATCAGGCGAGATGGCGGTCAAGTGTAAAGCTATAAAAGTTAAAAAACATTGAACTCATTTTAAACGCATAATTTTGTACAATAATAATGTCTTTATTTGAAAGGAACAGCGCCGCAATACCCCACAATCTTTTCTAAGCGCGTGCCAAAAGAAATTATAACTTCAAACCACGGAGCTAATACAAAGAGGAGCTGCCCTAAGCAACTGTGCACTGTGATTTTCAACTAGGTCCTGACGTCATCATGGCGGGCGGGGCCTAAGTTAGTGTGCTATCAGCGTTCGTCAGGTGCACATGTGAGGAGACTCGCATTAAGGCCGTCGCAGACGTAGCTATAATAAATTTATATTTTCATATTTTCGTGACGTCAGCAAAATATACCGTAATCTATTCATATTGTGGCATATTAACATAGCAAGACATATTTTGAGTGTACAGCATGTTTCAATACTGTCTGCGCGCACGTCACGAGTCTTTTGATATTTTTAACCCCCGACGCAATAACGACGGGGTGTTATAAGTTTGACATAACTGTACGTACTACGATGCTACGTGTTTGTAGCATCGTAGCTCTCAAACGGATAAACCAATTTTGTTTTTGTATTAGGTACACACCAACCAATTTTGTTTTGTTTTTGGGTTGGGTAAACTTGATGGGGTAATGTCGTTAAATTACCAAGATCATATGGCCATCTTCCAGTTTCATTATCAGGCTCTTATTACCATCAAGCACCCAAGTACTTGTCAAGGCGAATAAAACGAGCTCAATCTCGATGGTGTTATGTCGTTTAGTTAGGTACGAGATTCCTATGGTTATTTTCCAGCTTCATCATCAGACCATGGCTTCCATCTAGCACCAAGACAACTAAAACGAACCCTATTTTAATAGGGTTTCGTCGTTTCATTACAGAGTTCCTATGACCCACTTCCAGATCCATCATCAGACCTTAACAATGATGAACAATGGTGAAACACGCTGTACATTCAAAATATGTCTTGCTATACCATAATTTATATGAATATGCCTTAATATATATTAAGGTATATTTTGATGACGTAACAAAAATATATATTGTAGCTGCGTGTGTGGACACTCGAGGATTTGTATAGAAAATATACGGAAATATGTCCAGCTATGAAATATGAAAATATATATTATACCTACGTCTGCGACGGCCTTTATAAGTACGTCCTATCTCATTAAAACTTTTGACATCTAGTGTAAGGTAGCTAAACTATGAAGTAACATCAACATCAACCTAAGCTAGTAGTTTTGGTATTAGCCGATAGATGGAATATTGAGAAGTGGGCGGGGCTTAATACCCCCTCAGTGCCCCCTCATCCCGCAAACTATCACGCGTCATTTCATATGGAAATTTAATTACTACACCTCCTCTTTGTATTCGCTCCGTGCTTCAAACTCTTTTTTACTTTTTGAGTCGTGGTCATGTCACACTTCAGTGGTAGCCCACCTAGGAAACGATGGGCCAGGGGGGAGGGGCCATAATAAAAATAAAAATGTATTATAACAGAAGCATACGATAGTGAAGTTTCGGCGAATGTCAATAGATGGCGCCACGGATTGAATTAGAACCCGCTAACGTTTTTTGACCAGCGATCTACATACAGCCAGTGTGTCGTCTCGTCCATTGCGGATTGCGGTAACCAGATCGATCCATTCGTAGACTCCTCTAACGAATATAGCGGACAACTGCCTGGCCCTATACCACGTTCACAGAGTATTCGTAGGATCCTCTAAAGCTGACAGCTGCCTGGCCCTTACAGAGTACCTAATACGTGTCACAGTATCGGACAGCTGCCTGGCCATACTACGACATCTCTTCCCTCATATCCTTGTTGTTTCCGGTTTTCTTTTGTTCGAATATTTAATAAATTACCGTTCTCTGTGTCTTCTCTCTATTATTCTCCATCATCAACCTACAAAATACTTTTCTCTCTAATCTCTGAACTCTCTAACTTTTTCACCCTGAGACTTACATATGTCTGTCTCTTTCGCACAGGTGTTCCAGTTCCGCGACTCCCAAGGCCGAGACCTGGCGGAGACGGTGGAGTATGTCACGTTCTACGGGAACAGCTTCCAGGACATCAGCTCGCCAGGCGCGCTGTATGACGTTACCATGAACGCGACCGACGCGAGGGAGAGGATCGTCGGCATGGGCTATCAGAGGCATTGTAAGTATTAAGTATTTGGTATGGATATCTAGTGCGAGTATCTCAACGTGTTAGTATCTGGTATTAGTATCTAATATTAGTATTTGGTATGGATATCTAGTGCGAGTATCTCAACGTGTTAGTATCTGGTATTAGTATCTAATATTAGTATCTGGTATTAATAACTGGTAGTGTAGTAAGGTAATCAAAGGATCGGATGAAAGACGATTGCATGTAGCGGAGATGCGAATGCTGAGATGGATTTGTGGTGTAACGCGAATGGATAGGATTAGAAATGAGTATATTAGGGGAAGTGTGAAAGTAGCACCCGTGACAGAGAGGGTAGCAAACTCTAGGTTATCGTGGTTTGGGCATGTTATGCGTAGGGATGAAGACCACATAACCAAAAGACATTTGAATATGAATGTAGATGGATGCCATGGAAGAAGTCGACCAAAAAAAAAAAAAAAAGTCGGTATACGGGCGAAAGTTTTACGTGACAACGACTTTGAGTGGTAAAATAATTTTACGGAAGGGACGCGTGCCTTTCACTTTTTATGTCTGTCTCTCTCGCTCTTAGGCGGGCTAACCATGCCCGAGTGGAAGGACGCGCGCCTCTCACTCGCTCTCGTTGTGAGCGCATAACGTGAGCGGAGCGTAACGCAGTTTCTTGAAGTGTCACCCGGCAAACCAATTTATAAGACGTTGTCACGTCAAAAAATTGTAGATGGATTGTGTGAAAGACGATATGAGTAGGAAAGGAGTGAGCTTAGATCTGACGAATGACAGAGACGAATGGAGGAATCGTACATGTTGCACCGACCCCACCTAAAGTGGGACAAGGATAGGCGAATGATGATGATTAATAACTGGTAGTGCTAGCTGGTATAAGTATCTGGTATCAGTATCTGATGACCTTCGCATCGCAGCATCGCAGCGGATAGTATCAGGTGACCTGGGGGATAGGGTGGCCGTACGTCACTTTCTACGGCTTTAAAAAAAATATACACGAGCTATTTTACGAGTATATAGAAGTAAATGTAGTATTTATATTTCTAATGAAAGCACATGAATTGTTCACAGCAAATGCAGTCTGGTCAACGGGCCTGAAAGAAATCTTCTTCCCCCGTCTCAAAGAGCTTGATCTTCGAGCGTGTTCCATACAAGTATTGGGAGAAAATATATTTGAAGGGATGCCCACTCTAGAAGCTTTATACATTGGGGAAAATGAAATCGTCTACATAGACGCCAGAGCTTTCGCTGGCCTCGACAGTCTGATACATCTCGACTTTAGCAGAAATACAGCTTATGATGACATTGGAAACTTTAAAACCCTTACAACGGAGACTTTCTATATCTTAGAACACTTAAAGAATCTGTCCTCTCTCGATTTTTCTCATACCAGAATGTCGCATCGACATACCTCTATGTTCAAAGTTTTAGGACCAAAATTGACGAGACTGTCATTATGCGAAACTGGCCTAACAGCTCTAGATGATGACTTCTTCAATCAAACGTCTTTGAGGATCCTAGACGTATCAGGAAACAATGGAATCCTGGCCAGACCAAACGTTTTAAGAGGCCTCGAAAAGACTTTAGAAGTTTTTTACGCAAAAGAAGCTGGACTGAGAACTCTAGACATTTTCAGAGGTTTCGAAAGACTGGAGATACTTGCGGTACCAATGAATGAGCTTAGTACACTTAATCCCGAAGTAGCAAAGACGCTACAGAGCCTACGAATCTTGGACTTGGATATGAATAGAGTAACATCCTGGTTCGATCCATTATATTCACTGATGCCAAATTTAGAACTACTATCGATGAGGGAGAATAACATAAACGTTATATCGGAAACGATGATCAATGATATCGCAGATATAAACTATGTTGCGATGTCTGGAAACTTCATAGTCTGCAATTGTCATGCAAGGGATTTCTTCGACTTAGCAGTACAAAACGAACAGCACGAAAATGTGACTCTACAGTACATAACAGGTCAGCAAGAAATATTGCGAGCACATCCCATAATGGGATACCACAGGGGCTTCATCGAATTTAACAATTTGATCAGAAACAGAGTTCCAGTGACTGTGAACTGTTCAGAAGAACACCCATGCTACGACGACCTCCACGAAGACGTCCAAGGGAACTTTTTACTGTTAGACTTTCATACAACAAATTATATGTGTCTCTACGTTCCTGAAAGCAAATCTATTCTATTCTCAGAAGTAGTTGGATGTAATAGAACGCCAAGAATAGATTACGATGAAGAGATAAAGAAGAGCCGAAATTTGTTGTACACATTGTTGGTGCTACCAATTTTACTAGTGATATTAGGGTTAATATATTTATTTAGAAGAAATATCAGATACTGTTACATTACTATGAGGAATTCAGCTCTACTGAGTATCATAAACAAAGATGAGGTGTTAGATGGTGAGTATTGACAAATGGTTTTTTTCTACTTGCTCACTTCTATATTTCTCAGGAACTGTCTACATAGACAAATCTTTACAAGCTATTTTCTGATTTCGATTTAATTACAAATTGCTGTAACTCTTTTTCGTTGCTGTAATCGAGTTCTCTTTCTTGATGACTGAAAAGTTATATAATGTGTAAGTTTACAATATAACTTGATCCATGATGACACGTCGCATTTATTGTTTGCGTTTTGCTTAGTACACAATTTGTAGTTTTATTTGCTTTAGGTTGCAAAGCTTGTAGCTGTAGTAGATATACGAGTAGAAGTAGCTGACTTTTCACAGATTCCATCGTATCCAAATAATATTTGAGCACTTTTTGATACGATCACCTGCTTTTAAAATTTTTGTCCGGATTTTCGGTCTAAGGACCGTAAGAGCAATTTCACTGTTGTTAATCATCGTGCATTGCTTACGTTATACTTTATTATTTTAATTTGTAGGACAATGTTGCCAATCAAAGGGGAAACAGATAAATCCTTTTATTAAGCTCATCACCCAGAGATATGAGATATCTGTGTTACAAGCTTTCAAGAATAACATCTTTTTGTGGCTTTACTTTCTTTGCCACACTATCTTCTCTTCCTGTCACTGTACTTTATCTTCCTTTCACTTTTTCTTATTAAAAGTGATTTAAAGGATAATGTTGAACAAAATCCGCAGCGGTTTCAGATAACGCCATCTACCATTACGACGTGTTCGTGTCGTATTGCAACGAGGATCGAGGCTGGGTGTTGGACCATTTGCTCACACACCTTGAGAAGGATTGTAGCATCAGCGCTTGTCTCCACGAGCGGGACTTTCAGGTATGTTCCCTTGATCTTCACCATCATCATCCGAATCAGCATAATTATCTCCTTTTTGATCATTACCATTTTTATCATGATTAACGTTGTGGGAAAAAAGCTGTTTGTTAAAATATACAGAACGTTAAACGGATGCAGGCTGATTTCCAACAACACTGTATTTGTAAATACATACTTATTGTACATAGAAGCAACCAGACACAGAACAAATATTAATCACTCAAATATTTTAATTTTCTCCTTAGGTGGGGCACTCAATCCTAGAGAACATAGTGTCGTGTATGGACCGTTCCAGGTCTATCATGCTGATCATATCGCCTCGCTTCCTCATGAGCCAGTGGTGTCAGTTCGAGATGCATTTGGCGCAACATAGGTGAGTTTAGAAGACATTTTCTAAGATAAATTTAATCCTAATTAACATAAAAATTTATGCTACAGTTTGGATGTTTGACAGCCAACGTCAGGACGACTGAACAGATCGGGTCGAAATTTGGAACTTTGTAAGCAGATGAGCTGAATTATACATAGGATACTGATTAGTTCAAAAAAAAAAAACAGGAATCTTATACCTTTAAACGACCAATTCTTGTAGGTATATAGGTATATTTATATAGAATCGGAATCTCGGAAACGGCTCGAACGATTTTCATGAAATTATGTATACATGGGGTTTCGTGGACGATAAATCGATCTAGCTAGGTTTTATTTTTTAAAAACATCATTTTATTCGCGTTTTTAGACAATGAAAAACTCCTACAATGTCATTAGAATACGATAACTTATTTTGCCATTGTTCTTTAAGTCTAAATGGCTCATGCTCGCCCTCGGAGTCAATAGGCCTCGGTTCGAATCCTGATGGTTACACTCGGGTCTTTTCTTTTTGTTCTTTTTTTTTTCTGAGAAAATCTTTTAAATAGAGCCCTTAATAAACGCATTTAAACCGAGCAAAGCTCGGTCAACCAGGTACTGGGAATTACGCGATAGACCCACACAGAACTGCTAGTAGTTTTATATGAGTCTTTTATACAAGAAGTCTCACCTAAAGTTATAGAGGTATAGTGAAGTGTATGGTGGTATGATTGTAGGAACTGTAACACGTCATTGAGATCTGATTGAATCAAATCAAAATGGGTATAAAATGAGGGTAGGTTTTCCCAAATTAGTATCTAAGCACCTCTTTTATCACAAAATGTTGTTGATCAGGATTATTATCTGCAATAGCTTAAATCGAAACAGAGTGATGTTTGGACATTACTACTTGACGGTAGAATAACTGGCAAAGGTATAGTACTTCCCCAAACGGACTCTGCAAAGAATCCTTCCACTACAACAAGTTGTGGCCTATTTGTTGGTGGGCTGGCCGGTATTTAGCATCAGCCGCTTTCGATTACCAGTTACCACTCTAATGAAATTACTTATACTTTTTCAGGCTTCTAGAAACTCGCCGCGAGGACTTGACGCTGGTTCTCCTAGAAGAGATCCCTCGTCGCATGCGACCGAACACGCTTCACTACCTAATGCTGACGAAGACATATATCGTGTGGCCGAAAGAAGACGCCGAAAGAGCCCTCTTCTGGAAACGCTTGAAGAAGAGTTTTATTTCTATCAAAATGAAGCAGACTAATGCTGAAGTGTCTGTGGCTTAGTGAAGTTTTTGAACGAAGTTCCTGAACGCATAGGGAGTTAGACAGAACAAGGTGTGACAAGACTTTTTTCAGCCACTGCTATAGCTACATCTGTGTCATGAACTTTATTAAGAGATAAAAGATTATTTTGACGGGAAAGTCATAGACTCCTAACGCTCCTTTTTCTTCCTATAGTAAGCCATGTATGAATTTTAGTCTGATTAGGGGGTCTATAATATTCCTCCCTCTTTGTCTATAACCCCAAGGAACCCGAAGGCCACAGCTGACTCCAGAGTCTACCGCCTAACTAAAACTGTCTTAGCTATGATATGGCTCTCTCTTTTCTTATATTATTCTTGTGACAGCAATAGCAAATCCAAAAGCAGACATATTCGATAGAGCTGCACAGCACTGGCCCAATAATTATAATCTATAATATTACATGTGAAGCAAAACCTTTTTACCCCTTTTTTATGAAAATTGCGCGGATCGAGGAAGTTAAAATTTTGCACGCTTATTATTTTGCTTTTGAAGTGGTAGGACTCTTTGTACAGCCCACCTGGAAAAGTATTACATCATTGCTAGTTATCCTACCGCCAATTAGTAATGTACCAATATCAATATAATGGGTTGAAAGCCAACGTTTCTAGAGAAGTTTCTGGGCCAGAAAATAAATCGCTCACGCATTCATTCGACCTTCGACCCAGAAATTACGAGCATAGTGCAGCTTGTCATTTCTGGGTGACCAAAGATATAGATTCTAATGGATTCTGGGTGCTAGCTAGCGATTTGGACTCTAGAAGTTCATACAGCTGTGTGATACTGTGCTGTTATGGGCAGGCTGTTGCTTACCATCAGGCGCATATCCTGCTCATCTTGTACTACCTTCTTCTTCTAATCTATACCTAAAAAGAATTTTCAATTATGAAATACCTATTTATTTTAAATTTCTGATCCTTTCGAAAATATCTAACATCTATCGGTATAAATCAATGAATATGCCCAAACTTTAGGTACACGGAATTATGTAATCGTTGGGAAGAGTGAGCTCACTATTTCTGTTCTAGTCGTTTGTAGGAATTGGTGAACGCCGGACGATTTTACCTATCATTATTAGGTTTCAACAACCAAAATAAAAAAAACACAACAAACCTAGCTGCTAGCTATTCTAGGGGCCAGGTAGATGGGTGGTGTCACGCTACACACTCAGGCGCAGTTTGTTAACAGTTGCAAGGTGCCCAGGGCATATCTTTTGATATATATCGATGTTAATATCCCGATACTCTCTACAATATTAGTTAGTAATCCGACTGAAATTTGGCGTTAAGCAATTTTTTTGTTTTTTTTTCTTAGTGCCAAGTTTTAATAGGATAAGGAAATAAGATTTAGTCAATATGTTTGCTTTGCGTAATGAAAGCTTTTTTTTACTAAAAAGCTTGTCGTTTGATAATAGGCGCGGCGCTTTTAAAATAAGACAATTGTCAAATTAAAAAAATATTTCCAAATTAATTTTTGTTTTCATTTTAACGTATCTATAACGTTACAAAGTAGCATTTTGACATTGACAACTGACTGAGAGCCGCATTTTTTTTTTTTGAGAATTTCCTCATAGACTATATGCCATTTCAAAATAAGTTTTTTAGAACTCTGTGGCGTATTTGCTACTCTATAATGTACCTAACCGTATAGATAATAAAAATGCCTATATTTATAGTTTCGTTGTAAAGATCTTGTTTAAATAAATATTGGGTGTAAGTCATTGTTGTTTTTTTGTTTGTTAGTTACAGTCAATAGTAATAGTATTCCACATGACTAATCTAGACGTATTCTTCATAAACCACCAAGGGCAATAGCAATATCTACATATTTTATAGTATATATAAATAAATGAAGCAAAACTTTGTAAGTACCTACCCTTTTAACGAAAATAGTGCGGACGGTGGATCAGCCTTACTTACAGCCTACGGGAAAAGTTGTGTGCGGCGCACCAAAATAAGTTTTCACTTCAAAAATTTATGGTTTTATGAAACCACAATAAAAGTGAAAGTTACTTTCGCATTGTAAAAATTTTAGACAACTCAATTTTAGTAATTTTTAGTAACTTAACGAGTAACACCGCCATATTGCCCTCGGCTGCTCTGTCGAGCGACTTTCACTTTACCCCTACTCCGCGGCCGACCGTCACGCGACATGCAATAGAAGGACGAAACAGTTTGAGGCGATGTAATAAAAGTTTCACTTTAAGAATTGATATTGCACATGTCATTACTATGCATGTACCAAAATGACTTTTCGTGCAAACTAGCCAATAGTATTATATAGGACTACTAGCGACCCGTTCCGGCTTCGCTCGGATATTGCCACATAAAGCCCATTAATCGAAATATAAACTATCCTATCTTTTAAGTTGGATCAATCTACACACAGTGTCCAAATTTGATTAAAATCGGCTAAGTAGTTTAGGAGCCCATCGCGGGCAAACATCGTGACAGGAGATTTATATATATTAAGATAGTAGTATTCGTAAGGGACCGCATGGCATTTGAATCTATTATGTTGCCAGTATAAATATTTAAAAAAATGCGTAGATTTGCAGTCCATAGTTCGTAGGTTTGCAAGAAAGGTCTAAAATACTTAGATCTACGTCAGAATAGGTATGTAAAGTTGGGAACGCTGGTATGACGCTACGCTGTTATACGCAGGCGTCTTTTTTTTATTTTATTTATTTGAGCTTTTACAGTGTGACTTTAAGCGCATGTTTTGCTCGTCCCAGCACTCCACTATCCTGCTAATATTGTAAACGTCAATGTTTGTATGTTTGTTGCTCAATTCCGTCGTAACGTATGAACGGATCGGGCTGAAATTTGGAACACAGATAGATTATAGTCTGGAAGAACACATAGGCTTTAACGCATTAGCTTTAACACATAGGCTTTAACACATAAGCTTTAACACACAGGCTTTAACACATTGGCTTTAACACATAGGTTTTAACACATATGCTTTAACACATAGGCTTTAACACATAGGCTTTAACACATAGGCTTTAACACACAGGCTTTAACACATTGGCTTTAACACATAGGCTTTAACACATAGGCTTTAACACACAGGCTTTAACACATTGGGTTTAACACATAGGCTTTAACACATAGGCTTTAACACATAGGCTTTAACACACAGGCTTTAACACATTGGCTTTAACACATAGGCTTTAACACATAGGCTTTAACACATAAGCTTTAACACATAGGCTTTAACACATAGGCTTTAACACACAGGCTTTAACACATTGGCTTTAACACATAGGCTTTAACACATAGGCTTTAACACATAGGCTTTAACACATTGGCTTTAACACATAGACTTTTATCCCCGGAAAATAATGGGAACGTGAAATACGTGAGTAAAACCGCCGGAAGCTGATAGTGTTAAAATAAAAGATATCGGCAGTTCCTATAACTGCCGATATGAAGGTAGAAGTGAAAAGTTATAGCTCAGAATTTGATAGCTCACTTTGGAAACTACGCGGGTGAAACCGGAGGGTGCTGCTAGTCTTTGTGTCTTCAAATCGAGAGTGAATCGGTTTCTTCTAGGCAAACACGCTCCATCGTAGACCGCACCATCTTTTCACATCAGGTGAGATGGCGGTCAAGTGTAAACCTATAAAAGTAAAAAAAAAGTCCAGAATAAATCTTCAAAAAATTGTCGTCTAAATAAGTCTTCTAAGCATGGCCATCTGGATTATAGCCATGGTTTAATGCGTAAATGTCTATCACGCTCATCCAGGACCGCATTTTTAGATGGCCCTGGTCCCGAGTTCAGTCGAATATTTCTTTCATTCGCAAGCGTGACTCTTGGGCTAAAATCACAGCTCACGAAAAGCTCTGTATATGGTGTGCCAAAAGTTTTTCACTTCAACAAACTCACATGTGGTGCATATGACTTCGTGGCTCATCCGCTTCGGCTGTGGAGGAGTCATCAGCAGATCCAAGTTCAGTACTCCACCGCATATCCTAAAAAAAAAATAGTTACGTTTCATATCTATAGTAGTTACAATTCATGTCTAATTGTACCTAGATGGCCGAGCTTTGATCGGTTTCATTTCCTGAAAATACGAATAAAATATACGATGTTTTCTAAAAATAAAACTTAGCTAGATCGATTTATCGTCCCCGAAACTCCCTGCGGACCAAATTTCATGAGATTCGTTGCAGCCGTTTCCGAGATTCAGATTCAATAGGTCGGAATAATATATGTCGCAGGCGGATTGTTATAATCCGCCGTATTAAATAACGGCTAGCCGTTTTGAAAAACAGGGCCGTTTTGTAAAGCGGCGGTTTCACGATTTACCGGATTGAATGCGGCTGATTAAAAACAGCCGCAACGTATTCGCCATACGTCATTCAACACGGCTAGCCGTAATGTAATACAGCGAGAGATTAGCCGCCTACTTGACAATATTTAGTACCGATTCTTAACACTCATGGCGCTGCCTGACATAACAACATGTCGTTGAATACAGTATGTTGCTAAATTGATAAAGTGTCTGTGGATTCTGATGTTCGGCGGAATCCTACACAATATTATTGGGGCGGTTTACCACCGTCCACCTCTTGAGACGGCTCACCTTTGTCCACTGGGGTGTTACTTGGAAAATATATAGTTTCCACCGACCAACTTGTCAAGCCCAAATCGGACCTGGTGTAGGCTACATAGGACCCAGATCCGACTCGGAGCACCCCGAGACCGCCTAGTTTTGTCGCTACTACCCTTAGAGTGTATATAGAGTGTATACATTATAAAAAATGAGGGAGCCAGAAGCTCAAGGTAGGTCCTGAGTAGAGCGAGCCATGCGAGGCCGAGCGCAGCGAAGGGGGAGGTGGCGAGCGAAGCGATCCGGCGACCTCCGTAGTGGAGCGTAGGCCGAGTATGGAGAAGCGACACTTCGGGCTGACCGCAGAGCTTCTGGCGGGAGCCCAACCATCAAATCTCAATGATAGACTAAGTGCATCATATTTCTTAGATGTTCTTAGGTTGTCACCAATATCAAGTTAGGGGCTTTCAAGTTATATCTAAGAGGTAAGATGTAAAAAAAAGGGATATCGTATGATACAATAATATAATAATATGCCCGCTTTTTGTGATTAATAAAATTAATGTTCGTTTTTTTAAACATTGTTTATTTCGTAAGTATGGTCATCCTAGAATTTAAGCAGTAGTACGATGCGGCTAAACGTCTCAAGAGGTGGACGGTGGTAAACCACCCCAATAATATTGTGTAGGATTCCGCCGAACATCAAAATCCACAGACACTTTATCAATTCAGCAACATACTTTTTGAAGAACGTATCGCAATGACAAGCGGGCTAATCGTTGAACCGCCGCGTTACAAAACGACCCTGTTTTTCAAAATGGCTAGTCATAATGTTATACGGCGAATTATGCAACCCACTTGCGACATTTGCATACAGGGACAACATCGTCAGTTTACAATATAACACGCGATAATTTAATGGTAAGTTAGTTTTGCAAACTCACGGTTTTTGCAATTATATGGCAACATACATAAATATACACTACTTGACAAGAAGTTTTTACTTAAATAAATACACGGGTAACTCACGTTTGATATAGTCAGTCCAGTCCGACTCAAGTTTCGATCGCGTCCGGCGATCTTTTTTCAAGGAGTGTATTTATTTAAAATGTGTAATAACCATGTTACCACCAATGCCTAAATACGAAAGTCTTTAACCAGTGCGTGTTGCCAGTGATGGCTTATGGAACTGAGACGTGGTCCTTAACTATGGGCCTTATAACGAAGCTCAAAGTTACACAGCGAGCTATGGAGAGGGCTATGCTCGGAGTCTCTTTGCGCGACAGAATCCGTAATGAGGATATTCGCAAAAGAACGAAAGTGGCCGACATAGCTCAAAGAGTAAGCAAGCTGAAGTGGCAATGGGCCGGCCACATTGCTCGCAGAACTGACAACCGATGGGGAAGAAAGGTTCTCGAGTGGCGACCACGAACCGGAAGACGCAGTGTTGGACGGCATCCCACTAGACGGACAGATGACCTCACAAATGTCTCTGGAAACCGCTGGTTGCAGGTTGCGCAGGACCGTTCGTTGTGGAAATCTAGGGGGGAGGCCTATGTTCAGCAGCGGACGTCTTGCGGCTGATGATGATGAATAACCACGTTTTCATACTAAAGTTTTTACTGTTTACTTAAAAACACATTAACAAGTTAGTTCTCTTACCTATACTTCCGAAGGTTGATCTCTCCGGTTCTCGTTCTGGTGAGGTTAGACTTCAGATATTTAGCGAAATTTCTCTCTGTGAACGTAAATATAGCATCAAACTAAATGTATACACAAACACAATAATTGGCAGTCATATAGGAACTGCTGATAGTGCCGATAGAAGTGAAAACTTAAAACTCGAATCATTGGCGCCACTTACGGCCAAATCGGGATCTTGATAGATCTGTTAGCATCTTGGAGTTGCCTCATTGAAATGCACATTTACCAACGAAGATGTTTCCCCTTCACTCACGCACCACCCGACAGCCCGGAGTCTTTGATAGCTTAAACCCTCTAAACACGAGCCCTAAAATCAGAGGAAATTACGGAAAAGTAGTGGGGAGGACCCTACATCGCACCATATGATCGCACCACTGCCCAATATCTTACAAATCTTGTTTCCTTATAAATCAAAGGTTATCTGGAAGAGATCGCTTTTAGCGATAAGATCGCCTTTTTGTGCCCATTATGTTGTTGTTATTTTATATGTTACTTGTTGTCAACTTTGTTTGTGGTGCCAATAAAGTGTTTTGTATTGTATGACTGGTGATTTATGGTGCGATGTAGGCTCCGCCCCACTGTTTTTACGTCATTTCCTCTGATTTTAGGGCTCGTGTGTGAGGGTTTTACTTTGGAAACTACGCGGGTGAAACCGGAGGGCATTGCCAAAACAATTGAATAATTTCAATAATTAAAAATGAAAATGGTGACGAATAATAGATTGAACATAGTAAACATAGCGACACGACAGTGAGAGCTGACAGACAGCAGCAGACTATCTTTCTCGCTCTCACACGGGGCGATCCCGAGTTCACCCGAAAATGTTTGAAGTGAAAACTTTGGCGCACCAGAGAGAGATTTTTCGTGGGCTGTGAATAGAATTCTAGCGTCACACTCGGGAATGATTAGAAATCTTCGGGTAAACTAGGGACCATGACCATTAGCCATCTAGAAAAGGGGCAGCATTTCCCATTGGCCATCTAGAATGCTCAAGCTCATAGCCACGCCCTTCGGTTTCAACCGCGTAGTTTCTAAAGTAAGCTATAAAATTCTGAGTTATAAGTTTTTACTTCCATCGGCAGTTCCTATGACTACCAATTTTTTTTTCATTCACGAGCGTGACGCTTGATCTCAATTCACAGCCCACGAAAAATCTGTGTGTTGTTCGCCAAAAGAAGTTTTCACTTTAAAAAATCAGTAATGGATTCTGAAGGTTTTACACGCTTACCATTCTCTTCCCCGATGAAGGTTCTAGGATCGGGCAGGAAGGGAGGTTCCGCCATGTGCAAATCGTCTAATTCATCCTTTTCCTTCTCGTTTTTGGCGTAACTGAAACAAAACGAAATAGACTACAGGCCCGTGTATAAAATTTATGGGTCCTTACAACCGCCGCGGCAGCCTTCTCGTGACCACGGCGTTGTGACGCTGCAGAAACGTCGAGGTAATTTTAAATGATACATAGTTTTCATCGTGATTAAGTCCGTTTAAGTAAGTTAAAGTGTTTACATTCAATGATTGCCTGAACCGTTTTTTCAGTTACTTACAGGTTTCCACCATCATCATCAGCCTGGACATATACCTATACATATATGATTTGGACTCTTCATGTTCCAATAGCTGTGTGTCACTGTGCTGTTATGTGTCAGGCATGTTGCTTACCATCAGGCACATGTCCTGATCGTCTCGTCACTATTTATTTAAAAAAAAAAAAAAAAAAAAAAACCTCTCCCATAATACGCCACTCACCCCGATCCTCGGTTTACGTCTCCAACCGTCACCTTTCGTATATCGTCACTCCATCTAGTCTTAGGGCGTCCTACACTACGTTTACCGATTCGCGGTCTCCAAGCCAGAACCCGTCTACCCCAACGGTTATCGGGTCTGCGACAGATGTGACCGGCCCATGGCCACTTCAGTTTGCTAATACTGCTATGTCGGTTACTTTAGTTCTCTGACAAATTACTTCATTGCGGATGTAACCCTTTAGAGAAACGCCAAGTCCTTTTCATAGCTCGCTGACCAATTTTCAGCATACGGACCATTTTCTCTGTCAGTGAACGTACTCACAGTAAGTACTCACAGATTAGCCTTCAAGAATTTCTCCAGCTCCTTGATCTTGTCTCGCACGTCTTTGTAGAACGCTGTCCTGATGACATCTTGTTCTGCTTTTAGCTTGTACACGTCCATGTGTTCTTTCACGTTGAAGATGAATAAATCTGAACGGAAAATCGGTCTGTTTAACAAACAACGTATATGGACACATTTACAAATACAGAAACAAAAATCTTTTTTGCCGTTTGAAGGTAAGATAAGGTGATACAAAACATTTTAAAAGTTGCCGCATACTAACTGGCCTCTTCTTCTAGAGGCATGCAATATGTCTGACAAAACAATTTGTTTTAGTCTTAATTTAAACAATGAAAAAAAATACGTATAATATAAATAGGGGAGAAGGATGTAAGACGCAGGCGCGGTCCCAGCCTCGAATTTTGGAGGGGGTCACCAGTACGCAGCCTCAGGTTTTGGGGGTCACAAGTAGAAATACAATAAATCGAGCAAAAAATACTTACTAGTAGCCTCCAAGATTTTACCAGCGTAGTTCCCGTTCTAGTTGTTTTCCCGCGTTAAAAAATATTCTATGTACTATTACATATTTTTAATTTTCTTAGATTTTTTGTTCAACGTATACGATTTGGGGGGGGGGGGGGTCATGTCCCCTGTGACCCCCCCCTCGAACCGGGTAAGACGGGGTACCGAACAAAATTCCTAGTTCCAATTGACCAATCACGCTCGTTTATTGATCGTGCTAGTAGCTCAATTATTCATCTTTCCCTGTGATCTTTCTTATCACCCCATCTTACCTCAGGGGGGTAACCCATTTTAATAGCACCATGGGGCAAGACGGGGCAAAACACCTTTTTTTTGTTACCTTAAATGTGTTACCCAAAATTTCCAATATATTCGAATAGTAATGATTTGTTGTTCATGAAAAAATAAATGTGATTGTTTCACTTCGTATTTTTTTGTACTATTGACCTTTAAAGCTTAAGTACCACATTTTGCCACCCTTTCCCCTAATATCGACCAACATGGACTAACATTGACCAACATTCACCAACATTGACCTATGTACATTGACTAACATAGACTAGACAACTTTAACCAACACTGACCGACATTCACCAACACTGACCAAGATTAACCAACATTGACTAATATTAATCAACATTGAACAACACAGACCAACATACAGTCCTCGGAATAGTGTCACCATACCCATACATATCTAATATAATGACATATTTAGGATGCTGATGCGGCTGCCTCGTTTTTGTAGCGCATCGCAGATGTTCGTGGAGGCGCGTACGGACGACTTTCATGCGGTAATTCGTAAAAAAGTCGCTTCCATACGGCGGCGGGCTCGAGGCGGCTGTAACGGTATCCTTCAAATGATGGTGTCGCGTATGGACTGTCCCATCCAGTACAGATGGGTGAGAGTGTTGATGGGCGAAAAACTGTAGGACTACCGTGTGGATGAGCATGTCGGTCACCCGAAAACTTTAAATGTTTGTATTGTGTTATTTGTTTTGTCAAAATTGTTCATCATCATCATCATCATCAGCCGCAAGACGTCCACTGCTGAACATAGGCCTCCCCCCTAGATTTCCACAACGAACGGTCCTGCGCAACCTGCAACCAGCGGTTTCCAGCGACCTTTATGAGGTCATCTGTCCATCTAGTGGGAGGCCGTCCAACACTGCGTCTTCCGGTACGTGGTCGCCACTCGAGAACCTTTCTTCCCCATCGGTTGTCGGTTCTGCGAGCGATGTGGCCTGCCCATTGCCACTTCAGCTTGCTTACTCTTTGAGCTATGTCGGCCACTTTCGTTCTTTTGCGAATATCCTCATTACGGATTCTGTCGCGCAAAGAGACTCCGAGCATAGCCCTCTCCATAGCTCGCTGTGTGACTTTGAGCTTCGTTATGAGGCCCACAGTTAAGGACCACGTCTCAGTTCCATAAGCCATCACTGGCAACACGCACTGGTTAAAGACTTTCGTCTTTAGGCATTGGGGTATTCTGGACTCAAAGATGTGCCGAAGTTTCCCGAACGCTGCCCATCCGAGTTGGATTCTTCGCTGGACCTCTTTGTCGAAGATGGATCTACCTAATTGGATCTTTTGACCCAGGTAGACGTATTCGTCAACAACTTCGAGTGTGGTATTCCCAACAATAACCGGTACAGGTGAGATATGAACATTTGACATGACTTTCGTCTTGTCCATATTCATCCTCAAACCTACCTGTTGGGATACTCTACTGAGGTCCCTGAGCATAGCACCGAGGTCCTCCAGCGACTCCGCCACAATGACTATGTCGTCGGCAAACCGAAGGTGAGTGATGCATTCGCCGTTGATATTGATGCCATATCCGTTCCAGTCCAGTAGCTTAAAACATCTTCCAGCGCGGCAGTGAACAGTTTCGGAGATATAACATCTCCCTGTCTCAC
Source organism: Ectropis grisescens (assembly GCA_017562165.1). Lineage (NCBI taxonomy): Eukaryota > Metazoa > Arthropoda > Insecta > Lepidoptera > Geometridae > Ectropis > Ectropis grisescens. The sequence goes on along the minus strand of CM029796.1, from coordinate 9,716,616 downwards.
GCCTTTCTGTAGCTGGATATGTTTTGTGCACTGGTCCTGTAATCGGACAGACATTGTGGCTTTACTGTAGATACACTTCAACACTTCCATATAGCGATAGTCAATGCGGCATCGCTGGAGAGACTGAAGCACTGCCCAGGTCTCGATGGAATCGAAGGCTTTCTCATAGTCCACATACGCTATACATAGTGGCCGATTATACTCCTCGGTTTTCTGTATAATCTGCCGAAGCGTATGGATGTGGTAAAAAATTGTTAGTTATTTAATATTATTATTATTTTTTTTGGACATCATTTTTATTTTTAATTTTTATAATTTTTTTGATATGGAATGTAATTTCTGAAATAAATGATTGAATTGAATTGAATACCTACATTATTATATCCCGGGCAAGTCGTTCTTCAGAGCGTAGGTCCGAGATTTGTTTCTACGCACACGCAGCTCTGTACTATGCTAGTATAGGCCAACATTGAGCCAAACTGACCAACATAGACCAAAATAAACCAATATTAACCAACGTTGACAAATACAGACTTCCATTGACCAACATTTTTTTAAAGCCTATTTGGATTGTTTGGTTTCATTGGAAAACATTTCGTCAATATTAAACATCATTACATTGACCAACACTGACTAACATTGACCAATATTGAACAACATTGCCCAACATTCACCAATATTGACTAACATTTTTTTTTGAGTAAAGAGTGACCACACGAGCAGGACATGTGCCTGATGGTAACCAACATGCCACATAACAGCACAGTGACACACAGTTATTGGAACACGAAGAGTCCAAATCATTACCTAGCACTGCACTGCGCTCGTCCCCCCAGAGATCAAAGATATTATATCTCTAAGCCCTGTAATTTAATAATACATAAATACATACATAGACTAACATAGACTAGTTTAAGATAGTATCGTCATACCCACATATCTCCCGGGCAGATCATTCTTCAGCGCGTACGTCCGAGAGCTCTCGCTGAGAGAATGTTAGTTTATATTGGTTAATGTTGTTCTATGTTAGTCTATACTAGCATAGATACCTGCATGTGCGCGCGCGCCGCTCACTCGATGATCGACCTATCATCGAGCGAGCCAACCTTTGACCAACATAGACCAACATTAACCAATATAAACTAACATTTACCAACATTGACGAACATTAACCAACATTGGCCAACATTAACTAACATTGACCAACTTAAACCAACATTGACCAACATTAAGCAATATTAGCCATCATTCACCATTATTAACCAATATTAACCAACATTGACAAACATAGACCAACATTACAAATATAGACCGACATTACCCAACATAGACTAACACAAAGTGCTCAGAATAATGCCACCACACCCACATATCTCCCGGTCTTCAGCGCGTACGTCCGCGACCTCTCACTGAGCAGGTCGATCATAGAGCGAGCGGCGCGCGCGCACATGCAGGTATGTACTGTGCTAGTGTAGACTAACATAGACCAACGTTGATCAACATTGACCATGACCAACCTTTGACCAACATAGACCAACATTAACCAATATAAACTAACATAGACCAACATTGATCAAATGCCGAAATTGCCGAACTTTAACCAACATTGGCCAACATTAACTAATATTGACCAACATTAACCAGCATTAACCAATATTAACCAATATTGAGAAACATAGACCAACATTGACAAACATAGACTTACATAGAAATAGAAATTACATAGAAATGCCGAAATTGCCGAACTTTAACCAACATTGGCCAACATTAACTAATATTGACCCACATTAACCAACATTGACCAACATTAACCAATATTAGCCAACATTGACGAATATTGACCAACATTGACCTACATAAACCAACTTTGACCATCATAAACCAATATTAACTAACATAGCCCAACATTGACATACATACACGAAGATAGACCAACATTAACCTAAAATTGACCAACATTCACCATTATTGACAAACATAGACCAACATCGTCAAATATTGACCAGCATAGACCAACATTGTCAAATATTGACCAGCATAGACCAACATTACTCATCATAGACTAACATAAAGCGCTCAGAATAGTGCCACCATACCCACATATCTCCCGGGCAGACCATTCTTCAGCGAGTACGTCCGAGAGCTGTCACTGAGCAGGTCGATCATCAAGCGAGCGGCGCGCGCGCACATGCAGTTATGTACTGTGCTAGTATAGACTAACATAGACCAACGTCATCAACATTGACAAACATAGACTAACATTGACAGATATTGACCAACATTGGCCAACAATAACTAACATTGACCAACATTAACCAAAATTAACCAACATTGACAAATATATACTAACATAGACCAACATTTACAAATATTGACCAATATAGACCAACATTACCCATCTTAACATAAAGTGCTTAGTATAGTGCCACCATACCCACATATCTCCCGGGCAGATCATTCTTCAGCGCGTACGTCCGAGAGCTCTCGCTGAGCAGGTCGATCATCGAGCGAGCTGCGCGCACGCACACGCAGGTAGCGTCTATTATCTTCGGCAGTTTCACGGTCACTTTGATGGCGTCGAATGTCAGTTCCACTGGCTCGCTGGAATGACATTTGACACACATTTGATTGGCCTCGTGGCTTGGTGGGTAGTAACTCTGGGAAGCCGAGGGTCGTGGGTTTATTTATTTGAAGAAACACCAACAGTACACATATTAAATAAGTCAAAGGTGAATTTACAATTTCGGTGGATTCGATTCCCACCCAATGGGTTTTTGATGGTCCGGTTTGAAGGGCAATGTTTCCAGAGAAATTACCTTCCTTAGAGATATAATATCTTAGATCTCTGGGTGACGAGCGCATTGCAGGGATAGGGAATGATTTAGACTCTTCATGTTCCAATAGATGCTGTTATGTGCAGGCATGTTGCTTACCATCAGAGAGATGTACTGCTCGTCTCGTCACTCAGTTCTGTAAATAAAAAGTAAATAAATAAAAGAAAGACGACTAAACTATAGTTTAATTACCTCGACGTTTCGGCAGCGTTACAACCGCCGTAGTCACGAGAAGACTGATATATTAGCCCCAAACTAAGCAAAGCTTGTACCTTCATGGCTAGATTCCATACATTCTTAAAAAAAAAAAATTATTGGCAGTCATAGGAACTGCCGATAGAAATGAAAACTTATAACTCAGTATTTGATAGCTTACTTTGGAAACTACGCGGGAGAAACCGGAGGGCGTGGCCATGAGCATGGCCATCTAGAAATGCGTTAACCAATGGGAAATGCTGACGTATTTTCTATATGGCTAACGGTCATGATCCCGAGTATACCCGAAGATTTCTTATCATTCCCGAGCGTGACGCTAGAATTCAATTCACAGCCCATGAAAAATCAGTCAGTGGCGCACTGAAAGCAGTTTTCACTTCAACAAGAGAAAAAATATAAATTTTTGGCTAACCCCCGTCTACCTCGGATTTGTTATCTGTACAACATTCTACTAGTCAAGCCCTTTCATTTGATACCCAAATTGAGGTAGGTTGTAAAGAAATATTTTGTCCGCCATTTTGTGGAGGCGGCCATCTTGAATCGATATTAACCAAACACAGCTAAGAACATCTAAGTTTCGAATAAAAAAACCTCATCGAAATCGGCCCATCCGTTTGAGCTCTACGGTGCCACAGACAGACACACGCACAGACCGACAGATATCGACGTCAAACTAATAACACAAAGGGTTTTTGGTCAGGGGTTAAAAAATAGGTACTCACGGGTCAGGTTCCACTGGTTTAGGTTTCCGTGTAGGCATCCTCACAGCCACCCACAGGTTCAGCCGGAGACCCTTGAACTCTCTCTGGTACGTCGCTAGCCTGATGCTGACGATCTTGAGGTTCTTCTCCAGGTCTCGTAGCAACGCGAAGGATGCCATTTGTATCGTGGCCGAGAGTTGCGCGCGCATCGCTAGACGAACCTGTATGAGACACAATGATACTATGATGCAATGCTTTATTGGCCTGTGAAGACTAGGTTATGTACAGAAAATAGCCTGGGTATGGGTATATTGTCTTTGTGGCATACAGACATAGGTAATTAAATTGAATTAGATGTCTTTTACTCATCTATAATGAAGTCAACATTCAGTATTTAAACATAAAATAGTTCATTTAATAGAGATGGAGGATGGCATGTGCCGCCCGCTTGGAAGCCGTGCCTCCATAGTACTCGGCATGGTGTTCGCGATATGAGTGAAGACACAATGAGCTCAGTGTGCTGCAATGTTCCCGACTCGCAGCTCACCGATAATATATAGTTCTAAATACATACTTATTATACATAGTGAATAATAATAATAAATATGAATATTACCATACATAAATATTATATGTGTGATTATTATTCATTCTACCTATAGTCCGTTCCACGAAGAGGTGAAGAAAATGTAAACAAATCAATGTCACTCTCAATATGACAGACCAGCATTTCTCAACCTTTGTTTTAGAAGATAGTTCGTTGTAAACGTCTCTGTTTGCCCTTTTAGATTTTCGTCACATAACAAGGTTAAATATATTCCAATAAGTCCGTTTCCAACCTTTTGTCTTATTTCTAGTATTTTATAATTATACGTTTATTAAATATGTGGTGCGCATAAGTTTAAAACATTAATACAAAAATAACTTAGGTGGTTGGTTCATGGAACACAATAGTAACATATAAACAGTTTTTATTAATATTAATTATTAAGTACAGCTTTGTTTTGTTATGTAGCACTTAAATTCCTTTTTCATTATGTATGTGAAATGACTGACTTTTTAGTAAACTTAAATTTAATATATATTTACATAAGGGGTGGGATGTAAATATATATATGAGACGATCTTCTTAGCATTCCATGGATTCACCGTGCGGGTGCCGGGTCCATCGTACGGCAGAGAGAGTGATCTCCCGAGTAGATCCCGAGACTTGTGACTCGGGCGTACGTTTAAGGGGCCCCTTTCTGACGTACATCAACACTCACCTTCACTACTCGTTTTTCTCTCCTGCCCAGCCAAATCTGATATGAACCTACTAGCGCAGCTTTAGATACTCGTATATATATCCACATTCAGATCCGTATCCGTGGATGTACTTTTTCACAATACAGCACATCACTAGTGTAGTTCTTACTACCTGTGTAGCTACCATTGCTATTATTTTGTCTTAATAAAAGTAGTGTACCTATATAAGTGGTAACCTATATACTATTCCTTGCTATAATTATTGATCGTTTTATATTTGAACTAAAAAGCAATCAAGTCTGAATATATAGCTAACGTGGCCCTTAAACTTGATTCTGTAACAAACAAATAAGGTAAGTAAAATGACAAAACAAATGGTGGCACACAAAATATATTGGTGGCACTATTTCTACCCGTTCTGAGAAGATTCAAATAGTTTTAATATTTAAGTGCCCCATTGGGTATTTTTTTAATAAGAGTGGTAGGTGTAATTCATTCAAAATGCAATTAATTTCTACTGCGTTAGATGCTGTTGCAATTAATTTTAAAACGTATCGAATACTGAGTAGTGCTTTCATCTATCCTAATATAAGATTTTTACATCCAAACAAATTTGTTAATGAGCGTTCTGTTTTTACATTAAGTTTTTTTTTACATTTATTATTTTAACATTAAGTTATTGTTAGGCTTAGGTGGTTTTGTCACGCCAATACGCCGATGCAGTGCCTGGTTCTAATCTCACGCGCACCTCTGCTTTTTCGAATTCATGAGCGTAATGCTTTAGCAGCATTACGCTCATGAAAGAAAACACCTTAAGCAAACTGGCATGCTCCTAAAAATTTTCGAGGTCAGAGGGTTTGTCATCCACCACCAACACGAAAGAATTATAGCCCCAGCAAAGAACTTTTAGTGGGTCGCTTATGTGAGCAGCGTCCCGCAAATTTACCCGCTTAGATCCTTTTCCGTAATTTTCCCTCTTAGTAGATTTTCTTGCGAATAAATATACATTTTTTAGTGGTTCATTAGGTAAACGTCTTATAATTTACGTGCAAAAAGTTGACTTCAACGACTAAAGAATAGAGATCTAAATGGTCTTAAATGGTCAGTTCTAAAATCTATTTATAATAACATAGACTAGTTTTAAATACTTAAAATATGATTTGTTTTATAATTAATGATAATTATTAAAATCAGTCTAACTTGGCTGGTTTTAATATCATAATATTGAACTTGTCTTTCACTTCACATTTATGTTTTGATGGGAATCGCAGTTTGAGAAACATAGATCAAATTGCCACTGTTTAAAATCGTATCTACCACATTCTACTATTACTATTTATAACTTTCAAGATAAGTTAAAAAATCGTTATTTGATCAATACAAATCCAAGTATGTTGTATTTAAGATCACAGTAAAGTCGAATCATATTTGTGAAAAATATTTTAAGTCAGTTTTAGAAAAATACTAAGGTTAAACGATTTTTATGTTATGGTAGCACCTTTGTTTACATTTTCTACACCTCTTCGTGGAACGGACTATAAGTAATTATATTATGGGAATGTTGTATATCTACATACGAGGGGTGATCCAAAAGTAATGATAATCAGTTATTTCTAGTGCACACAAAAATACAAAAAAATTACAGTCACTTGCTCAATTACCCACTAGTTCAGGAAAAAAAAATCATATAAATAGGCCACGATTCCCGGGAGCTACATTCATTTGAATACGGACTGTCAAGGAGTGAACATCAAAATGGAAAACACGAAATCAGAGCTGTCATTAAATACCTCTGCTTGAAAAAATGTCTACCAAAGACATACACAGCGACTTGGTGGAAACATTGGGGACTGTTCTCCTCCATATTCCACAGTTGCACGCTGGGCTAAGGAGTTTAAGCTGGGAAGAACATCGACGGAAGACGAACACCGCGAAGGGCGCCCATCGACGTCCCTCACTGGAGAAAATGTGAAAAAAGTTGAAGAAGTTGTATTGGAAGATCGAAGAGTGACTATCAGGCATGTAGCTGAGGTCACAGGGATCTCATATGGCAGCATTCAAAGAATCCTTGTGAACGAATTGCATATGAGAAAGGTCTCCGCGCGTTGGGTACCGAAAATGTTAAACGACGAGCAAAAGAAGAAACGAGTCGACATGTCAAGAGCAAATCTCGAAAAGTTCCAGGCAGACAAGGATAATTTTTGTCACGTTTTGTGACCATGGACGAAACCTGGATCCACCATTTTGATCCTGAAACAAAACAACAATCGATGACATGGAAACGATCCGATGAACCGACGCCGAAGAAATTCAAAGTGTCAAGCTCAGCAGGAAGGTGGCGTCTGTTTTTGGGACGCTGAAGGAATAATCATGGTGGACTACTTGGAAAAGGGGCCACTATTACAGGCTCCTACTATGCAGAACAAATAAGAAGATTGCGGGAGGCTATTAAGGAGAAAAGGCGAGGCAAACTGCGGGCTGGAGTGCTGTTCCATCAAGACAACGCACCGGTTCACAAAGCTGCAATTGCCATGGCTGCCATTCAGGAAGCGGGCTTTGAGCTGGTGGAACACCCCCCCCTATTCACCAGATCTAGCCCCCAGTGACTTCTATCTCTTTTCACGACTCAAGGAACACCTCCGGGGCAAGAAATTTGACGATGATAGCGACGTGATGGCCGCGGTTGAGGACTTTTTTGAGAGTCAAGATAAAGATTTTTTTTCTAAGGGAATTTTAGGTTTAGAAAAGAGATGGACTAAATGTATAGACTTGCTAGGAGACTATGTTGAGAAATAAATTTAGTTTTTGATTTTATTCATTGTGTTTATTATTGATTATCATTACTTTTGGATCACCCACCCCTCGTATATACCAAATTGACATTGTTAATTACAACTGTAATAAGTACATATATTTTAATTTTTGACAATTATTTGTACGATACCTATTATCGTACAATATAAAGTTCAATTTAAACTCTTTGTATGCTCTTATTTTGTTTTTTTTTATAATATTGACGTGTAAATTGTACATTTATCAATAAAGAACTTTGACTTTGACTTATATTAAGTTGACATTTTCAATTATTCTTTAAATTGCAATATTGATATTTTTACATAAATTGATATGATATTTAAAAAATTTTGATTGACTGGATTGTTAGGCAAAGTGGATACTGTTAATACCAGCATACAATGTAAGACAATTAATTTGATTACATTGTAAAAAACATGTATTGTAACGAAAGTTATAAATAAATGATTATGATTATTTAGTTAAAAACTGTTTTCATACCTCGTTGAATCCTTCCGCCTGCAGCTTCGTGTACAATCTCGAGTTGGCCACAAACTCTTCCAGCATTTCCACCATCTGAGACAACGACAGACTGTCAAATGTTTAACTATAAGCTTAAGCAGCCCACTACATGTTCCCACCGCTGGGGCTAGGAGCCTTTAAGGCGTAAAATGTTCCCAACATCCCCCGCCCTATATTCCTCTTCTTCTCCTAATCCAAGAAATTTGTAAAAAAATGTATTATTGTAATGACAAAGGTCACGGACCCTGGGGCACACCCCGGACACTCCACTAAAACTCCATACAACCGCCGCTGTGGAGTTGCCTACTCTTCACACAACTACGCAGATGTCGTTCGTACACACGCGTGAATGTGTTCGTTAGCGCTAGGGCTACTGAATAGTTGTGCCCCTTGAGTTCACCTGGTAACGTAGTCTACAAACTTGCTATAATGTTGAGTTACATAAATAGAATGGAGCCAAATTACACTATTCTAATTAAAAGGGTGTTTGCACAGATTTCTAAATTGTTTCAGAAATCTGTGGGTGTTTATATTGCCGCGTAAAATGAAACGAAACCGATGATTATTTTACACTTACCCATGAAGGAAACTTTATTCTGTCACTACAATTATTCCTCCAGGCATTATCAATCCGTGCTTGGGCACATAAGTCACTGGCTGTGTGAGTTACGAACTTTGAGTTAAAAACGACTTCGTTATTATAAATAAATAAATATTGGTAGACAATTCACACACAACACCATCTGACCCCAAACTAAACAAAGCTTGTAATATTATAAAGCAACGTTATTGAAAAGTTTTTAATCTTACGTTATTTTATCATTAGGAAATTAAATAAAGCTTTTAATCTTGTCCCGTTTAGTTGACGGACAGCCGTAAACAGCACAACAACCCACCATGATGATATTTCGTTAGGAATTAGATGTTCGATACCAGCCCTTCGTTGAGTGCTCCTAGCGTATCCGAAACGGCCTGAGGGGTGAGGAAGCTTGAAATTAGCGGGGGGTGGGGAGTGTCCGTTCTATCTGTATTATCTATTCTATGCCTGTGGAGTGGCTAACTTAATGAATAAAAAAAACTTGAGAGGTGTCAAGGGACACCCGGATGGAACGAAGTTCCTTTCGAATAATTAGTGAAGGAATTACTATTATTTATTATTTGCAAAACACCTGTATACACTCAACAAAAATAATCGTCGCGACACCACACTGTTCAATGCGAAATAGAAATGAAAATATCTGGCTTGCTTTCTATCAGAGAGAGAGAGAGAGAGAGAGACAGACAGAGAAACATGCGACGCCGCACAGCTTACAATAGCAAAAAGTGTCGTGACAACTTTTCGTAAAAAAAATTCCGTCTAGCCCCCTTTCACAACGCGCGATAAGGAACTTCGTTCCAAAAAAATAGCAGTCATAGGAATTGCCGACAGAAGTGAAAACTTATAACTCAAAATTTGATAGCTTACTTTGGCAACTACGCGGGTGAAACCGGAGGGCGTGGCTATCTAGAAATGCATTTACCATGCTGACGCATTTCTAGATGGCCATTGTCCCGAGTTTACCCGAAGATTTCTTATCATTTCCGAGCGTGACTCTAGAATTCAATTCACAGCCCGCGATAAATCTGTCTGTGGCGCGCCAAAACCAGTTTTCACTTCAACTAGGAGCCTTTTCTCGCAAGAATGTCTAGACCATAATACACCACGCAAGTCCTATTCATTCTCACCAAAATATATATTGTGGTATGATCCAACTTACAGGTAACGCTTCGAGACACCTTCTCTCCAGCTCGTTGTCGTCACAGGTCATGTTCAGCTGCCACAGGTGCAGGTAGGTGTTCATCTGGGTCACCACCCGGGGGGTCCGGGAGCCCATCGCATCTAAGGTATTGCTGCCACTGGAAATATTAACAATATTTAAAAAAAAACTTGTATTTTTTTATTATTTATTTGCAATAGTGTGTGTAATCATAAAACATAAACTATGCTAATAATTTAACAAATTAAATAATCAATCAAATTAACACATTAAATCTTGTAATCTTGTTATTATATTACGAGTATATATCCCGGTATTATATCTTATCATCATATATGATACAACCGATTAAAAGTTAAAAATGAAAAAGAAGAAGAAGACTTTATCAGCTGACTATTATTATCATTGTATAAATTCAGACCAATGGAAACTGTGTTGCCAGACATATTGCATGCCTCTAGAAGAAGAGGCCAGTTTGTATGGGTCAATTATTTAAATGTTTTGTATCATCTTATCTTACCTGCAAACAGCAATAAAGATTTTTGTATTTGTATTTGTATCTAAGGTGTCATGGGACACCAGGTAGACCCGAAGGTCCTTCAGATCAGATCAGATTCAATATCAGATAAGACATAGAAGCAACATAAGTTGCAAAACAAAAATATAGCATAACTTTACTATTAATGGTATGATTAATGGTATGGAAACTACAGGGGTGTAAACGGAGGGCGTGGCGAATGCGTCAGCATGTGAAATGCGTCCCATTGGCGGACGCATTCCTAGATGTCCAACGGCCATGGTCCCGAGTTTACCGAAGATTTCATATTTTACACGAGCGTGACGCTAGAATTCAATTCACAGCCCACGAAAAATCTGTCTAGGGACGACAATAGTTATTTGTTATACAAGAGTGCAAAGTTGATTTTTAACCGCGTGCTCAATTTTGATGACCAAGCAAGCGAAGGATTCAAAATTAGAATCCTGAGCGTAGCAAGGGAATCAAAAGAGCACAAGGTGAAAAATCTTTGCAATCGAGTGCAACACGTAACTTTTCATTCCACCTCAGCGAGGAAATGACTGAATGCAAATTTTTAAATGTTTTCGTGCTAAGCAAATTAAAAAAAAGTAAGTGCATCAAGGAGAAGTAGAATAACTGGCAAAGGTGTGGTACTTCCCCCAGGCGGACTCTGCCAAGAGTCCTACCACTACAAAAGTCTTAGTGTTTGGTGGGTTTAAAGATCTAAGCATATATAGGGACGGACAGACGCGGGATGTAACTTTGTGTTTATACTATGTAGAGAGAACATCATTTTTTTAAATGATTATCTTTTCTTACCTCAGCGAGCATTTGCTTCTTGTTGACGTAATCCATCTTCTGTCGTTCAAACTCTGCGAAATAAATAAATATAAATATTGGTGGACAATTCACACAACACCATCTGACCCCAAACTAAGCAAAGCTTGTAATATGGCGGCTAGATAGCTGATATAATACTTATTTAGTTGTAAATACATACTTATTATGCGTAGAAACACCCAGACACAGTAAAAACATTTGAATTCATCACACAAATATTTGCACTGGGTGGGGATCGAACCCACAACCCTCGGCTTCGCAGGCAGAGTTACTACCCTCTAAGCCACAAGGCCAGTCAAGTCAAATATGGTCATTGTTAAATAAATATTGGATCCTACAAAAAAAACTACGCGAGGTGTTCTTGTCATACATCCCACAGTGTTTAAAATAAAAGTATACAGTCACTGTCTACGACTGGCATTGTCGTCACATGACAACAGCGTATGTCTAAAAAAATTGTGTGCCTTAAGGTACAAGTTTGCGCTGAGACCGCGACACGAGACCGCGACCGGAGTCCGCGACAGGCACTTGACTCTATAGAATTGTATGGGTGCCAGTTCGCGCCAAGACCGCGACAGGAGACCGAGACACGTGTCGCGAGACATGTGTCGCGGTCTCGTTGCGAACTGGCGCCCATACAATTCCAAAGTGTCAAGTGTCTGTCGCGGTCTCCGGTCGCGATCTCCTGTCGCGGTCAGGTGTTGCGGTCTCAGCGCGAACTTGCATCTTTAAGGTAGCGGTTCGGCCGGAGACCGCGATACGGATTTGTATGGGCGTCAGTTCGCGCCGAGGCCGCGACAGGAGACCGAGACACGTGTCGCGAGACATGTCGCGAGTCAAGTATTTGTACCTGTCGCGGTCTCCGGGCGAACCGCTACCTTAAGATCGCTTGGCAGAAGTGAAAACTTAATTACCTGAATTTTGTTTTGTGTGCTAATATTGTATGGATCGTATTACTTAGCATAATAAATGAAAAAACAAGTCAGAATTAAATTGATTACATTCGAAATTTTATATGATTCAAATAGTTAGACAGCGAGACAGAAGTGAAGAATGAGTAATTTGGATGAAATTTGGTACCTACATGCAAGGATTATGGTCTGGAATAACACATACATACTTTAGGTTATTTTTTATCACGGGAAAGTTACTGGATCGGGAACTACACGCGTGAATCCACGGGGCACTGCCATTAATATTATACTTATACCAGTCTATTAATTTATACAGTCATTCGACGAAGCCGTCTAGAAGGGGCAATCGTGCGGGGACAGACGCGGGTAGCGCGCTCCCGCCATTGCCTACATTACAATGTTAGTATTGCAGGAGCGCGGCTCAGGGCTGACGTCTTTCGTATGTTTTAATTTTATTTTGATAATAAGCATTTTTGTTTGTTACAACCTGACCCGTGTCTAGACATTATCGGCGTTTCTCCCACGATCAATGCCGATGAACTACTAGTAGTACTTCTCTATACTGTCCTCATATATAAATACCGAAAAGTACCAAGCTATAGCAGAACCGAGATTGAGCAGCTTCAAGGGTAAGCTCAAACGCTGGATTATCGAGCAAGGTTTACAGTTATGAAGATTTTTACACACCGTCGGAAAAATAGCAATTAAATAATTGAATACAAATTAATTGGGACTATTTTTACATCCCATTTGACATTATATTATTATCATTATTTTTGTTATGACGTTGTCTGCTTAATTTTAAATTTGATTATTATTTATTACTAGCAGCCCGCCCCGGCTTCGCACGGGTGTTATGGAAAATAAGTATAAAACAAAATTATTAGACTTACAAATTTTAACACACTCTTGGCAGAATTGCCATGCTTAGGACATAAGACAAAACAAACAATCCCAATCATCTGTTTATCATTTAAAACGCATGCTTTTTTGCCTATTTTACTTTATAAAAAAAAATGCGGGAGCCAGAAGCTCAAGGGAGGTCCTGAGAGTAGCGAGCCAAGCGAGGTCGTCGCCGTAGCGAGAGGTTACACTCAAGGACATAGAGCTTCTGGCTCCAGGAGCTCACCCGGGAGTCGTACCTCAGTGATAGACCATAATAGGACCAATTGTTATGTTTAGGTATTGTTATGCTTCTCTCAATATGTGCCTTTAAACATTATGCTAAGTTATGTTTATGCTATATACGGTAGCAAAAATTATGCGAAAACTGTTATGCGTTAGTTGTTATGGTATATAATCATTAGTCCTAAAAACTTTAGGCGTGTCTGGCGTCGTTGTTATTCCCCTTTTACTTTTACGCATCAAATCAAAAATTAAATCAGTAAATATTTAATTGTTGTAATTTAGTGTTAAAAATCTGCTAATGCCACCTACGACGTAGTTTATGGTTGTGCAATGTTTTGTGTAGGTTCTAAAGTCTATTAGTTCTAAATACGTACTAAATAGTTACGGCTGGTCTAGTCGGGAGAACGGCGGCGGCCGATCTGGAGCCCCGGTTTTAAATCCCACGTGCACCAGGCACCACTGTCTTTTCGGAGTAATATGCGTAATACCGCAAAACTTAAAACGGCGAAGGAAAACATCGTGAAGAAATCGCCATGTACTTAGAATCTTTTGAGGTCATGTGTCATCCACCAACCCGCACTGGGCCAGCGTGGTGGATTATGGACTTGACTCTCTCCTTGCGAGAGAAGGCCCCGAGTCCCAGTAGTAGGAATATTTAGTGGGCTGCTTATTGAATCTATTGACACAGCTAGATTTCTGATCGTCTCATCATCGTAGTCCTTAATGCTCCGTTTTATTCTACTTTAGTAGGTAGAATAAAGGGGACCTTTGAGGATGACTTATATCGTATCCTATCCCCCAGCTCAAATTACACGCGCATCACTATTTTTTCGAAGGCATGTCCGTAATGCCTCCAATTTAAAACGGTAAAAGAAAACATCGTGAGGAAACCGAAATGGAATTAATTTAATGTAATACTGTGTAGAAAGTGCGAGAAAACTTGAACAATAACAGTAAAGGTAGAATAAACTTATGCAAAAGTAGTTCTGAAAAGAACATTTTGATAGGAACATAAAAAAGTGTTACGAAAAAATGTTTAATATTTAATATCATTTGCGGCCACTACCTACGTAGCGAGGCGACCACGCGAATTAGTAGACGCGCGCGCGCTACTCGTACTTACCTATTTCATAGCTGCGAACACCTCTCCCCGTGCCTCGGTGTCCCTCTATCGGTGTTGCGCCGCGCGCGCCGCATTTTGATAGGATTGATATTTTTAATTTCGTTAAATCTTTTGAATGGAATGTCCAACTTCAATAATTCAAAAAGTAATCAATAGGTATTAAAAGAGTCTTGAATAAGAAATAATTTATTTGGATAAGAATTAATACAAATGTGTTGATAACATGGTCTGAATTTGATAGGCATTTTACTTACTTTTAAAATGTAAAAAGTAGTTGTTGCGAGGTAATTACTGAAGTTAGACATATGGTCTCGCGAGGTTTTTTGTAGATTTTAATACGCTCTATAATATTGTAGAACATTGTTTTGGTCTATCATTAGTACTTTCCGCAGCGTATGCGATGAAAGCCATTTTATGACTGTTTTTTTTATACCTTGCGTTGGTTTTAGTAAAAAATTCCGTAGATATCTCATTTTTTTTCGTGATAAACATAGCCTATGTTACTCAGTGATAATGTAGCTTTCTATTGGCAAAAGAATTTTTGAAATCGGCCCAGTAGTTATTGAGTTTATTCTTGCCATACAAAAATACAAATCTTTCCTCTTTATAATATTAGTATAGATAACATTGTCTAATTATTATTATTTACTTCTTTTGTCTGATTCCATAATACAATATTTTGTTCTAATCCGTATTATGATTGTTCCGTATCGGCAGAGATAGCCCGCACTTGCTATTTCACAACAATTCTCTCTTTACTGCAGTATGGTGCCGAAATCTGGGGTTTATGCTCCGAGTGGAAAAGAGTTCCGCCTACAGAAGCGTGCCATACGAGCGATAGAGCGAGTAACGCAAGATACTTCCGCGCGACCGTATTTCCAAAGCCTAGGTATTCTAACTCTGCCATCAATAATAATACTGCAAATGGCAATGTACGCGCGAATTCACCTGTCAACAGATTTAACGGACGAACGAAAAACAACTCTTGTGAAGTCGAGCAAACTCACGCATGTCATGGGTACAGTAGTATATAACAAGCTATCAGACTTTATCAGGATGGCCCCCGGCCACAACAGTTTCAAACACTGGCTTCAGCGCTGGCTTGTCGAGCACTCGTTTTATGACATTAATGAATTTTTACAATTGGAATTTATTTATTGTTATTTTCGGACTTCATCATTTTTTTTTAAAAGAGTGACGAGACGAGCAGGATATGTGCCTGATGGTAAGCAACATGCCTGCCACATAACAGCACAGCAACACGCAGCTATTGGAACATGAATAGTCCAAATCATTACCTAGCACTGCACTGCGCTCGTCACCCAGAGATCTAAGATGTTATATCTCAAAGCTCTATAATTTCTCTGGAAACATTGCCCTTCAAACCGGAACACAGTAATGTTTGCACATTACTGCTTGGCGGTAGAATAACTGGCAAAGGTGTGGTACTTCCCCCAGGCGGACTCTGCTAGGAGTCCTACCACTACACTATCATCATCATCATCCACAGCTTCTCTATCCCACTGCTGGGTATAGGCCTCTCTCTTACTTTGCCATCTGCCTTGGTCCTATGCCAATCAAGTCCAGGTTCGACCCGCGATATTTATAATATCGTCCACCCATCTTGCAGGTGGACGTCCAACGCTCTGCATTCCCCTGCCTCGGCCACCATTCTTTTACAATTTTGGTCACCTGACGTCACACCGCCTAACAATATGTCCTGCCCAATATTTTCGGACTTAATTATTGTAAATTATTAATTCTATTGTAACGGTGTTCAATTCCACCGTTCCCTTAAAATAATCAAAAATAGACTTGCCGTCTTAGGAAACCTTTTAAATCGTAAAACGGCCGTAGATGGTAAAACGGAACGGTGTCGCGGACCAATCGGGACGCGACAAATTCAAATCACCCAATGGCGAGAGACGACGCCGAGGGGCATACAATTATAAAACAGAAGCTGACTTGAGGCAGAAGCCATTTTACAAATAATTTTTCTAATAACTATAAAAAGTGAAATAAAACTAAATACTGTCCGAAAGCTTAAAAGTTATAAGTGCAACGAAAACCCCGTAGGGTAAGTGTTCCAATTTACATTATATATCGCTGTTGCATCACTGTTCATATTACGTGTACAATTGTGTAAAACATATGGTGTATGAATTGTGTTAGTTTTACTGCTCATCGAATTTGTCTGCCGATGATTTACGGGAGACCCCGCGACAGAACGATGTTCGTTTGGATTCAGCAAATTACTTTATGACAATCGAACACGGGGTCAACGGCCGGCGAGTTCGATAAGTCGGAATCGAAGGTCATTGACCTACCTGTGTCTAGAAAAGTGAATGACGGTTGATTTTCCTTCGACCGTTATAAACCTTCCTGCTATTTCTCATACTTATGCTTCTTTATGTAAGCGTGATTTACTCAGTGTACAACCGAAATGTAAAGATGACTGCCTCATCATAATTATCAATCATGCGCGGACCACTTTGGGTTCTGTTCTGCTTCGACGAAGCAGGCCGCGGAGGTCGCAGTTATCTTCGTATTGGGGGGCAACATTCTAATGGTCACCTTCGACCAATTCCAGGGTTCCAGCACCGGGTTGAGTCCCTAACGGCCAACTCTTATGGCCGGCTGATATACCAAGGGAACTACAAATCTTGAGGTAGCAGCCCTCCACTCCCTTCGGGTGAAACAGAAGAGCTACCCCATGTAGGACACAAGGAGCACCATCGCCATGTCCAGCTGCCACCACTGAACCCCCAGAAGGACTGCGACCCGACTCTCCGCGGCTTACACAGGCCAGTGTGTCCCACCAGAATTGCACTATAATCCCCTCGATTTGCAGACGACCCCGACCCTCTCTTTAATTTCAACTTATACTACCCCCCAGAACTACCACTACATTTAGACCACCCATCCAGTGGTAACTGTGAACTTTATACGATAATAAAATCTAATTAGTTAAACTTGCGGTTTTTATTAACAACTCTTATAATTACTTCTACTCATGTTCACCGGAGCTAGCTTGGATACTCTCTCTATCTTTTAACTCAACCAACTAGCGAGGTTTCACTATGCTACATGTAAATTGGCTTTACCAAATAAATGAATATGAATATTGTTATGCAATTTATTATGCCTGACTTGTAAATGTAATGTATATTTATTAATAAAAAATTGGTTGCCTGTAAAGTACGGGCGAAAGTTTTACGTGACAACGACTTTGAGTGGTAAAATAATTTTACGGAAGGGACGCGTGCCTTTCACTTTTTTATGTCTGTCTCTCTCGCTCTTAGGCGGGCTAACCATGCCCGAGTGGAAGGGACGCGTGCCTCTCACTCGCTCTCGTTGTGAGCGCATAACGTGAGCGGAGCGTAACGCAGTTTCTTGAAGTGTCACCCGGCAAACCAATTTATAAGACGTTGTCACGTCAAAAACGTTGACTTTGACTTTTCTAAAGGGGCGTTGATTCAAATACTCGTATTGTAACGGTTGAGCTGTGCTAACCCGTCAACAATCTTCAAATATTTCATTTATACTATGTATTTATTAATAAAGTGTGATTTACTAATGTTTAATTGCATTGGTTACTAGTTACTGGTTACTGGATATTGGTTAATCGGTTAAATATATTTAATTAAAATAAAATCTTGATTTTGAATACATCTTCCAATAATTTAATCGATAGAGAACATACCTTAGAAGATTACATCTTACACCTTAATTTGAAAGTACTTAGGTAAATGTCAGCATCGGTGAGAATTCCAATAGAGAGGTGGGTTTGTTCCATTTTTGTAGTAAATTGGGAATGCAGGTGCCATCACTCTGGTTCCTTCATAGAGCATCAGTTGTAGTCTGAGAAAAAGGTACAAAACAACAAAGTTACATTTATTACTTTACAAAACATACAAACAAAGGAAAGGGCAGATTAGTTATAATTGAGACCGTTAAATGAGCAACTGGACTTCTATAATAGTTAAAAGAGCTGTAATTGATGACTCTTTATATTTATTCGGTAGAGAACATTTAGTATTACTATTTCAATTCAATTTAATTTATTACTTCAAACCTCACTTCATCATCAAGGATCATCACTTGGTAACGTCACATAAAAACAATTATTATTGAATAGTGATTCCGTTTACAATAAACATGCGAATTTTAATTACCTATAATATGAATTGTTACCTCAGTACTAAATACATTTATGATCTTTCACTGCTAAATGTGTAATGAGATTACATAGAGAGAAATATCTAGACAGGTAGTTTTACAACTCAATCATCTTCACATAATTTACTCGATTGAGAACATTAAATTTAGTGTTAAGTACTAATATTGTTATATGAATTATTCTTCCCACAGAACTAAAGGCTCTAATCACTCACTGGTGTGTATATTACAGAATACATGGAGAACATACCTTGAAAAATCACTCCATACACCTTAATTGAGGTATCTATATTGTGTGAGCTCGGTGACATTTTCAATAGATGTAAATAGTTGTTCCAATTTTGAGATAAATTGAGAATGGAGAGATAGCATCATTTTGATATCTTCAAGGAGCATAAGTTGTTCAGAGTTCAGAGTTGTAATCTGAAAATTAAAGGTATTTCTTACATACAACATAGGTACATTTCTAGATCAAGAATTAGTTATTGTTGGGGTCCTACCCTAGCCTAGGAAATCTGTAGTAGTTAACACAATAACTGTAATTGAGGTCTCTTAATCAAGTATCAATCAGGAGACATAGATGTTTGTTGTGTATTAATGTATTATCATCATAAAATATGTAATTGTAGATGATCTTAGATTGAAATTCTAGAGATATTTCTATTTGAAGTCTGAAACAGGCATTAATTATTGTTTTGTACAAAGTAAATGCATTCAAGACGTGTTTGGATGGGAAAACAACCAACATAGTTGAAAATACTGCGCAGTTTCAGTAGGTCTACTTGATAATCATATTTTTCTCGTTCCGAACACTTATTACTATTTTAATACTCATTATGTAACTTTTCTGGATAAATTCAACAAGATAAATGATTACGAACATAAAAACTCACCATTAAATGTTATTAAATAGCATTTGCAGTTCGTGATTGTATCCTTGAAGATTTTTGTAAAATCGATGTTTTCACATAATTTGTCCACATCACATTCACATAATGATCCTTGCAAAATACTATTTAGGCGAAATACACAAGAAATATGGGGTATTTGCATACATAATATAAGATTGTAAATAATCAAAAATTATTTTGTTCCGCGCGTGTCAGAGTTCGCAGGCCAAATGACTTTGACAACTGCGTCTCAAAAATTGCAAGCACAAATTTAAAATTGAATGTGGCTAAAAATGAAAACTAAAATATCCTATTCGTTATTAATAATTGCTCATATTAACTTTAGACAGTTGCGCATCATCGGAGGTCATTCGTATGTTGGTAGTTCGCCTAAACCATCTAACGCGTTTAGCCGAGTTAGACCGCCAGTCGTGAATGGGCGGGGCCTAATTTTTGGTTCGGAAAAAGTATAAAGGGAACCTTGGGAGCGTTGCAGGACAGTTATTCATTATTTTTCGTCGAGTAAGGAAGTAAGGAGTCACGCTGGAATTTTGTGTCCCCGTTACGTTGTGCCATATAATTAAAGTAAATTCAAGTTTTCCAGGACTAATCATTCGTACTTTAGCAGTGAGAGAATTGCAATTTTCTTAATGCAAAGGAGTGAATTAGCATCTCATTTTGGGATTGAAAAACGTTTTTGCGACGCACAAGGCGATTTTGAATGTAATCGTATGTGTTTTGTAAATAGCGTTTTGCAGTTCCAACTTATGTGAGCATTAAGTTAAATTTGGGGGGGGTTTTTCTTGTGGGAAATGGACAACGTAACATTACATATACCGTACATGGTTACGGGTTTTGAAAACACGCGTCTCGTGTTCCTCTCTTAAATTCAACTTGGGTTTTGTGGCGTCCCAGGGTTGATTTTGCCTCTTAAATGGGGATCGATTAAGTCACCGTTTCGATATATCTTTCCTTCGGAAGAACTAGACGGCCTCTGACAAGAATCAACGCGCAAGTCGTGCTTGTCTCGCGGGCTGGTGAGACATTAGTCTCCTAGGAATCCTAGCTGGAAATATCTGTCGAAGCGTCTTACGTTAGGTTGGTCTGTTTCATTCAACTCCCCAAGGGACTTACCTTGTGTTAGAGGTTTTCCCGGCTTCCCGTCCAGAATGAAACTTTCCCGTAGGGCTGTTAGGGATCATAGGTTTTGTCAGTCTGATCAACTGGTAGGTAAATTTAGAAATTCAATGTTAGTAAAGGGTATTGCACTTTATACCGAAGGCCCGGATAAAATATACCCTTTTGGTAGAGTAAATCTTAAATTGGGATCCGCGAATCTCTTGCAATTTTGTATCTCTTAGTTGATAGGCCATGCTAGGATAGGTTTAGGAAGTAAAGTCATTACGTTGATTCTAATATGTCATTAGTATGTGATGTATCAGTTCAACGGAACATAGGGAATTATTAATCCTTTGTTTCAGGTCAATAAACGAACGAGAAGTTGCAGAATAACGTAAACAGATTGTTCGATAGTCTTTAATATTTTAGTGTATTATAATAACTTGCACTTGCTCATTACATTTACAACCTTTTAAAACTAAAATCCTAAATAGTCAAGTTCTCTGCTTAATTGAGAGAATCGCGACGTACATAACGAGTTCAGATACTTACAGAGTTCCATGAATACTAATATTTACAAAGATTACATCAAAATCTTGAAGACTATCTAATAATTAACCACCTAGGTATTTATTTACAAACCTATATATTGTTTCATTATTTTCATCACAACTATGTACATTTACAAATTCGAACAAGCAGTTGTATATATAATGTTGTTCGGTGGACCTTACTGAGTTCAGATTTCCAGTCTAACTTGTAAAGTTATATAATACTCAACCTTTTGCAGAAGTCTGCTAATTTTTGGACATTCTTTTAAAGTCATGCACGTGTCATGCAGTCGGAAGCCTAGCTGAAATGGGGTCGAAGACGTTATAAGATTTGTCTTTAAATTATCTGATTGGGTCGGTTGAACCCTAGTTAGTTCCTTTCTGCTGGTACAGAGGAAGGTCTGACATAACTACATCAAATTAAGGAGCTCGGTAGAAGCTAAATTATCTAAGTTACATTGGAAACTTAACCTTTAAGGTTTATCTAACAATTTGACTAATTATTGGAAAACTAGTAAACACACTTTTTTTCCGAAATCACATTCCTTTGCTGTCGATCGGTACAGTAAAGTTCTATATGGGATTTCACCGACTGATTGACGAGACATACAATAGTTATGTAAACTCATCCCTCCCTGCATAATTCCTCCAATTCTCTTGGATAGCTTAATTTGGCATAACTACTTAATTGTTAGGGAGAGTAAACTCGGCAAGCCCGCGAGCTCGCAAATCTGTGGGAGACGCTGGATTCTTGTCTTTTGTGGGTAGCCAGCGATCAAAGAAAGGCGATTTGGCCAGGGGCCTTCTTTTTTACCACAAAAACAAAATATTGTTAAGTTAAACAAATAATAATACACTGATCCGATCAGTAATACACAGAAATATTTAATTTATCTTCCATACCTACTATCAAAAGCATAATATATATATTAACATAATATAAGACCATGACACCATATACAAATCATATTCACTAACTTATTACATAACGATAATACATTACTATTACTTAGTTTCATTGACAAGCTCTACCTCTCTTGCTATTTTAGGAAACTAACCATGATAAGATTACTATTACTTCGTAAGCCAATAAAACTATGATCTAATAATGCAGGTAGGAATCTTTACATAACTTTAATTAAGACATCTCTAGGAATCATTACTGAGCTAAACAAAGCCAATACTTATTCGAATATTTGTCAAACTAGAATTCTTAGGTTCATTAAAATCAGGTAAAATCTTAGGTGGGCTAAAATCATATTGTTAGAATTAGAACAATGGTTCATCTCAAGTCTGTCTGGTTTACAAACATACGGTTCACATACGTAGAGTCCTACTACTAGACGATCAAGGCCAAATCAAATCAAATATAGTTAGTAGGGCGTTTTACAGTTGGAAAACTGCGGATGTGGAAATAAAAAAAAAATATATTTTTAAAAGGGGTTTTACAATTTGGTGGTGCCATGGACCAGGATAAAAAAGGTTAATTATCTATTTGAGAAGGGGTTACAGTTTAAAAACCACGGACCAGGATGTTTTAAATAGATATAGAAAAATTAAAATGTTACAACGGCGGTTTTACAATTTAAAACCGTGGACCAGGATTTGTTAAATAAATGATAAAAATTAAAAAGGGGGGTTTACAATTACAATTAGGTGCCCTGGACCAGGATATGTTATAAAAATATGAAAAATTATAAAACTGAAACCCGATTTTTACAATTTGCAAGCCGTGGACCAGGATTAAAAAGAACCTTAGATTTTAGCTTTTTAACTACTAATTTTATATAGGTATATAAGTAACTATGTTCATGTGCGTCCATGTATATGGACAATTTGATGCCGTGTATGTTTGCGAATAGATTTGAGTGGAACCATTGTCTTAAGTCTGGGGGTCGTTGGTTTAGAAGAGTTTAATTCATAGAACAAGGAAATTAGAAATGGGAGTTCAGCAATTGAGATTAGTTTGAAGACGCCTATCTAGCTTTAAAAATAATAAACGTAGAACTGTCATTTAGAAACATCTATTGAAACCAAGCTCAATATATACTATACATCTTGACTGAAGTCTTATTATCAAATTGTCATGTAGGAATTATGCTAACTGACATGCAGGAAACTTAAACATTAGTTTAAATTATAGTGAATTCCATCTTCATGTTTGAAATTCTGTCAGGAAATGGCACGATGTCCATCTGTTGCTTGTTGTCCATATCTGAAAAATGCGTGAAGTTTAGGATTAGTTACTGTTTACAATAACAATCGAACATAGTTGAATACAAAAACAACTAAATTAATGGTGACATAGGTAGACTCAATTAATAAAATGGTCATGCCATATTAGAGTTATATAGTTTAAATTATTATCATTAATTGGTTTCAACATTAAGAAGTACCATGCTACTCTAAAAGTTATTTATAATAAATAAATAAGGAGTTGTCCTACATGGGAATCAAACTCACAAGCTAGGATTCATGATCAAACCTATTATCAGCTATGCCATTTGGTTAATTAATCTATGTTAGAATAAGCAATTATTCAAATGAATAAATTTATAACGATTGTCATGCACGAGAACAGAACCCACATTCTTATACTTATGGGCAAACTTTTAACAACTGAGCCAATAGGAAAATCGAACTGACGGCTACAGCAACCGTAAGCAGTGAATTTTGAACTTGGTTATAGTACACATAAAATTTTACAGCACATACACACATCACAAACAAATAAACACATGGGATTATTCAGGATAGAAAAACATGTACTTGTATTGTTTTGGTTTTCCCGATACAGGCTTGCCTAGTGGGAAACCAACGGATATTACTATATTATTTTAATAATTGTGTACAAAAGTCAAAAATCGATGTGATTGTTCTACCTTTGTCTTGTATAACTTGGTAATTTTTGTGGTAATAAATTTTTTTTTTTTTTTTTTTCATTGTTGGGTTTATAATGCAGGGTCAGCTTGGGAAGTATCACACCTTTGCCAGTTACCTTACTGCAAAGTAGTAATGGGAAAACATTACAGTGTTCTGGATTATAGGGCAATTGTTTTCAGGGCATGGAGGTGCTTGTCTTACCTCAGGTGACGAGCACAGTGCAGTGCTAGGTACCAAATAGCTGTATTACAGGCAGGCATATTGGTTACCATGTTTAAATATTGTTAAATTTATAAATCAGATTTAAGTTTTATTTACCGTTATCTCGATGATAAATCAGGGAACGAGGATAAGGTTGAACAGGCAGGAACAACCACTGCTATACTTCTGGCTCTCAATTTCCATCATGATGTAGCTTGCATACTCTGAAAAATTAGATAATTATATAAAGTACAATTATAAAATAATAATTTTCCTGCATTTTACTTGATAATAGGCTCAATTTAATTTATATTTACAGATTTTAGTAAACATGGCTATTAACATTCTCATAATTTTAAATTCTTTGGAATACATAGTAGCCTATGAACATTTCATAGTAGGGTCCATTATTTTTGCTCGATACTGTTTAAATTGTAAGCAATTACACACTTGCTTACATGTTATGTACAAATAATCTTAAAATTATATTAGTTCAAGTACATCCACTGTTATGATAAATTAACAAACAACAAAACACATCTACTTTGGTATACATACACACTCTGATACACTACACTAAGAATTCCACTGTCAATCTATATTAGGCGTTGAATATTATAAACTGGCATTAACATCAGGGCAGTTTAGCAGTAGAGGGGAAAAGTGACTACAGTATAATTTAGTAATACACATTGTCATTATGTTCACATTGCAACGTAGACAACATATATATCAACATATTACACATAGTGATGAACACAAATACTATTTTAGTAAAGTTCACTACGGTGACCATAGCAAAACATAAAAGATAAATATGATGTAAGATAGTGAATTAGGTTTAGGATGATCAGATTGCAAGGTCAAGTGTTACTGTAGATAATATCACTATGGATAGTAACATTTAGTATAGATCAACCCATTTTAGAAAAGTCTTGCATTAATAAATATGAACTTTGTTATATTGAACAGAATCACTTACTTTCTGTAACAGCTAGGTTCAGGTCAAGCCAATCATCTCACGCCAGCACTTATTCATTTTGTTGCATTGGTTAAAGTTTATCCACATGTTGTCTCCAGAGTAGGTAGTGCATTATTCCACACCAAAATCTGTAAGGTTAATGTTTACATGTAGATTAATTTGTAGCATTTGTAGCACTAATACAAAGAGTACCTACTTTACTTCAATTTAAACAAGAACTGCAAACCGCGACTTAGTAGGCCTAAGCTATTTTTCAAAGAGCCAAACTATTATGATTGTATCAGTAATTGAAAACCCGTAAAATCCTAAACGACTCAATGCAGTCGACGATTTAGTACGAAGTAGCGACGCTTGCGCTGCGTTGTAATACATATCAATGTCTGTTAGGAATGAATGTCTATTATTGGGAATAGAATATTGTACTGTCCCAGCCGAACTTCTAGTGTGATAGTCGAACAACTACCTAAATCGAAAGGTATAATAAATAACACGACAAAATGGTTGACGGAAAGACGGAATACGAAACAATTATTACTCTCGGCTGTAAATTTAGTATATAATCAAACTGATAAGCATAGATTAGTGCTATATAATGAATTTGCTTACCTTTAGGACCTTTAGGTCGTTCTTATAATTAGAAGTTGATAGTTGTTCCGTCATAGAAACTCCAGTATAAGCAGCCGTTATCGCTTTTCTTCTTGTAATTTTGGATTGTTTACCAAAACATCGACATGGGAATTTACTTTGACGTAAACACACAAAAACTACTATTAAATATCGCAGGGTTTAAAAGTAAAACACTGTAAAATAAGTAAATTTAGTCCGAAAATTGTACAGTGCGCATTTCGAATTTCGAATCATAATCAACGATCAACGAGAAAGATAAATCGTCCATGTTCTAGTGGAATCGATGTGGCCAGTCATCGATTTATAAAATAATCTACTCATATGAAAAATTTCAATTTATTATCGCTATTTTTTGGAAGTATTATGCTGGGAGAAGCATAAATGCCTAGGCAAAAGTCTTTACTGAAAACACCGAGTAAATGTAAAATCATGCAAAGTAAATAATACTAGTAGGTTTCATAAGCCATTTAAAAACGAAGTTGGGCATTTTTACTCTAAGACTGCTTAACTGATACAGAATCATTACGACTCAATTATTTCACTAAATACTTACACCTATTATGCATAATTTACTATATTTTACTCATACATAAAATGCGTGTGTCGTAAAGATACGAAATATAAGGATAGGATAAATTGATATACTTTTAATAATTTGTAATAAGTAGATTATTCAAATTCTTAGAATAATTTTATTTTACTTGTAGCGAAAGAATCAAGTAGCTTTGAATTATAAGTTCCAAATTTAAATTTGCTAAAAAAAAAAAAGATTTAAGGTAATAATGTGGCCACACTGGCATGTCGTACTGACACAGGAAACAAATATGTCAGAGACAAAATGAATAGATCTTTGTGACAATTTCAAAGCTGAATAAAAAAATTAAGTATATTTGTATATATTCCAATAATTTACGTACATATTTGTAAAATTTAAAGAAATTTCAGAATCATAAGTATTCAATGCAATTTCACTATAGGTATCAGCAGTAACTTAGGCGAGAATTAAAAAGAAGCGTTCATGACTTTAAAAGTACAGTCGACCTTTGGTTTACTTTGGTTTCTATAAAACAAAGTTCCTGTCATAATTCAAATACTTATAATTATATAATTGATAGATCGGGAAGCAAATAATGTATGTATTTTTACCATGTTCTAAATAATTAAAATATGTAATATCAAATGTATCACTGTTCATATAGCGTTAGATTTTAATTTGAAGGTAAAAGTTAGACAAAAGGAAATCCACTTCAAATTGATGCATTTCTAGTTATGGTATAATAAACTAGATGGCGCTATAAAGTTTCGACTCAGGATAGTTACCTAAAATTTATTCTTATATTGAGATTTCGCCAAAATTAACGGAAAAAGGTTTTCACGTCATAAATAGTACCTACCAATCTATACTGATAATATAGACAAGTCTTAGTTTTGTTTACAAGGTTATTTGCTATTATCTCGGAAACCACTGGACAGATTTCTGAAATTCTTTCACTGATGGAAATGTACGTGGTCACTGATTGCTATGGGCTATGTATTATGCACCTTCAAAGTCAGATTTATCGCTAGTCTCGTATATAGGTAGAGTATAGATATAACTTATAGAGATATTAGGTATAATTAGGGATAGATTATGATATAAAATATGGGTACGGTTCAGATTGTTTTAATTCTCTATCAGTTGAAAATATGTAAATTAAAGAGTGAATAGGTTAGTTAATATTTTAATCTTATAATAATAATAATAAAAAGGGACATTGGTTTAGATAGGGATATTACACAGATACTCAAATTTAAGGACATAAATTAATTCTAAATTTCTCTAGAATCCTAATATTTATATAATTAGCAAGTGCAAGACAGAGCTAGTGAATGAAATAGAATAACGCGAAATAATATCTCTACGGTTTAAATTTCATTGAGTTTGTACAAGGTGTCACAACAATAGGTACAATACATTATTAGTTTTCTTTTCTAAGGGTATTGAGGTACTTATTGATATTTTAAAGAATTTGTGATTAATAGGTTCTATTTTTCAGTTTAGTCCTGGTTAGAATTTCCAGAAAACGAAAGGAATGGAGAAATACTTACCTAACTAGTTAGTAGAAACAATGAAATAAATGGAAGCGATGAACCACTTGAAATAAGTAATTGAACGAGTTAAAGATGGAAATAAGCCAAATCTATGATGTATTAATATACTATACCTTGGTTCTTAGTAATGACAACAGTTGTTATTTAGAAACCTAATTGATTTTCTTATAATAAATATTCAAGCAAGAATATCTTTCATTCCCATTACATTATTCAGTTAGTTACCTTTTACTTTTGACATTTCTGTAACGATTGTTCGTTAGACGTATACATATTAAAAAGAAAAAAAAAAGGAAAAACGAGTAATTTAATTCAACCTTAAACTTTCAATGCACTTTATCAATCCTATAAATAATTTTAAAAGAAAATGTAGTTGTTTTATTTAACCAAATTTGGTAATTTTCTACAAAAAAGGAGGTAACAAAGGTACATGGTTGATATGGTAACGTTCTTGAAAGGTATAATAAACGTTATTTTGGAATGGTAATATAGTTTCATTTTAGTTAGAATCTGGTAATACAGGTTAAGTATACATTTTATTTTATTGGGGACAAAAAGAAACGGAGTTAAAAATATATTATATTTATGTACTATCTTAAAGAATATAATAAGAGTGCAAACTTTCTTTTGTCTCATATCTGTGACAGTGTTTCCGAATTAAGTCACGAGTGTTTCAATGAATGGAGGGGTATGCGAAGGAATAATGAAAAAAAAACTAAAGGGACTTGAAGCGTTAACACTGCTTCGATATCAGACAGGTCTGTCAGGATTTAAAGGTCGACAAAACACTTATACAAAATAAATTCCCGAAGAAATCAGGTGTTAGGTTAGAATGCTGATTACAGCAAGATTTCGATTTTTTTTAATCGACTTTGGGAAATTATTTACTCTACATGCAGCCAATTCTAAAATTTACACTTTACAATCTCCAAATCTAAGCAAGCTTATTGGAGCATTTGATTTTTTTGTGGTGGTTATGAACATACGGCAATATGTCTTTATCTGCGATAGATTCATCTTTTATTTGGGAGGGATTGCAAGAATTTCTACGATTAAACAGAAGGTTAGTTTGAGCGTAGTGGGGCTTGCATTTGGCACTCGGCCTATATAAATTCACAACTTATATCCCACACAAATGGAGGACGCTTCTGTGGAAAGGACAAATTTCTTTATGATGATTAATCAGCGAGCTTAAAGTCCGGTGCTCCAGGATGTTTGTTTCTAGTTGGTATAAAACCACACTTTCTTATTGTAATAGGGAAACATTCACTATAACACATTCCTTTATTGTTGAACATTGGATTTTGACAGATTTATTGCACAATAGGATAGAAATATTTGAATCTTTATTTAAAATTTTAGAAAAAAATTACTCCGCTTAAAAAAAAAAAATTTTTTTTCATCTGTGTAATTTTTGGGGTCGGTGTAACGGTTGAGCTGTGCTAACCCGTCAACAATCTTCAAATATTTCATTTATACTATGTATTTATTAATAAAGTGTGATTTACTAATGTTTAATTGCATTGGTTACTAGTTACTGGTTACTGGATATTGGTTAATCGGTTAAATATATTTAATTAAAATAAAATCTTGATTTTGAATACATCTTCCAATAATTTAATCGATAGAGAACATACCTTAGAAGATTACATCTTACACCTTAATTTGAAAGTACTTAGGTAAATGTCAGCATCGGTGAGAATTCCAATAGAGAGGTGGGTTTGTTCCATTTTTTGTAGTAAATTGGGAATGCAGGTGCCATCACTCTGGTTCCTTCATAGAGCATCAGTTGTAGTCTGAGAAAAGGTACAAAACAACAAAGTTACATTTATTACTTTACAAAACATACAAACAAAGGAAAGGGCAGATTAGTTATAATTGAGACCGTTAAATGAGCAACTGGACTTCTATAATAGTTAAAAGAGCTGTAATTGATGACTCTTTATATTTATTCGGTAGAGAACATTTAGTATTACTATTTCAATTCAATTTAATTTATTACTTCAAACCTCACTTCATCATCAAGGATCATCACTTGGTAACGTCACATAAAAACAATTATTATTGAATAGTGATTCCGTTTACAATAAACATGCGAATTTTAATTACCTATAATATGAATTGTTACCTCAGTACTAAATACATTTATGATCTTTCACTGCTAAATGTGTAATGAGATTACATAGAGAGAAATATCTAGACAGGTAGTTTTACAACTCAATCATCTTCACATAATTTACTCGATTGAGAACATTAAATTTAGTGTTAAGTACTAATATTGTTATATGAATTATTCTTCCCACAGAACTAAAGGCTCTAATCACTCACTGGTGTGTATATTACAGAATACATGGAGAACATACCTTGAAAAATCACTCCATACACCTTAATTGAGGTATCTATATTGTGTGAGCTCGGTGACATTTTCAATAGATGTAAATAGTTGTTCCAATTTTGAGATAAATTGAGAATGGAGAGATAGCATCATTTTGATATCTTCAAGGAGCATAAGTTGTTCAGAGTTCAGAGTTGTAATCTGAAAATTAAAGGTATTTCTTACATACAACATAGGTACATTTCTAGATCAAGAATTAGTTATTGTTGGGGTCCTACCCTAGCCTAGGAAATCTGTAGTAGTTAACACAATAACTGTAATTGAGGTCTCTTAATCAAGTATCAATCAGGAGACATAGATGTTTGTTGTGTATTAATGTATTATCATCATAAAATATGTAATTGTAGATGATCTTAGATTGAAATTCTAGAGATATTTCTATTTGAAGTCTGGAAACAGGCATTAATTATTGTTTTGTACAAAGTAAATGCATTCAAGACGTGTTTGGATGGGAAAACAACCAACATAGTTGAAAATACTGCGCAGTTTCAGTAGGTCTACTTGATAATCATATTTTTCTCGTTCCGAACACTTATTACTATTTTAATACTCATTATGTAACTTTTCTGGATAAATTCAACAAGATAAATGATTACGAACATAAAAACTCACCATTAAATGTTATTAAATAGCATTTGCAGTTCGTGATTGTATCCTTGAAGATTTTTGTAAAATCGATGTTTTCACATAATTTGTCCACATCACATTCACATAATGATCCTTGCAAAATACTATTTAGGCGAAATACACAAGAAATATGGGGTATTTGCATACATAATATAAGATTGTAAATAATCAAAAATTATTTTGTTCCGCGCGTGTCAGAGTTCGCAGGCCAAATGACTTTGACAACTGCGTCTCAAAAATTGCAAGCACAAATTTAAAATTGAATGTGGCTAAAAATGAAAACTAAAATATCCTATTCGTTATTAATAATTGCTCATATTAACTTTAGACAGTTGCGCATCATCGGAGGTCATTCGTATGTTGGTAGTTCGCCTAAACCATCTAACGCGTTTAGCCGAGTTAGACCGCCAGTCGTGAATGGGCGGGGCCTAATTTTTGGTTCGGAAAAAGTATAAAAGGGAACCTTGGGAGCGTTGCAGGACAGTTATTCATTATTTTTCGTCGAGTAAGGAAGTAAGGAGTCACGCTGGAATTTTGTGTCCCCGTTACGTTGTGCCATATAATTAAAGTAAATTCAAGTTTTCCAGGACTAATCATTTGTACTTTAGCAGTGAGAGAATTGCAATTTTCTTAATGCAAAGGAGTGAATTAGCATCTCATTTTGGGATTGAAAAACGTTTTTGCGACGCACAAGGCGATTTTGAATGTAATCGTATGTGTTTTGTAAATAGCGTTTTGCAGTTCCAACTTATGTGAGCATTAAGTTAAATTTGGGGGGGGTTTTTCTTGTGGGAAATGGACAACGTAACATTACATATACCGTACATGGTTACGGGTTTTGAAAACACGCGTCTCGTGTTCCCTCTCTTAAATTCAACTTGGGTTTTGTGGCGTCCCAGGGTCGATTTTGCCTCTTAAATGGGGATCGATTAAGTCACCGTTTCGATATATCTTTCCTTCGGAAGAACTAGACGGCCTCTGACAAGAATCAACGCGCAAGTCGTGCTTGTCTCGCGGGCTGGTGAGACATTAGTCTCCTAGGAATCCTAGCTGGAAATATCTGTCGAAGCGTCTTACGTTAGGTTGGTCTGTTTCATTCAACTCCCCCAAGGGACTTACCTTGTGTTAGAGGTTTTTCCCGGCTTCCCCGTCCAGAATGAAACTTTCCCGTAGGGCTGTTAGGGATCATAGGTTTTGTCAGTCTGATCAACTGGTAGGTAAATTTAGAAATTCAATGTTAGTAAAGGGTATTGCACTTTATACCGAAGGCCCGGATAAAATATACCCTTTTGGTAGAGTAAATCTTAAATTGGGATCCGCGAATCTCTTGCAATTTTGTATCTCTTAGTTGATAGGCCATGCTAGGATAGGTTTAGGAAGTAAAGTCATTACGTTGATTCTAATATGTCATTAGTATGTGATGTATCAGTTCAACGGAACATAGGGAATTATTAATCCTTTGTTTCAGGTCAATAAACGAACGAGAAGTTGCAGAATAACGAAACAGATTGTTCGATAGTCTTTAATATTTTAGTGTATTATAATAACTTGCACTTGCTCATTACATTTACAACCTTTTAAAACTAAAATCCTAAATAGTCAAGTTCTCTGCTTAATTGAGAGAATCGCGACGTACATAACGAGTTCAGATACTTACAGAGTTCCATGAATACTAATATTTACAAAGATTACATCAAAATCTTGAAGACTATCTAATAATTAACCACCTAGGTATTTATTTACAAACCTATATATTGTTTCATTATTTTCATCACAACTATGTACATTTACAAATTCGAACAAGCAGTTGTATACATAATGTTGTTCGGTGGACCTTACTGAGTTCAGATTTCCAGTCTAACTTGTAAAGTTATATAATACTCAACCTTTTGCAGAAGTCTGCTAATTTTTGGACATTCTTTTAAAGTCATGCACGTGTCATGCAGTCGGAAGCCTAGCTGAAATGGGGTCGAAGACGTTATAAGATTTGTCTTTAAATTATCTGATTGGGTCGGTTGAACCCTAGTTAGTTCCTTTCTGCTGGTACAGAGGAAGGTCTGACATAACTACATCAAATTAAGGAGCTCGGTAGAAGCTAAATTATCTAAGTTACATTGGAAACTTAACCTTTAAGGTTTATCTAACAATTTGACTAATTATTGGAAAACTAGTAAACACACTTTTTTATTCCCGAAATCACATTCCTTTGCTGTCGATCGGTACAGTAAAGTTCTATATGGGATTTCACCGACTGATTGACGAGACATACAATAGTTATGTAAACTCATCCCTCCCCTGCATAATTCCTCCAATTCCCTTGGATAGCTTAATTTGGCATAACTACTTAATTGTTAGGGAGAGTAAACTCGGCAAGCCCGCGAGCTCGCAAATCTGTGGGAGACGCTGGATTCTTGTCTTTTGTGGGTAGCCAGCGATCAAAGAAAGGCGATTTGGCCAGGGGCCTTCTTTTTTACCACAAAAACAAAATATTGTTAAGTTAAACAAATAATAATACACTGATCCGATCAGTAATACACAGAAATATTTAATTTATCTTCCATACCTACTATCAAAAGCATAATATATATATTAACATAATATAAGACCATGACACCATATACAAATCATATTCACTAACTTATTACATAACGATAATACATTACTATTACTTAGTTTCATTGACAAGCTCTACCTCTCTTGCTATTTTAGGAAACTAACCATGATAAGATTACTATTACTTCGTAAGCCAATAAAACTATGATCTAATAATGCAGGTAGGAATCTTTACATAACTTTAATTAAGACATCTCTAGGAATCATTACTGAGCTAAACAAAGCCAATACTTATTCGAATATTTGTCAAACTAGAATTCTTAGGTTCATTAAAATCAGGTAAAATCTTAGGTGGGCTAAAATCATATTGTTAGAATTAGAACAATGGTTCATCTCAAGTCTGTCTGGTTTACAAACATACGGTTCACATACGTAGAGTCCTACTACTAGACGATCAAGGCCAAATCAAATCAAATATAGTTAGTAGGGCGTTTTACAGTTGGAAAACTGCGGATGTGGAAATAAAAAATAATATATTTTTAAAAGGGGGGTTTTACAATTTGGTGGTGCCGCAAACCAGGATTTAAAAAAAGGTTAATTATCTATTTGAGAAGGGGTTACAGTTTAAAAACCACGGACCAGGATGTTTTAAATAGATATAGAAAAATTAAAATGTTACAACGGCGGTTTTACAATTTAAAACCGTGAACCAGGATATTAGGAAAAAAATTTAAATATATCAAACGCGATTTTTTACAGTATTGTCATTTATGACACTCCAAACTTATGGTTTATTCATAGTTTCTTACACCGAATTCCCCTATTCGTCATCACGAACAGACTTCATAACTTGCAGTGATAGATAGATAGATAGATAGAAACACTTTATTGTTCACAACACAAAACAAAAAATGAATAAACAAAAAGACAAATTCCTAAATCTAGTGAAACAAATGGCGGCCTTATCGCTAAGAGCGATCTCTTCCAGGCAACCGGAGGATGGAGATAAATTTTATACAGCAAAAGACGGGGTAAGGGACAATGTGCCGTAAGGTATAAAGTACACATACATAATTAAGAAATATACATCCTAATACTTAAAATACTTATATTACAATTTGTAGGCAAGTATAATATACTAATAGACTAATACATAAACATATACATACATTAAAGATATTAGCAAGACGATATGAAAAGTAGAATCCACGTAGAATCAGTGAAGTGACAGCTGTGACAAGTATAAAGCCTTAACTTGGTTTTAAAAACAGGCAGTGATGGAGCATGTCTGATAGCCACGGGCAAGGCATTCCATAGAAGGACTGCCTGGAACGCGAATGATTTGCCGTAAAATGTTTCGGAACGTGCTGATGGAGCATTCAACGATAAATTGTACTTCGATCTTAAAGGACGAGGATGAACATTGCTCCAAAGCGTGAAATTTTCTTTTAAGTACTGGGGGTTGAAGGTTAAACAAAATATTATAAAGAAGAGAGAGGATATGAGCATTCCGGCGAAAACGGATAGGGAGCCACTTGAGCTTATTACGAAATTCGGATATGTGATCATATTTGCGCAAGCCAAATATAAATCTAATACAGTAATTTTGGAGACGCTCAAGTTTATCTAGCTGGGCCTCGGTTAGATCAAGATAGCAGACATCTGCATAATCAAGAATGGGAAGAAGTAGAGACTGAGCAAGCGTAACTTTGGTGGCAGTGGGTGAAAATTACGGAGTCTGTTTAAAGATCTACCAGAGGCAAATAATTTGCAGCTTATGGATTCCAAGTGCGCGTCAACTTAAAGTTCCATCAAAAATCACACCGAGATTTCTCACCGATTTGCTATAAGGGATAGTTACCCCATCAAAAACAATTTGTGGGACTGTGACCCAATTTATTCTAGATATCATATAAGAACTACCTATGATAATTACTTGTGTTTTTGTCGGATTTGCGTTCAAACCGAAATTTTACTCAATTTAAAATTTGGCGGAGATCAGCGTTGACAGTATCAATTGCAATATGTAGGTTGGCGAGTGAAGCTTGAGAATAAATTTGCAGGTCGTCCGCATAAAGGTGGTAGGAAGAAGTGAGATGTAAAGAAATACAATTTATGAAAATTGCAAAAGAAGTGGTGATAGCACGCCGCCTTGAGGGACGCCAGTTCTAGTACTACACCAAGACGAAAAACTATCGTCTAGGCGAATACGTTGCCGGCGTCCGTATAAATAGCTACGAAACCAATCGATCACCGATGGAGATATGTTAAGGGAGCGCAAGATTGTCAATAGGATGTCAAAATCAACGGCATTAAAGGCATTACTGAAGTCTAACAGAGCTAGAACAGTAAGCCTGCCGTTGTCCATACCTAAGCGAATGTCATCGGTGATTTTCACAAGCGCAGACACAGTGCTATGCCCAGGACGGAAACCGGATTGTAGAGGATTTAGGAGGTCATGTCTATTAAGAAAGTGATTAAGTTGTTTGTGAACAAGACGCTCCAAGACTTTAGATAGAAATGGAAGGATGGAAATGGGACGATACTCGGAAAAGGATTTAGGATTTGGTTTTTTGGGTAAGGGAATAATCTGAGCATCTTTCCAGATAGAGGGGAATACTGCAGAGGATATGGAATTATTGAATAGGAAACATAAAGTAGGAAGGATGACGTCCAGGATAGGCACAAGCATGTTCCGGCTTATGCTGTCACCGCCGACTGCGTTGGAGGATATTGACAATAAGCTCTTCCTAACATCACATTCTGTGAACCGATCAAAAGAAAAGGAGATGAGTCGGGCAATGGGATAGCAGAAAGAGAATTAATTGTTGAATTTTTGATAGATTCTGACATCAAAGAAGCAGATGAGAAGTGATGATTCAAGGCATTGATATCGATATTACCAGAGTTAATATTTTGACGTGATTTGCCAATTCCCAATGACCTGAGAAATTTCCAGACCTTTGCTGGATTTTCGTTATCTACTGATTTGTGAACATGGCGACGTAGTGCATCCCTACACACCCTGTTGCAGCGATTACGAGCCTGAACATATTTATCCCTATTAATGTCAGTAGGACGAAGCTTGTACCTGGCCCTGGCAACCCCTTTTTTGTGCATTAAAATTTTAATGTCCTCAGTAAGCCATGGTGCTGGAATATGTTTTATTTTAATTGCACGTAATGGCGCGTGTATGTCGTACAATCGTGTGACTATAGAATTAAAAGTTAAAATCTGATCATCTACAGATGTAGCGTTAATGACAGGGTCCCAGTCAATCTTTTAGCATCTTCAAGAAGGGCTTCGTGGTCCATACCACCAAAATTACGTTGCATGATGATTTGGGGCTTAGGTTTAGGAGGGCGAATTTTATAAGAAAGAAAAACAAGGTCATGAAAAGAGAATACATCAGCAGAATATTGTCCATGTTTGGCAATATTATTAGGAGAAGAAACAATCATTAAGTCAAGGAGTGAGGGGACACAATTAGGGAATGATGGGTAGCATTAAGAGGAGAATATGTAAATTGCATGATGTAATTAGGGACTGAAGAGAAGAAGAGCGATGGTCCTTCTTTAAGAGACAGGTATTAAAATCACCCATAATAATGGTGTGATTATAAGTAGGAGTAAAGCGTTGTAGAAGGGTTTCGAAAGAAGAAAAATAATTTATGTTTTGGGAAGGGCTATAGTAGACTCCGAGAAGAACTTTAACATGTGATAGAAGTACTTCAATAAGAAGATGTTCGCCCGTATCTGCTGGTGGCGGTTGTGGTGATTGGCTTAAAATAGAATAAGGGATATTAGCCTTCAGGTAGATAGCCACACCACCCCAACACGACCGATGCGATCATTTCTTACGAGAACGAAACCAGGGAGGAATAAGACGTTGAAGGAAGACATGGTCGAAGCCAGCTTTCGGAGACTAAAATAGCATGAATATGTTTTGATCTAGAGACGCCAGCATTTCGGAATATGAGGATGGAATGCTCTGTGCATTTATATGAACCACGTTGAAATTTTTAAAACATCTGAAAAGTTGCTCTCCAAAAAATCTCCTAACGGCAGAACACTAGTGAAACTGTTGTCACTACTGTTTGTTGTATTAGAAGAAAAATTTGACAAGCAATCATTGTCACTGCCATCACTATCATTACTGAAAATATTAATCATTTAATTACGTGTACAATATAGGTACTAATTAATTTTACGCAACTCTGTAATATATGTGTATAGATATATATAACATATATATTATTAATAAATAAATAAACAAAAGTATAATAAATGCTAAACAAAAAGGTAAAAATAAAAAAAATAACAAAACAATTAAATATCCACCTGTCGGGGCGTGCGTGAAAGAGATAGCGCAATATAAGTAAAAGTCACAAGATATCAACTAATTGTAAACATGAAAATAAAAAAAAAAAAAAATAAAATATAAAACATTAACAAATAGTTTAGTACGACATTTCAAATTTTATAATAGAAACATTTTCCGGATCACTAATAAAATGGCAGAATGACACCTATGCATGCTAACCATAAATAAAAAAAAAACAGATTGCCGTCAGACTGCCAATGTGACAACGACACCCTACTGTCATTAGATTTCTAATCAATCAAGAAATATTTACATTTACACACAATAATTATAAGAAAATTAAATTAAAATAAATAGCAGGTAGTGTTAACAGTAACAACAAAATCAAAACTATAAGCAAGACACGCAAAACCAAAAGTTTGTAAACTAGGACTTCACAGGACCTCTACGTATTCCTTTCGAAGATTTTTTCTCCAAAACAACTGCTCGTTTCTTCTGTTGCAATGGGGCCGAAGACTCAGGAGGATCAATCTTCTCTAACTCTGCGAGACAAGAGATTCGGTGGCGTGTTCCACTGGACCCAATAACAAATATTATGCCATCCCGCGTCCAACATTTCGTCACGCCGAACCGATCGCGTGCTGCCATGAACAAATCATGTCTTGACTTTACCAGAAACTCTGACAAAACCATTCCAGTTCCTCTCAAGGACGTCTTGGCGTACCATATTTTTTGTCGCATTGCAAGATCACGCACCTTCAGTAGGATTGGCCTGGGTTTATCGGGATCTGCCGTGCGACCCATGCGATGACACCTATTTATACTGGCAGTTGTGAACTCAGAAATCTTGCAGTGGAATATGAATGAGGTGACACCCTATCGTACCATCACTACTGATTTAGTTTGCGTGTAAAAATTTAAGACTAGTTATAAAATAGTTTATTACCTTTCCGACACGCATAACATTCTTTTAAAATAGTTGGATTACGAAAAGGATAATTATCAACGATCCGTTTCGCCATTCCGACGTGATTGAACAACTAACATCCAAACGTTTGGATTTATAATACACGGTTATGTAATAAGCCCTGAGACTAGATGGAGTGACGAGTTATAAAAGGTGATTGGAAACGTAAAGCCGAGGGTCGTTCTGAGTAGTGTATTATTGTAGAGGCCTTTGTCCAGCAGTGGACTAAATATGATGATGATGATTTTAATTGATGAGCTTAATATTAATAAGATTATCAACGGGAAAGCTTGTAAGTAAGTATAGATGGATGGATGTTAATTACTCTTTTACGTAAAAAACTACTGAAGAGATTTGGATGAAATTTGGTACATGGACACCTAGATCATTATCTATTATTATTATAGTATGGAATACAAATGAACGAATGAAATATTATGGAATAACACATACGCTACTTTTTATCTATCGCTAAGCGGATGAAACCATGGAGCACTGCTTGCACAAAATAAAATACATATACTTTATGTTTGCCCATACTGTCTGTAGTTAGCTCTTACTGTCTGTACGGTACCGGTCGCTTGCAACCTCATTACTGCTAAAACGCTGAATCGCATCAAAACCTCAGCCAATATGTTGCTTATCATCAAAAAATATACTAACAATTGCTTTTACATCACTTTTCCATTAATACTATGCCGTGTAAGCATTTTTATAAGTATAAACCTGAAGATAAATCGATTTAAATAGAGTTAATATTTTAAATAAGGCATACACCGCTCAACTTGTGTTCTCTCATCGTCCTTTACGAAGACAGGCTAACCTGGCAGCCTTGGGCTGCAAGAGTAGCAGTCTTTTTTATAATTACCAGCGGAAAGTACCCACTATTCAAGATGATTTGGTATCTCCACCTGTTGTGGGTCAACTCAGCGACAGCCATCTATACTTAGCGACGCTCTATACTTCGAGACGAGCAGGACCCTTCTCGCAATTGTTCAACCAGGTGATCACTGCTGGGGACGTCTGCACGCCGCTAACTTAGACGTCTTTGCCGAAAGTGGACTTCTGGACAATTTAGCTTCTCCACCCGTGGTGGGCCAACTTAGCGACCGCGTTCCTGAACGCCCTATACTTCAGGCCATTCGGCACCCTTTCGTGGTTGGTCGACGAGGTGTCTGTCTGTCTGTATATACAACACGGATATGGTATAGCGATGGACTCCTCATCCTCAGTGCCATCGAAAGTGGCTACTACTCAGGAGGGTTTGGCAAGTCCACCTAGGGTTGTTTAACTCGGTGACTGCTAACCCGGACGCTCTATAAGGTACTTCGGGACGTTCGGCACCACTCGCAGTCTGTCGACCTGGCTACTACCACTAGAACGCTTCGCTACTGCGTTACTTCTCCTCTACCGTGTATTACTGGTCCGATCGGACTTACACTGGACTCGGCACCACCATTACACTGAGAGCAGGCCATCAAAAGGCCTCCAGCCTGAACACGATCGTGCCACGGGCATTCACTGTGCATTGTCCAGTACCTTTCTCACTGAAGTTTTATTAAGTCTTCTGACAGTCTACAGAGAACCGATCGAAAGAAGTACACGCTTCACATCAGCTCTGCAAAAAAAACTAGACCAGTGGATTTTTATGAGCTAATCCAAGTGACATGAGTGAACTAGCAAGCCCAGAGAAGTGTTTACAGGAACTCAGTGATAAGGAGAAATCAGCAGAACTATCGGATAAACAGCCGAAAACAAAGGTTGGTCACAGCAACATCATATCATCACATGGTTGAGACTCCGTT
Organism: Ectropis grisescens; assembly: GCA_017562165.1. Lineage (NCBI taxonomy): Eukaryota > Metazoa > Arthropoda > Insecta > Lepidoptera > Geometridae > Ectropis > Ectropis grisescens. The sequence continues at coordinate 9,675,833 of CM029796.1, read as the reverse complement.
GATGGTCACTTTAAACGCCTCGCGATCTCGGCAATATTGAAGAGGAAATTTCGCCTGGAATGTGGTGCTGAACGAACCGACTCAACGCACGGCATCGGGAGACGCCTGCAACATCTCCCCCACCAAGTGTGACGTTACCTCTTTCCTCTGCACTCTAACTCAAGGATCTCAAATGCGGAACTTAAGAGACAGTCACATCATTTAAAGAACATGATTATCATCACTGGCCCCTGCGGAAGAACAGACTGCTGATAACTGAAAATCTACTGGAGAGCCCGAAGAACATCTACGTCAAGTGTGTACGCAATAACATCGATATATCTGTGTTTGAAGAAGAAGATTAAGAGGGACACCCGCGTGTCGGACACGTAGTCACTAGCAAAAAAGTCTCGCCCTCCAACTCTATCCCTGGCATTGCACCAGACGATGAAGGGGCTTTCAGTAAGGTCAGTGACATCGAGATTGGACTAGCGCGTATAAAAAGAACCGGCTGGTCAGAAGTACTGCAGCTGACGCAGCAACGAAAAAAGTACTTCAGTGTGCCCGGATAGGCCCCCGAAGTAGAGTCTCACTGCGTTAGGTCATTCGCCATCGTACCATCACAACGACATTCACAGAGAGCCAGCGAAACCTCGGCCCCGGTGACTTTGGACCGTGCGGATCTTTTTAACTATGTTTGGTAAATATCGATTCAAAATGGCCGCCTCCACAAAATAGCGGACAAAATGTTTCTTCACAACTTACCTCAATATGGTGACCGAGAGGTGCACACAGCGGTGGTAGACAGAGTCGAGAACTGGGATCGGTGCAGGATCTAATCGCCAAAAGAGTTATGAAGAAACGAATAGCGAATCAGAGTCACTCTTCCCAACCTCCACTGTAAAAGGGCTACTTGCTGATCGCACATTGCTCAAAACGGACCCGGGATTTAGATAGACAACGCCACAAAAGTGACAAATGACGCGCTACTCCGGGGTACGAACGCTTTCGAATTATAAACGAATAAAACGTGTTCAGGGGTTTATCACGTTTTTTTGTCTGTGTTGAACCCCTAAACTACTATACCTATCTTAATCAAACTTTAAAACGCTGTTTGATCAAATTAGAGAGATTGGGTACTCGTAGTTAATATAGTTCAGTGAATGGCAGAACGTTTCTTTACTACGTTTCTTTTTAACCTCCGACCAAAAAAGGGGTGTTATAAGTTTGACGTCTATGTCTGTCTGTCTGTCTTTGTGTCTGTCTGTCTGTGGCACCGTAGAGCTCAAACGGATGGGCCGATTTCGATGCGGTTTTTTTATTTGAAGGTTAATTACCGTGCGGATGTTTTTAACTATGTTTGGTAAATATCGATTCAAAATGGCCGCCTCCACAAAATAGCGGACAAAATGTTTCGTCACAACTTACCTCAATATGGGTATCAAATGAAAAGGCTTGACTAGTAAAATGTTATGCGCTTTAACAAATTTCAAATTCAAGATGGCCGCCATCACAAAATGGCGAATTACATTATTTTTTTCACAACTTCCTCAATATGGATATCAAATGAAAGGGCTTGACTAGTAGAATGTTGTAAAGATAACAAATCCGAGGTAGTCGGGGGTAAATCAAAATTTTTAATTTTGTGTTTGTTTTTAACTTACTATGAAACAAGTCGGACGTCTTCTGCAGTATGTTTCGTCTGATCTCCTGCTCCTCATTGTCTCTGGCCATCAGTTCGGCTCGCTCTCGAGCGAGAGCGAGCTTCTTTTCTTTCGCTCCCGCCAGGATTGCTTGTCTGCGAGAAAGAGACGGAATACAATGTACTTCTCATAATGAGATCAGAGGTTTGAAAAAGATCCTAGAATGTACCTACATAACTTGGAACGAACATGAAAGCCACAATAAAATAAAAAATAATTTAAAAAAGTGTTTTTTTAGTGAAAACTTCTTTTGTCGCACCACAAGCAGATTTTTCGTGTTTTTTTTTCGCTCTTGTGGAAGGAAGTGTCATACTTTTGTCGCGGAACATCACTCTGTTGCCATAGAAAGTATGCACGTCATCTGCTTACGATTGACACAAAGGAACCGTGTGGAAAATCTAACTCTATCCATAGTATGTGTAAGCTTTTTGGGAGAACCCTATTGAAATTTATGTATCATGTTTGTAACCTCAAACTAAATAGATATTTTGATTTGCAAATTCATTTTCTTCGGAGAAAACAAAACCGACTTTAATTTAAAATTCAATTTAGACACTCAACCAAACAACAATGGCAATATAGTAATAATTGCTTAGCTTCATGATAGCGTCTAGAAATAACGTTTAAACATAATTAATTTAATCCATTTTCCAAGTTTTATCAAATAAATATGTATGGTAATAGAAGGCACAAAAAATATTACAATTTTTGGTTTCTCAAATGATTAAAATAGCTTATTACAAAGTTCAAATTTGACCATTAACGATAACAGTGTATTTTTGGTATTTCGCTATTTTGGTAGATATTGTGAAACAATTGTGTAGTGGTGTCATTTAATTTAATTTATTTATATAAAAAATAAAAGAATAATGACTGCAAAAATATTTTAGTTTTGAATTGGTTACCATTAGCAGATAAAATATGAGTAGTTATAATAATTAAAAGATGGATAATGGACACAAGAGTCATTATAACACCTTCCCGCAATATTAATATACTCATGATGCTAAAAATATCAGTAACTAACAGTTTACAATAACTAACCTCAAGTTATTTCAAAACATTGACTACTGATTTAGGCAGTATAAATACTAGTTCCTTACTTTGTATATGAATATTCGTTTATTTCCTGTCATCTAACCCACAAAACGCTCTTGAAAATTTACACAACGTAAACAAATAAAATACTCAATGATGGCTTTATTTACGTATTCTTAGTAGATAGGAGATATATCAAAGAGTTCATTATCGTTTACAGAAACAAAAACTATACTTTCGTTGTTGAGTATTTTTTTTTTGTAATGACAAAGATCACGGACCCTGGAGTCTGTGGAGTGGCTAATTTAAATAAATAAAAAAAAGCATCTGGCAACACTTGTATTTATGAATGATGGTAGGAAAGGAAGGATAAAACTAACTGTACAGAAAACAGATTGATGAAAGATAATAAATGGAAGGAAAAAAACTTACATTTTTAAGAACACTTCGATGAAATGTAGGAATTAAGTTCCTTTGAATAGAGAAGCAACATAAATAGCAAAAAAAATGCCTAATTTTACTATTGATGGCATAGATTAATAACGCCTAGATCAGTAATCTTCAAACAAACGCTTCATCTTAAGTGAACCAAAAAGCTGATAGATTTCGGCGTAAGCAGTATGTACTACTGAAGTTCGTCAAACAAAACTTTAATGTCGTGTAGTATGTAGTATGTTCAGTGAAGGACCACACAAGCCATCAACATGTTTTTGATTGTCGGAGATGCATGCACTAGTGCTGGACCTTGACAACTGATGGTAGTTTCGAACGGACGGACCCAATATGGCTCACTATGATTTGATTTCACTTTTCTAGCGCGGACCTGTTTCCAGGCATTATTAATCTATGATTTATGGTAAGATCATCTGAAAAATAAAGTTGGGTGATCAGGTTTTTACGCGTCTTGCGGTTTTAGTCTGATTTTTAGGGTTCCGTAGCCAAATGGGAAAATACGGGATCTTTATAGATTCGCCATGTCTGTCTCTCTGTCCGTCCTTATGTAACAGCCCACTTTTCTCCGAAACTATAAGAACTATACTATTGAAACTTGGTAAGTAGATGTATTCTGTGAACCGCATTAAGATTTTCATACAAAAAATAGAAAAAAAACAATACATTTTAGGGGTGTCCCATACTTAGAACTAAAACTCAATTTTTTTGACGTGACAACGTCTTATAAATTGGTTTGCCGGGTGACACTTCAAGAAATTGTGTTACGCTCCGCTCACGTTATGCGCTCACAACGAGAGCGAGTGAGAGGCACGCGTCCCTTCCACTCGGGCATGGTTAGCCCGCCTAAGAGCGAGAGAGACAGACATAAAAAGTGAAAGGCACGCACGCGTCCCTTCCGTAAAATTATTTTACCACTCAAAGTCGTTGTCACGTAAAACTTTCGCCCGTATACCGACTTTACAGGCAACCAATTTTTTTTTTTCATCTAAACCATACGTATGGATAGGTCTTAAAAAACGATATTGAGGTTTCTAACATACTTTTTTTCCAAACTGAATAGTTTGCGCGAGGGACTCTTCCAAAGTGGTAAAAAGTGTGTGAAAAAATCATAAACTAAAAAAAATTTATGATGTACATTACCATGTAAACTGTCGACGAAAATTGGTCTTCTCTATTATATAAGAGAACTTTGTTTTAAAAAACTAACTTCGATACAAAATGGTTGATAGATGGTAGGAAAGGAAGGTAAAAAACTAACTTCTCCGCTTCCTTCTCCGCCCGCCATTCTTCTATTCTCTCTTCCAGCCACTTGTCCCTCTCTTTCTTGTTCATCTTTTTCCATGTCTTGGGCTGTTCACAGTTGGTAAGAACATGACGCTTTTCATTATCGGTATATTTATCCATTTTTTCCATTTTAGGTCGTAAAAATGGTCAAACTTATTTATGAAAACATGTATACAATTTTGGTAACTCGAGGTTTAAATTCGTTTTTAGGCATTTTACTACATAATTATGTACCTATACCTGTATCATTATTTTTAAAAGTTCAGATGTTTTTAGTTATTTATAAAATACATATTTTTTTATTAGTAATTGTTTTCGCGTAGTTATCTATTTATTTATTATTTTGTTTATTAGTAGGTAGGTCAATTGAGTATTGACTGGTCGTAATTAACAAACAAATCTACAAACGAAAACACGCGGGAAAACTCATTCTAATATCAAAATATTTTCACTACAGACTGTTTTCAACACCACATCATTTTTTTTAAATCACGACACGAACAAGTTCTTAGTGTTTTCGACGACAACATTACACTGTTTTTGTTTTCACGAATTAACACGACATGTGTTGCCAATGCCTTTTTTACGTGCAGAAAGACGTCTTTGCCGCCGAAAAGACAACAGAAACTAGTGAAAAAAAAAAAACAAATTTTGTTTGTGAAAGAAATACATATCGTGTGAAAAAGTAATTCAATGCCGAATGCGAAAGAAATAAGATAGGGGGAGGATAATTTATGGCCAATAAAAAACGATATTGACTAGTGATTTATCTTTAATCTGAATGTTTGTTTTTTTTTTGTTCTGTGAACGACTGGACAATTTGATGCATTACTTTTTTTTGACCGAGTAACCTTATTCCCTTTTTTGCCGGGTCAAATGAGTTCTCAACTAAATAAAAAAAAACGTATTAGAAAAAAGGTGTCGCGTGTCATGGGTTGGAACGAAGTTTTTTCGGATATCAAAGAACCAAAACAATTTGCAAAAAAATATTGGCAATTTTTTTTATTTATGGAACGATCATCTGAATAATAAAGTTGGTCGCGGGCAGTTTTTTTGGTTTCGTGGCACACACAGATTTTTCATGGGCTGTGAATTGAGTTTAAGCGCCACAACGGCCATGCTTAGAATACTTATTTAGATGACAATGCTTTGAAGATTTATTTCAGACTCCGGCTTTATCTGCGTAGTTCCCAAAATTAGCTGTCAAATTCTAAGCTATACAGTTATAAGTTTTCACTTCAATCGGCAGTTCCTATGACTAAATTTAAAAAAAAATTATCAAAAATGTCTAGATCACCAAACTTACAGATTGGGAGGTTGTGACGTCACGTCATCATAACAATAGTACAATGCAGTGACGTCATTCGAAACTTCTAACCTCTGTGTGAAACAAAAGAAAAAAACGTGTACTTACAATCTTTTTAATATTCCAACCGAAAGACTATTTTTTTTATTATCATGCCCCTTGACCGTCATCTCGCCTGATGTTGTAACATTGTATGTGTCTGTATGAATTGTCTTACCTTCTCAAAAACTGGTATTTCTTCTACCTTCTTCTCTTTCTTGCCCTTCTTCCCCGGCTTCTTCTTCTTGTGATGTACCTCTTCTTCTACCACCGGTTTCTCTTCCTCTGTTATCAATTACACTGTTTCATTAACTAAACATGTAATAATCCGTTTTCTATCCTACATCTTACAAATATTAAAAATGTGAAACTTTCAATGTATGTTTCTTAATCAAGTAAATATTGCAGAACGGTTCGAGTTTTAATTTGGATCAAAGTTACATAGTAATCTGGAAAGACACATACATAGCGTACAGTACGGCCATATTATATGTAGAATGTAAGCATCCAGCGATGGCGCCACAATCGAAAAGTCGATCGGGAGATGTGCCAAAAGGCTCTTAGACAACGACACTCTTGTGCGCAAAAACTTTAAAGTCTTGAACATCGCCGAGATATTGCTAGCCTATCGGTTTTCTGACACTAACGTGGCGCCATTTTTTCACTTTCCCACTTTTTCTTGTACATGGATGACTCTTCTTACCCACTCTACTCTACCCCCATACATTATACTTATGGAGGGTTGCTAAGGAGAGCTAAGGAGTATCATATATGTACATGAAAAAGTGTCCGTCCAAATGCATAGGTTACGACTGGTCTAGTCGGGAGAACGGTGACTGCCGATCCGGAGACCCCGGGTTCAAAACCACCACTGTCTTTTCGAAGTCATGTGCAGAATGCCGCTAACTTAAAACGGTGAAGGAAAGCATCGTGAGGAAACCAACATGTACCTAGAATCTTTCGAAGTCATGTGACATCCACCAACCCGCACTGGACCAGTTTGGTGGATTATGGCCTTGAATCTCTCCTTGTGACTTGTGAGAGAAGGCCCCGAGTCCCAGCAGTGGGAACATTTAATAGTGTTTATTAGGGATGGGCCGAAATTCGTTTTACATTCGGTTTAACCGAACTTCGGCAGCTTGAACCGAACTTCGTCATTTGGCCGAATTTCGGTTAAAATGCCGAACATTCTGCTCTTAATGTACTGCACCATATATAATATTTTGTTACTGGTGTAACGAAAGTATACACAGAACGTTCTGGAACTGCTACGAAGAACTGGCAGCTGCAAAGTTACCAAACATGGAAGAAACCAAAAGTCCAATTGCATTCGAGCTTTACAGAATCAGATATCTGTAAATTAGGACATTATTATAAAATAAAATAAACCATTTGTTTATTATTATGTTTGTTTATTATTGTTCAATTCCTATGCAGCTGTTTAATCACTCCAAACCGGCTCAAGAAAAATTGCAGCTGATACAGACTGCGCTCAATGTACCCAAGCACAAACGTATTCAAGACGTGAGCACCCGGTGGAATAGTACATTTTATATGGCTGACAGGTTACTGGAGCAGAAGAGAGCGATTTCGTTATATAACGGACAACAGTGGCACAATAACTTTTCAAAATTTGACAGAAAGATAATGGGATTTGCTAAAGGAAGTGGCTACTTCAACTTTTTGAAGAAATTACAAAAAACGATCAGCTCTTCCTACTCCTGCATATCAGAGGTAATACCAGACCTTACAATTCGTTCCAGTTATTTGACAAAGAATGTAGTTCAAGCTGCGTGGCCTAATGCCAACATAATGCGCGTTTCACTAAAATAAGAGCTGAATCGACGTTTTGCATTTGGCATAAAGCATAAACACTGCTTATGCTTTATGCCAAATGCATTAAATAAGATGGCGCCACATTTGCATCAGAGAAAATTTTAAGGGGAATCAATAAACGTACCTACCACAGTTCACGAAATAAACTCTCTCTCACATACACACACACACACGCACACACGTTTTCTCATAATAACTACTACTATTTACTACATTATTTTGTATTTCGCCAGTACTTAGAATTTTCTATAAGAAACTATTTTAGTTGACAATAATGTTAAATTATTTCACTCGGCATACTTCAATTCGTTTACAATAACTACCATACCTGTTGTCTACACCAGCGTCATAGTGGAAGATTTTTAAACTGTTCTATCATCCAGCTAGCGACTTATTGTAATTTCCTATACCTTATGAGATGATACTCCTTAGCTCTACCCTCCACACTCTACATGATGTATCATGATAAAATAGTTTACCAAGTGGCAACGAATCTTCAGACCAGTTGAACACTTCGCTCAGTTTTCCCGAAGCTACAGTTGACAGCTAAAATATAAATCGTTTATTTACACTCTAAATATCTTGGCTAAAATCTTAATATTGATACATACTACATGTATAAATATAGAGGGTTACTTGTAATCGTGTATCTGTAGTGGTAGGACTCCTGATAGAGTCCGCCTGGGGAAGTACCATACCTTTGCCAGTTATTCTATCGCCAAGCAGTAATGTGTTCCGGTTTGCAGTGCAGTGCTAGGCAACGATTTGGACTCTTCATGTTCCAATAGCTGCGTGTCACTGTGCTGTTATGTGGCAGGCATGTTGCTTACCATCAGGCGCATGTCCTGCTCGTCTCGTCACTTCTTATTTAAATAAAAAAATGGCCTACATCCATTTAAGGGCATGTTCAAGGTAACGCGCCGTTTGTGGCGTTAGTTCATAAATGTTTTTAATGTAATATAGGTACACTCCGCGAGGCATAAGCTGAGCTTTGCGTTTGTGTGACTGTACATGGATAGTGTAGGTGTGACAACCGGCCTTAGGCGCGGCGCCATTCTGTCTCGCCGCGCTCCTGCCTGATTGGTGATCACTCACACTAATGCAAAGCTCAGCCTATACCTCGCGGACAAAATTTCAAGCTCCTGCCTGATTGGTGATCACTCACACTAATGCAAAGCTCAGCTTATACCTCGCGGAGTGTAACTGTTTTTTTTTGTCACGAAATTAAATAAAGGGTGATCTATCTTTCTCGACTATCAATATTCCTCACGATGTATTTATTTCCTTCACCGTTTTTAAGTTAGCGGCATTACGCACATTACGCCTTCGAAAAGACAGTGGTGCGTGTGGGGTTTGAACCCGGGGTCTCCGGATGGTCAGTCGCCGTTCTCCCGACTGGACCAGCCGTATTTAAGCTATTAGTAAGTAAGCATACATTATGTAGTTTTCAGAGTCCGCCTGGGGAAGTACCACACCTTTGCCAGTTATTCTACCGCCAAGTAGTAGTGTGCAAACTATACGGTGTTCCGGTTTGAAGGACAATGTTTCCAGAGAAATTATACGGCTTAGAGATATAACTTAGATATCTGCGTGACGTGACGGGCGCATTCCAGTGCTAGGTAATGATTTGGACTCTTCATGTTCCAATAGCTGCGTGTCACTGTGCTGTTATGTGGCAGGCATGTTGCTTACCATCAGGCACATGTCCTGCTCGTCTTGTCACTCTTTACCATGTAAAAAAAGTAGTTAAAATGAACTTAATACCGTTTTCTTCGCTTTCTTTGCTGGTTTCTTTTTGGTTTTTGGTTCTGCAACGAATGAGACACATAATTAATGCGATTTCAGTACCTACATACATTTCAACTTATTGTTCAATGTTCATACTTTTTGATATGAAAATTTTTTGGGCGCGCCACAGACAGATTTTTCGTGGGCTGTGAAATGAATTCTAACGTTATGCTCGGGAATGATAAGAAATCTTGGGTAAGCTCGGTTAGTAGTGGTAGGACTCTTGGCAGAGTCCGCCTGGGTAAATACCACACCTTTGCCAATTATTCTACCGCCAAGCAGTAATGTGCAAAACATTACGGTGTTCCGGTTTGAAGGGCAATGTTTCCAGATAAATTACAGAGCTTAGAGACATAATATCTCGGATCTCTGAGTGACGAGCGCAGTGCAGTGCTAGGCAATAATTTCACATGTCCTGTTCGTCTCTTCACACGATGCAAAAAAACAAAAAATATCAGATTATCATTCGGAAGTGTCTTTGCACTCCTAATTGTACTCCCCGTCTTCCATTATTAATGTCTTTTTTACCATCCTGCTAATGCCTGGCAGAAATCGCTCGTAGCGATAAAGTAACCAATTGCTACGTTAGTCTAAGGTTTTTTCTGTTTTATTGTTTTTTTTGTAATGTAAGTGGAAGAAAGATACATATATTAAAATTAGATAGATAGATAGATAACTCTTTATTGCGACACAAGAACAGAAAATTACTACTACACAAATAGACAGTCGAGTCGAGTCGTTACAATCGTCTGACATAATCCTATTCGATATTGCGATACAAACTCACCAGTTTCAATCGATAGTCAGATGTATGTAAAAAGCGAATAAAATGATGTTTTTTACGGTTTTTCAACACACAGCGAGCATTTTGATTGCTTTCCGATACGAACGCGTTACTATGGATCGACCAAACATGGCGTGGATTAGAGCATAGTTCAGAAGGGTGGCATTCGCAATGTAATATCTGTAGACAACAGGAATATCTGTAGACTAGTGGTCCGTCCCGGCTTCGCCCGTGGTACATAATATATAGCCTACTAGCTGTACCCTGCCACGCTTCGCTGTGGCACATTGTGATGCAAAAATTAGATAAAAACAATCCTTGATGCGGATTATATAGCACTAGATGTCCGCCCCGGCTTCGCCCGTGGTACATTAAATACCACTCATCAGGGTCCCGTACATATCCAACGGTGAAAGAATGACTGAAATCGGTTCAGTAATTCCTGAGAATATCGCTTTCAAACAAAACACCTCTTCAGCTACTTGCTACGCCACCTGTCGGAAATTGGTAGTACCAACTCAGATTTAGAAAAAAAAAAGATTAGTAAGGGTGAGGTGTGTAATCTATGGCAAAGGTTTATATTCAATGACGCAATCTTGACACATTCTGTCATGTGTCATGTCAAAGCACGAAACGTACGAAAACTCTCAAAAACGAATTTTTTTTTCCCGATTTTGTTACATTCTTGATTTATGCTCCGCTTCTATTTATAGTAGCGTTATGTTCTATAGCCTTATAACCTTCCTGGATAAATGGACTAACCAATAGAAAAATAGTATTTCAATTCGGACCAGTACTTCCCGAGATCCTAGCGTTCAAACAAACAAACTCTTCAGCTTTATAATATTAGTATAGATTCTAAAATTTCAGCTCGATCGTGCAGAACTTTTTGAGTTTTTGAAGAGTACACAAACCAACATAACGTTTTTATATATAGAGATAGGACTCAATGATCACGAACATATCTTTTTGAAATAGGTCTAATAGTTCCTGAGATTTGCGCGTTCAAACAAAAATCATGTTCAGTTTTATAATATTAGTATATGTATTTTTTAACTATAATAGGTTCGTACTGGACCTCCATCTCGCCTGATGTTAAGCGATCATGCGATCTACGATGGAGCGTGTTTACCTAGAAGAAACCGATTCACTCTCGATTTGAAGACACCAAGATTGTAACCATCGGGGAAAACCCACTCAGGCAACGCATTCCACAACCTAGACGTTCTTATCACAAACGTGGAGTCAAATCTCTTCGTTCGCGTTTTTGGAACCTCAACCATGAAACGGTGTCGCCCTTTTGTGGGACGAGAAGTCCGATAGAAGAAAGGGCAAGGTGGTATTAGATCATGCAGATCAGTGGCACACTCTCGAAATGTATCCGATATCGATTGTAGATTTATCTATACTACGAGTAATTTTATTAGCTCTATCTATACTACGCAGGTCCGTTCGTTGTGGAATCTAGGGGGGAGGCCTATGTTCAGCAGTGGACGTCTTGCGGCTGATGATGATGATCTATATATACTACGAGTAATTTTATAAAGCTGAAGAATTTGTTTGTAGAATTTGTAGCGTTTAAACGCTAGGATCTCGGGAACTATCTACTGGTCCAAATTGAAAGAGATTCTGTTGGATAGTCCATTTATAGATAGGCTATTATAAAGTTATAACATTACACTACTATCAGTGGGAGCTGAATATGAATGTAGAATGTAACAAAAACGGGAAAAATATTCCTTTTTGAGAGCTTTCGTACTGTGCGTTGACGTGACAGCATTATGTCTAAGATTGTGTCATTACATGGTAACCTTTGATAAAAAAAAATCTAAATTTCATATTATACTATAAAAGACTGTTCCACGCTGAGTACATCTAAACTAAAAGGATACCTTATGCTATGGACATAAAGACCAACCTTCGATGACAGGCGGTAGAGACTCGAAGGACGCACTGGTGTAGGAAGTATCAGTAAACTGAACCTCTTCTTTCTCTTCTGGCTCAGGTTCCGGTTCCGGAATGGGCTCTGTGGATATACAAACATTAAACAATTATTTCAAGTAAAGCTATAGATAGTCCCCACTTGCTATCCTGGTCCAGCATGGCAGCATGTCCGGCGAGGATAAATAAAGAAAAAAAAAAAAAAGAGCAAGGGATAAATCAATGTGTAGAACATTTCGGGAGGCCTATGCCGAAGAGCAAGACTTTTGTAGTGGTAGGACACTTGACAGAGTCCGCCTGGGGAAGTACCACGCCTTTGCCAGTTATTCTACCGCCAAGCAGTAATGGGCAAACATTACTGTATTCCGGTTTGAAGGGCAATGTTTCCAGAGAAATTAAAGGGCTTAGAGATATAATATCTTAGATCTCTGGGTGACGAGCGCAGTGCAGTGCTAGGTAATGATTTGGACTCTTCGTGTTCCCATACCTGCGTGTCATTGTGTTGTTATGTGGCAGGCATGTTGCTTATCATCAGGCACATGTCCTGCTCGTCTCGTCACGCTATAAAAAAATGGTGTCTAATTAAGAAATACAAAACATTTCAACACACACTAACCTGGTTCCGGTTCCTGAAAAACAGGAAATATAATTAAAAATATCAAATAATCTAGATTATAAATCCAAATTATCATGAAAATACGAGTAAATATTACTTTAAAAACCTCTCGATAATAGTTATTTGTTATACAAGAGTGCAAAGTTGATTTTTAACCGCGTGCTCAATTTTGATGACCGAGCAAGCGAAGGATTCTAAAATTGAATCACGTCGCTGCGCTCGTGATTCAAAATTAGAATCCTGAGCGTAGCAAGGGAATCAAAAGAGCACAAGGTGAAAAATGTATGGCTCCTCTTTTATATAATAAGCTGCCAAATGCCATAAAAGAACTTAACATAACAATGTTCAAAAGTAAACTAAAAAAAGTGCTGATACACAAATGCTATTATACTGTAACTGAATTTTTAAACGATAAGGAAATTAATTGGAATACTAATATTTTAGACATTGTTTAACATGAAATTTTTACAATCTTTAAACCTTATTCCATTAATATCTCAATAGATATTATTATTCCATGATGAAATTTGACAGTCAACTGACATAAGACCATATAAGATATATTGTATAATGATGAATTAGTTTGTACTGTATTACATTTTGACATTCTTTGAGTATTTACATGAATATTATAATTAACGATAATTAACGACATTTTTGATTATATACATTTATCACACTTTATACATTCTTTGACATTCCTCACATGGATGAACTGCAAGATCTACTAATGCAAGACCTTAGACCCTGGATGGATATATTGATCAAACTCAAAAACACAAGACAATATCCTGATGAAACACAAGATGTTGGCGAAATTGTGCTCACCAAACATTTATCTCACACAAATATATATCACAACCAAATAGAAGCCAGAAATTAATCTAAGATGAAGAATCAGATGACATAAATAAAACCAGAAATTAATAGAAGATGAGGAAGAAGAAGACTTTAATCAGCTGACTATTATTTAATTAATTTTTTTATTTATAAATTACTAACAAATTGTCTTGCCAGACATATTGCATGCCTCTCGCAGAGGCCAGTTTGTATGGGGCAACTTTTAAAATGTTTTGTATCATCTTATCTCACCTACAAACAGCAATAAAGATTTTTGTATTTGTATTTGTAAAAATCTTTGCACTCGAGTGCAACACGTAACTTTTCATTCCACCTCAGCGAGGAAATGACTAAATGGAAATTTTTAAATGTTTTCGCGCTAAGCAAATTAAAAAAAAATAAGTACACCAAGGAGGTTCCGAGTCTGAGTTTTTAACATATTAAAAAAAATGCATTCGGCACCAAGGAGGTAGAAATAAATAGGTTGAATTATGTTTTGAATTCAAAACCTCAGTACACACGATGTTCTAAATTCAAATTTACTTTAACCTCTAGAGGGTAATAAAAACGACTTTTGCGCCCTGATATCGAGGAGCAAAAGTACTCTTTCAAGCTGGTGGGATGAAATAGTTATTTGTTATACAAGAGTGCAAAGTTGATTTTAACCGCGTGCTCAATTTTGATGACCGAGCAAGCGAAGGATTCTAAAATTGAATCACGAGCGCAGCGAGTGATTCAAAATTAGAATCCTGAGCGTAGCAAGGAATCAAAAAAACAAGGTGAAAAATCTTTGCACTCGAGTGCAACACGTAACTTTTCATTCCACCTCAGCGAGGAAATGACTAAATGCAAATTTTTAAATGTTTTTTCGCGCTAAGCAAATTAAAAAAAAGTAAGTACACCAAGGAGGTTCCGAGTCTGAGTTTTTATCATATTAAAAAAAAATGTATGCTGCATTCGGCACCAAGGAGGTAGAAATAAATAGGTTGAATTATGTTTTGAATTCAAAACCTCAGTACACACGATGTTCTAAATTCAAATTTACTTTAACCTCTAGAGGGTAAAAACGACTTTTGCGCCCTGATATCGAGGAGCAAAAGTACTCTTTCCGAGCTGGTGGGATGAAAATGTATTTTACTAAGTCAACGGGCAAGTTACGTGTGATATGGTTTCAAGCGGAGAGCTATCCCGCGCGCGCTTGGGTGACGAACGCAGTGCAATAGGTACTAGGTTATGATTTGGACTCTCCATGTTTTAATAACTGCGTGTCACTGTGCTGTTATGTGCAGACCTGCTTATTACTATCAGGCAAACGTTCCGCTCGCATCGTCACTTTTTTTATTTAAAAATAATCTTTTATATTTACTTTATTATAAAAAAAAATCGGGATGTCTGGCAACGCTGATTGATTCACACTATATCACAGCCTTCCTAAACATCCATTCACTGCACTGTGGCACTGTGCATCGATCAACTCGATATTCCGGTCAAGCGCGGAAGGGAGTAGCCTTAGCTAAAAATATTGTTCTAATATTTCTGTAATTTCTTGCGGGAGGGGAAAGTTGCACACTGGCGCAAAGCCGCACTATTACATACAAACATACCTGTACCGATCCATTGCCGATCATACTCACACAGCCAAATCCCTAACACATAAAAAATAAAGCACCATTCACAAATCTAGCCCCGCCCTCAGCCACAGTATATTATCAAACTCCTTGGCCCACGCGGACTTGTACTTTGACTGAGGGGAAACGCTGTGTATGCCTACTCCCTTCCGTGTTGCTCGCTGGCACTGTGTCTAGGCTATTGTCACAGCTTTGGTGGAAACCCAGCCTAAAAAGAGTAGGTACTTGATATTTTCTTACCTTTTTCTCTTTTTTAGGCTTTTTCGCCATTTTGAAAGAATATCTTTATTGCGTTTGATGAAAATAGAACTATTAAATAATTTGATATAAAATAAATAAATAAAAATAAAGGTTTTCGAAAAGTTTACCGACTACACAGGTGACATTTCAATTATGTCAGCTTTACGTTATTTCTCATCTGTCATCTTAGATTATAGAAATGTCTCTGTCATGTACTGCATTTTTGCAAATGAGATCGAGGACCTTTGAGGATTTGCAATTGTTGGTTTGAGCCTCCATTGTTTATCTTTGAGGATTTAACTAATACCTATATAGGTATGTAAAGGCGCAGGAAGGCCCATATCAGTAAACATAATTTCATACGGCGTGTGGGTTACAAAGGTAAATTAAAATATAACAAAATTATAGCGATTCGTCGCAAACGTGGTGCGCTGACGGCCCTCAATTGACAAGTCCTGTCAAAAATGCCCGCCTAGCTACCATAGACACGACGCTTCGCTAGTGACGTCACATATTGTCACTTCTTGGTGTTACCATTTTCTGATTCGCGCCGACATAATATGTATTATAGTGTAGTTGTTTATGCAACAGTACCTCGGTAATGTAAAAACAAACGTTGTATAAACGTTGTTGTTTTTTTTGCTACAATAATTTTGGCCGCCACGGTTGGCCGATCGTCTGACCTTGATAATGAGTTTTTAGACAAATAATACTGATACGTACGATACGTATAATTAGATAACGTATGAGGCCAAGAACTCACGGAGCGGTTTCCAAACGCGTCCGGCCCGCAACTTCTATAGAATACAGGTTTATTTGTATTGCGTTTTTTTTTAACTTTAATAGGTTTACAGTTGACCGCCATCTCGCCTGATGTTAAACGACAATGCGGTCTACGATGGAGCGTGTTTACCTAGAAAAAACCGATTCACTCTCGATTTGAAGACACAAAGATTGTAATCATCGGGGAAAACCCACTCAGGCAACGTATTCCACAGCCTAGACGTTCTTATCACAAAATTTGAGTCAAATCTCTTCGTTCGTGTGTTTGGAACATCAACCATGAAACGATGTCGCTTTTTCGAGCTACGAGCATTCCGATAAAAAAAAGGGCAAGGTGGTATCAGATCATGCAAGCATTTAAGCATGCATTTAAGCCCGCGGCACCACAAAATGGCGGACTATATATTTCTTCACAATCTACTTCAATATGGGTGTCAAATGGAAGGGCTTGACTAGTAAAATACTATGACAATTTTCAAATCCAAGATGGCCGCCACCACGAAATGGCAAATTACATTATTTTTCACTACTGCCTCTTTATGGGTATCAATTAAAAGGGTTTGACTAGTAGAATACTATGCACCATAACAAATTTCAAACCCAAGTTGGCCGCCACCACAAAATGGCGTAATACATTTCTTTATTCACTAATCCCTCAATATGGGTATCAAATGAAAGGGCTTGACTAGTAGAATGTTGTACAGATTATAAATCCAAGGTACCCAAGGTAAAGTAGAATAATACTAAACATTAACGTAATTAATGTAAATTTGTATGTACTATGTATTCATTATTTGGATAATTTGTTTTTTCACCATGACAAAGCCTTTTTACAGCTGCACCTAAATGACAAGGCCCCTTTACAGCTGATTATTTTTTAATTGACATTATTCTTTAGTATTATTTTATTATGTACACAGATTATTTATGTACTTTATAATTTTATTGTAAGTGACGTTACCAAGTGTTCTTTTGAAATAATGGTTCGAATAAATAAATTGAATTGAATTGAATTGAACCTACTTAGTTTACCCCCGGTAAATCAAAATTTGTAATTTTGTTCTTGTTTTTCCACTCGATTCTATTGTATGCAATCATTTTATCAATGTTTTCAACGTTAAACTATCGTCCGTAAACCAACTTTACAGACAACCTTTTTTTCAGTTTGTTGTGTTCGTCACGGCAGTAGATAACGCTGTTAAAATTGTTCAACAAGATTTGTTTGTTTAAAGGTATGGATTACGGTCTTGACTTTCTCCTCCTGAGAAAGCGCCGAGTCCCAGTAGTGAGAACATTTAGTGGACTGCTCAGGCTATGTCTATAAACTTGCTGTCCGCCCCGGCTCCGCCCGTATTACAGAATATATAACCCATAGCACTAACGGCTCACGTGAAAGAATTTTCGAAATCGGTCGAGTAGTTCCTGTGATTAGCGCGTTCATGGAAAAAAACCTTCAGCTTTGTAATATGAGTATCGATATAAGAACAACAAGATTAAATAACAATGCCCTTATTATCTAAACTGTGTACATAAATGATGGGTGATACATAAACAATACAACTGTTTTGTCTTCACGGTCATACATACATTCGATACCTATTACTTCACTATCAACATAGTATAAAACAAAGTCGATTTCTCTGTCCCTATATCCCTATGTATGCTTAGATCTTTAAAACTACCAAATAGATTTTGATGCGGGTTTTTAAATAGATAGCGTGATTCAAGAGGAAGGTTTATATGTATAATATGTGCATACAATAGTAGATAAACACTAATAATTTTAAAGGTTTCTAATGTGATGTCATAAATAAACACATTTTTTTGTGTTTACTTTGCAAACGCTGGCTGGAGATGATGAGCTACGAGATGGATCAAAATAGAGTACTGCAGTATTGTGCCTCTTAAAAAGACCTACAAAAAAGTCAACAAATGTCTATCTCTTAGGGATAACCCACAATAACTATTTTTATTCGTATTTTTGGTATCATCATTGCACCCGTGCGATCGTGCGAAGCACGCGAAGGGGCGAGTCGCTATTAATGAATAAAGTACCTGGGTGGTTACTTAGATACATACTGATTTTCTAAAAAAAATGAACTTGAAAAAAAGAACGCGGCCGGTTGGATTCGAATCTGGAACTACCATATTACTAACACCCATCTTCCCGACTGAGCTAATATACTGTCACGCGCCGTCGCGAAATTTACCATCGCATTCTAATCTTTATGTAACAGTTTGTCGTTGTCTAAAAACGCGCATAAAACGGCGTTTTTTAAAAATGAAATCTGGCTAGATCGATTTATCGTCTCCGAACCCCCCTGTATACAAAATTTCATGAAAATCGTTCAAGCCGTTTCCGAGATTCAGATTCTATACAAGAATTACCTACAAGAATTAGAACCTACGAATTGGTCGTTTAAAGGTATAAGATAAGAAAAATATTGGTGGACATTTCACACACACCACCATCTAACCCCAAACTAAGCAAAGCTTGTGCTATGGGAGCTAGATAGCTGATACAATACTTATTTATTACTTGTTTTGCTGATTTAATACTGTTTTTGAAGAAAGACTTCTTTTGACGCGCCACAGACAGGTTTTTCGTGGGCTGTGAATTTAACTCTAGCGTCACATCCATCTAGAAATGCGTCAGCCATCATCAAATGGCAGTGCACATGGCCACGCTCTCCGGTTTCACCCGCGTAGTTTCCAAAGTCAGCTATCAAATTCTGAGTTATAAGTTTTCAGTTCTATCGGCAGTTCCTATGACTGCAAACTTTTTTAACATTAATACTCAATCATTTTATTGCTAACATTATGGTACATTTGTTGGTCTTATTTAACAATACAGTATGCAGTAGTTTTCCATAATGACCCTAATTGGGTGTGGCAATATATGTAATTAATGTCATGCGGAGCGGCTCGACTTATTCGATAATTTATTTGTCTGCAAGGTATTCTTTTATTGTGTAGTAAGCTTTTACAAGTAGTATATTTTTAACTCTTTGATAAACTTGTCATCAGAATCAATTTCTTTTATTTTATAAGGCAATTTGTTATATATTTTAACTGACATTGAGTTTGGACCCGAGCTATGCAAAGTCTGTTAATTTAATTTAATTTCCTTATTATAATATTTAATATGCATTACGATTTCCTTACGATGCTTTCCTTCGCCTTTAAACCCTGCGCCCTGGCTTTCAGTGACGAAATAGTTAGTTGCAGTACTGTGATAGCATAAAACAAGGTTTGTTTCAAACAAAAGCTTGACGAATGCAATATTTTGTAATTTATTTGATCATTGAATAGCATGACTAGTGATACTCAAGTAGGTTGATTCCATTGGGTTACGCAGGACGCCTGTTATTGGAAAGAAGTTCTTTACAAGCTTTGAGGAGATAGCGATTTTGCTGCGACTGATTTTTTTTTAAGCTATTGCATAGCTTTTATCGCGGGCCTGGGGACCGAATTTTAGTGATCGTGCATCTCTTTCTTATGTTTACAAGAAAGAGGGATGGAAGACCGTAACGCCGTCCTCCCCACTCGGTCATTCGACTTTGAATCTTATTTGTATCAGCTTTACAGACTAAATGCTCTTAGCTGTCGAAGACTGACTAGATTGTATACTTCTCTGCATTTTTTTATGGTAAACAAATGTCACTCTTCAAAATAAAAGCAATTCCGAAAAATTGTTCACATCCCTATTGCTTATGTTGATAAAAATGCATGCAACATGCAATAGCTTTACCGCGGCAGTCCCCGAGTGCCACACTTATTTTTTTAATGTCTGGGTACGACCAGAGGGTATACCACCTAACTAGAATTGTCTTAGCTTTAATATTACTCTTCCTCTTCTTTCTGCTTGATATAATAGAGACCTCAACACCAAAACGAAAGTTTTAGGTAGGCGGTAGAAGGGCAGGACATGTGCCTGATGGTAAGCAATATGCCTGCCACATAACAGTACAGTGACCAGTGACACGCAGCTATTGAACCATGAGTCGAAATCATTACCTAGCACTGCACTGCGCTCGTCACCCAAAGATCTAAGATGTTATATCTCTAAGCCCTGTGATTTCTCTGGAAACATTGCCCTTCAAACCGGAACACTGAAAAAAAATGTTACACTAATGAAAAGATAAATATTTACCGGAAGTGACGCGTAATAAAAACTGCCTGTGACCAGAATTACCAGAGTCACTGTGCTGTTATGTGGCAGGCATGTTGGTTACCATCAGGCACATGTCCTGCTCGTCACTGTTACTCCATACTATAAAAAGGCCACAACCATAGAGTTTACAAATACTACATTTGGAGTTGGAACAAACGCTTTACACCGAAGGCATAGAATAGATAATCCGGAAGCACGAACTTGATCGCTCATGTCTTGTCGCTCTTGTGGAAGTGTCATACTTTTGTCGCGGTACATCACTCTGTTGTCATAGATAATATACACGTATATATATCGTAAGCATATAAGATGCTTACGATTGGTACAAAAGAACCGCGCGGAAAAAACCTGATCTATTTACTTATTTTTTTATTTTTTTTTAACTTTTATAGGTTTACACTTGACCGCCATCTCGCCTGATGTTAAGCGAGTTTATTATTTATATGAGGCCACAACGTACTCTTAATTTATTCCATTCGGCTGAGACAGCGCTTTCCGTGGAGCCCTGATTACATTGACACTTATTTATATGTACAACTGTGCTGATTTGTCGTTAAGGCGAAGATTAAAATATTAGGTAAAAAAATATCGGTAGTCTTTGACTTAGGGACTGCTGAAAACAACAAGTGCATTAACAGTTTACATTGACAGTTTTCACAGTTAATGCAAAAAAATAACTGTCTGTTTTTTTGGTTCCAGCTAATCATCGAAACAGCTGAATCTATTATGACGGGGCTTTCTTTACTAAATAGTTGATGTTCTAACGCATAACTTAAACTACTCTTATTTGACGAAAATAAACAGGGTTCCGCGAAATAAACTAAAAACCCTTAATATTAGTATAGACATAACACAGGACTCAATATTTTTTAATTACCTCGAGATTCGTTTATAATTGCTGGCCTGATGGGTTAGTTGGTGGTAAGTTTGCCGGATAAGCTGTAGGTCATGGGTTCGATCCCAACCCAATGGAAATATTTGTGTGCTGGATTCAAATATATGAATTCATCACACAAATATTTCCACTGTGTACTTGTACTGTGTATTTGCACTGTGTACCGTTGTACTGTGCCTGGATATTGCTATGTATAATACGTATGTATTAAAAAATATGCAGGTATTATATCAGCTATCTGACTTTCATAGTCCATAGTCCATTTGCGGTCAGATTCTGTTGTGTGTGAAATGTCCAAACATATTTATTTACATATTTATATTATACTAGATGTCCGTCCCGGCGTTGCCCGTGGTACGTTACGTATAGTACTCATCAGGATCCCGTACATATACAACGGTGAAAGAATGACTAAAATCGGTTCAGTAATTCCGCTTTCAAACAAAACACCTCTTCAACTACCTGCTACGCCACCTGTCGGAAATTGGTTGTAACAACTCAGATTTAGAAAAAAAAAATCATTAGCAAGTTTTTATATTCAAGAGGTATGTAATCTGTGATATTCAATGACGATTGATTTAATCTTAGACACATGCTGTCACGTGTCATGCAAAAGCACGAAACGTACGAAAACTCTCAAAAAGGAATATTTTTTCCCGATTTTGTTACATTCTTGATTCATGCACCACTTATATAGCCTATAGCCTTCCTCGATAAATGGGCTATCCAATAGAAAAATAATCTTTCAATCCGGACCAGTACTTTCCGAGATCCTAGCGTTCAAACAAACAAACTCTTCAGCTCTATAATATTAGTATAGATTCAATTTTAGTCGTGATTAAATCCTGTGTTATATGTACAATATGTTGTTCTACGAAATAATTAATCACTTGAAGAAATTTGTCAAACTGACATTTGTTTTTTAGTGCAATGCGTCGTGTTTTGTGCCTTCGCTTCGCCTTAACACGCTCATACATAATTTACCTAAATCAGCTTTAAATTCCGACCGACTAAATTTGACACTTGAACCGCGTGCTGCAAAGGGAATTGTGTTTTTAAACCATTTAGGTACTAAATATTGTTGAAATAAAGTGAAGTTTAATTTTAAGTGATTTTAAATATTTTACTCGTCAAAACCGTCTAGAAAAAGTTATTAGGCAAGTACAAGCATATTCTATGATACAATATTATATAAAAAATTGCAATTTCTTACGTTGCCGTGTTTGTATATTTATGAATGTTCGAAGAACGTTTGTTCGCGAAGTACTTAACTTAAATTTGTTTATTAATTTGAAATGAGAAAGACTTAGATATAACTAAAGGATCCTGATCGTACAACAACATTACTCAGCAAAAGTGTTTCAGTATGTCTTCAATGGTATATAACCACTTGCCAAAGGAAATAATAAACATTTGTTTAAACGCAAATTAAAGGTGTCTTCTAGAAAAGGCATTACTCTATCAATTACTATTTAAGTGATAAAATTAATTAATTATAAAAATATCCGAAATAACTACTCTTAGACTTTTAACAACAGATTTTGAAATATACATTTATAATGTGGCAAAAATACTTCGTTAATGACTTAGGAGAGTGTGCAACTGATCTACATGATCTAATACCACCTTGCCCATTTTTTCAATCAGACTTCTCGTAGCTCGAAGAAGCGGCACCGTTTCATGGTTGATGTTCTAAAGAAACGAACAAAGAGGTTTGACTCCACTTTTGTGATGACGTCTAGGCTGTGGAATGCGTTGCCTGAGTGGGGTTTTCCCGGTGGTTACAATATAGGTGTCTTCAAATCGAGAGTGAATCGGTTTCTTCTAGGTAAACACGCTCCATCGTAGACCGCATCGTCGCTTAACATCAGGCGAGATGGCGGTTAAGTGTAAACCGATAAAGGTAAAAAAAACATCGAAGTTTTTTCTTTGAATGCACTTATTTCAGGAACTATGTATGGTTAAATGGATTTGTTTGAAAAATGTGAGTTTGTATGTATGCATCATCATCATCAGCCTGTATTCGTCCACTGCTGGACATAGGCCTCCCCTATGATACGCCACTCAGCCCGGTCCTCGGTCTTACTTCTCCAACCGCCACCAGCTGCCTTTCGAATATCGTCACTCCATCTAGTCTCAGGACGTCCTACACTACGTTTGCCGATTCGCGGTCTCCACTCCAGAACCCGTCTGCCCCAGCGGCTATCGGCCGCTATGTGACCGGCCCACTGCCACTTCAGTTTGCTAATACGCTGAGCTATGTCGGTGACTTTAGTTCTCTGACGAATTACTTCGTTCCGGATGCAATCCCTCAGAAAAACCCCAAGCATAGCCCTTTCCATAGCTCGCTGAGCGACTTTGAGCTTACGGACCATTTTCACTGTCAGTGTCCACGTTTCAGCACCGTAGGTCAAAACGGGTAAGACGCACTGGTTATACATTTTTGTCTTGAGACTTTGTGGGATGGGTGACGAGAAGACCCGACGAAGTTTTCCAAATGCTGCCCAGCCCAACTGTATTCTTCTCATAGCCTCACTCTAAAAATTACCTCTACCTAGTTCGAGCGTCTGCCCTAGGTAAACGTATTTCTGTACAATTTGAAGAGTGGTTCCACTAACGGCAATCGGTCCCGGAGCAACGAACTCGTTGCACATGACTTTGGTTTTATCCAAATTCATCCGGAGGCCGATGCGTTGAGAAGCGTCAGCCAGGCTGTCCAACATACACTGCAAGTCCTCCAGCGACTCTGCCATTATGACGATGTCGTCCGCAAATCGTAGGTGAGAGATGTACTCGCCATTGATGTTTAGGCCCATGTCCAACCCAATCCAGAGTCTTAAACATATCCTCTAGTGCGTTTGAGAACAATTTCGGGAAATTACGTCCCTTGTCTCACGCCTCGCTGCAGAGGAATATGCTTCGACTGCTGGTCTTGAATTTGGACCGTCATCGTAGCGGCGTCGTACAAACATCTCATCACCTCGATGTATCGCCAATCGACTTGGCATCGCTGTAAGCACTCCAGAACAGCCCAGGTTTCGACCGAGTCAAACGCCTTTTCATAGTCCACAAACGCTAAGCAAAGAGGCCGATTGTACTCTTTTGTCTTCTGTACAATCTGCCGTACCGTGTGAATGTGGTCTATGGTGCTGTACCCACTTCGAAACCCGGCCTGTTCAGGAGGTTGGAACTCGTCGAGTCTTCGGACGAGACGATTTGTGATAACTCTTGAAAACAGCTTATAGACGTGGCTCAGAAGCGATATTGGCCTATAGTTTTTTAAAAGGGTCTTATCTCCCTTTTTAAAGAAAAGGATGACTACACTTCTGTGCCACGCCTGTGGAGTCCTCCCGGTGAAGAGGACGGCATTAAACAGTTCTTGGAGCTCTTTTAGAAGTGGGGCTCCACCAGCCTTTAAGAGCTCTGTTGTAATCCCGTCCTCGCCCGCGGCTTTTCCATTTTTAAGTTGCCCAAGAGCCATCACAATTTCGTCTTGACTTATCTCAGGCAGGTCTTCTGTGTAGTGGCGTGTCAGAGTGGCTCGTTTGTCCTCGTTTTGTGGGAGATGAGGAGCATGTGATGCGTACAGCTGGCCGTAAAAGTCTTCCACTTCCGAAAGAATACCCGCTTTGGATGTAACGACTGTCCCCGCCGAGGTGGTTAACTTCGTTAGGTGGCTTCTACCCAGTGTCTTGACGAACACTTTTGACCCCCGATTTTGCTCAATTGATTTTTCAATCAAGAGCGTGTTAGCTAATCGGAGGTCACATGTATCATGGAGGTCATGTATGCATACATGTTAATACTTAATTATCACTTTCTCTTTTAAGAGTATTCGTCAAGATGGGAATACTCGAAGGCAGAAACTTGGAGGATGTTCCAACAATCCCCGAATATTTCAAAGGAAAAACGATTTTTTTAACTGGAGGGACTGGTGAGTTGTTTCTGAAATTCTTTTTTCATAGTTTTTTTTTATAATGAGGAGTGATTAGACGAGCACCACATGTGTCTGATGGTAAGCAACATGCATGCCACATAACAGCACAGTGACACACAGCTATTGGAACATGAAAAGTCCAAATCAATACCAAGCTTTGCACTGTGCTCGTCACCCAGATATCTAAAATGTTATATCTCTAAGCCTTGTAATTTCTCTGGAAACATTGCCCTTCAAACCGGAACACAATATTGTTTGCACACTACTGCTTGGCGGCAGAATAACTGGGAAAGGTGTGGTACTTTCCCAGCCGGACTCTGCAAAGTGTCCTACTATTACTGAACTACTATTGAGTGACACGACGAGCAGGACATGTCCCTGATTTCCAAAACTCTAATTTTTAAAGTTATTTGTTTTTTTTTTTTTTTTTTGTCGCGTATTCGATGGTAAGCGACGGTGTGGTCGAAGATGACGCACGTTGACCTAGAAGGTACCTATTCACTCTGACCTTGAAAAGTTCTAGATTGTATCTCTCAGGGTTTATGGGGAAGGTCCTGATAGAAAAGCTGCTGTACTCCTGTTCGGATCTGGAGAGGATCTACTTGCTGATGAGGTGTAAGAAAGGAGTGGAACCTCGAGACAGAATTGACGGTCTTTATCAGACACAGGTTAGCACTATTCCCTTTTAATATTCTCTATCTTGTGACACTACAGCACTTTGTGGCGTTTGACCTCCTTAAAGATGTTGCTCCAAGTCGCTTTGTCTCTTGCCCATATCTATATTAATAATTTCGTCAAGGGGTACGGTAGACTTGAACTTGACTCGAAACCACATATGAATAACAAAACATAAAAAAATATTGATTTTGAGTTGACAACATATGTCCACACAACTCGGATTATGGAGAATTTCGTTAAATTCTGATGGCACTGACATTTCTTTGGCACTGACAAACAAACCGCTGTCGCCATCTTTGGTGTGAAGCACGTTTCGTTCCATCAATCAACACATTGCGTGCGTCCGTCGAGCCAAAAAAGTATTCATCACAAAAAACTGTGACTTATACCAACTACTTTTGTTTTTTGTTTACTTTTTAGACTACGTAAAACGAAACGTCTTGAAAAAAATGAGACGTTTTTCAGACGCAAAAAGACTTGTCAAAGATAGTTCTAAATATTGCCAAGAGTGGCACCACTGTTGGTTATTGTGAAATTTCTCTAACAAAATAAAACGGTGGCGCCACCTACGCTGAAATTGGGAACTGTCTTTGACAGGTATTTATTATTTATGCCTCTTGAAAACGCCCATTTGGGTCACGTATTTTTAGTTTTACCAAATTATTAAAAGTTGACACAGATATAGACCAATAAACTTCCGGAGTGAGGTTGTGACGTCAAGTCTCAAGTCTTTTTTTTTTTTTTTTTTTTCTCTCTACTAGAGTTCAATTTGCAGATGGCCATCAAAGACAGAAATGCAGTCGTGGTGGAGGCGCTGAGCCGGGAGGAGGCGGCTTAGAAAATAAAATAGGCCTAGAATTAGAATGAAAATGTTCCCTACTCCCCCCTATTTCCTTTTCTTCCTAATCCAAGATTCATGTAAAAAAAAGAAAACAAATGACAAACACAATTGTTTGTTCAACGGTACGGTACGGTTGGTACAAAGGTCACGGACCCCGGAGTCTGTGGAGCTGCTAAATCTAATAATAATAAAAAAAAAAAGTCTCAAGTCTAATAAAACTTATATATAGACGTGTCGTCAGTCGAAACTTTTAGCACTATATATTTATTATCTTTGTCATTAAGTATATTTTTCGCACGTAATTTTTTAGTTCCTTTTTTTTTTAAATAAAGAGTGACGAAACTAGCAGCACTGCGCTCGTCACCCAGAGATCTAAGATATTATGTCTCTAATCCCTGTAATTCCTATGGAAACATTGCCCTTCAAACCGGAACACAGTACTCCGTATCTTCCAAACGGCTGGACGAATTAAGATATCATTAGATTCGTCTCAATCACCGAAGTGTGTTTAGATGGTATATTGTATTACGTAATGTTTTTTTATCTGTTGGTTATTTGCTGTCGGATTTTTTAAATTAAAGTTATTTAATAATCTTATTAACGGACTAAAAGCCGGGCCACACAGAGGCGGGAGCCGCGAGAAAGCGATCGCGATCCGGGACGGGAATTTTTGTAATATTCGAATTTGTATGCAACCTGACACATAGCAAGCGGGAGCGATCCGGCGCGATGCGATTTCCCGCGCGACAAGATCGTGACGACAAACAAGAGATCGCTTCGCCATGCTTCGCGGGAAGGACGCGCGACGGACGGCCCGCGCGGGCGCTGTATTCTACGGTAGTCAGTACAAGCTGTCACACAGGACAGAGCGTTCGCGTAGCGATCGCGATCCGATCTCACGAGTTGTATTTTTTTTACAACGTAAGGTCTTGAGCAATTTGATCGCTTTTGGTGTCACACCGGCTGTGTTCTCGCCATCTGCCCGCCGCGGGCTGCGGGCAGTAGCTCTGTGTGACATGATACGGACCGCTATCGCTTTGCACTCTATCGCTATCGGATCGCTTTCTCGCGGCTCCCGCCTCTGTGTGGCCCGGCTTTAACTAGTTTTTTTAGTCAAATACAAATACAAAAATCTTTATTGCTGTTTGCCGGTACGATCAGGTGATACAAAACATTTTAAAAGTTGACCCATACAAACTGGCCTCTTCTTCTAGAGGCATGCAATATGTCTGGCAACACAGTTGCCATTGGTCTGAATTTATACAATGATAATAATAGTCAGCTGATAAAGTCTTCTTCTTTTTTCATTTTTAGCTTCACCATGCTTACTATATGTATTTAAATTAATTGAATTATGTTGTTTTTTCAGTGCTTCGATAGATTGCGAAGTGAGAAACCGGACCTGTTCCAGTCAAAAGTGTCCATCATACCGGGCGACATCATGGAAATTGGTTTAGGTAATCCTAACCTCATATACATCCTACTAATATTTTTTGCCAAAGTTTTGATGTTTGTTTCTCGTCGGAACGGCTAAACCGTTCAGGCTGAAATTTGAATTATTTGAATTTGAGATTATAGTTTGGAAGAATACTTTTTATCCCGGACTTCCGGATCCGGCTAGACCAGCAGGTCTACTACGAAGTCCGATAAACGATATATCGGCCGAAGTTATGTACGTTTTATACCACGAAACACAATCGATCGGTTGATGACACAAAAACTGTCAAATCAGTGTCGGTCGGGATGAACGAAACACCCGATCAGATCAACCGACCGATTGTGTTTCGTGGTATAAAACGTCCATAACTTCGGCCGATATGTCGTTTATCGGACTTCGTAGTAGACCTGCAGGACTTCCAACTCTTTCTACGAAAAACGTAATTTCGAAATAAACTCGCGACTTTCCTACTCCGGTTCTATTTAGTTTCGTGCGATCGAACATTGTTTGACGTTTAAATGTTCTAAGCTTACTCTAATTAGAGAACATAGGACGAAACGACGGACAGAAGTAGAAACAGAAAAGAAACAGAAAAGGTCAGAGTGAATAGGCACCTTCTAGGTCAACGTGCGTCATCTTCGACCACACCGTCGCTCATCATCAGGCGAGTTGGTGGTCAAACGCGGACCTATACGCGATAAAAAAATAAAAAAAACGGAGTAGGAAAGTCGCGAGTTTATTTCGAAATTACGTTTTTCGTAGAAAGAGAGTAGACGTTCATAGCAGGACCAGCCTTAACCTCAGACAGCCTTAACCTAAGACAAAATTTGAAATTTCAGGAATGTCAGCTGAGCATCGAGCGGTGTTGATCAACAGGGTGGACATCATCTTCCACGTGGCAGCTAGTGTTAGGTAAATTACGGCAGCATTATAGACTGCAGACCCGTGAACAAAATGTATGTGTCATATGAACCACCAGGAGACCAATGTAGGATGATAGAAGGGGTTTAATCCATTATTCCGCAATGCCGTACAAAAATCATGTGACAAGAAAAAAATATCGAGAATTGTAACCCCCTATCTTCACCTGCACTCAGTTGGACAGCTTTCAAGTGACGGCATAGTGCTGAATCTTATTATTTTATACCCTTTCATCATCTTACATAGGTCTCCTGGTGGTCCATTTGACAAATAAATTTTGTTTACGGGCCTGTTGTCTATTATAAACCTTGAAAATGGTAGTAGTTTATTATCATAACTCGCTAAAGCAGTCAATAATACAATAAGTCAAATGTTCACAAAAAAAAAAAAGAAAAAATAATACAAATAGTTTAATAGTTTATAGTTTAGTAGTTTATTGGTAGTAAACTTACATTCATATCTAATTACACCAGGTCAAATAAGGTCAAAGAGACCACCTCGCACTGACCCCTGCCCGAACGGGCCCAGGACACTAGCTGCGTTTTTCCTCTGTGTGGCCAGGGAGATCAGGCTAGTAGTAGTATGATAAGACATTTTTGGGTGAACTCAGGACCATGGCCATCTAGAAATGCGTCAGCATTTCCCATTGGCTGTCTAGAAATGCGTCAGCATTTTCCATTGGCTGTCTAGAAATTAGTCAGCATTTTTCATTGCCTGTCTAGAAATGCATCAGCATTTACCAGTTTCTATGAACTGTTGATAGAAGTGAAACCAAAGAAGTAAGTGAAACCTTATAACTCAGAATTTGATAGCTCACTTTGGAAACTACGCGGGTGAAACTGGAGAGCGTAGCCATGAGCATAACCATCTAGAAATACTGACGCATTTCTAGACAGCCAATGAAAAATGCTGACGAATTTCTAGACAGCCAATGGAAAATGCTGTCACATTTCTAGACAGCCAATGAAAAATGCTGACGAATTTCTAGACAGCCAATGAAACATCCTGACGAATTTCTAGACAGCCAATGGAAAATGCTGATGCATTTCTAGACAGCCAATGGAAAATGCTGATGCATTTCTAGACAGCCAATGGAAAATGCTGATGCATTTCTAGACAGCCAATGGAAAATGCTGACGCATTTCTTCTATCAACAGTTTCTATGGCTGCCAATATTTCTTTGTTTCTTTGTCGTTAGAACTGTATGCACGAAACTAAAGTTTGACACCGAAATGCTTTACTGTCTGAAATAACACATAGGTTTTAGGAAGTTTGCATTTCTCATCCAAAAAATTGCAAAAATTGAAAAATTCTAAGGGGCCATTGTTTTAATTTTTGGCGGCCAAAGTCGCGAGGTATATGCTAGTTTATTTATAAAATATTAGTATGGATTTTCAGATTCGATGACCCGTTGAAATATGCAGTCGGGATGAACCTCAGAGGGACACAACAAGTGGTTGAACTGGCGAGAGAAATGAAACACTTATCTGTAAGAACATAATAATTAGTACTTGGTTAACCGAACTTTGCTCTTTTGATAAAAAAAAACGTTGTAAAACAAATGGCGCTACCGCTTAAAACGACATCAACCGGAGTTGTAATTCTTAGTTGGTATTTTCGGAGTAAATTAAGTTAATTTTAATCTCGTTTCTTCCAGTCCTTAGTCCACGTGTCTACGTCATACTCAAACACGAACCAGAACCCAGTGGAGGAGAAGATGTACCCTCCTCATGCTGATTGGAGGGACATATTAAACATTTGCAGAGAAGTCGATGACCATACTGTGAGGGTGCTGACTCCCAAGTGAGTCACTTCGAATTTATCTGTGTTTAGGGCACTTTGCTGAGTCCGCCTGGAGAAGTACCACAGCTTTACTAGTTATGCTATCGTCAAGAAGTAATGTGAAAACATCACTTTGTTCTGGCTTGAAGGGCGACGTTTCTAGTGTAATAAAAACCAATATTATAAAGCTGAAGACGTGTTCTGTTTGAACGAGCCAATTTCAGGAATTACTGGACCGATTTCAAAGTCAATTCTTGATTCATAAACGTACAATTTAAACGTCAAAAAAAGAACATGAAAAGGAAACATTTTTAAAGTTTAGATTGAACATTTAATTGTACGATAATAAGTATGGTATAGAGAAGTGGCAAATATTTAAATATATGTCGGCAGTATGGTATTAAGAGAGTCAGGATGGACGTTACTGGTCCTCTTCAGTAAACATTGTGTGGGCTTCGATGTGGTTCACGAACAAGAACAAATGCGAAGGAACTTTACAAGTGAGCTTAACACAAAGTAGGTACTACTCGATTAGACACGTGGTACAATTTTCTTATTAGAAAGTTCTTATCAACGAGACGTGAGACAGTTCCTGAACTACGTGGTCGCACGACGGCTATCGGAGGAGGAATGTGCTCCCGTCCGAAATGTCTTCAAGCAGCCTCGCACGACGGAATAATCCGGACTCTGCCGAAGCGATGACAGCACACCGCTTGCGACTCGTATTGAAGCCCAATACTGTTCGAATGACCTCTTGACATATATGTATTTATTACAATAGGCGTGTCGACAGGTCCTGCAATTATATTAAATTATTTGATATAATGACAGTATTTAAATAGAATAAAATGTGTACCAATTTTAATTTTGATATTTTTTAGTTTAACTTACTTTATGATCATTCAAGGCTGGATGGGCAAGTCCATTTTAAAAGTACGAAATTATTAGAAAATGAATTTACCATTGGATGACCCATTCAATTTCAAGTTACTTTTGTTATGAAACCAGGTTCCTAAACGCAATATTTAATATAGCTACCATACAAACTATACGCGCGACGCATAGAAAATGCGGTACTGTGACGTCACTCCTCGTAGTGTTTTTGTACGAAGCGTTTTTAGGAGAGTCCAAAATTGTGATTTTGAAATCGTGATATCACCGGAAGTTTTTAAGATAACAAAGTAATTCATTCACGTGTTTCAGTTATTGAGTAGCCTTTTGATGGCACATTAAATCAAAAATGAGTCGACACGCCTATTGTAATGGAATGTCAATTTTTTACAATTTTATTGTGTTGTATACTTAAAAAAATCTGTATTTATAATTAAGTCAGGATATCTCTCGAGTAAGCTGCCATAAATATATTTATGTGTTTTTTTAAACTAATTTCAGGATGTTAGGAGTCCTCCCCAACACGTATACCTTCACGAAACAGTTAGCTGAAAATCTAGTGTTTGAGAACAAAGGTCTCCTGCCCGCTGTCATCTTCCGCCCGTCTATTGGTAAGTTGCAAACAGTTTACATATACTACGTAAAGAGTTGGCACAAACGCTTTACACCGAAAGCATGGGTAGCATCTTTCTTGCCTTGTCGCTCTTGTGGAAGTGTCATACTTTTGTCGCGGCGCATCAGCTCTGGTGCCATAGAAAATATACGTCATCTGCTTACGATTGACACAAAGGAACCGTGCGGAAAATCTAACTCTATACGTAGTATATGTAAACTCTTTGGTACGTTGCCTTTTTACATCAAAGCAATAGAAGGAAACTTTTTGCAGAGGAAACTTCTTATGGACACACAGTTTTTTGTGAATGGTGAATGTGAGGCTGATTGTCATTTTCGGAAATGAAAGACATGTTCGGGTGAGCTCGGGACCGCCGAGTATGCCAGAACGAGAACGATAGTCAGCTGCTTCAGCTGCAGCTGTCTTTCTCTTTCTACAGCTGCTGCTCTCTATCTGATGTCACTGTCTTTTTTTAATTCATTGTCAGCCATGGATACTAGTCTTTCAGCCGCATCTGTCATTTTCGTGTCGTTGTGTTTAATTCAATTTATATGTATGTATTGGTTTTATTTTGAATTATTTAAAATATTCAACAGTTTTAACAGTTATTTCTTCTTCTTTTTTTTTATTGAATGGCTCTTTGTGGATTAGCCTCACAATTCCGCCAAAGACACGTTAAATTTAGTTTTTACTTTTGCCGTGCAGCGCACATACATTTTATTTTTACGTAGTGCCATTTAGATGTTTCAAAGTCATCAGCTAATTCGCACAGAGGCAGCGTATTGGAATTAGGCCTAAATTTCTTTTTGCAAGAGCATTCCTAGAGTTATAGCAATTTTATAGTGGCAGAACTCTTTGGAGCATCCATCTGGGGAAGTGCCACACCTTTACAGTAATGTGCAAACATTAAAGTTTGAAGGGCAATGTTTCCAGTGAAATTATAGGCCATAGAGATTAAACATCTTAAATCTCTGGGTGGCGAGCGCAGTGTAATGCTAGGTAATGATTTGGACCGTCCAAGTTCCAATTGCTGCGTGTCACTGTGCTGTTATGAGCAGGTATGTTGCTTACAGGCACAAGTCCTGCTCGTATTACCATAAAACAAGGCATTAGTAGTATTTAGGCATGCAGTAGGCTAATAAGCTTCTGCGAATTCAATCCAAATAAATTGATTTGTCATGTTTTAGTCATTTCAAGCGTGGACGAACCAGTGAAAGGGTGGATCGAGAACTTCAACGGTCCTGTTGGCATGCTCATAGCCAGCGGTAAAGGTAAGACTACTACTAAGATATGGATGGTCTAGTTGGGAGAATGAAGAAAAAAAGTTTAAGACTGCTATACGTATTTAACAAGAAAAGAGAAAGAAAAAAAGTGATCGAAGGAGTATTAAGTATTATATAAGTATTACATTCTAATTTTAACTAGCCATTGGCATAACATCAAGAATTTATTTCATTTTCTGTTATATAACATCACAATACTTATAATATTCCTTATTGACATTTTATTTTTAGTACCTGGTTGACCTGGTTGATTCAAAACATAACATACTAATATATAAAACTAATCATAATATATACCTACATAAACATACACACTAATTGACAAGATGATAAATATAAGACAAATAACTTAAGAGAAATAAATAATATGAATACAATATTTGACGTGATCACAGCAGTCACACTTTTAAAGTAAAAACTTTTTTTGACATGACACAGAGTAAACTTGGGACCACGGCCATTGGCCATGGCCACGCCCGACGGTTTCACCCGCGTAGTATCCAAAGTAAGCTATCACATTTTGTATAAGATGTCACTTCTATCGGCAGTTCCTATGACTGCCATTTTTTGTGTATATTTATATATTATATTAAAATAAAGATACATTTTTTAAAAACAGTAGAACAAAAGACGACATATATGTACTTGACATGCCCTTAAAAAAGATGCAAGCGTTTTACTAATAACCCTGTATATTACAGAAATGTGGTTGTAAGTTTGTTTGAAATGTATTATTCCAGGTATTATGAGAAGTTTATATACTGACGCTAGTTTGAGAGCGGACTACATGCCTGTTGACGTTGCTATAAAAGCAATGATTGTTGCAGCGTGGCAAAGAGGAACTAAGAAGTAAGTCGTGAAAAGAATACATTAGTCCCCAGTACAACAAAATAAAATTAAATCTATACTAATATTATAGAGCTGAAGAGGTATTTGAAGTAAAAACTTCTTTTGCCGCGCCACAAACACATTTTTCGTGGACCGTGAATTGAATTCTAGCATCACGCTCGGGAATGATAAGAAATCTTCGGATTAACTCGGGATCATGGCCATTAGCCATTTAGAAATGCGTCGGCATTTGTCATTGGCCTTCTAGAAATGCGTGAGCATTTCCCATTGGCCGTTTGTAAATGCTGACACATTTCTAGATGGCCATGCTCATGGCCACGCCCTCCGGTTTCATCCGCGTAGTTTCCACAGTAAGCTATCAAATTCTTAGTTAAGTTTTCATTTCTTTCGGCAGTTCCTATAACTGAAGATATATTTTTTATTTGATTTAGTTTGAACGCGCTTATATCAAGAACATACTGCATCGATTTCAAAACTTCTTTCAGCGTTGGATACCTATGTACGTAATCCTTAAGTGCAGGCTGTATGTAGTGTGTGTCCTATGCACCACGGGCGACGCCGGGACGGAAAGCTAGTTGACATACGAATGCAAAACTATGTGGGTGCCTGTCTGCGGCGAGTCCGACAAACTTCTTAATGCCTGACTGACACGAGGATAGTTTTTCAATCTAGGATAGCAAGTGTTAGTAAGCTAGCAAGCTAGTGTTAGTAAGCTAGCAAGCTAGTGTTAGTAAGCTAGCAAGCTAGTGTTAGTAAGCTAGCAAGCTAGTGTTAGTAAGCTAGCAAGCTAGTGTTAGTAAGCTAGCAAGCTAGTGTTAGTAAGCTAACAAGCTAGTGTTAGTAAGCTAACAAGCTAGTGTTAGCTAAGCTAACAAGCTGGTGTTAGTAAGCTAGCAAGCTGGTGTTGGTAAGCTAACAAGCTGGTGTTAGTAGCTAGCAAGCTGGTGTTAAGCTGGTGTTGGTAAAGCTGGCAAGCTGGCTGGTGTTGGTGTTGAGCTGCTGGTGTAAGCTGGCTAAGCTGTGAGCTAACAAGCTGGTGTTAGTAAGCTAGCAAGCTGGTGTTGGTAAGCTAGCAAGCTGGTGTTGGCAAGCTAAGCTAACAAGCTGGTGTTGAGCTAGCTAGCTGACAAGCTGGTGTTGAGTGGCTAAGCAAGCTGGTGTTAGTAAGCTAGCAAGCTGGTGTTAGTAAGCTGAGCTGGTGTTGAAGTAAGCTGAGCTGCTGGTGTTGGTAAGCTGACAAAGCTGGTGTTGTAGTAGCTAGCAGGCTGGTGTTAGTGCTGGCAAGCTGGTGTTGAAGCTGGCAAGCTGGTGTTGGTAAGCTAGCAAGCTGGTGTTAGTGTAAGCTGGTGGTGTTGGTGGCTAAGGCTGGTGTTGGTAAGCTGACAAGCTGGTGTTGGTGGCTGAAGCTGGTGTTGGTGGCTAACAAGCTGGTGTTGTAGTAAGCTGGCAAGCTGGTGTTGATAAGCTAGCAAGCTGGTGTTGGTGGCTGGCAAGCTGGTGTTGTAAGCTGTGCTAGCTAGCTAGCAAGCTGGTGTGTATGGCTAACAAGCTGGTGTTGGTAAGCTGGCAAGCTGGTGTTGGTAAGCTGAAGCTGGTGTTGGTAAGCTAACAAGCTGGTGTTGGTAAGCTAGCAAGCTGGTGTGGTGTTAGTAAGCTAACAAGCTGGTGTTGTAGCTAGCTGGTGTTAGCTGGTGGTGTTGGTAAGCTAGCAAGCTGGTGTTAGAGCTAGCAAGCTGGTGTTGGTAAGCTAGCAAGCTGGTGTTGGTGGCTGACAAGCTGGTGTTGTGCTAGCAAGCTGGTTGGTAAGCTAGCAAGCTGGTGTTAGTAAGCAAAGCTGGTGTTAGTGGTAAGCTAGCAGGTAAGCTGGTGGTGATAAGCTAGCAAGCTGGTGTTGGTAAGCTAGCAAGCTGGTGTTGGTGGCTAACAAGCTGGTGTTAGTGGCTAACAAGCTGGTGTTAGTAAGCTGGTGTTGGTGGCTGCTGGTGTTGCTAAGCTAGCAAGCTGGTGTTGGTAAGCTAGCAAGCTGGTGTTAGTAAGCTAGCAAGCTGGTGTTGGTTAGCTAACAAGCTGGTGTTGTAGCAAGCTAGCAAGCTGGTGTTGAGCTAGCAAGCTGGTGTTGGTAAGCTAGCAAGCTGGTGTTGATGAAGCTGGCTAACAAGCTGGTGTTGGTAAGCTAGCAAGCTGGTAGTGGCTAAGCAAGCTGGTGTTGGTAAGCTAGCAAGCTGGTGTTGAGGCTGGCAAGCTAGGTGTTGAAGCTAACAAGCTGGTAGTGGCTAACAAGCTGTGTTGAGTAAGCTAACAAGCTGGTGTTGAGTGAAGCTGTTAGTAAGCTAGCAAGCTGGTGTTGAGTAAGCTAGCAAGCTGGTGTTGGTAAGCTGGCAAGCTGGTGTTAGTAAGCTGGCAAGCTGGTGTTGGTAAGCTAGCAAGCTGGTGTTGGTGGCTAACAAGCTGGTGTTGGTAAGCTGTGCTGGTGTTGGTAAGCTGGTGTGTTGGTGGCTAGCAAGCTGGTGTTTGTAAGCTGGTGTAAGCTGGTGTTGGTAAGCTAACAAGCTGGTGGTGTTGTGTGGCTAGCAAGCTGGTGTTGTAAGCTGGCAAGCTGGCAAGTGCTGGTGTTGGTAAGCTGGCAAGCTGGTGTTGGTAAGCTGGCAAGCTGGTGTTGATAAGCTAGCAAGCTGGTGTTGTAAGCTGGCAGCTGGTGTTGAGTAAGCTAGGCAAGCTGGTGTTGATAAGCTAGCAAGCTGGTGTTGTAAGCTAAGCTGGCTGGTGGTAAGCTAAGCTGGTGTTAGTAAGCTGGTGTTGCAAGCTGGTGTGGCAAGCTGTAAGCTAGCTGGCAGCTGGTGTTAGTAGCTAGTGCTGGTGTTAGTAGCAAGCTGAGCTAGTAGTAAGCTGGTGTTAGTAAGCTAGCAAGCTGGTGTTAGCAAGCTGGTGTTAGTAAGCTAACAGCTGGTGTTGGTAGTAGTAAGCAAGCTGGTGTTGGTAAGCTGGCAAGCTGGTGTTGATAGCTGGTGGTGTTGAAGCTAACAAGCTGGTGTTGCTGGCTAGCAAGCTGGTGTTAGTAAGCTAGCAAGCTGGTGTTGGTAAGCTAACAAGCTGGTGTTGGTGGCTAACAGCTGGCTGGCAAGCTGGTGTTGGTAAGCTGGCAAGCTGGTGTTGAGTAGCTAGCAAGCTGGTGTTGGTAAGCTGGCAAGCTGGTGTTGGTGGCTAACAGGCTGGTGTGGTGTTGAAGCTAGCAGCTGGTGTTGATAAGCTGGCAAGCTGGTGTTGTGACAACAGGCTGGTGTTAGTAAGCTAGCAAGCTGGTGTTGGTAAGCTGGCAAGCTGGTGGTGTGGTGTTGGCTAACAAGCTGGTGTTGTGAAGCTAGCAAGCTGGTGTTAGTAGGCTAGCAAGCTGGTGTTGGTAAGCTGGCAAGCTGGGTGTTAGTAGCTAACAAGCTGGTGTTGGTAAGCTAGCAAGCTGGTGTTGGTAAGCTAAGGTGTTAGTGCTAGCTGGTGTTGGTAAGCTAGCAAGCTGGTGTTTGTGGCTAAGCTGGTGTTAGTAAGCTAACAAGCTGGTGTTGGTAGCTAGCAAGCTGGTGTTGCTGCTGTGGTGTTAGTAAGCTAACAAGCTGGTGTTGGTAAGCTAGCAAGCTGGTGTTGGTAAGCTAGCAAGCTGTGTTGTTGGTAGCAAGCTAGCAAGCTGGTGTTGGTAAGCTAGCAAGCTGGTGTTGGTAAGCTGGCAAGCTGGTGTTGAGTAAGCTAAGCTGGTGTTGGTAAGCTAGCAAGCTGGTGTTGGTAAGGCTGTTGCAAGCTGGTGTTGTAGGCTAGCAAGCTGGTGTGTAGTAGCTAACAAGCTGGTGTTGGTAAGCTGGTGTTGGTAGCTGGTGTTGGTAAGCTAGCAAGCTGGTGTTGGTAAGCTGAAGCTGGTGTTGTAAGCTGACAAGCTGGTGTTAGGCTAAGCTGACAAGCTGGTGTTAGTAAGCTAACAAGCTGGTGTTGGTAAGGCTAACAAGCTGGTGTTGGTAAGCTAACAAGCTGGTGTTAGTAAGCTAACAAGCTGGTGTTGGTAAGCTAGCAAGCTGGTGTTAGTAAGCTGGCAAGCTGGTGTTAGTAAGCTAGGCTAGTGTTGTAAGCTAGCAAGCTGGTGTTAGTAAGCTGGCTGTGTTGAGTAAGCTAGCAAGTGGCTGGTGTTAGTAAGCTAGCAAGCTGGTGTTGGTAAGCTAGCAAGCTGGTGTGTGCTAGCAAAGCTGGTGTTGGTAAGCTAACAAGCTGGTGTTGGTAAGCTAACAGTGCTAAGTGTTAGCTGTGTTAGCTGGCAAGCTGGTGTTGGTAAGCTGGCTGGCAAGCTGGTGTTGGTAAGCTAGCAGGCTGGTGTTGTGGCTAGCAAGCTGGTGTTGGTAAGCTGGCAAGCTGGTGTTGATGGCTAACAAGCTGGTGTTAGTAAGCTAACAAGCTGGTGTTAGTGGCTAGGGTGTTGAAGTAGCTAGCAAGCTGGTGTTGATGGCTAGCAAGCTGGTGTTGAGTAAGCTAGCAAGCTGGTGTTGGTAGCTAGCAAGCTGGTGTTGCTAGCAAGCTAGCTAGCAAGCTGGTGTTGGCTAAGCTGGTGGCTAGCAAGCTGGTGTTGCAAGCTGGTGTTGGTAAGCTAGCTGGTGTTGGTAGCTAAGCTGGTGTTGAGTAAGCTAAGCTAGCAAGCTGGTGTTGTAAGCTAGCAAGCTGGTAGTGGCTAGCAAGCTGGTGTTAGTAAGCTAACAAGCTGGTGTTAAGCTGGCAAGCTGGTGTTGGCTAAGCTAAAGCTGGTGTTGGTAAGCTAAGCTGTTGATGGCTAGTGAAGCTGGCAAGCTGGCTGGTGTTGGTAAGCTAGCAAGCTGGTTGGTAAGCTGGCAAGCTGGTGTTGGTAAGCTGGCAAGCTGGTGTTAGTAAGCTAAGCTGGTGTTAGTGGCTAAGCAAGCTGGTGTTGGTAAGCTGGCAAGCTGGTGTTGGTAAGCTAGCAAGCTGGTGGTAAGCTAGCAAGCTGGTGTTGGTAGTAAGCTAGCAAGCTGGTGTTGGTAAGCTAGCAAGCTGGTGTTAGTAAGCTAGCAAGCTGGTGTTAGTATGGCTGGTGTTGGCTAGCAAGCTGGTTGTAAGCTAGCAAGCTGGTGTTAGTAAGCTGGCTGGTAGTGGCTGGTGATGGCTGGCAAGCTGGTGTTGTAAGCTGGCT
Organism: Ectropis grisescens; assembly: GCA_017562165.1. Lineage (NCBI taxonomy): Eukaryota > Metazoa > Arthropoda > Insecta > Lepidoptera > Geometridae > Ectropis > Ectropis grisescens. Next base: position 9,636,100 of record CM029796.1, on the reverse strand, counting down.
GAAGCTGGTGTTAGTAAGCTGGCAAGCTGAGTGGCTGGCAAGCTGGTGTTGAGTGGCTAGCAAGCTGAGTGTTGGTAAGCTGTGCAAGCTGGTGATGGCTAAAGCTGGTGTTAGTAAGCTAGCAAGCTGGTGTTGTGGCTAAGCTGGTGTTAGTGATGGCTAGCAAGCTGGTGTTGATGGCTAGCAAGCTGGTGTTGGTGGCTAGCAAGCTGGTGTTAGTGGTGTTGGTAAGCTGTAGCAAGCTGGTGTTGTAAGCTGGCTGGCAAGCTGGTGTTGGTAAGCTAGCAAGCTGGTGTTGATGGCTGGCAAGCTGGTGTTGTGGCTAGCAAGCTGGTGTTGAAGCTAGCAAGCTGGTGTTGGTGGCTAGCAGAGCTGGTGTTGAGTGGCTGGCAAGCTGGTGTTGAGTAAGCTGGCAAGCTGGTGTTGGTAAGCTAAGCTGGTGTTGTAAGCTAGCAAGCTGGTGTTGGTAAGCTAGCAAGCTGGTGTTGGCTAAGCAAGCTGGCTGTGTGGCTGGCTAGCTGGTGCTAGCAAGCTGGTGTTGATAAGCTAGCAAGCTGGTGTTGGTAAGCTAGCAAGCTGGTGTTGTAAGCTGAAGCTGGTAGTGGCTGGCAAGCTGGTGTTGGTAAGCTAAGCAGGCTGGTGGTAAAGCTGAGCTGGTGTTGAGCTGGCAAGCTGGTGTTGAGGCTAGCAAGCTGGTGTTGATGGCTAGCAGGCTGGTGTTGGTAAGCTAACAAGCTGGTGTTGGCTAAGCAGGCTGGTGTTGATGGCTAGCAAGCTGGTGTTGGTGAGCAAGCAGCTGGTGTTGATGGCTAGCAAGCTGGTGTTAGTGGCTAGCAAGCTGGTGTTAGTGGCTAACAGGCTGGTGTTGGTGGCTAGCAAGCTGGTGTTGATGGCTGGCAAGCTGGTGTTGAGTGGCTAGCTGGTGTTAGTAAGCTAGCGCTGGTGTTAGTGGCTAGCAAGCTGTGTTGGTAAGCTGGCAGCTGGTGTTGGTGCAAGCTGGTGTTGGTGGCTGGCAAGCTGGTGTTGTAAGCTAGCAAGCTGGTGTTGGTAAGCTAACAAGCTGGTGGTGTAGCAAGCTGTGTAAGTAAGCTAGTGGTGTGCAAGCAAGCTAGTGTTAGTAAGCTAGCAAGCTGGTGTTAGTAAGCTAGCAAGCTGGTGTTGGTAAGCTGGCAAGCTGGTGTTGATGCTGGCAAGCTGTGTTGGTAAGCTAGCTAGCTGGTGTTGTAAGCTGCAAGTGGTGTTGTTGGCAAGCTGGTGTTGGTGTTGGCAAGCTGGTGTAAGCTAGCAAGCTGGTGTTGGTAAGCTGGCAAGCTGGTGTTAGTAAGCTGGCTGTTGTGTTAGCAAGCTGGTTGGTAGCTAGCAAGCTGGTGTTAGTAAGCTAGTTGGTGTTGGTAAGCAAGCTGGTGTTGAGTAAGCTAGCAAGCTGGTGTTAGTAAGCTAGCAAGCTGGTGTTGGTAAGCTAGTGTTAGTAAGCTAGCAAGCTGGTGTTGAGTAAGCTAGCAAGCTGGTGTTAGTAAGCTGGCAGCTGGTGTTAGTAGCTAGCAAGTGTTAGTAAGCTAGCAAGCTGGTGTTGGTAAGCTAGCAAGCTGGTGTTGGTAAGCTGGTTAGTAAGCTGGTGTGTTAGGCTGTGTTAGTGCTAGTGTGGTGTTGGCTAAGCTGGCAAAGCTAGCAAGCTGGTGTTGTAAGCTAGCAAGCTGGTGTTGGTAAGCTAGCAAGCTGGTGTTGCTTAGTAGCTAGCAAGCTGGTGTTAGTAAGCTGGCAAGCTGGTGTTGAAAGCTAGCAAGCTGGTGTTGTGCTAGCAAGCTGGTGTTGGCTAGCAAGCTGGTGTTGGTGGCTAGCAAGCTGGTGTTGGTAAGCTAGCAAGCTGGTGTTAGTGTAAAGCTAACAAGCTGGTGTAGCAAGCTGTGTTAGTGTTAGTAAGCTGGTGTTAAGTAAGCTGGTGTTGGTAAGCTAGCAAGCTGGTGTTGGTAAGCTAGCAAGCTGGTGTTAGTAAGCTGGCAAGCTGGTGTTGGTGGCTAGCAAGCTGGTGTTGAGTGGCTAGCAAGCTGGTGTTGGTAAGCTAGCAGCAGCTGGTGTTAGTAAGCTAGCAAGCTGGTGTTAGAAGCCAGCTAGCAAGCTGGTGTTTAGTAAGCTGGCAAGCTGGTGTTAGTAAAGCTTAGTAAGCAAGCTGGTGTTAGTAAGCTAGCAAGCTGGTGTTGGCTAAGCTGGCTGGTGTTGGCTGGCTGGCAAGCTGGTGTTGGTAAGCTGGCAAGCTAGCAAGCTGTGTTAGTGGCTAGCAAGCTGGTGTTTAGTAAGCTAGCTAAGCTAGCAAGCTGGTGTTGTAAGCTAGCAAGTGGTGGTAAGCTGGCAAGCTGGTGTTAGTAAGCAAGTGGTAAGCTGCGTAAGCTAGCAAGCTGGTGTTAGTAAGCTAACAAGCTGGTGTTGTGCTGGTGTTGGTAAGCTAGCAAGCTGGTGTTGGTAAGCTAGCAAGCTGCTGGTGTTGAGTAAGCTGGCAAGCTGGTGTTAGTAAGCTAGCGTAGCTGGTTGGTAAGCTAACAGCAGCTGGTGTTGAGTAGTAAGCTAGCAAGCTGGTGTTGGCTAGTAAGCAAGCTGGTGTTAGTGTTAGTAAGCTAGCAAGCTGGTGTTGATGTAAGCTGGTGTTAGTGGCTAGCAGCTGGTGTTAGTAAGCAAGCTGGTGTTAGTAAGCTAAGCTGGTGTTAGTAAGCTGCTGGTGTTAGTAAGCTGGCAAGCTGGTGTTGTAAGCTGGCAAGCAGTGCTGGTGTTAGCTAGTGCTAGCAAGCTGGTGTTGGTAAGCTGACAAGCTGGTGTTGGTAAGCTCAGCGAAGCTTGTTAGCAAGCTGGTGTTGGTAAGCTAACAAGCTAGTGTTAGTGGCTAGCGTGGTGTTAGCAGCGCTCAAGCTAGCAAGCTGGTGTTGCAAGCTGGTGTTAGCTGCTGTTAGTGTCGTTTCAAGCTGGTGTTGCAAGCCAGTGTTAGCAAGCTGTTGTGTTGTGTAGCGGTGTTAGTAAGCCAGCAAGCCAGCGTTGTAGCTAAGCAAGCTGGTGTTGCAAAGCCAGCGTTTCAGTGTAAGCTGTGCCAGCGCTAGTTGCAAGCCAAGCTGGTGTTGCGTTAGCAGCAAGCCAGCGTTAGTTAGCTCAGCCAGCGTTGCAGCAGCCAGCTGGCACAGCGTTTGCAGTGCCAGCAAGCCAGCGTTTGTTAGTAAGCGTTTCAGCGCGTTAGTGTTAGTAAGCCAGCAAGCAGCCGTTTAGTGTTAGTGTTAAGCCAGCGTTGTTAGTGTTAGTCAGCGCTAGCGTTAAGCCAGCGCTTAGTAAGCAGCCAGCGTTTCAGCGTGTTTTAGTGTTAGTCAGCCAACGCTTAGTGTTAGTAAGCCAGCGTTAGCTTGAAGCCAGCGTTAGTAGTAAGCTAGCAAAGCGCGTTCAGTGTTAGTTAAGCCAGCAAGCTGCGTGTTGCATTAGTAAGCCAGCTGTGTTGTAAGCCAGCGTAGCTAGTGTTAGTAAGCTGCGCAGTGTTAGTAAGCCAGCGTTAAGCCAGCGTTTTGTAGTGTTAGTGTTAAGCCAGCGTGTTTAGTAAGCGTCAGTTGTTAGCAAGCCAGCGTTAGTGTTAAGCCAGTGTTAGTAAGCCAGCGTTAGTGTTGCAAGCAAGCCAGCGCTGTCAGTGTTAGTAAGCCAGCGCTAGTGTTAGCAAGCCAGCAGCGTCAGTGTTAGTGCTTGCTAGTTAGTGCGCGCCAGCGCTTAGTAAGCGTCAGCAAGCTAGTGTTAGTAAGCCAGCAAGCTTAGTGTTTAGTAAGCCAGTTGTGCCAGTGTTAGTGTGTTAAGTGTTAGTGCGCGTGGCGTTAGCGCCCGTGTTAGTGTTAGTGTTAGCAAGCCTGCGTTAGTTAGTAAGCCAGCTGTTGCGTGCGTCAGCGTTAGTAGCCAGCGTTAGTAAGCAGCAAGCCAGTGTTAGCAAGCCAGCGTTGCAGCGTTGCCAGCGTTTCAGTCAGCGCCAGTAAGCGTGCAGTGCTTCAGCGTGTTAGCAGCGCCAGCGCTTAGCAGTGTGTGTAGCTCAGCAGTAAGCCAGCGTTTCAGCGTTAGTGCTCAGCGTTTCAGTGCAGCAAGCCGTGCTTAGTGCGCCAGCGTTAGCAAGCTGCGTGTTTAAGCCAGCGTCAGTTAGTGTCAGCGTGCAGTGTCAGCGTTAGCTTAGTAAGCCAGTGTTAGTAAGCCAGCGTCAGCGTTAGCGTTTCAGCGTTGCGTTAGTAAGCGTAGCGCAGCCAGTGCCAGCGCTCAGTTGTGCCAGCAGTAAGCCAGCGTTAGCAGCTCAAGCCAGCGTTAGCAGTAAGCCAGCGCCAGTGTTGCGTTTCAGCGTTGCGTTTTTCGCAAGCCAGCGTTAGCGCTCAGCGTTAGTGTTAGCAAGCCAGCAAGCCAGTGTTAGTAAGCCAGCGTTGGCGTTGTGTTTCAAGCCAGTGTTAAGTGTTAGTAAGCCAGCGTTAGTGTTAGTAAGCCAGCGTTGCTAGTGTTAGTGTTTCAGCGTGTGTTAGCGTTAAGCCAGCGTTAGCAAGCGTTTCCAGCGTTAGTAGTGTTAGCCAGCGTTAGCAAGCTGTTGCGTGCAGTAAGCCAGCGTTAGTGTTGCGTTAGTCAGTTAGTAAGCCAGCGTTAGCAGATAAGCCAGCGTTTCAAGCTAGTGTTAGTGTTTCAGCGCGTCAGTGTCAGCGTTTGTCGCGTTAGCGTGTGCGTTAGTAGTAGCCAGCGTTAGCGTTAGTAAGCCAGCGTTTCGCGCCAGCAGTGTTAGCAAGCCGTTTGCCAGTGTAAGCCAGCGTTGCGTTTGTTGTTAGCAAGCCAGCGTTGCGTTAGTGCGTGTGTTGCGCAAGCAGCTAGTAAGCCAGCGTTTCAGCGGTGTTGCGTTAGCGTTAGCGTTAGCAGTGCCAGCGTTTCAGCGTTAGTGTCGCAGCTTCAGCGTTAGTAAGCCAGCGTTTAGTGCAGTTAGCAACAGCTTAGTGTTAGTGTAAGCGCAGCGTCAGTTAGTCAGCGCTTAGCGTTAGTAAGCCAGCGCCAGTGTTAGTGTTCAGCGTGCAGCGTTAGTGTTAGCGCAGCAAGCCAGCGTTTTGTTAGTAAGCCAGCGTTAGTGTTAGTAAGCCAGCAAGCCAGCGTTAGCAGCGTTTCGTGTCAGTGTTAGCGCAAGCCAGCGTTAGTGTTAGTGTTAGCGTTTCTGCGTTAGTGTAAGCGCTCAGCAGCGTTAGCTGTTAACAAGCTGTTTCAGTGTTGCGTCAGCGTTAGTGTTAGTGTTAGCGTTAGCAGTGCTGCAAGTTTAGCAAGCCAGCGCTTCAAGCCAGTGTTAGTTCAGCGTCAGCAAGCCAGCGTCAGCGTTAGTAAGCTCAGCGTTAGCAGTAGCCAGCCAGTGCCAGCGTCAGTGTTTTTCAGCGTTTCAGCCAGTGTGCGTCAGCGTTAGTGTTGCAAGCGCCAGTGTTAGTAAGCAGTGTGTTAGCAGCGTTAGTGTTGTAAGCCAGCGTCATGTTAGCGTTTTCGTTGTGTTGGTAGCCAGCAAGCGCGTCAGCGTTGCAAGCCAGTGTTAGTAGTGCCAGTAAGCCAGTGTTAGCGCCAGTTCAGCGTTAGTAAGCCAGCAGTGTGTTAGTAAGCCAGTGTTAGCAGTGTTAGTAAGCTCAGCGTTAGTGTGTTAGCAAGCGTTGCAGCGTTAGTGTTAGCGCCAGCGTGTTAGGCAAGTGTTAGTAAGCTAGCGTTGTTAGCAAGCTAGTGTTAGTAAGCTAACAAGCTAGTGTTAGTAAGCTAGCAAGCTAGTATTTTAACTTTGTGTACACAATACTAACGTTGCGTAGCGTTGTCTACACGACGCTGCTAGAAGTAATAGCTTGCTAGCTTGCCAACATTAGCTTGCTATCTAGTGAAAAACTAACCTCGTGTAGCTGGGGCATAACGTGAGAATTTTGGGTGTTGCTGCGTTTTCGAATGACGTCTAATCGATTTTTTTGGGATGGTAGACACTCCATATGCAGTATTTTGCCGGACATGACAATTTTTTTTGTCGTGACAACGTCTAATATATAGATGAACGCTGGTTGCATGTACGAAAAAGTTTCCCGTTATGTCTCGTTACGCTCATTGTACGGTGGCGCCGCATCTATCAATGTTTTGTTATGACGTTGTCTCGTTAAAATATCGTCCGTAAACCAACCGACTTTAAAGACAACCAATTTTTTCGTTGTACTGGGACTATGTTTATGTAGGTAAGTTTAGTTGTGGTACGACTCTTTGCAAAACCTGCTTGGGCAAGTATCACACCTTTGCCAGTAATTCTACCGCCAAGCAGTAATGTGAAAACATCACTGTACTCCCCGGTTTTAAGGGGAATGTTACCGGCAAAAACAATAATTGTTTTTTTTCTTACAGAATGGAACCAACAGATGACATTCCTATTTACAATTGTTGCTCGGGAAACTTGAATACTATCACAATGGGGGAAATCATTGAAATGGGGCAGGAAATCATCGCGCTCATGCCGCTGGAGGATGCTCTGTGGAGCGTCGGAGGAACTTTTACTACTTCCCCTACTGTGCATCATATTAAGGTATTAAGATGAGATGAGACGAAACGATATGAGACGAAATGAGGTGAGATGAGACGAAATGAGATGAGATGAGACGAAATGACGAAACGAGATAAATAAAATAAATAAATAAAAAATAAATAAATATTGGTGGACAATTCACACACAACACTATCTGACCCCAAACTAAGCAAAGCTTGTGTGATGGCAACCAGATAGCTGATATAATACTTATATAGTTTTAAATACATACTTAATATACATATAAACACCCAGACACAGTGCAAACATTTGAATTCATCACACAAATATTTGCACTGGGTGGGGATCGAACCCACGACCCTCGGCTTCGCAGGCAGAGCTACTACCAACTAAGCCACTAGGGCAGTCAATACGAGAAAGATGAGAAAGGAAAACATACTACATAGAGTGATTTTGTGGTATAGAGTGACAGGACGAGCAGGACATATGCCTGGTGGTAATCAACACGCCTAGCCATAACAACAAAGTGATTTGCAGTTAAACCAAGAAAATGCAATTGTTTTTTTAAATAAAGAGTGACGAGACGATCAGGACATGTGCCTGATGGTTAGCAACATAACATAACGCCGCATGCAACATGCAACATAAAAAGGAGAAAATCGTAGGAGATAAGACGCCACCCTGAGGGACTCCGGCAGGTGTCGGATACCAGGAAGATAAATTATACTCGAAATGAAGTCGCTGCCTACGACCATAGAGAAAACTATCAAACCAGTTAATTGTAGAGGGCGAACATTTTGTAGAGCGTAAGAAAGTCAGGAGAATCTTGTAATCTATGGTATTAAAGGCATTACTGAAGTCCAGAAGCACCAGGACGGTAAGTTTACGATTTTCTACGGAAAGATGGATGACATCTGTAATCTTCACCAGAGCACTGATCGTGCTGTGCCCCGGACGAAAACCCGACTGAAAGAGATTTAGTAAATCATAACGGGATAGGTACCTATTACATTGATTTTGAACAAGGTGTTCGAGAACTTTAAATAAAAAAATTAGGTATTGCAATTGACAGGTATTCCGGGAATGACTTAGAATTGGAATAATTTTGGCATCTTTCCACTCAAACCGGACCGGAAGAAATAGAGGTATTGAAGATAATACAAAGAATAGTAAGGAAAAACTCTAGAACGGGAACGAACATTTTGCGAGTAACGCCTAAGTAAACTACCGACCACATTAGATGAAATTCATGGATCACTCTTCCTGACCTCATCTGCAGAAATTTAAAAAAAAAGGGATTGTTCGGGATAGGTAAATTTGAAAGAGAGACCTTGCTGCTTTTTGTTTGGGCGTCAATATTTGAAGAGGAATAAAAATGGTGATTCAGTAAATCTATGTCAAAATCTCGAAGGACACTGTCAAGCTTAGGTTTTTTTAGTTCCTTTCGACCTCAAGATTTTCCTTACCTTGGCAGAACCATTCATCATTTTCGATAAAACTGTAAATGAGGTTTTAGATGCCTCTGCTAGTTATTACGAGGTTTCATTTGTATCCTATTTTAGTTCTACCTGACAGACGACATTTTAATTTGAAAGAGTCTTTTTTTGCCCATTAAAAATTTGATGTCGCTCGTAAGCCATGATGCTGATAGGTTAACTTTAAATTTATAGATCACAAAGAAGCATGTTTATCGACCAACTCCATAAGATTTCAGTTGAATATAGTAATCTGACGATTAATACATTCGGCTTTACAAATCGGTGACCAGTCAATATTCTGATCATCTGATTCAAACGCTCGATCCATGCCACTGAAATTACGCCAAAGAATGATTTTGAGTTTTAATTGGGAAGGCACGGTTTTAATAGGACAAGAATATGAGATCATGATAGGAGTAGCCAGCAGGACATTGTCCATATTTGGCAACGTGTTGAGAAGAAACAATGATATGAACAAGAAACGAAGGATTACAGTTGGTCTGCCGCCAAGCAGTGATTTGCAAAAACTTATGTATGAAGACTGTTTGAACAGAATTACTTCCATATAAATCAATTGAAGGATCCTGTTTGCCCTCATCACTCAATACTCTTAAAAATTGTATCTTCATAATTTTATGGCAATATGCCATTTCTCTGATTAGCTAGTAGGTATGTTATTATAATATATCTCTTTGTTTTTAGGTCATACTGTTTCACCTACTGCCAGCAATATTTGTCGACCTGATTCTCTGGCTTCTTGGGAAGAAACCAATGTAAGATCTTCATTTATTTCAATGTAATTTAACACTAACATATTTATGGTTACCATTACACTGCCTGATTCCGCCAAAAACTCATAATACCAAAGTTTCCGTACAGCATAAAAATTAAACTTCCAAGATACAACTGGTCTAGTCGGGATGAGGACAACTGTCAATCAGGAGCCCCTGGATCGAATCCCACGTGTACCACTATTTTTTCGAAGACATGCATGCGCTAACATAAAAGCGATGAAACATGACGATATACGGAAGACAGCAGGCAGTGGATAGAGACGGATAGCCGGGATAAGGCTGAGTAGCGAGCCTCAATAAATAAATATTGTTTCAGGTTAGTGAAGATTCAGCGACGTATCTATACGGCGACTTTGGCATTGGAGTACTATGTCACGCAGCAGTGGAGCTTTGACAACAAACACTTCATCGAACTGAGAGGCAGCATCAAACAACAAGACAGGTTTGCTGACATTTTACTAAACCTGTCAAAATCCAATGTCATGATCTTTTTTCCTAGAGAACTTTTCACTAAGTAGTAGTGGTAGGACCAAAGACTTAACAAAGAAGACAAACGCCGAAAGCACGGGTCTGGTCGCTCTTGTCTTGTCGTTCTTGTGGAAGTGTCATACTTTTATGGCGACACATCACTATGTCGCCATAGCTAACAGACACGTCATCTGCTTACGATTGGTACAAAGGAACCGTGCAGAAAAACCTGATCCATTTACTTATTCTTTATCTAAGGGGACTTTTTCAGAGTCCGCGTGGGACTACCTGCCTATTATTCTTATTTTTTGACGTGACAACGTCTTATAAATTGGTTTGCCGGGTGACACTTCAAGAAACTGCGTTACGCTCCGCTCACGTTATGCGCTCACAACGAGAGCGAGTGAGAGGCACGCGTCCCTTCCACTCGGGCATGGTTAGCCCGCCTAAGAGCGAGAGAGACAGACATAAAAAGTGAAAGGCACGCGTCCCTTCCGTAAAATTATTTTACCACTCAAAGTCGTTGTCACGTAAAACTTTCGCCCGTATACCGACTTCACAGGCAACCAATTTTTTTATTATTACTATATTTTATTTTATTATTATATACCTAAGTTAATTTTAATTTTCATATATACAGACTTCTAAATATCTTTCACTTATTATTTGTACTTCCCCGTCTTCTTATTTTTCATTTCTCCTTTTCCATCCAGCGGTTGCCTGGAAGAGATAAGCCGAAATATCCTCCTAATTTGTCCTTCAACTTTTTAATGGATAATCTATATTAATTATTTCGTCAAGGGGTAGGTACGGTAGACTTGATCGAAACCTTATATGAAAAACAAAACATAAAAAAAAGTATTGATTTTGAGTCGACAGCACATGTCCACAAAATTCGAATTATGGAGAATGTTACGCCACCCTAATGTATAGGAATAGCTACGTCGGCATCAACCTCAATTCCGAGCAACAGCAGGAATCGCGGCGTCAGCGCAACGTGCCGTGGGAACGTGACCACGCCGCGACACCCGAAGCTGCCTGCGCGGCTGGCCCGCCGCGAAGCGCATTCTTAGATCAAACTTCGATCGAATCAATTCATTTTTAGTTTTAATCATAATTGTAGTTTCATTTTTATTAAATTAGTTTAAAAGTAAATTGGTTTTTTTTGCGACCTTCGGCTGCAATAAACTTAATTGGCGCAGTCGGTAGGATTGTAAAGTAAAGTCACTAAAATCGCGGCTTTTTACAATAAAAGAACCTACGGTTGTAGTCGAAGGAATCCAGACATTGATTCGGCAAAAGGAGACCATGTTGTAAGTGCTTTGAATTTTTCTCAGTCCTTATTCCTTTAGCCTTATTCCATCCTAATTTTATTGAACCCATATTTTATTTTATTTTCTCTCATTTAAACTTTTGTGTGTGTAATTTCTTTTTATACTGTGTCATTTATTTCTGTGTAATTTTTGTGTGTGCTATATGTGTACTGTGTGATTTTTCCAGGCTCATATATTGTGTTAGATTAATTTAAATTTTTCCAAAATTTTCCATCCGAGGAAATTTAAGGACATTAGAGTAGGTAGAAGTAGGTCGTATAATAGGTTTAATTTAGTTGACGCGAGTAGAAATCTAGAAGAAATGGAGCAGCCCCAAGCTCAACCTCAGCCTCAGGCCCTGGCTCCATCCGCGCATGACAATATAGATGTCATTTACAAGTCACTTAGACTGTTACCCGAGTTCGACGGGAACCCGCATATCCTTACGCGGTTCATTAATTTGTGTGATCAAATAATTATAGCTCACGTGAATCCGCAACCTGGGCACGAACTATCCAACTTAGCCCTCACTAACGGAATACTAAATAAAATCACGGGACCCGCGTCTAGATTGATAAACGCCAATGGCATACCGGAAACCTGGCAGGGTATTCGGGTGCCCTTATTAACAATTTCGCAGACCATCGCGATGAAACTGCTCTGTATAGTGACCTTTCCTACAGACCCAAGGGTCTAGTACACCTCAGGAATTTTACGAGCGCTGTCAAAATCTTTTAGCACAGTTATGACGTATGTGACTCTACACGAGCATATTCCATCTACTATTGAGGCTAAACGTACACTGTACCAAAAACTAACCCTTCAGGCATATTTAAGAGGTCTAAAAGATCCCTAGGATGCAGGATACGCTGTATGCGACCTGAATCTATGGAGAAGGCGTTGGAATTTGTCCAAGAGGAGTTAAATACGCTGTATTTGCAACAGCGCAATGATGGTAGTGGTCCTAAAAGGAATACCATCAACCGTCACAATTTGCACAAAATTTACCCTTAAACACTTTTGTTCCCAAGCCCATGACATTCGGTATGCCTGTTAGACAGCCGAATTTTAATATGCCCGGTCCATCGCGGCAAATGCCAATGTTGACTCAACCTCCTCAAGGTTGGAGACCTAGCTACCCAAACCAAGTACAACAGCCTCGTGGCTAACCAGGACACAGCAGATGATGCGTGCTCCACCACCAAATTACAATAACCAACAAAATAACTTTTCTATGAATAATAGGCCTCAACAGCAATATAGATTCGGCAACCAAACTCGTCCGATGAGCGGGGTCAGTCATTTTGTTCCTAGAGCTTTACCACCCACTATGCAGGGACACGATTGGCGGAAATTCGGGAATCCGCCCCGACTAATTACTTTAAAACTCGCGAAATGAACCATAACGAGTGCGACTTTAACTACCCTGACCACGACACATATTGTACCGATTATGAAGAACAGTACTATTACCCCTACTATGACTATACCGACTATGGGTATTACCCAGAGCCTCAGCCCTATGCTGAATCGGTAATTTTAGAGGAAGTAGAACAATCCCTCCTGTAAATGATACAAATTTTCAACAGGAGTCGAAGTGCGAAAAGCCAAAATAGAATTGAACTTTCACATCCAAAGACAGCTGGGTTACATTCAAATATCTAACCCACCATTAAAACTTTTAATTGATACGGGCGCTAATCAGTCTTTTATAAGCCCAGACGCTGTCGAAAAATATTTCAGTGATGTCCCTCTGAACTACGACCCTTTTGAGGTGACAAATGTACACGCCACGAGTAAGAACGATTACTCGATAACATTACCTTGTTTCCCGGAATTCTGTGAGCAAGATGACATTACGTTATTCGTGTACAAGTTCCATAATTACTTTGATGGACTAATTGGCTTTGATTTACTTGACGTGTGGGGTTCTAAAATAGACCTTAGTAGTAAAGTTCTGGTTACTCGTAATGCTGAGATACCTATTCGGATGTATGACTCTCGTAACGCTAATCTTTATGAGGAAATTATTCCAGCCAACTCTTCCAAATTAATTAGGCTACCAGTAAATTCACTAGACGGAGACGTGGTAGTTGAAACTCAGACTATTTGTAATTGCCTCATTTCCAATTGCTTAACCACAGTTGAAAATAACCGCGGTTGGGTGAAGTTACTAACCCCACATCTAACGACATTATTTTTGCTATGGATAGACCGGTAGAAGCCGAGGTATTTAACATCGAAAGTGAACGTACTGGAATTTTACCGAATCGCGTTGGTGAAGTTGTTTCCCGCCTCCGCACTAAAAACATCTAAATGTGGAAGAACGCGTTAACTTAGAACGCTTATGCGCGGCCTATGCTGATGTGTTTTATCTTGAGGAGAATCTTTAACATTCACCAACAAAATAAAACATAAAATAAGAACCACCGATGAAATACCAGTACATACAAAACTTATAGATACCCCTATGTCCACCGACAAGAAGTTAGAGACCAAATTAATAAAATGTTGGAACAAAATATTATAAGACCTTCCGACTCTGCATGGAGCTCTCCAATTTGGATTGTACCCAAAAAGGCCGACGCTTCAGGCAAGGTTAAATGGCGTCTTGTCGTGGACTTTAGAAAAGTTAATGAGAAAACGGTTGATGACAAGTACCCAATTCCCAACATAACTGACGTACTTGACAAACTTGGCAAATGTCAGTATTTCACCACGCTTGATTTAGCAAGTGGGTTCTACCAGGTGGAAATGGATTTAGAAGACATACATAAAACTGCATTTAACGTAGAGAACGGGCACTATGAATTCTTAAGAATGCCCATGGGGTTAAAGAACTCTCCATCCACATTCCAACGGGTGATGGACAATGTTCTCAAAGACCTGCAGAATGAGGTATGCCTTGTCTATCTCGATGACATCATTGTATTTAGCACGTCACTCCAGGAACACATCCTAAATCTGGAGAAAGTGTTCAAAAAACTGCGAGAATCTAACTTCAAAATTCAAATGGACAAATCCGAATTTTTGAAGCTAGAGACTGAGTTTTTAGGCCATGTCATTTCAAACGAGGGTGTCAAACCTAACCCTAATAAAATACAGGCAATGCAAAGGTATCCCCTGCCAAAAACAACCACTGAAATCAAACGTTTTCTCGGACTACTTGGCTATTATCGAAAATTCATCCCAGATTTTGCACGTGTGACTAAACCTCTAACCCAATGTCTCAAAAAGGGAAGTAAAATTTCGTTAGACCAGAAATATGTAGAGTGCTTTGAGAAATGCAAATTACTTTTGACGAATGACCCCATACTACAATACCCTGATTTCACTAAGGACTTTGTACTAACCACGGATGCATCGAACTTCGCCGTAGGCGCTGTTTTATCACAAGAAACGATAGGCAGCGATAAACCCATAGCTTACGCATCAAGAACTTTGAACTCTAGTGAAATAAATTACAGTACAATAGAAAAGGAGCTTTTAGCTATCGTATGGGCAACTAAATATTTCCGCCCTTATCTGTTTGGAAGACAGTTTAAAATTGTTACAGACCATAAACCATTGCAATGGGTTATGAACCTAAAAGAGCCAGGGTCTCGCTTAACACGCTGGAGACTTAAGCTAAGTGAATATAATTTCACCACAGTATACAAGCAAGGCAAGGCTAATACAAATGCCGATGCTTTGTCGAGAGTAGAAATTAACATCAACGAAGATGTCAGCTCTATTATTGCAAACCCTTCTGAACAACCCTTATCTAGATCAGGATCTACCACTATAACAGCTCACAGTTCTGACGAAGTCCTCCGTCAAATAGATCAGTGTCTGGTTCATCTACCGAAACCATTCACTCTAGCGCTGAAAACCCTATTTTGGAAGTCCCTATCTCAGACGACCCCTTGAATAGGTTTACTAGGCAACTAATTCTAAATGTCGTAGGCGACATAAAAGGCAGACCAATCGTCTCAAAACCATTTGCAACTCACACACGCACATCCGTTCAAATATCTGAGTCTAACCTTGAGGAGGATGTAATTAATGCTATCAAAGAGTACGTCCACCCTAAAGTCAAAACTGGGTTGCTAATAAATCCGCCTTTAGCGTTATACAAAATTATACCTGTTATCCAAAACGCATTCAAAAGCTCATCCATGAGCCTGACACTCACTAAAAGGGAACTAGAAAATGTTAAGGAGTACCTCCGTCAACAGGAAATTATTAACAAGTACCACGATGGTAAGACCAACCACCGCGGTATAAACGAATGCTACTTAGCCCTTTCACATAAGTACTTTTGGCCAAATATGAGAGAAAATATTACTAAATTTATAAATGAGTGTACAGTGTGCGGTCGAGCCAAATACGACCGTAACCCTATAAAACAACAATTTAAAATAGTGCCACCAGCTACTAAGCCCTTTGAACTAGTTCACTTAGACCTTTTGACAATAGAGAGTGAAAAGTTCCTTACAATTGTTGACGCATTTTCTAAATACGCCCAAGCCTATTACCTAAGAGACGGGACCGCAGTTAGCGTAGTACAAGCCCTTCTTAGCTTTAGCACATCACACACTCACTACCATTGACTATAGTCACAGACAATGGTACCGAGTTCACCAACCAACTAATGGCAGAGTTTTTGCGTATCCATAAAATTCACCACCACAGGGTTGCTCCGCATGCACCAAACGAAAACGGTATAGTGGAGAGATTCCATTCAACGATATTGGAACACCTTCGCGTACTTAAAATCAACCATAAATCTGAATCAGTTATAAACCTAATGCCCTATGCCTTACTAGCATATAACAGTAGTATACATAGCCTCACTAAATGTAAACCAATTGAGGTCATAACTGGACATTTTGACCCTAGAGACCCGTTTGACATTGACATATCCTCGCAACTATTACAGCAATACATTACAAGCCACAAAGACAAAATGACCATAGCGTATAAAGAAATTCACGAACTCTCTAACGCCTCGCGTCAAGACTTGACTGAGAACCGAAACAAAAACCGGGAACCAGAAACTGACGATTCCCCAGAGCAACAGATTTTTGTTAAAAATCCAGTCGCATCACGACAGAAGTTAGCTCCTAGATATACTCATGACGTAGTAATGGCTAACCTCCTATTCACATCTACACAAAGAAGAAGAGAGGTCCTATAGCCAAAAATAGGTTAAAGAGAGTCCCTAAATCTAACCAATTGTTCCAGACTGATCCTGATTCTCCATCTGATCCTGCAACCAGCTCTAACGCAGGACATAAAACTTGAAAGCCTCAATGATGGCCCCGGTATCTTACCCTTCAAGTTAGGTCCTGCTAGGATCATAACCCACTACCATTCCTTTCTACAACATATAAATCTAGAGGATTTGAGAGACCGAATTAGTTCCGTTAAAGAACAACTAGACTCTATTAGCCCTGACTTTAATAATAAAACTAGGTCTCTGTACGAGCCTCATATTACATACCTTAAAACCTACTTAACAGTGTGTTAGAACAACTAGAGACATTTGAGTCAAAACGTGTAAAAAGAGGTCTGATAGATGGTCTCGGTTCGGTAATAAAAAGTGTTACAGGAATCTTGACTACACAGATGCAGAGCATTATAATCAGGCTCTAAAATCCTTCAGGAAAATCAAAATCATTTGGCAAATGAATTCAACAACCATATAAGTATTTCTAAAAACTGGACTTTACAATATTCAAAAATTATTAACAGTATAATCGACAACCAAAACAAAATGGTTGGCCTAATTAGCAAAATTCGCAATAGTGAAGCAACAAATGAAGACGATCTAGTTAAAACGCACACTTTGCTCAAATTTTAATGATATTGAGTGACAATGTTGAAGCAATTTCGTTTGAAATAATTAAATTACAAAATATTCTAGCGTTCATCAGGACTTCCACTTTACATCATTCGGTTTTAGATTTATATGCACTACGAGCTGTAATTAGCAAGTTGAGCATATTATATGGCAGAGATAAGGTGTTAGAGTTAGATAATAGAGAGTATTTCGATATAGTTAAAATAGGTTCATATTATGTAGGTAATACTATAGTTATAGTTTTTAAATTTCCTATCGTCATGTCATCCATTTATGATCTTTATAAACTATCTATAGTCCCCAATATGTATAATCAAATATTATTTCCCCCATATCCCTTCCTGGCTATCCATGAGAAACAATTCAGGTACATAGAGGCAGAATGCCCGAAGACCAGCAAGTGGTACTTATGCGACGCGAACAAGAACCCGCAAAGCCGAACATCTGGAGACTGCATACACCACCTCATCGAGACGCAGCAGCGGAGTCCCCTCTGCAACCCAGTCACCGTGGCCTTCGAGAATCCCGCATATGAAGAGTTAGACGAAAAGCATTACACTATCAGCTTCCCCATCCAACTAAGATTCATCTCTCATGCGACCGACATGTATACGAGACTGTACAAGGTAGCTACCTAGCCATTATTCCGCAGCAGTGCTACCTAGAGACACCTCAGTTTACGATCTCCAACAGTAAGGATCGTCTGAAAGGACAAGCACTAAAGCTAATGGACCTGCCGAATAACACCATCATCACTTCAGTGGCCGCACCTGAAATCACTTTGAACTCCATCAGCCTGAAAAGCCTTCATGAACTGAACACAAGAATCTCCAAGCAGTCGCCGGTGAAACTAATTGAAGATGTCGATTATGGCTTCTATCATACCACTATCCCACTTTATGTGGTATTGATAGGTGTAATATTAATAATATGTGGCCTTTACTATCGCAGACACCGCCAAAGGAAATTAGATAATTCGCCGAGCCAGTCCAGTTACCAAGGACAACTCCAGCTACAAGATGTCTACGCCACACCGACTACAACGATGGTTGAGCCAACCCCGAATCAACCCTCAGCTCCGTTTACAACAAAGGTCTTCAACAGTCGCTGTTCTACGGGGGGAGGTGTTACGCCACCCTAATGTATAGGAATAGCTACGTCGGCATCAACCTCAATTCCGAGCAACAGCAGGAATCGCGGCGTCAGCGCAACGTGCCGTGGGAACGTGACCACGCCGCGACACCCGAAGCTGCCTGCGCGGCTGGCCCGCCGCGAAGCGCATTCTTAGATCAAACTTCGATCGAATCAATTCATTTTTAGTTTTAATTATAATTGTAGTTTCATTTTTATTAAATTAGTTTAAAAGTAAATTGGTTTTTTTTGCGACCTTCGGCTGCAATAAACTTAATTAGAATTTCGTTAAATTCTGATGACACTGGCAAACAAACCGCTATCGCCATCTTTGGTGTGAAGCACGTTTCGTTCCATCAATCAACACATTGCGTGCGTCCGTCGTCGCGCCAAAAAAGTATCCATCCCAAAAAACTGTGACTTATGTGACTACATAAAACGAAACGTCTTGCCGCTAGACCGGAATTTTATTAGTAGGTACTTATATTTAGTATCAGCATTGCACCCGTGCGAAGCCGGGGCGGGTCGCTAGTATATAATAATATGGGACACGTTTTTAATATTATCAGATTTTGTAAAGATATCGATGATCAAAGCGTGAGTTGTGACGTCAGGTCTTCTTTAAAATCGTACCATGAAAAAATACGTGTACATATTGAAAATTGAAAAAAAAATGAACATATTTTTATAAAAAATCATATTTTTTGCAATTATCTAACTGACAGTCTATTTTTTTTTGTCATTCAACCTGTCTCAAATGTTTGTCCTTGCCTTTCAGACAGCATTTCTACTATGAAATTGAGAATGTGGACCAATACGATTTCTTCGTCAACGCTTGCAAAGGAGGCAAGAAGTATCTGCTCAAGGAAAAAGAAGAGAACATACCGAGAGCAAAAGCTCATTACAGGAGGTATGTTTGGCTTATACAAAGTTACTGGTAATAATCTGCATCGATTCAGGGGCATCTTCTATAAGTTAAAAAAAAAAACAATTTTTGTTTTATAACATTTGTGAAAATTCAGCACAATAAAAAAAGGTTTTTTTCTAATTTATAGTCGTCTATAGCACTTTTTAGGTCTATTCGCGCCGGCACTAAATTAATTAATTTATGACTTTTTTTGTAAATAAAAAGTGACGAGACGAGCAGGACATTTACCTAATGGTAAGCAACATGCCTGCCACATAACATCACAGTGACACGCAGCTATTGGAACATGAAGAGTCCAAATCATTAACTAGCACTGTACTGCGGTCGTCACCCAGAGATCTAAGATGTTATATCCCTGTAATTTATCTGGAACCATTGGGCTTCAAACTGGAACACAGTAATGTTTGCGCATTACTGCTTGGCGATAGAATAACTGGCAAAGGTGTGGTACTTCCCCAGGCGGACTCTGCTAAGAGTCCTACCACTACTGAACACATTTATAGAGCGTTAAAGAGTGTGCGCGTTCGAGTAAAGAAAGTGCGATGTTTTGAGACCGGGCAGATACCTAGACTTTTTTATATTTTGTATGTGAGAAATAAAATATATGAATTTTAAAAACTGTAGAACAAAATAATGTTTATATACTTTCGCGATTTGAACACATAATGTACGGGGCTTAGTCACGATATAAGTAATTGTTTAATTACTTCAACGTTTCGGCATATATTGTATTTGCCATACAAAATAACAATAAAAATAGGTATTTTCCCGGTCTAAAAACATCGCACTCTCTTTACTCGAACGCGATTAAAGGCTTGTTCGCATTAGGCTAGTAAATTAATCTAGTAGTGAGTAATTTAGTAGCTAAAATACTCGCTACTATTCAAAAATCGTTCGCATCGTGTTTTAGTACAGTTCACAAGTGAATAGCGTTTCGCAACATGAAGATCGTACAACGCAATAAAATAAATGAATGAATAAGCTAATCTTATCGAATCGTAATGACTATTTTAGAAGAGGTGAATGAGGAAATTTGTGTGATCAATAAAATAAGTTATTCCGCAGACAATTCCGTATTTGGAAAATTGTTTGAAGTTATTTTTTCTTCTCTCCAGACTAATTCGGCAAGTTCGAACCTGTTTAGTCGGCGAGCCAATGAGCGCACCGCTCGCAACGAACGCGTGGTGGGGGGTGCTACTCGCCCGTTGAAAATAGAAAAAAAATGGATTCACTCGACTAAATCACTTCCTAAACTACTCGACTAAATTTTCACTGTTAATACATGTTAAGTTGCCAAATTACTTGCCACTAGGCTAAATTACTAGCCTAATGCGAACAAGCCTGAAGCTTAATCTCCGTACATTTTAAAATGTAGAAGAAAAGTTGACATATTTCATGTACTAAAAATGCCATTAAAATTGATGCAGGCCGATCGCCAACAACCCTGTATAGTTTTTAAACATTCAAGATTTGGCTTAATATTGTAAACAAACACAGACTTAGTCAAGAACTAAATTAGTATTTAACTTCCTGTGACCCGCGTTTTCACCCGCGTAGTATCCGATCCAGTTATATTCCCGCGATTAAAAGTTAGCCTATTTGTTATTCCAGACTGTATTTTGTCTGCATAACATTTTCAACCCGATCCATCCAAACCAAAGAGTTTATATATGTTACAGTCATAGTGATTAAATAGTTATTATACATAATGACTGGTCATTATATATAAAAGCCAAATTCACTAGACAATGTAATTAATTAATCACTTTATCTGGACATTATTCATAATAGCGTGTCAAAGTTAGCTAAAGTAATAAAACGGTCTAGCCGACTTGTTCCTCCCTCCCGCGTGGCGTGATCGCCGCCATTTTGTGGCTGACGCAATAGTGTTCGTTTTCGTTTTGTTAGGTTAGGTTAGGTTAGGTTAGGTTATTACTTTATAACAATGTTAATTGAGGCATGCTTAAGGCAAATTGAAATACGAATTTATTCTTAAACGAATATCTACTTGTTTTATTACATTATCCAAGTCTTCGAAGATATTATAAAAAAATAGCTAGTTAATGTGATTAATTTTGTGTCAATTATCACTTTATCTAAATTGAGTAGATATTATATATAATGGCTAGACAGTATATATAATATCCAGATTCATTACTTTGGCTGTAACATATATACTACGTATAGAGTTGGAACAAACGCTTTACACCGAAAGCACGGGTCTGATCGCTCTTGTCTTGTCGCTCTTGTGGAAGTGTCGTACTTTTGTCGCATCACTATGTCGCCATAGCTAACATACACCTCATCTGCCTACGGTTGGTACAAAGAAACCGTGCGGAAAAACCTGAACTATTTACTTATTCTATCTCTGATCTGAGGTTCAGACGTGTAGTATAGACGTGTACTGTAGTGGTGGTAAAAATAATTTTATTATCTCAGAAATAATTAGCTTTAATTTAATAATGAATTGTATAAAACCGACTAAATTTCATTTGAATGAAAATATCGTCGAGTTAAGCAAATTTTATATTTTTGTTGATATTTCAAAAAACCACCTACCGATTACTGTAAAATATGGAACCACTTCTGAGGTATGATCTACCAAACAAAACACTACTATCAAAATTAATTCACAAATGACGGAGCAACTGCGTTACATACATACAATAAAATACAACCGAATCCTTCTCCTTTTTTTGAAGTCGGCTTCAAAAAAATTCAACCGAATTGAACACCTTCCCCTTTCTGAAGTTAAAAATAAGCCTTCTTGTTCCAGGATGTACGTGATCGACAAAATATGTAAGGGGCTTTTCTTCGCCATTGTCTTATATTGGATCATAAAAACGGAATGTGTTCAGGATATAGCTCACAAACTGGGGATTTTATAATTAATTGTAATTTATTTAGAGGTAAATAAAGATTTTTTTAATGATGTTTCATTTTATATTTTGAAACCTACCTGAGAACAATTTATTTTAGTTTTTTTTTACTTTTATAGGTTTATACTTGACCGCCATCTCGCCTGATGTTAAGCGACGATGCGGTCTACGATGGGGGTGTGTTTGGTCTCGATTTGAAGACACCAAGATTATAAAAATGTTATCGTTTTAGAAAATTGACATTCTCGGCCTGAGGGATACGAAGTAAGATTATAATGAAGACATACATCATCATCATTGGCAGCGTCTCTGATCCCACTGCTGCTTAGAAACTTAAATACCCGCTTGATACACTGGCCACTTTTCGCGTTTTACAAATTTGGCGGGAAAACGGGTGTCAGGTTACATAAGTGCGGTGTTTATGTTTCGGCATATGAAGTGCCGCCTTTCTTTTACCCGTTTGAGCCATTTACTCTCAAGAGCGTTTCAAGACGCTTCTAGCGGTATCATTTATTTATAATTAATGTACTTAAAATGTAAACTAACATTTTTTGACACTTGAGTAAAAAAAATTGCAATTTCTCAAGTAGTCTAACAACTATAACTTTAGTAATTTATGACGGAGACAGTGGTTTTATGGGTTAAATGTGTTGTATACGAAATAACAAACTCGAAACACCAAAAAAAAACTGTATTCGATTGCACAAATTTTTTTTTTTATTTTTTTCAATACTTCGGGACCATTTTCCCGCCAAAAATTTTGATTTTGTTTTTTTTTTAATTTTACGATTTTTCTATGTAAATGAACTTTATTAATTATTAACTTAACTTAACTTAATTTTAATGTGGGTTATATCATAAACTATTTTTTACAAAAAATTAAACCGACTTCAATACCACAAATAGGCACTCAAAAGCGAAAAAATAATTTAATATAGGTAATTATTATAACCTCTACTCACTCATCCATATGAAGTCGGTGCCAGGCTAGTTAAAAAGTTAGTAGATATACTATGTACGAGGTAGTAAGTAAGTAGGCATAGGTAAGTAGTATCTATCTACTACCTGTTAGATTTGGCTGGCACCGACTTCATATAGATGAGTGAGTAGAGGTTATAATAATTACCTATATTAAATTATTTTTCGCTTTTGAGTGCCTATGTGTGGTGTTGAAGTCGGTTTAATTTTTTGTAAAAAATAGTTTATTTTACCCTTTTTAGTGCTAAACAAGTTTTCACTAATGCATTTACACGATTTCGTGTTGAGATCTCAACACATGAATTAAACCCAAACACTGGGTAGTTCCTGTAAACCGTTAAGAAATTCCCTTGACTGTCCTTTATCTTCATCATCAGACCACTAATGACAGTCACAACCCATCTATGTAAAAAGTTTTCATCAATACAAATTCATCGAGCCCAAACACAAGGTAACTACTATGTACCGTCGAGGAGTTCCCTCGACCGTCTTCCCGTTCCCTCATCAGATCGACTCCAGACCATCTTTAAACTATACTGCTTTAAAATGCTCAAGCAAAAACTTAACTAACGCACTAGTCATCTTTACAATTTTCGAAAGTTATCCTCGATTTCTCTAGGATACCATCATCAGATCCTGGTTTCCTTATCATGGTACCACCCTTGGAATATCTCCTTTACAACAAAAAAATAATCATCAAAATCGGTTCATAAACGACGAAGTCATCCGCGAACACACATAAAAAAAAAAAAAAGAACATACATACGGTCGAATTGAGAAACCTCCTTTTTTGAAGTCGGTTTAAAATAAAGACCGGTTCAAGTAGACGCTATTAAACACACATTTATCGATATACCTACCCAAATAAAAACACGAAAAAATTTTTTCCCGCCAAAAACCCAAAACGCAAATAGAAGTTTGTTTGTTGCCGTCATCAACCAAGTTTTTGGGTACTATATTACACTCCGGTGTATCAAGCGGATACACAAGTAAAAAATGAAACAGTACATTCTGTCTGATATCATAATTTAATTCACTTCATTATCACAGAAAAATAATTTACACGCTTCATAATTTTGCATTCACAATAAAAAATTACATTACTTGTGACATTTTGTACATTGACAGTATTTACAAAGGTTGAACTTGGACTGGCAATACTGTGAAAATTGGCAGACATTTTTAAATGTCCATGAAGTAAACCAACTTAATTTTCCAACTTTGAAACAAGTAATCTGTGTTTGAAACCAACTAAAGATTCAAAAAACAATGACGAAATAGATTGAGTAGATGATAAGAAAGATATATGGATCAAAGAGTTTACACAAACTACGTAGAGAGTTAGAACTAACGCTTTACACCGAAAGCACTTGTCGTCTCGCTCTTGTGGAAGTGTCATACTTTTGTCGCGGCACATCACTCTTTTTCGTAGCTAACATACACCCGATCTTCTTACGATTGGTACAAAGGAACCGTGCGAAAAAACCTGACCTATTTACTTATTCTTTATGTAAGGTTTGAATAGAGAGATTGTTGATTTGAACCTAGCTCATTTGTTAAGATTTTTTAAATCGTATTGACAGAGGAACAGTGGAACACTATCATTTCAGTTTATAGACGACATAATGGCTTAAGATAACGTAAATGCCAGATGTTCGTCATATTATTAGATCAAAGTTTCTTAGCGTTCTCTTTCCAGTGCATCTAAACGCGCACAGACAAACAGACTATTAAACATAACTGAGGCTTTCAACTCGATAACGTGACTTATAAGATAACGTGTCAAATTATGAGCTTTCATATTATGCTGAAATTCTAGTAACACTATCTTAGTCTATAAGACAAACAACCATATAACTTGCCTGCATAATATTATTTTTTACAATATGCCAGTCCAAAAACAAATCGCAGTTATTCGGGAAAAGTTTCAGCTGCATCTTGCAGCCTTTTTGGAGAGTGCGCGCGTGTGACCACTTTTCATTTAGTCTTGCCAAAAAAAGATCGCTCAATGCGGCTGAAACTTAAATCAGTCTGTAACGACAATATCACTGGTCAGTAACCGGCAAATTTATCAAAAATATACAACAACCATGTTAGTTTCAACTGAAAAATATCCAGATACATTTAAAAATGTTCTTTAGTTACATCAATAAAACACATTTTCCAAAATGATTTACACAAAACTTACACTTAAATAACTTAAAATCATTAAACCTACGTTCGAGCAAGAAAACTAACCTATTTATAATTAAATATTCGAATGCTTGGCAAACTT
The DNA here is from genome assembly GCA_017562165.1 of Ectropis grisescens. Classification (NCBI taxonomy): domain Eukaryota; kingdom Metazoa; phylum Arthropoda; class Insecta; order Lepidoptera; family Geometridae; genus Ectropis; species Ectropis grisescens. The sequence continues at coordinate 9,611,497 of CM029796.1, read as the reverse complement.
ACGGCTATAATGTATCACATTTGTTTATAGGGCAAGATCTAGCACATAACTTTTTTTACCAATCGGCTACAACGCGTACAAGAAATTTGCTAATTGCCAAGTCTTGTGTCACATTGAATTGGCAATAAAGTTATTTCGAATATTAAAAAACAAAGAAACACTAAATAACATTTTTTTATATTTTGTACTATTAATTATCGAGTGTTGAGTACAGAGAAAAATAAGGGCTTTTTAAATGTATTTGTAATGGTAATACATTTTTTTTAGACAGCGAACATAGATAAAATAACAGATAGGTATAAAGGTAATTAACAAGAAGAAGAATGAAGAATCCTATGGGAGTTGATTCTAATCTCTAAATAAGGGAATGCCCAATATTCATGTGATGTTTTGAGTAACTTTTAACCCCCAACCCCATGGTGAGTTTAACAGAAGACTCTTTTAGACTGTTTACATACATTACAGTCCTGAAAATTTACATTAAACTTGTATTTAGCGTCATTTATCCAAACTCTTGAAAGTATTTTAATGTAAAAAGCCCTCATTTAAAAACTAAATGAAACTAAAACATGGTTCAATGTCATATAAACCTAGGCATTTAAAATGCTCAAATGAACTGGTATTATCTAAAATTGTCTAGCAACTTTTAACGTTACCACATCCGACATACATTTTTGGTCAAAATAATTGAAATAAAATTATCAGTATAATAATTTAGCAATCTTAAAACATCTCTCTTTTTCTTTAAATAAACAAATCGAAATTATTATTTAAATTTTTTCGTAAAAATATTCAAATCCGTGCTTCAAACCAATTCTGGTTTTCTGGTTCCTTCCCTCGTTTTAGTATAAATTTCAGAAAGTTACAAATACCCTGTTCGGTTAGGTACTCTCACAAGAGTTATCGAAGTAAGGTATGCAAAAGCTTCTATATTTTGAGTTCCATCGAATCACAGTTCGCTTTTTATCACGATATCGACTATGCTTCCATTAACGCGTGCCCCCATTTCAACCCTGACCATTTTTGGTGACCAATTTTGGTTCAAAGGTCACACAAAAATATGAAACTTCGTGTCCACTACCATTCAACGCTTCATACTCTCCACTCTGAGTATTAGAGTCTACACAGCAACATACCAGAAAGCTGTCAGTATACCGAAAATACCTTTGGCCGGCCTAAAACGTCCGAAATAGCTTAACTAGACATTTGCCTAAACCTCAGACGACGTTTTCGTTCTTCTCCCGTTTCCTCAATGAGGCCCTGGTGGATGCTCTGATGGAAGCTCTGATGGATGCTCTGGAACTGATTGCCGAAGGTAGCGCCCTGACAAAGGTGTCGTCCTCTTTGGTGGTGACTGAAGCACGCTTGGTGTAACGTTCTTGGTTTTCGGAATCTTCTGGCTTTTTCCTGTCAATTTAATATTTTATGTTAATACTAGCGATTTGTACTATGATAATACACTACTAGCTAGATAAAGTTACAGCTGGTCTACTGAACGAACGGCGACTGCCGATCCGGAAACCCAGGGATCAAAACCGCGAGTACCACTGTCTTTTTAAAGTCATGTATCCGTAATGCCATAATAAAATTTCAAACGGTGAAGGAAAATATTGTGAGAAAACCGACATCCGTACCGTATCTACAGTGTTTCGAAGTCATGTGACATCTACCAACCCGCACTATGCCAGCGTGGTGGATTATGGCCTTGACTCTCTTCTTGCGAGAAAAGCCCATCTGTGGGAACATTTGCTGCCGCTTACGCTTTATGGTAAACTAGCGGTTATCGTGTTAGTATTAATCGGTTTTCTATCCAGGATATGGAGAATCTAATTCCGCCCGGAACGTTTTACTATCAAACATGTATTTTTTCTTTTGTTCCACAAGCATAAAAGACACTACGTTTCGATCGCGTCCAGCGACCAATCATTTTTCAGTTATAGTAAGTATAGTACTGAGACGTGGTGGAACTGAGACGTGGTCCTTCACTGTTGGTCTCAGAACGAAGCTCAAAGTCACACAACGAGCTTTGGAGAGAGCTATGCTCGGAGTCTCTTTGCGCGACAGAATCCGTAATGAGGATATTCGCAAAAGAACGAAAGTGGCCGACATAGCTCAAAGAGTAAGCAAGCTGAAGTGTCAATAGGCAGGCCACATCGCTCGCAGAACTGACAACCGATGGGGAAAAAAGGTTCTTGAGTGGCGACCACGAACCGGGAGACGCAGTGTTGAACGGCCTCCCACTAGATGGACAGATGACCTCACAAAGGTCGCTGGAAACCGCTGGTTGCAGGTTGCGCAGGACCGTTCGTTGTGGAAATCTAGGGGGGAGGCCTATGTTCAGCAGTGGACGTCTTGTGGCTGATGATGATGAAGTATATTTACCTCGGGAAACACGGTATGTCGGTCCACCGTTGGTCCAGCCCGAAGTTTTCAGCGTCTTGGATCGTCTGCGGCATCTCCGTGTCCATGGTCTCCGGCAGCAGCAGGCAGAGAAGACCGCCGGCGATGCCGAGGGCACCCAGAATGATGAGCGGGAGATCGGGGGAGATATTGGCCTGGAGACAATCATATATGAGGAGATGAGACGATTTTCTTAGCATTCCATGGATTCACCGTGCGGGTGCCGGGTCCATCGTGTGGCAGAGAGAGAAAAACTCGAGTAGTTCCCGAGACTTGTGACTCGGGCGTAGGTTTAAGGGACCCCTTTCTGACGTACATCAACACTCACCTTCACTACTCGTTTCTCTCCCTGCCCAGCCAAATCTGATATGAGCCTACTAGTGCAGCTTTAGATACACGTATAATCAACGGGGATATCACGTAAATATTCTTGAAGTGATAACTAACGTCTTTTGGCGCACCTCACACAATATTTGGTGGGCTGTGTTTTTTTTTTACTTTTATAGGTTTACACTTGGCCGTCATCTCGTGATGCTAAACGATGATGCGGTCTACGATGGAGCGTGTTTACCTAGAAGAACCCGATTCACTCTCGATTTGCAGACACAAAGATTGTAACTATCGGGAAAAACCCACTCAGGCAACGCATTCCGCAGCCGTGACGTTTTTATCACAAAAGTAGAGTGAAATATTTTCGTTCGTGTCTTTGGGATTTCAACCATCCATGTCGTTTTTTCGAGCTATGAGCATTCCGATAGAAAAAAGGCCAAGGTAGTATTAGAATTGATGAATTATTACACGCCCGAAATGGGTAAACTGTTGTTCCTTTTATATGTTTACTACCTACCATCTTTTGTACACAGTTAAGCAATAAAAGATTCTGTTTTTTTTTATATAAAGAGTGATGAGACGAGCAGGACATGTGCCTGATGGTAAGCAACATGCCTGCCACATAACACCACAGTGACACGCAGCTATTGGAACATGAAGAGTAAAAATCATTACCTAGCACGCACTGCGCTCGTCACCCAGTGATCTAAGATGCTACATTTCTAAACCCTGTAATTTCACTGGAAACATTGCCCTACAAACCGGAACACAGTACTGCTTGGCGGTTAAAATTGTGCATTCATATATTGACTCTCAGTCGCTTCTCTCAAGTATTAACTTAAACATTAAATACAGAAGTCGTGATCCTCACGCTAAGACCTTTATGTTGCAGGTTCATAAGAACAACACTTCATACTACAATCCCATTGTTAGAATGTGTCGCCACTACAATGAAATTGCTAATAGGAATTCAGATTCCATTGATATTTTTGATCGCAAACTATCTAAATTTAAGGCAGATATCAGAAAAATTGTATTCACATCTCATCCACCTATTAAGTATAAACGAAAATCTCTTTGGTTATAACTTGTTATTATTCTTATAATTTCCTTGTTTCTAATTATCTATCTTTTCCTTTTTAAATCAACCCTTTTTTTTATTGTTAAACTCGTAACAAATACTAGTACATATAATCATGCTGTATACGTATCCATTAGGAATACTGTCTAGATCTAAACTTAAGTTCTAATCTAACTATACACTGTATCGGCTGTATTCTGTTGTACGTATTAAATAAATTAAAAAAAAAAAAAAAAGAATAACTGGCAAAGGTGTGGTTCTTCCCCAGGCGGACTCTGCCAAGAGTCCTACCACTTCAAAATTCTGATTTTGAAAGAAATCTTTGGGTAAACTCCACCGAACTCTTAAAAAACGCAGAAGCGGCAAACGCGCTTCTACTATGGCGATGCAAAATCAGGTGACGTCTCCTGATTTAGTCTCAGTCGCAACAAGGAGTTGTGTACGTTCGCTGACAATTCAATTTTCAAATTTTTAAACAAATTTTCGCCACGTTATTTTGTCTTTAGATTATGGCATACCTCATCTTCGTTTCTTTAATTACATCGATGGTAAACTCGGTATCATGAAGTCTAGAAATGCGTTAGCGTGTTACCATGGTTACCATTACACATCTAACCATATCTATCTAGATGGCCATGCTTAGAAGACTTATTTAGATGACAATGCTTTGAAGATTTATTCCACACTAGCAGCGCACTCCGGCTTCGCCCGCGTAGTTTCCAAAGTGAGCTATCATTCTTAAGTATATCAGTTATAAGTATTTCAGTTATAAGTTTTCACTTCTGTAGGCAGTTCCTATGACTGCCAATTGTTTTATTCTTGTCTTTCTGATAATGCATTGAGTACTAACCAAGTAAACCACGAAAGGTGCGACAATGCTGGCCACATAACCCATGATGTGGATAAGAGCGACTCCTTGCGCTCGCACCACTGTGGGCAGAAGTTCCGCCGCGTATTGCAGACCGATGTTGTATGATATGTTGACGGCGAATCGACCGAGGATGGCGAGGGTGGCTGATGGAGGACCTGGAAACACATCATAGAAACTGATTTTAATTTATATAATACTTTAAGAACTGCTTCCAACCGTTTCATCAGTAGTTCCCGCTCCAAGTTGGGAATGATCGCTTATAGCGATAAGCCCGCCATTTATGGCACTAGATATTAAGCCATTGTTCTTTTACTAACCGACTTCAAAAAAGGAGGAGGTTCTCTGTTCTGCTGTATTTTTTTGTTTAAGTGTTTGTAATTTACTGGTGTGCATAATAAAGAGTTTCTGTCTGTCTGTCTGTTCCTGTAGTTTTCCCGGGATAAAGGCCATGTGTTCTTCCACTATATAGTCTAAGTATGTTCTAAAATTCAACCCAATCCGTTTATATATTACGTGATTGAGGAAGAAACATCGAAATATTGACATATAACATTGACATTTATAATACAAGCGGGATTTGAAATGAAGAAAAAAGAAGTGTGGCACTCGGAGACTGCCGCGGTAAAGCTATTGCACGTTGCATGCATTTTTATCAACATAAGCAATAGGGATGTTAACAATTTTTCGGAATTGTTTTTATTTTTAAGAGTGACATTAGGACGGCGTTACGGTCTTCCATCCCTCTTTCTTGTGAACATAAGACAGAGATGCACGATCACTAAAATTCGGTCCCCAGGCCCGCGATAAAAGCTATGCAATAGCTTAATTAATTTTACTGGTGTGCATAATAGTGTTTTTGTCTGTCTGTCTGTCTACACCGGAAGCATGGGTCTGATCGCTCATGTAGAAGTGTCATACTTTTGTCGAGACTTCTTTTTGTCATACTTTTTTATGTCGTTAACATAATATATTTCATCTGCTTAGGATTGACACAAAGAAACCGTGCGGAAACCCCTGATCTGTTTACTTATTCTCTATCTAAATAATTACGTCACACGTCAAGGGGGTTGGGAGGGGTTCGATGAAGTGTGACATTGTGTGACAAGTTCGGGGTCTCCAATTTTGTGACGACTCATTTTTAAAAAGGGCGTACACCACATCCCTGCATCATATCTAAGTGTTGCAACACTAAATTTATACGAAAATTGCAAAATATGTGACGTCACACTAAACAGGGGGAGGTCTCAAAAATGTGACCAACTGTGACAAGGACAGGGGAGGGGTATAAAAATCATTAAATTCGTGTGACGTAGTTGACAGATGGCACCGTACTGAACAAAAATAAAATACGAATGATTACAAAAGACTTACCAACAGGTACAGCGGTGGCCAACAAACTGAAGACACCGCTTATAACCATGGACCCACAAGCGAGCCATCTCCTGCCCCATCTGAAAAGGAACAATCACAATATTAATGAACATTTCAAACTGAAATGTAAATTTACTTCACACACAGAAACTAACAAAAGACTTGGAGAGGTCTCACATGGAGTACTGCCAAGATTCCCCCCCGGAAGAATGGAGCGGAATGAATTATTGCGCTCCATTCTATTCCATCTTACTACAGTATATTCCATATCATTCTTATCCAGTCTACTACATTTTACTCCACTCTACTTAATTCTACTCCATTTTTCTCCATTCTATTCCATTCTCCTTCATTTTTCTCCATTCTATTCCATTCTCCTTCAGTTTTCTCCATTCTATTCCATTCTCCTTCATTTTACTCCGTTCTTCTAAATTCTACTCCATTCTACTCAAGTCTAATCCATTTTCCTGCATTTTTTTTATTAATAAAGAATGACGAGACGAGCTGGACGTGTGCCTGATGGTAAGCAACATGCCTGCCACATAACAGCACAGTGACACGCAGCTATTGGAACATGAAGACTCCAAATCATTACTTAGCACTGCACTGCGCTCGTCACCCAGAGATCTAAGATGTTGTATCTCTAAGTCCTGTTCTTTTTCTTGGCGGTAGAATAACTGGCAAAGGTGTGGTACTTCCCCAGGCGGACTCTGCTAGGAGTCCTACCACTGCAAAACATTTACTCCATTCTGTTCCGTTCTTCTAAATTCTACTCCATTCTACTCAGTTCTACTCCATTCTCCTACATTCTACTCCATTATTTCCATTATTTCCATTATCTCCATTCCATTGCACCCCATTCTACCCTATTGCACTCTATTCCATTCCGCTCCGTTTGACACCATTTTTAACCCCCGACCAAAAAAAAGGATGTTATAAGTTTGACGTCGATGTCTGTCTGTCTGTCTGTCTGTCTGTGTGTGTGTTTGTCTGTGGCACCGTAGAGCTTAAACAGATGGACCGATTTCAATGCGGTTTTTTTATTCGAAGATTGATATCCGTGCGGATGTTCTTAGCTATGTTTGGTTAATATCGATTTAAGATGGCCGCCTCCCAAAATGGCGGACAAAATATTTCTTCACAACCTACCTCAATATGGGTATCAAATGAAAGGGCTTGACCAGTAAAATACAATAAATAATAACAAATTTCAAATCCAAGATGGCCGCCACCACAAAATGGCGAATTATATTATTTTTTTCACTACTACCACAATATGGGTATCAAATGAAAGGGCGTGACTAGTAGAATGTTGTACAGATAACAAATCCGAGGTAGTCGGGGGTTAATCAAAATTTTTAATTTTGTTCTTGTCATTCTATTCTATTTAATTAGTAAGAGACTGACCTGTCAAGAACAGCAGTCAAGAACGTATCAGCCGGCAGTTCTGTGGCTGAAGCGATGGTGAAAGTGAGGAATATATCCAGTCCAAGCGACCCCACGTTCCTGACGTGGCCGTCGAAGACCAGGGATATCGCCATCCAGATGATGATGAGGAGGATGGAGTTTCGGCGGAGACGGGGGGACTTGAAGAGGTCTAGTACGGAGTACGTGCGAGATTCAGCTTCCGAGTCCTTGATGGCTTTCAAGGACGATTCCTGGAGAAGAAAAGACGTATTAAAATTCAATTTTACAATATGTCCAGGCGATAGCAGTCTCAAATTTTAGGAAAGTCACCAGTACCCAGCCTCAAGCAACATGGCATTAACGGTGACCCGAGCGCTTAAAATTTACTGTCTCGTGGCTTAGTGGGTAACTCAGCCTGCGAAGCCGAGGGTTGTGGACTCGATTCCCACCCAGTGCAAATATTTGTGTGATGAATTCAAATATACTGTGTCTGGGATTACTATGTATAATAAGCATGTATTTACAACTACATAAGTCTCCAAGCTCAATATTTATTTTATTTATTTACGTCCAACCAAAAATTAGCCGCACTTTTATCTTAAAAAATTAAAAAAAAGACTCACAGTGAATTCGCTCAGGACCTTCTCTGGTATTTTCGTCTTGTTAATTCGCTCGAATTTCTTCAATATGGTGAGAGCTTTGTCGATCTTTCCTTGAGAGATCAACCATCTGTAAAATTAGTTATTATCAATGAAAAGTCCACCAAAGTTACGGATGATCTAGCCGGGAGAACGACGACTGTAGATCCTGAGTCCCTGGTTCGAATCTTACGCGCACCACAATATTTTTTGAAGTCGTGTGTGTATTGCCGCTAATTTTAAAATGGTGAAGAAAAACATCGTGGAAACCGCCAAGTTTCTGAAATCTTTCGAGTGTCAGGCGTCATTTACCAACCCGCGTTGGATCAGTGTGGTGGATTATGGTCTTATCATGGCGTATATATGTAACTACACACATTTCCTACTCTGTAAAACGAGTCAGGAATGACCATTTTCTTTATAAGATCCTAACATTCTACGAAACCCTTTAAAATTCCCGGGGTCAATGCTACTCTCAAATATTTATACCCCGAAGATACCATGCTCTCTCCAGAACCGCTCAGGGTGTCGCAGCGGCCATCAGGAAGGGGCACACCAAAAACATAAGGGGCCAAAAAGTATCAATTTTTAACACAAGTTACCGTGGACTCTCCCGGTTCCCAGGATGTCGCAACAGCCATCAGGAAGGGGGGAGCGCATCAAAATCTTACGGGGTCAAAAATACCCTTGACTTTTTTAATGCTCTGAAGTTACCGTGGACTCTCCAGGTTCCCAGGATATTGAACGGCTATTAGGAAGCGAGCGCGTCAAAATTTAAGGAGTCAAAACAACCCTTACTTAAAAAATAAAATGTGATGTTACCGTGCACTCTCTGGGACCGCCCAGGGTGTTGCCGCAGCCAGGAGGAAGGGGGCGCTGGTGATGAGAGCGAACAGCCTCCAGTCTCCGGCCCAGAGCGCGATCCACGGGAGAAGAGACGCCGCCAACGTGAAGAATAGAGCGATCGACATGTTTGCGACGAAAGTACGCCATTTCGGACCAACGTACTCTAGGACTGGAATAGAAAATAATTATATTAAAACAAGCAGTGCCCCGCGGTTTTACCCTTAGAGATATACCATCCTAGATCTCTGGGTGACGGGCACAGTGCAGTGCTAGGTAATGATTTCGACTCTTAATGTTCCAATAGCTGCGTGTCCCTTCTGCTGTTATGTCCCTGTATGACCCTTGCAGCTTACTATCAGGCACATGTGCGGCACGTCTCGTAACTCTTTATTTAAAAAAAAGTAACGCGAATTGCAAAAAAAAGTGTCTAAATTTATTGTTTGTGGTACAAAACAAAATCCCTTATGTATAGTTTTCCCTTTATGTGGCCATTTAACCCTAAGTCCAAATTTCAGCTCTCTGAGTTTATGGGAAGTACTAGTTCTATATTGATGATCATGAGTGAGTGTTGTAAATGCGAAACTCTGCCTTCGCTTAACTTCGGAACTAAATGACGTACAGACTTCAAATTTTGGATTTTAAGTACAAATATAAAAATCTTTATTGCTGTTTGTAGGTAAGATAAGATGATAAGATGATGTTTCATCAGGATATTGTCTTGTGTTTTTGAGTTTGATCAATATGTCCATCCAGGGTCTGTGTAGATGTATGTGATTATAGATTACTTGATGAAGAAAATTTCAGCGTTCTGGTCTTATGCAGAGGGTCTCAAATCGCGAAAGTTTAAAAACAATATAAGATAAGATGATACAAAACATTTTAAAAGTTGCCCCATACAAACTGGCCTCTGCGAGAGGCATGCAATATAGCTGGCAAGACAATTTGTTGGTCTTAATTTATAAATAAAAAAATTAAATAATAGTCAGCCGATTAAAGTCTTCTTCTTCCTCATCTTCTATTAATTTCTGGTTTTTATTTATGTCATCTGATTCTTCATCTTAGATTAATTTCTGGCTTCTATTCGGTTGTGATATATATTTGTGTGAGATAAATGTTTGGTGAGCACAATTTCGCCAACGTCTTGTGTTTCATCAGGATATTGTCTTGTGTTTTTGAGTTTGATCAATATGTCCATCCAGGGTCTGTGTAGATGTATGTGATTATAGATTACTAGATGAAGAAAACTTCAGCGTTCTGGTCTTATGCAGAGGGTCTCAAATAGGGGCCTGAAAACGCAGCGAAATGGTTCCAGTAAAGGATGGTACGGCAGTGTTCGCTTCGCGCTCGACTTGGCGGGGACACTGCCGTGCCCACAGATTGACAACATAGTCACGGGCAGTTTTTTTAATACGGCAGAAGGACTAGTATGCATGGCCAAGACCAAATAAAAAAAAAAAAATTTACTCTTGGCTCTACGCGTCACTTCCGTTATAAAATATTTTTCTTACATATGGTTTTAGTGTCACATTTTTTTCAATTCAGGCGCGTAGCAAAAGACAGGGATGTGTTTTCCAAGCTTACCGTAAGGAGCTTCGGCCCAGGGTTGGTGGATGATTCATAACTCACCAGAAGGATTTTTTGTTGGGTTGCTTGTACCTACCTATACTACTACGCAATAATAATGCACGCATCATGACACTTTGATCGCTTGCACCAGATCACGCCCCGTCAATGGCAAATCCTTGGATGAATCATTATATACGCATTTACTATTCTGTCTATCGTTTTGTGATAAATTTCGTAATAGATTATTTACGTGATTTTGTTGCTAGGATAAACTAGTAGGTATAATTATAGTAAAACCAGTGTACTGTGACATAAAGACATACATATTGTAATAATATTTATCTACTACTAGCGACCCGCCCCGGCTTTGCACGGGTGCAATGCTGTTACAAAAACTAAGAATAAAAACGGTTGTTGTGGGTTATCCCTAAGAGATAGACATATACTATTGTTGACTTTTTTGAAGACCTTTTTAAGGGGTACAATACTTATTTTGATCCATCTCGTAGGATCCAGCCAGCGTTTGCAAAGTAAGCGAAAAAAATGTGTTTATTTATGACATCACATTAGAAACCTTTAAAATTGATATGTATAAACCTTCCTCTTGAATCACGCTTTCTGTTTAAAAACCCGCATCAAAATCTGTTTGGTAGTTTTAAAGATCTAAGCATACATATTATATCCCTATGTATGCTTCAGAGAAAGCGACTTCGTGTAATATATCTGAGTCTGAATCGAAGTTTGTTAATCATTAACGCAAATAATCCTGAAGACATTTGGATGATTTCAGTCAGGAATTGCCTAGAATTATAGACAACTTTCTCTAAAAGAAAAACTTAGGATTAGGAGCTATGTTTGAAAACGAATACCCCAGGACATTGCTATTACAAAATGAAGCAAAACAAATGGTACCTAATTTATTTATTAAATAACTAGCGGCCCACTCCGGTTTCGCTCGGATAATAACCTAGATACCAATTGCAGCGCCATCTGCCGGGGTGATTTGTGAAACTAAACCATCCAGGGCCCTACCCGAACGTAAACAAAAAAATCATTCAAATAGGTCGAGCAGTTTAGGAGGAGTTTACTTACAAGCTTACAACGAAAAGTGGATTTGATTTTTTAAATTATAGGTACAGATTTAATTTAAATTAATCGTTACTTTATTATATTCCATTTGACTTTATTTTATTATGATTGTTATTTATTGTGACATTGTTTACTTAGTTTTTTTTTCCTAAATTCAATGTTTTATTTTAATCCGTATTATAATTGTTGTACAATTTATTACGCCTGACTTGTATGTTTACTAATAAAAAACTTTGCATTTGGACGTTTTTAAACGATAACGTAAAATCTTTTTCACATTGATTTGATAGAAATTAATGAAAGACTAATTAATAACTTTATTTTAAAAAGTCCGACCATCAAGAAATCAATAAGTCAAAAAATCATTAAAAATATACTATCTAAAAACACTTGGGTATAATCGAGACGAAACTGTGTATTAATTGTCAAAATCCATCCAGCCGTTTGAAAGATACGTGGAAATAAAGAAATTTACAAACATACAAGATATGCGCGAAAAACATAACCCTTCTATCAGGAAGGTAAAATGGATGAAGATGATTTGGAACTGACCTAGAATGTACATCATAGTGAAACAGTTATCGAAAGCGAGCCCCACGAGGAACCGGCAGAGAGCGAACGACCAGAAACTGTTGCAGAACGCCGTCCCAATACCCGCGATGAAACCCATCATGTTGGTGCCTGAAATGAAAAATAAATTAATAAATAAATATTGGTGGACAATTCACACACAACACCATCTGACCCCAAAATGTATTAAACGTTAAGACTTCGAAAGACATATTTAATTGGATTAACAGGACACTCATGTCTAATATGGTCGGTCAATCCGACTCGAGTTTCGACCGCATCCGGCGGCCTTTTTCAAGGAGAGGGCACGCACGCGATGGCTGCCCGTTTGGTGCCAAAATAGGCAGCCATCGCGCGCGGTCGATTTTTTTTAATAAATATTGGTGGACATTTCACACACAACACCATATAACTGATGTAATACTTATATATTTTTAAAAATATACTTATTATATATTGAAAACATCCACGCACAGTACAAGTATTTGAATTCATCACACAAACATTTGCACTGGGTGGGGATCGAACCCACGACCCACGGCTTCGCAGGCAGACTTACTACCAATTAAGCCAGCAGGCCAGCCATTTGACCTACCATTTTATACGTGAGTGTCCCGTTAAGCAGTGCCAAACGGGCACCCATTGCGCACGTGCATTTTCCTTGAAAATGGCCGCCGGACGCGGCCGAAACTCGAGTCGGTTTTTCCGACCATATTATACGTAAGTGTCCCGTTAATCCCATTAAATATGTGTAACAACCACGTTAATTTTAATACTAAAACTTCGAAAGACCTTTAGAAAGATCCAGGTTAGAAAAAGATTACGTCAAATAAATCAAAAGTCTTTTTACACTTGGGTAAATTTAGCGACTGAATTTAGAAGCAAGTTAGTAGCAAGCAATTCTCGCACCTGAATTTAGGGTGCTAGCTTAGTGACACTTCACTATTTTATATCTTCTATTGAAAATAAATACTCACCAACTAAGGCCGGTATTCTTCCGTACTTGTCGGCTATCCAGCCGAAGACTAGCCCGCCCACTATGGCACCGCAGAAGAAGATAGACTGAGCTGTAGCAGCCAGGTTGTCCTTCTCACACACCCAGTCCAGCTGGAAAGAGAGATCGAAATAAACATTTCGATTGTGACATTACTGCTTCAATATCTCCTTAATTAATTGACAGATTCCTAAGCAAAGAGTTTACACTATATCAAACGTGAGTTACCCGAGTATTCATTTAAAATGATTCAATTACAGGTCTATACAGGTATTATAAAAAAAAAGTTTGTACGTATTCAAAGAGTTTACATATAAGTACTAGGTACATATAGAGTTAGAACAAACGCTTTACACCGAAATCACGGATCTGATCGCTCTTGCGTTGTCGCTTGTGGAAGTGTACTTTTGTAGCGGCACAGCTTGCCATTTTATGTTGAAAAAAAACGACAAAATTTTACATGTAATGCACTTAACATCCCCTTAAAAGGATGGAGACTGATTACCAATAACCTATTTACAAAAAAGTGCACTGACCTGAGAAGCGATAGTTTCATACGGGACGTCTTTCCTATCGTATTCCCCACCCGTGGGCACACGACACGGTTTCCCACTCATCGTCAGGCGTGGTCCGCCCTTCAGCTAACGCGGCGGTCCAGTCGGCTGCGTACATGCGGCAGCGGTCATGGGAAAATGGACCTTTTGGCGTAGGCGGTATGGCGAGAGCTCGTCTGAAACAAAGGAGAACGATCAAGCAGAGATTTCATAACAAAACAAATTATAGACTCTTTTTTAGGATTCCGTAAAACGTAAAAACAGAACCCTTATAGATTCGTCATGTCTGTCTGTCCGTCCGTATGTCACAGCCACTTTTTTGCCGAAAGTATGAGAGCTACACTGTTGAAACTTGGTAAGTAGATGTACTCTGTGAAACGCATTAAGATTTTTACAAAAAAAAAATATGAAAAAAGCAATGAATTTTGGGGGTGTCCCATACTTAGAACGAAAACTCAAAAATGTTTTTTTCCATCAAAACCATACACCGTGTACGTTATCTATGGATAGGTCTTCAAAAATGATATTGAGGTTTCTAACATTTTTTCAATCCCCGACCAAAAAAAGGGGTGTTATAAGTTTGACGTCGATGTCTGTCTGTCTGTCTGTCTGTCTGTGTGTGTGTCTGTCTGTGGCACCGTAGAGCTCAAACGGATGAGCCGATTTCGATGCGGTTTTTTTATTTGAAGGTTAATATCCGTGCGGATGTTCTTAGCTATGTTTGGTTAATATCGATTCAAAATGGCCGCCTCCACAAAATGGCGGACAAAATATTTCTTCACAACCTACCTCAATATGGGTATCAAATGAAAGGGCTTGACTAGTAGAATACACTATACACTATAACAAATTTTAAATCCAAGATGGCCGCCACCACAAAATGGCTGATTACATTATTTTTTTCACTACTACCTCAATATGGGTATCAAACGAGAGGTCTTAACTAGTAGAATACTTTGCACTATGACAAATTTCAAATCCAAGATGGCCGCTACTACAAAATTGCGAAATACATTTCTTTTTCACAACTACCTCAATATGGGTATCAAATGAAAGGGCTTGACTAGTAGAATGTTGTAAAGATAACAAATCTGAGGTAGTCGGGGGTTAGTCAAAATTTTTAATTTTGTTCTTTTCTAAACTGAATAGTTTGCGCGACAGACTCTTCCAAAGTGGTATAATGTATGTAATGTATCCCCCCTGTAACTTCAAAAAAAAATAATAATAAGAGAATGATAAAACTAAAAATATAAATGATGTACATTATCATGCAAACTTCCAACGAAAATTGGTTTTAGTGAGTAGGTAGTTATTTTTAGTACGTCATAAATTCACTATTATAAAAACATCGATGAAAGTTACACCAAACAAGAACTTATGTATTATGTTACTTGCTGCTACGGAACCCTTCGATGGCGATCGGGCTGACATTTTGAACATAATTATATTACAGGAAAAACAGGTTTTATGTCGGGAAACTGACGGGAACTACGTGGGTAAAACCGAGGGGTGCTGCTAGTGTGGTCATATTCTTATTCAAAGCTTGCAATACGGCTATAAAATAATGGGAGGTAAGGCAGATATGATAAAAGGCGTGACGTCAGGTCCTGTAATTATATTAAATTATTTGTTATAATGATAGAATAAAATATGTACCTACCAATTTTAATTTTGATATTTTTTAGTTTAACTTACTTTAAGATCATTCAAAGCTGGATGGGCAAGTCCATTTTGAAAGTTCGAAATTAATAGAAAATTTATTTACCATTGAATAATCCATGCAATTTCAAGTGACTTTTGTTATGAAACCAGTTTCCTAAACGCAATCTATACTAATATTATAAAGCTGAAGAGTTTGTTTGTTTGTTTGTTTGTTTGTTTGTTTGTTTGCTTGAACGCTAGGATCTCGGGAAGTACTGGTCCGAATTGAAAGATTCTTTTTCTATTGGATAGTCCATTTATCGAGGAAGGCTTTAGGCTATAGAAAATAACTCTACTATTAGTTGAAACGGAGCATGAAACAAGAATGTAACAAAATCGGGAAAAAATATTCCCCTTTTGAGAGTTTTCGTACGTTTCGTGCTTTGACATGACACATGACAGCATGTGTCAAAGATTGGGTCATTGAATTTCAGTAACCTGTGCCTTGAATATAAACCTTTGCTATTTTTTTTCTAAATCTGAGTTGGTACGACCAATTTCCGACAGGTGGCGTAGCAGGTTGCTGAATAGGTTTTTTGTTTGAAATCGATATTCTCAGGAATGAGTGAACCGATTTCAGTCATTCTTTCACCGTTGGATATGTACGGGATCCCGATGAGTGCTATATAATATACCACGGGCGAAGCCGGGGCGGGCATCTAGTATTTAATATAGCTATCATACAAACTTTACCCGCGACGCATAGAAAATACGACTCAGTTACGTCACGTTTCTGTAGTGTTTTGTATGAAGCGTTTTTGTGAGAGTCCAAAATTGTGATTTTAAATCGTGTTATCACGGGAAGTTTTTAAGATAACAAAGTAATTCTTTCACCTATGTTTCAGTTATTGAATAGCCTTTTGATGGCACATTAAATCAAAAATGAGTCGACATACCTATAATGACCATAAAATATGTAATGCCGATAATAAATGGTTTCCCACGCCCACACTAAATCACTCACACAGTGGGCCGTGACATTGGGCAAACTTGTTGTACATTCACTGCACAACTTTTATTTTTCAAGATCAAGTTTCAACACTCTCTAGTTTTTAACGGGAAATGCGCAAACGCAATTATTTATGCAGTTCAATTTTAACTTTTAAATATATTTTTGACATTCAAATTGGACAAATTAAGTGTGAGTTGTACGCACCTACACATTCCATTTACCTTCAATGTTTATGCGTCAGATCAATTTATTTTGAAAGTAACTTATTCTGATGTTATCAGTAAAGATTTTCGTCTTATTTACATTGATTATAAGTCTTATTCATTTATAGTAGTATTTTGTAGTGGTAGGACTCTTGGCAGAGTCCGCCTGGGGAAGTACCACACCTTTGCCAGTTATTCTACCGACAAGCAGTAATGTGCAAACATTACTGTGTTCCGGTTTGGAGGGCAATATTTCCAGAGAAATTACAGGGCTCAGATATATAATATCATAGATCTCTGGGTGACGAGCGCAGTATAGTGCTAGATAATGGTTTGGACTCTTCATGTTCCGATTGCTGCGTGTCACTGTGCTGTTATGTGGCAGGCATTTTGGTTACCACCAGGCACATGTCCTGCTCGTCTCGTCATTCTTTATTTAAAAAAAAACAACATATTTTCTCTCTTAAGTACTACCAGCGCACCTGACATGACATGACCCCCAATTCGTATAATTTACATCCAAAATCTAAAAAATATATATATTTTAAAAATAAAGAATGACGAGACGAGCAGGACATGTGCCTGATGGTAAGCAACATGCCTGCCACGTAACAGAACAGTGCCACACAGGTATTGGAACATGAAGAGTCCAAATCATCACCTAACATTGCACTGCGCTCGACACCCAGAGATCTAAGATGTTATATCTCTAAGCCCTGTAATTTCACTGGAAACATTGCCCTTCAAACCGGAACACAGTAATGTTTGCACATTACTGCTTGGCGGTTGAATAACTGCCAAAGGTGTGGTACTTCCCCAGGCGGAATCTGCCAAGAGTCCTACCACTACATACCAAATGTTTGGTAAAGTGAAACAATACATTGACCTCGGTGCGTCCAAGGGTGACCAAGCCATGTTTTTATTTGACAAACGTCCACAAATAGGTGCTGTTTACGTTTTAACTGTGACAAGCTGTCAGGAAATCATTGTTGTGATCGTGAACCAACTGTAAAAAGAGGCAGTACGTCTTTTATGTTAGCGCGTTTTATGTTACTTTGATGGGCAGTGGAGGTCATACGAGGTTAGGTATTATTGCCAAAGATCTCAATACACTGATGTGCCCTCGCAAACTTCAGGGCGCACGGAATCATGTCATTGTTGGGAAGAGTGATCTCACTCATTCCGTTCCAGTCCGCAGGAAGCGGTGAACGCCGAACGTTTTTACTTATCACTATTCGTTGTCAACAACCAAAATAAGTATAGTAGAACCACAGCACATCGCGCCGCTAGCGATTCTAGGGGTCAAGTGGATTGGTTATGTGTAAACTACTTATAACACACATAGAGACGCAGTTTATTACCAATTTTAAGTAACTCAGGGCACATCCACTGGTTTATATCGATGATTATAGGCACTATCCATTAAAATATTTGTCATGTAAACTTGTTAAGGCGCAGTTGCCATTTTCGAGATGTAAAATAACAATTGAACTAGCAACACCGTTGCCAGTATATAAGTATAAACTTTGAGGAACTGGCGTGCAATATTTTACCTAACGAGACCAGAACCAACAAACTAAACTTTGCGGTCGGAAAAATAAATAGTTTGTATTTGGGCAGGAATGTTCATGATTTTATGCAGATATAATCTTGAATAGGTATTTATTTTGACATAGAATACGTTGAAGAGATCGCTCTTTACGATAAGGTCGTCATTTATATATATGCCTTCATGTATCACTAGTTTCAAGAATCTGTCTACTGTTTTAAATAAACAAATTTGTAAAACAACGTTTCAAAACAACTTTTGTGCATTGTACAATCTGTTTAGAATATAATTTATAAACATAAAAAATCGTAAAATAAAAACAAAATAATTGAAGTTTAAAAAAAAAAACAACTTCAATTTTAAATTAAACTCAGACACTGGTTATTTTAATCAGAAATTTGATAATTTTAGAGAAATCTACGAATACATCGTCTAGATAAGGTAAACAAATCTTAGTCTTTTGTTTATATTTCCAAAACCATCGTACCGATTTAGACGAAATTTATACGGGACTACCTCTAAACTATTATGTACTAAACAAAAAAATAATTATCAAAATCCATTCACAATTGGCGAACTTATCGCGTAACATACATACACAAAAGATAAGTACCTACAACCGAAATAAAAATCATCCTTATTTGAAATAAACTATTCTCGTACAAAAAATTAAACCGACTTCTAAACCACAAATAGACACTCAAAAGAGAAAAATAAATTAATATCATTATTACAAGTGCCACTCACTCATCGATTTGAAGTTTTGTGAAATCTACAATTACGTCATCCAGAAAATTGTATGCAAAGTTTTTGGTTCATATTTCAAAAACCACTTGACCGATTTCGATAAGATTTATATGGGACCATTCGGGAAGCATAAGCGAATATAAAAATAAATTTTAAAATCGGTACGGGGGTTTTCGAGAAATCAGGTAACATACATAAAAAAAAATAGTATGTGTCGAATCGATAACTTCCTTTATTGGTTAATTAGTCAATAAATACTTCTTACTTTGAAACAGTATTAAATTTCAGTAGTATAATTTATCTGAGTGTATCGAAGCGAAAAATCGCTCTACATGGTCGATATACTAGGCATCAAGTTACATGACCGTGTCGGCTCGTTCAAGCCTCAGCTCAGTCTACGTCTGACCTCCATCTCGCTTTATGTTAACCAACGTTGCGGTTGAGGATGGAACACACATACCTACATATCGATAGATCTTTGTAGTTGATTAAAAAGTAAAATACTTCAATAATATTTATGCAAGATAATTAAAAAAAATTGAGATAGAGTGGCAGAGACCCTCGATCTGGGCAATACTTGTGCCAAAACGTTTCCTCTAAGTTACGTGGAAATGCGGCAAGCCTGATGGGAACATTTGGTCGTGAAGTTGACGATCGCGGGATTATTTAATCTTTATATATAAAAATGTTAGGTTGGTTTGTGTACGCTTCAAAAACTCAAAAAGTTCTGCACCGATCGAGCTGAAAATTTACAATGATATATAATCCGCATCAAGGATTGTTTTTATCTAATTTTTGCATTACAATGTGCCACAGCGAAGCGTGGCAGGGTACAGCTAGTCATGTATAAATATATTTACTTAATGTATTCGTAGAAATAATATTTATTGGAAGTTTGACTAATTTAATTTTGTACGAAAACCTAAAAATCGATTTCAATTTAAAGCTAAACTCAGACACTCTCCTAATATTCCGAGAGCTGCTAGCAAATTTTAGGTAGGTATTTGTTGCAAACTGAAAACTTGTAAGATAGTTCTCCTGTTCCGAAATCGGAAATGTACTTGGCTGGTGAGAGACGGGGAAAAATGGATTCATACATTTTTAAATTTTATTATACTTATATTTTTTTTACAGTGAAAATGTTTGACGCAGCGAGCAACACGGAAGGGAGTAGGCATACACAGCGTTTCCCTTCTGTCAAAGTACAAGTCCGCGTGGACCTAGGAGTTTGATAATATACTGTGGCTGAGGGCGGGCCTAGATTTGTGAATGGTGCTTTATTTTTTCTGTGTCAGTGATTTGGCTGTGTGAGTATGATCGGCAATGGATCGGTACAGGTATGTTTTGTATGTAATAGTGCTTCGCGCTAGTGTGCAACTTTCCCCTCCCGCAAGAAATGACAGAAAGATTTGAACAATATTTTTTAGCCAAGGCTACTCCCTTCCGTGCTTGCGCGGAAGATCGAGTTGCTCGATGGTTTGAGGCAATGTGAAATTTATGTGGCAAGTTAAAATTTATATTGGGTGTTATTTATAATTGAAAAATGAGGGATTCATTTTGCCCCGCTACTCACCCGCCAGGTCTGCTCCTCCGAGTAGGGAAATAATAGGAGAACTATGTACCAAGTTTTCAGCTTGCTTCAAACGCCTAATCAAAATCGAATCGCAATTGGTGAAGCTATCGCGTAAAAAATAAATACCTCCTTTTTTGAAATCGGTTCAAAGTATATGTGTTACTCGTACTGAAGGTGGAAATGAAACCACGTCACTGTATAAACTGCTTATATTGATGATAACTATACAAGTGACGCGAGGCGAGACTCTTCGCTTTCCGCTGCCATCCGCTTTTATATTTCATATATATTACATATATTTCCGTATTGATTTGAAATTAAAGAAACAGTATATTTTTATTGTACCGTTATTGTGTGACCCTGCCTTTTGTAGTACCCTTCCTGGGTAGCCCTGCGCACGCGGAACTATTAATCTGACAGGAACCGGGCGTTTGTCGCACCGTTAGTCGCGCCCTTGGCGAATCGCACGAATTGGCGCCACTACAGAGCAAGGCAGTAACTCAACTTCCGCATAATATCTACGTTTGTAGTAGTGTGAAATAAAACTTGAAGTTAACCTTTACATTTATAAAATATCTGTACAATTATATTTGGTTTTATTCAATTTGCTGAAAGTTTAATTTTATACAAAAAACACAAAAACAGGCTTCAATTTGAAATTAAATTCCCGCGGCCAAAGGAGACGGCCCATTTTCCATGGGCATTTGCCCCACAGCAAAAGTGCATGAGACTCGACCAAAATTAGACCATTGTATAGGATTTTTAATATCTATTAAGGAACCTTTAAAGTTTTTATTCTGCATAGCGGGGTTTAAAAGATATCAACTAAAACGTTGAAAAAATATCGCCCCAAGTAGGTAATCAAGTACGTGATTAGTTGCATACTACTAAAAGGTGTAGTAAATTCATTAATTTGCGACTTACTATCCTCAAAATAATGTCGACTCGACGCAGGACAAGAAAAATCACAAGAACATTAAGAAACCTTTGAAAAAATAACGAAATTCCTTGTGTTGTGTAAGTTTAGTGATCTAATCGGTATATGTAGTAATTTACATTCTCTTTGCGAATCGGATATTGTGTCAATTTTATTCACTTCTTTTTTAACTGAGAGGATTTTGGCGTCGCACGTCTTTTGTGTTTTCCCATATTACTTATTTAAATGTTTTCGAGTTTTCTAAAAATCGTCAAAGAAACACGTTCATGAACATCAAATAATTTTAATAATCCACCATTTATATTACATATTACCATGCAAAAATACACCACGTTAAAGAAAATAATGCAATGAGGTGACATGTTTTTTTAACGTTGGCGCCAAAACCTGGCTGACTTTAAGTACCTATATCATAGTATTTTTTTAATAACACCAATTTGCAATCCCCGCTTCGCACGTTAGTATGAAATGTACAGTTGTAATTATTTAATTGTATGTTATTTAAAGTAAATAACTTTTTTATGTCTCCGGGGCTAATTACGTACCTAAACTTGAAACGACTTGGGGCAGAAATGAGCCGTCTCCTTTCATTACAAACTATGACAACTTCATCCATATAAATCTAAGCAAATTTTAGTTGTTTTTTTGGCTTATTCTCCACGGCACTACTAAGCCGCACTACTGGTAGTGCCGTGGAGATTTTTTTTCCCTTCTGCACTACTGGCCAGTAGTGTCGTGGGGAATTTTAAACGTCTTACATCTTCGTTCCCTTCTGCACTACTGAGTACAAAAACGTTTTATCAGTAGTGCCGTGGGGAATATTTCTGCACTACTAGCCAGCAGCTTAGGTACTGGGTAATTTATAATGGGTCTTTTTACATCACCATTCTCATAGAGTCTTTTACTCGTACTACACTATAGCCATTAAAATTTTAAACGAACTTAAACAAACTGTAAGAAATTATAATTTTCAAAATCTTTAATTCAATTTAAATCTTATACCTTTAAACGACCAACTCTTGTATATATATATATATGTACCTATATGACTCGGGACTTTTCTTTTTGTTCTTTTTTTTCTGAGAAAATCTTATACTTAGAGCCTTTTATAAACGCATTTAATTCGTATCTAAGTAGGTCTAAGTAAGTCATCACTACGTAATTACATAATATCATTTAAAAAAACTGAGCAAAGCTCGGTCAACCAGGTACTTTATTTAATAAGCAAATAGAATTTGGATGATGACATCCAAGTAATGATATTTTTCTTATGAGTTCAAAAACGAGTTGAATTTACGACTTTGAGTCGAGTTGATATTCTGTTACTAGTGCGTTGCAAATCGCACGAATTTGTTGACCTTTACTTTTGTTTCGCGGCCTTTCTGTGGGAGGTCAGACGGTCGTGAGATAGGGTTTTTTGTGAGCCGGTAGACCAGTCGACACTCCACCCAGAATATACAGACCATTTGAGAGAAGCCAAGAAGAAGAGCTGTAGTGGTAGGACCAAAGAGTTTACATACTACGTATAGAGTTGGAACAAACGCTTTACACCGAAAGCACGAGTCTGTCGCTCTTGTGGAAGTGTCATACTTTTGTCGCGGCACATCACTATGTCGCCATAGCTAACATACACCTCATCTGCGTACGATGGGTACAAAGGAACAGCGCGGAAAAACCTGATCTATTTACTTATTCTTTAGCTAAGGGTAAAAGTATGTTAAGGGTAAGTAAGTTTAGATAAGGGTAAGGGTACTCTTGGCAGCGTCCGCTTGGGGAAGTACCACACCTTCGCCAGTCATTCTACCGCCAAGCAGTGATGGGCAAACATTACTGTGTTCCCGTTTGAAGGGTAATGATGGCAATGTGCCTGATGGTTAGCAACATACCTGCCATACCATACATTATAGCGCAGTGACACGCAGCTATTGGAACATGAAGACTCCAAATCATTACTTAGCACTGCACTGCGCTCGTCACCCAGAGATCTAAGATATTATGTCTCTAAGCTCTACAATTTCTCTGGAAACATTACCCCTCAAACCGGAACACAGTAATGTTTGCACATTACTGCTTGGCGGTAGAATAACTGGCAAAGGTTTGGTACTTCCCCAGGCGGACTCTGCCAGGAGCCCTATCACTACAGAATATTCTGTTTCAAATTGTAGACCAATTTATTGAACCATTAAGGAGTTCTAACGTGATTTCGCAACACACATTCAATCACTCTCGTACAAAGAGCTTACATATACTACGTATAGAGTTAGATATTCCGCACGGTTCCTTTGTGTCAATCGTAACCAGATGACTTACATACTTTCTATGGCAACAGAGTGATGTGCCGCGACAAAACTATGACACTTCCACAAGAGCGATAAGGCAAGAAAGATGCTACCCGTGCTTTCGGTGTAAAGCGTTTGTGCCAACTCTATACGTAGTATATGTAAACCCCAAGGATTGTAGAACTCAAGATTATGCCTGAATAGGTGAATAGCTTGACATTGGTAATAAACTGTGAAATCTGTCTCTATCTAAGACATCTCTGTCTCTAGCTAAGACATCTCTGTCTCTGTCTAAGACTTCTATCTCGCTCACGCTAGTTGGAATTGGTATTATTCTCTCTCTGTCACACGGTGACGTGTGACCGGTGACGGTGACGCCATTTTATTTATATATAAGCCATTTTAAAAAATTAATGGGTATGTACCTAATTAGAAAATACTTAAAATAATTTTAGATGTAGTACTTACCTACATATGAAATGTAATTCAATTAGATTATTTCTAGAATTATTAGAACACTTTTTGAACGCACAGCAACATATAATCTTTGATATTTATGTTCAAAATAACCAAAATCAGTGATAGGTAAAAACGACAGGCGTCCTCTGCTTCCTACAATCGACTAGAACGGAAAGAGTGAGCTCACTCTTCCCAACGTTAACATGATTCCGTGCGCCCTAAAGTTTGTGAGGGCTAATCTTGAGTTTTACGATCTATGGTAAACTCTTTGCTCTCGTATTTATGATATCAGTAAGATACTCGTAGATAGGACATGCAAAATACGCCAGTATTTTAGTCTCGTGTCTATTCGACAAATATCTAGGTAGTTAACTAGTACCTAGGTACTTACGCCTTATTAGGTCATTGATACCTCAGTGCTTAAGGTCAACTGAGATTGTGTGCCAAGGCGCGATGCTCGGAAACTAAACAATTAAACAATCAATAGACAATAGGTTTTACTTAAAAACTACTCGGAATTCGTCTACACTCTATTCATAGTTGCTTAGCAAAATGGGCACTGCATAACACAGACTAAGTAGCTGCATAAGCAGCTATCTCTCTGTTTTTAATCTAAGATTAAATTGGCTTCGTGAGATATTCGTTATACCTCTTGTCTCATTGGAACCGTAAGTTTAATTGATACTATAAAAATTATTACATTGTGTCGTATGTATAAGAACATTTTTGAAGTAAAAACTTCTTTTGACGCGCCACAGACATATTTTTCGGGGGTATGAATTGAATTCTAGCGTCACGCTCGAGCATGATAAGAAATCTACTACGAGTAAACATGGGACCATAGCCATCTAGAAAAGCGTCAGTATTTCCCATTGGCCAATACTGACGCATTTCTAGATAGCCTGGCCACGCCCTCCGGTTTCACCCGCGTATTTTCCAAAGTAACCAATCAATTTCTGAGTTATAAGTTTTCACTTCTATCGGCAGTTCCTATGACTGTCATGTTTTTAAGGGACAAAGAGAACATTTATTAATAATAAAACTAATGTATGATGAGAACTACACTACACTACATTCCTACCTACACTAAGCACCCCTGAATAGGCGTGTCCGACAGGTCCTACAATTATATTAAATTATTTGATATAATGACAGTATTTAAATACAATAAAATATGTACCGATTTTAATCTTGATAATTCTTAGTTTAACTTACTTTATAATAATTTAAAGCTGGATGGGCAAGTCCATTCTAAAAGTACGAAATTATTAGAAAATGTATTTACCATTGGATAACCCATTCAATTTCAAGTTACTTTTGTTATGAAACCAGTTTCCTAAACGCAACATTTAATATAGCTGCCATACAATCTTTACGCGCGACGCATAGAAAATACGACAGAGTGACGTCACGTTTCTGTAGTGATTTGTATGAAGCATTTT
This sequence comes from Ectropis grisescens, assembly GCA_017562165.1. Lineage (NCBI taxonomy): Eukaryota > Metazoa > Arthropoda > Insecta > Lepidoptera > Geometridae > Ectropis > Ectropis grisescens. Next base: position 9,585,938 of record CM029796.1, on the reverse strand, counting down.
AAAATCGTGATATCACGGGATGTTTTTAAGATAACAAAGTAATTCTTTCACCTATGTTTCAGTTATTGAGTAGCCTTTTGATGGCACATTAAGGGCGTGTGGGCCGTAATTTTGAATTTTTAAAACAACTTTAAGACCTTTAAAATAGTGTATTAAACTCTGCAAAAAATATATGTAATAGTTAAGGATCTAATCTAGTGCAATTCGCAGTCAGTAACACGATTTAATGAATTTTACTTGATAGAAAAAAAATCCAAAGTTACCCCTTTTCAAAAGGTTTTTTCAAGTTTATGACTAAACTAATTAATATTTTAACTAAATTTTTATACTCAACGAAAGCCACTAAAAAGTTATAGATGCATTCGCAGAGTTTGACTTGATAAAAAGTATCAGTTATTCACTATGTTTTAGTATCTACCATATATATAGCGCGCCGTTCGGCAAGCCTGATCAGTCGCGTTACGGCGCTCACGGACGACGGGCCTGTGCCTGATTTTGCAATTTTGACAACCGATAAATTTTAAATATTACGATCATAGAGCCACAGTATAACAATATCAGTAGGTATTACTAGTGAAGCACGCTATGATCTTGGTTTTTGATACCGTTTTCATTGGAATTGCAAATAGACGCTGATACTAATTAGTACGCTGTTTACTTTATGTTGTAGACTGATAAATTATGACATCGGTGATAAAAGAAAACTTGCAATTAATAAACGTGGTTTTATTGAGATATGCTACCATAGAGTGACAGAGTAATAAAAATAGAGATGGGCTTAGGTACTAGGGTTGTGCGGTTGTGCTAATCGATAAAGATGAAAGGTTTCTTACTACAACATAGACCAAAAGGGAGTCTCAAAAAACTGACGTTGATACCACATCAGTAAAAAATTCAATGCGGATGCAATGGAAAATAGATAAGTATCGGTAAAATATTCGTCCGCTAAATCAGAGATCGGGATAAGGAAATAATGAGAGGGGAGAAATCCCCTGCGTAAATCCCCTAAAAATCATAAATGATACCTAACTTGCATTTATATGCCATTTAGGTAAATTCTTTGGTAGTAAGGTACTTAGTACTTGGAAGAAAAGTCCTCGCATACAGATTTTACCACTTTGGAAGAGAATTTCGCGCAAACTATTCAGTTTAGAAAAAAAATGTTAGGAACTTCAATACAATTTTGAACACTTTCCATAGATACACGTATGGTTTTGTTAGGAATTTTTATTTTTTTATTTCTTTTCCAAGTTTGTGACACCACCAAAATTTATTGTTTGTTCTTTTTTTTTGTATGAAAATAATAATATTATTCATAGAAATTTAGACACTCGACTAAATTTGATAAGAAGCCTTTTAGGCAGTAAAATTACTCGTAGAATTTAACTCTGCACTAAATTTCCGATTCGTATTTTTTATATAAGGTTTAGAATCATTTCCTGAGCATAAAATCACAAAATAATAACAAATCCAGGTGGAGCTTCAAGCGTCAGCTCGAAAAAATGTTTTTGGCTGATATTCTGAAAAAGTTATAAAGCATGTGCCTTTTTACCAGTTGCATAAACATGTGCCTTTTTACCGGAATGGAAGATGGGTTAAGTTTTTCGCGCGTATCTTTTATATTTGTAAATCTTTTATTTTCACATATCTTCCAAACGGCTGGATGGATTTTGGTAACAAAGATATTCTAAGACTAGTCTGACTCACCAAAGTGTCCTTAGATAGTAGGTAATATTTTTTTACGTGTAGATTTTTTTGTAGTCGGGGTTTTTAAATTAAAGTTATTCTATCATATTGCTCGGTGCTCGAATAAACAGCACCGTTCATCATCATGATTGAAGAGTTGAACGAAGAGTTTGGTCTCCACTTTTGTAATAAGAACAACTAAGCTGTGAAACGCATTGCCAGAGTGGGTTTTTGTCGAAGGTTCGAACCTTGGGGTTACGAGGTACACTGTGCTTGTTTCATTTAGAGAAGACCACATCATTTACATCCACTATTATCGGCATCATCGCAATCGTATTATTAAATGGGTTAAAAATCGTAAACGGTAAGTTTTACAAAAAAAAAGTTTACTAGCAACAAAAGATGCAAAATTTTATTTTCTACAATTATTGTCAAAATATATAGTTTCCAAAATATCGGCTAAAACAGTTTTTTTTTTCAATTGGCGTTTGAAGCTCTACCTGGATCTGTGAGTACCAGTATGTGATCTTTACCTCATAGAAAAAAAATTGGTTTAGAAATTTAGTGCAAAGTTGACCAAAAAACTTATTTTTACTGGCCCTTCATTACGTTACAGCACAATTTTTTTAAATTTTTGACGAACTTGTGAATTATTAGGAAACATTTTAAAAAGATGCATGAAATTGGAAAAGCCGTTCTCAAGTTATAGTGTGACCAAAAAAAGAAAAGGTTGAGTTTTGCATACCTACGAGTATAGATAAATTTTATATTTCTTCGTTTATATAGCAACAAAACTCTTATCATAAACAAACAAACATAAACAAATCAGCAAACACGAACAAAAATGAGTTTAAATTACATAGTCTAATATTTTAATGTTATTTCTGCACTGTGGCACCGATTTCGCGGTCGGTGACGGTCGCGAGAACAAGACAGCGTTAAATGCCTAATTTGACAGAACTACCTTGCCTTAAATAAAAAATGAGTCGACATGCCTATTACCCATTGAGCAATGAAGTCTACTGATAATCAATACAAGCAATACACCAATAATTTTTCCTATCTCCTGCTCGACAATGTCCAATTATATGTCATGAAGCGTCAAAACAAAGCAAGTGATTGTGACCTTTCAAAATGCAGAGGTAAATAATCTTGAGAAGATATAAAGATTAAAATGATTAGAAATTAGAACGTTGAAATTCGTATACAAAATATTACCCATGATCATTGTAAAAAGACTTTATTAAAAACTAGAACTTTTATCTCCAAATATCGAACTGGCCACCACAAAAACAAAACACAAATAAGAAAATAAAAATAAAATGTCTTCAAGCGATAGTGAATTGATCCCGGAGTTCATCAAATTGCACGCTTTAGGGTAATAATTTACATACTTCCGAAAAAACGAAAGATAAATAAATAGTCCTTTCTTTTAATTGCCTCGCACAAGATACGAAAAGTAGAGTAGGTATCTCTGAAGTAAAGCACTGTACCATTGTAATATGATCACTTTGGATTCATGTATCTTTTGGACAATGTTTTTGGTTTGTACCCGAAAAATTCATCAATTGCCATCCATTTCATTATTGTGTTATTATAATTTATTTATTTTTAGCCTTTTTGAAATATTGTACTAGTACTATGTATAATTGTATGTAGGTATATTTATCTTATTATAAAATTATCTAAAAAGTTGAATAATAAATAGCATACAAAGTATTTATTTAGTTTTTACTTGTAGTGGTCATATTATTATGATTTTCTTGAGACATATTTACTCTAGATATAAGCCTTTGTTTTTAGATTTAGATTTAGTTGTTCTTTAATTCTAATCTCACTTGAAATGTTATCTGTAACTTCCTCAAAGTTACTCTGTTTAGAGGAGAGCCTGAAACCCACGACACAGGATAACCTAGTGTGGGTTTCAGTGAACACCTTGAAGCTGAAATTGTATTTTTCTTCTGTCTTTACTGATGACGTCCTGGTGTAATTAGATAGGAATGTAAGTTTACTATTAACAAACTATTAATTAATAACTGTCTTGTGTCATGGGCGGCTTGGATCCCTCGCTTCCACAGGACTCTACAACTCTAGTAGACTCGAGTCCCTCGCTGCGCTCAGGATCCAATATGACGCCCATGACACAAGACAGTAGACTTTGCTCCCTTAGTGAATAATCTACTATTGAATTGAAGTCAGATTTTTGTTTCTTCGAAACACGACTAATGTAAATTACTAAGATTGTGTACATCTACTTTATTCTCTTTTTAAATAACATATATATATAAATGTTATGTTGGTTTGTGTACGCTTCAAAAACTCAAAATGTACCGATCGGGCTGACATTTTAGAATGATATATAATCCGCATCAAGGATTATTTTTATCTAACTTTGGCATCACAATGAGCCACAGCGAAGCGTGGCAGGGTACAGCTAGTAACATATAAAAAGTGGTTTCCTGAAACTCTAAGAACAAAAATATCTCAAACTTCCGAATAGACTCAATAATTTTTACTACACTTTTTGCTGTATTGACGTGGACATCAGACGGACCGTATCGCGATGCTCAGTTTCCGAAGCAAAAAAACGGAAATTATGCTCAATTAGTGCTCAAATTGCTGTTAAAATGTTCAATTACTTATGGTTATAGCAGATTGGAGGAGAGGTTTTTAAAAATATATAAAAAAAAGCTAATTTGCCTGTTTGTCTACTGCGTCGTAAGCCAGTGTCCTTGGAGTCATTCTTTTGAGATCCTGTTCCAAAAACAGGGGGTTAACACAAACATAGTTTTCTAAACAATTATACATTTTTGGGCATGTAGCGTCGAATCAAGAAAATACACAAATAAATCACGAATCTCCAAAAAGTGACATCGTTTCACGGATGTTTCAAAGATTCCAACGAATTAGCTCCACTTTCATTATAAAAATTGAATGCATTCCTTCAGTGGGTTCTTGATAGATATGTCGCATCTAACTAACTAAATCAGCTGTTCAAATAACAGCCTAGTTTACCAAACATCTCCTTTTAAATAGCCAGATTATAATAGTCTGAATGGTATCCAGCCTTTTTCAGCCAGCCCCAGTTTATGTGGTCCTTCACTGTGCATACTCCACATTAAAGTTTTGTTTGGCGAACTTCAGTACATACTGCTTACGCCGAAAGCAGTCTGCGCTTTTCCTCTCCTTAGTTCCCGAGCGACACAAGGCTAGTTTTTTCAGCTAGGATAATTATAGATAGATCGTAGGATAGCTTGTGCTTTCCTTGGGACATTGCCGTAATAGGCATGTCTGTGCCGACTGCCGATGCCCGAGCGGAGGTACCTACTGACTAATTTACCTAGGACTTGATCATTTTATCTGACTTTTATTATTATTTTTGTTTACTTGTAATTTAGTTGTTCATTTCTGACATTTGAAATTGTAATTTTTGACATGTTTCGCTGCCCTGACTTTTGATTTATGACTGAAAAATCATGATGATTGATAATGTTATTATGGTGTACTATCTATTGTAATCGTATACAGGCGCGGTCCCAGCTTCGAATTTTGGAGAGGGTCAGATTCATCAAATCACCAGTAGTAATAATACAAATAATACAAATAATACTTTAAAATAAAACACAATTTTACCCGCGTAGTTCTTCCCGTTCTAGTTGTTTTCCTGCGTTAAATAATAGTCTATGTACTATTACATATTTTTAATTTTCTTAGATTTTTAGTTTAACTTATACGATTTGGGGGGGGTCATGTCCCCTGTGACCCCTGTGACACCATTTCTTGCGGGAGGGGAAAGTTGCACACTAGCGCAAAGCCGCACTATTACATACAAAACATGCCTGTACCGATCCATTGCCGATCATACTCACACAGCCAAATCACTAGAGTTGCTGCGAATAGTGTTTATAGCGAATAGTCGAATACCGATTAATTCACTTTGGCGAATAGTCGAATAACTCGACATTACTATTCGACATAAAAAAAACATTAAACACATTAAAAATATTTCTAATTTCTTCTAAGGTTGTGAGAAAAGAAAACAATAAAGTTAAAAAAATCTGTTTCATGTTATACATACCTAGATATATGTAGTAAATTTAATTTTCAATTTTAAAACGCTGGCTACCCTTTTCTTGTACAAGTCTTTCTCTTTAGTTTACTAATAAATATGATAGGTACATTCACATATTACAGATAATAATTGATATTGTGTATTGTTTTATTAAGGAAAATAATTAAACAAATGATTATTTTTAACTCTTTAGTTATGTTGTTCGTTAAAAGTTTATTTTCGACGACTATTCGCCGAATGCTGAATAATACTAGCTATTATTCGGTATTCGACGAATTTCAAAAAAATTACGAGTAATGCCGAATACCGAATAATAGCGAGTATTCGCGGCAACTCTACAAATCACTAACACATAAAAAATAAAGCACCATTCATAAATCTAGCCCCGCCCTCAGCCACAGTATATTATCAAACTCCATGGTCCACGCGGACTTGTACTTTGACAGAGGGGAAGCGCGGTGTATGCCTTCTCCCTTCCGTGTTGCTCGCTGTGTCAGACCCTTCAATCTATGACAGTTGGCGTGAGCAACATTTGTAGGAAGTCAAATGGTCGCTTTTATGGTTTCAAGATTGCTTTGATACGAGGTGCCCTGGCAGTTCAAGGTGGCTTTTTGTACAATGTTATTTTTGTACCTGTGATAAAATCTCTTCCTTTATACGTATCCTTGGTAGAGTGTGAGATTTGTGACGTATGTATTTCAAAACGAAGACAACGGTAGACGCGTCGAGTCATAATCCCTAAAAAAAAATAGCAGTCATAGGAACTGCCGATAGAATTGAAAACTTATAACTCGGAATTTGATGGATTACTTTGGAAACTACGCGGGTGAAACCGGAAGACGTGGTCATGGTATCTGGCCCACGCATTTCTAGATGGGCATACTCAATACTCAATCAATACTCAATCATTTATTGCTTCATTATGTTACAGTAATAAATAAGTACATTTAAAACATGTGTAATGTAGTGGTAGGAATCTTGGCAGAGTCCGCCTGGGGAAGTACCACACCTTTGCCAGTTATTCTACCGCCAAGCAGTAATGTGCAAACATTACTGTGTTCCGGTTTGAAGGGGAATGTTTCCAGAAAAATTACAGGGCTTAGAGATATAAGATCTTAGATCTCTGGGTGACGAGCGCAGTGCAGTGCTAGGTAATGATTTGGACTCTTCATGTTCCAATAGATGCATGTCACTGTGCTGTTATGTGTCAGACATGTTGCTTACCATCAGGCACATGTCCTGATCGTCTCGTCACTCTTTATTTAAAAAAAAAAATTGTACAAAATTAGTCGTACGTAAAACACAACGTACCCCAACCGGGCAGTGCAATTTAAGTGTCATTTTGGAGCAAAGCGTTTCATTTCACAGTCAAATAGGTACTTGGTTTTTAGCATGCTAGATGCATGGCTAGATTTTTGTTAGCAAAGGGTGACGAGACGAGCAGCGCCTGATGGTAAGCAACATGCCTAGCCAAAAAAACGTGGCCAATGGAAATACTGACGTATTTCTAGATGGCCAATGGCTATGGTCCTTATTTACAAAACTAAAATACAATGAGAACTACACTACACTAAAAACGTACCTAACTAACTACTTACACTAAGCACACCTGAATCATCCAAAGACCACTGTAGGTCTACAGATAATCAAGATGTTCTAGCCCACTACCAATCGGAAGCGTACCCAGCATGCTGGCGGCATTACCACGCTGAATGGCAATGCTTATGCGTTGGGCCAAATAAACGCCAGCATTTTGGTCACGCGTCGCGTCGACTAAGCGCTCGGATAGGCTTTTGAAAATGAGGTGAGTTCCCGGGCCCTCACGGTCCCAATGTGGCTCCCCAAAGGGCTCAAATATGTAACCACTTCCGAGGGTTGCATATTTGCGCCGTTGGAGTCGCTCAGCTGAATTAGCCGCTGCACCGGCCCTGCTATGTGTCTCTGGAAGATGTGATGGTGCCAGAGTATCGACGCAAGTTGCGTCCCTAGTATGAACTTCCAAGGCACAGCAGTCATGCTGTCAGGTCTTTTTGCCATCGTCACGCGCAAGACCACTCGGTTCGAGTATGGCTGGGACATTGGCGGGGAAAAAGCCCGGCGTATGATGTCGTTCAGGCTGGCGTGGTGGCCAATACTATGGTCCCGATTTTACCCGCAAATTACTTATCATTACCGAGCGTGACGCTAGAATTCAATTCACAGCCCACGAAAACTGTCTGTGGCGCGCCTAAAGAAGTTTTCACTTCAATAACGTAGAATATAATTATTATAATAATATAATATATGTATCTTTATCTCTATATATAAAAATGTTATGTTGGTTTGTGTACGCTTCAAAAACTCAAAAAGTGCTGCACCGATCGAGCTGAAATTTTACAATGATATATAATCCGCATCAAGGATTGTTTTATCTAATTTTTACATCACTATGTGCCATAGCGAAGCGTGGCAGGGTACAGCTAGTTATACAAATAAATGAATGGCATAGCAGTGTAGCGTTGGAGCGGCGGCGGAGTAGCGGAGCGCTACGTTGGACGACTTTTGGTTGTGTGAAATTTTGTGACTTCGATTCATCGACATGGGTAATAGCAATATGTATGTGTAGTTGTACCTACAGGTGAAGGATATCATATCCTAAAAATAAATTTTCGAGCCCATTTGCCGGCAACTAGCCCACATTGTACCAGCGTGGTGGATTATGGTTCGACTCTTTCCTTGGCAGAAAGGTCTCGAGTCCCACCTAAAAAGACGAAGAAGAAGTAAGCTTCTGGCGAAATCAGCGAAAAATAAAACATTTTTGTTATGGCGAGGCCGAGCTGTTCTCGACTTACCACTATCTACCGCGACATGCGCTTAGCTACTCAATAGGCAATGACACTCTTGTGCGTAAAAGACTTCAAAGTCTTGATCATCGCCGCGAAATCGCTAGCTTATCGGTTTTTTTATCGGATACACTTCGGAGAGTGTGCAACTGATCTGCATGATCTATTACCACCTTGCCCTTTCTTCTATCGGACTTCTCGTTCCACAAAAGGGCGACATCGTTTCATGGTTGATGTTCCAAAAACGCGAACGAAGAGATTTGACTCCACGTTTGTGATAAGAACGTCTAGGTTGTGGAATGCGTTGCCTGAGTGGGTTTTCCCTGATGGTTACAATCTTGGTGTCTTCAAATCGAGAGTGAATCGGTTTCTTCTAGGTAAGCACGCTCCATCGTAGATCTCATCATCGCTTAACATCAGGCGAGATGGTGGTCAAGTGCGAACCTATTATAGTTAAAAAAAAAAACTACTGCGGTCATTTTGTCGTTTCTTTTCCCGGAATCGAACCGACTAGTAAGTACTTTTGGAGCAATCCGCGTAATAAGCAAAATTTTTAAACATTTAGAGGGTTGTTTATACTTACACGTAGATAGACTGGCCTCGTGGCTTAGTGGGTAGTGACTCTGCCTGCGAAGCCGAGGGTCGTGGGTTCGATTCCCACCGAGTGCAAATATTTGTGTGATGAATTTAAATGTTTGTACTGTGTCTGGGTGTTTCTATTTATAATAAGTATGTATTTAGAGCTATATAAGTATTATATCAGCTATCTGGCCACCATAGTACAAGCTTTGCTTAGTTTGGGGTCAGACGGTGTTGTGTGTGAATTGTCCACCAATATTTATTTTATTTTGTTTTTATAGATAGATAGATACTCTTTATTGTTCAAAACAAAAAAAAAACATATTTACAGACAAAGAAAAACAATAACAGCTAATGCTACCAACAGGCGGCCTATTAGAACATGAAGAGTCCGAACCATTACCTAGCACTGCACTGCGCTCATCACCCAGAGATCTAAGATGTTATATCTCGAAGCCCTGTAATCTCTCTGGAAATATTGCCCTTCAAACCGGAACACAGTAGTGTTTGCACATTACTACTTGGCAGTAGAATAATTGCCAAAAGTGTGGTACTTCCCCAGGCGGACTCTGCTAGGAGTCCTACCACTACAAAATATACTAATACATATAGGTAGGTATGTAAAAATATTATTGATACTTGCGTAGGTCAAAATGTGAGCAAAAACGCAGACAATAAGAACGAGTACTCGCATACGTAGGTATTATAATTCTAACTACTGTTTTTTGCACTTTACTTTTTTGTAATTCTCACTTGAGGTTTTCAACGACAGTCACGATAATTCACTTATTTGGTGAAATAGAGGAACTAAGCGATAGCCAGTGACCATGATCCCGAGTTTACCCGAAGATTTCTTATCACTCCCGAGCGTGACGCTAGAATACAATTCATAGCCCACGAAAAATCTGTATGTGACGCGCCAAAAAGTGTTCAGTTCCAACACTTTTAAAAAAAAACCTATATTCAGGAAAACTATTCATTAAAAAAACTATTCACACAAAACTTTTTCTTAAAAAAGAATACTTAAAATTAATTTATTAAAACAACTAAAATTTTTATACAGAATAGCGATAGAGGCTCCACCACTTATTGCTGCTTGCCATTTATTGAGAGTCACCATTACAATACAATAATTAGTACATAAATATTAAAATAGGCCTTATGACCGAGGGGTTAAAGGTCAAGAGATAATTAAAATTTCTATTGATTCAGTTCAGGATTTTCCTGTGTGGATATTTTTTCTCGTAATCCATGGAGTGACGTCAATAGTTATGTATATATAAAAAAATATGGACAGTAATGGAATTTTGTTTTGAAGTGAATATTACTCACCACGATTTATTAGAATCTAGCTATTGCTTGCGATTTTGTCTGCGTAAAATTTAAGATATGGTCTGTGTGGAAATGCTTTATCAAAATGTCGCGTCGCTTTCAACTCAATTTGTTGAGTTGTTCTGATGTTACAATCCATTACAGTTCTTTATGAAACTTAGCATTTTTAGAGTTCCGTGGCTAAATGGCAAAATACGGGACCCTTATAGATTCGTCATGTCTGTCTGTCTGTCCGTCCGTCCGTATGCGTCACAGCCACTTTTCTCCGAAACTATAAAACCATTGAAATTTGGTAAGTAGATGTAATCTGTGAACCGCATTAAGATTTTGATACAAAAAAATAGAAAAAAAACAAAATTATTTAAAATAAAATTATTAAAAAAAACAAAAAATAGAATAAAAACAAAATAGAAATGAAACTTAAAAAAAAAAATTATCAATACCTTGCGTGTGGGGTATCTATGGATATGGATAGGTCATCAAAAATTATATTGAGGTTTCTAACATATTTTTTTTCTAAACTGAATAGTTTGCGCGAGGGACTTACAAAGTGGTAAAAAGTGTCCCCCCCTGTAACTTCTAAAATAAGAGAATGACAAAAATAAAAAAAGTGTGGAATGTACGTTACCATGTAAACTATCAACGAAAATTGGTTTGAATGATATCTAGTAAGTAATATTTTAATCTATACTAATATTATAAAGAGGAAAGATTTGTTTGTTTGTTTATTTGTAATGAATAGGCTCCGAAACTACTGGACCGATTTCAAAAATTCTTTCACCTTTGGAAAGCTACATTATCCCCGAGTAACATAGGCTATATTATATTTTAAAAAAAATTAGGAATCTTTACTAAAACTCCAATAATGTAAAATAAGGTGTAAAAAAAAGACCTGAAAAATTCCTTACGTCGCGTGCGCTGCGAAAACTATTGATGATAGAACAAAATCATTTACTACGACTTTGCAGAACTCATCATTATCTACAAAAAGTGTCGCGACAGCATATGTCTAAATATTATAGTTATGTCACAGTAAACAGTTTTTTATTCTAAAATATTAATTTATACATGCCGCCTCTTGAAAAGGCTCTTCATTTGTACCTTGGTATTAATCCTTATCAAAATAATTTTTTTCAATTTTTTAAATTTCAAAAAGGCTTTATTACCTTTTTATAACTATTTGAATTTATCAATTCGGACATTTCATTCGGAAGATATTACGAGTTTAAAAATGCAAGTATTAGAAAAAAGTCGCGTGGTTGTCGCTCACCGCGCTCAGCTAGCCAGCATGCGATGTAGGCTCCATGTAAGCGTCACTGGGGTACGGGGGGGGGAGTCAATGTAATAAAATAAAGAGCCGCGCGGCTCACTCGCGCGATCGGCTCCCTACGCAGCGGTCGTGTGCGTGATCGTATGATTTTAGCTTGAAAAAATGTTGAATTCGTTTCGTAGGTAAATAAGTACCTATATGGTAATAAATATTATATTTTAATGTAACTATTCAAACTGCTTATAGTAGTATTTTATGGGTATTCCTGTTCAAAATTTCAGCAAAAATTTAGTAAAAGGTAGTTTTCTAAGCCCATATTTTTAATTTTCTTTCAATAAGTACCTACTACTTACCTGATAATAAATATTATATTTTAATTATTCAAACAGCTTAGTACTTCATATACTTAGTTCAATAAGCAAAATTTAGTAAAAGCCTGTTTAATTATTTATTTCCTTCTATTTTCATTTTATAATGCACAAAAATGCCAAAAAGATCAAGATCTCAACTTTCTAAACATAGTTCCCAGGCGAGGGCAATCAAAATACGGCGTAATGAGGAATCTTCATCAGAAACTGAAAATCGCCTTGCAAGTCGGAGAGAATACGCGTCGCAATCGCGTGCTAGAGAGTCAAGTATCGAGCGTTCGCAGTGGCTTGCTGAACAAAATTTTATCACTGGCCCAGCAGCTGGTCAACTAGCTCATATACCGAGGATACCGATGATTCCAACTGATCTGCCAATCCCTTTAAACGACTTCAGTTTCCGGTGAAATCATCTTTCGCGTTAACTATTAACAAGTCCCAGGGCCAAACCTTCGAATTATTAGGGATCGACCTACGAAAAGAATGTTTCACTCATGGCCAAATGTATGTTGGCCTATCACGTGTCGGAGCTCCTGAAAATCAATTTATTTTGCTGCCACAAAATAAAACTACTTCAAATATCGTTTACAGGGAAGCTCTGACTCACTAAAACTAATGGCTTTTGTTTTGTAAATAATATTATATATGTATAAAATTTTAAAATAAAAAAATACAAAAAAACATTAATAAAAAAAAATCATAAAAAAAATTCAAACTTCCTTTATAATTTTACTTTTTTTTTGAAACCCGATACAAAAAAAGGGTGTATGTTTGCGTGTATGTACCCGTGCGAAGCCGGGGCGGGCCGCTAGTACGTCATAAATTGACTATTGTTAAAACACTGATTAAAGTAACAACGAAGTACAAGAACTTTTGTATTATGTTACTTGCTGCTACGGAAGCCTTCATGGGCGAGCCCGACTCGCACTTGACCACTTTTATTTCGACATAATAATAATTATAGTCTTTGTGTCAATTTAGACTCTACGCCATCTGTGTTTCAAACGTCAATCTCATGTGTTGTGTCATTCTGACATGATAGCTAATATTTGTATCTTTAGGACCCATGCATTTTTCTGGGATGCTAAGTAGTATTGTAAATAAATATATCCCATGTATCTTATATTATCTTATACCTTTAAACGAGCAATTCTTGTAGGTAGGTATATATATAATCTGAATCTCGGAAACGGCTCGAACGATTTTCATGAAATTATGTATACAGGGGGTTTCGGGTACGATAAATGGATCTAGCTAGGTTTTATTTAAAAAAAAATGGGATTTTATGCGCGTTTTTAGACAATGAAAAAACTCCTACAATGTCATTAGAATACGATAACTTATTTCGCCACTGTTCTATAAGTGTAAATGGCTCAGACGGAATATGCTCGCCCTCGGAGTCAACGGCCCCTGTTCGAATCCTGATGGTTACACTCGGGTTTTGTTTTTTGTTCTTTTTTTTCTGAGAAAATCTTTAGAGCCCTTAATAAACGCATTTAAACCGAGCAATCTCGGTCAACCAGATACTATATAATATATACATATATATATATGCCATGTAGGTAAGCTATTCCCATCAATATCCGTTGAGCCATTCCACCATGATTGAGCGAAACAAACATCCAAATTTTAATTAAAGATTGTTCATACGAGCAGGACATTTACCTGATGGTAAGCAACAAGCCTGCAAAATAACAGCACAGTGACACGCAGCTATTGGAACATGAAGAGTTCAAATCATTAGATACCTAGCTCTGCGCTCGTCACCCAGAGATTTAAGATGTTATATCACTAAGCTCGATAATTTCTCTAAAAACATTGCCCTTCAAACCGGAACACAGTAGTCCTTGCACATTACTGCTTGGCAGTGGAATGACTAGGTTTATACTAATATAATACTAATATGTATTATGAATACAAAAGTTTTGGTGTTTGAGTGTTTCGATGTTTGAATGTTTGTAACACAATGATGTAATTCCAGTCTATAAGTTGCTACTTTTAAGCCCAGGAAAATGTCGAGAATTGGAATTGTACAGATAACCGTGGGGCACTGCTATTGATAGGTTTATATAGGTGAGTAAAGCCGCAAGACACACTAGTCTTAGTCAGAATCTAGACTTAACTATCTAATACTTCAATTAAAACATTTTTGTAATTCATGTTTTGCGATTAATTGTATAAATTTATCTTTTGATTGGTATAAATTAATTTGTCACGTTTATTGACCACGATACTTTGTTAGTACTTAGTTTATCTAAGGTTTACACTTGACCGCCATCTCGCCTGATGTTAAGCGACGATGCGGCCTACATTGGAGCGTGCTTACCTAGAAGAAACCGATTCACTTTCGATTTGAAGACACAAAGATTGTAACTATCGGGAAAATTCACTCAGGCAACGCATTTCACAGTGAAATTTTTGTTATATCACCTTAAATAGAGAATAAGTAAATAGATCAGGGTTTTCCGTACGGTTCCTTTGTACCAATCGTAAGCAGATGACGTGCATACCTGCTGTGACAACAGAGGGATGTGCCGCGACAAAAGTATGACACTTCCGCAAGAGTGACAAGGCAAGAGCGATCAGACCCGTGCTTTCGGTGTAAAGCGTTTGTTCCAACTCTAAACGTAGTGTATCTTATACCTTTAAACGAGCATTTCTTGTAGGTATATAGGTATATATATATAGAATATGAATCTCGGAAACGGCTCGAACGATTTTCATGAAATTATGTATACAGGGGGACGATATTTCGGGGACGATAAATCGATCTAGTTAGGCTTTATATTTTAAAAACATCATTTTATGCGCATTTTTAGACAATGAAAAACTCCTACAATGTCATTAGAATACGATAACTTATTTCGCCACTGCTTTTTAAGTCTAAATGGCTCAGATGGAATATTCTCGCCCTTGGAGTCAACAGGTCCCGGTTCGAATCCTGATGGTTACACTCGGGTCTTTTCTTTTTGTTTTTTTTTCTGAGAAAATCTTTTACTTAGAGCCCTTTATAAACGCATTTAAACCGAGCAGAGCTCGGTCAACCAGGTACTGTTAAATCTTTGTATATTACCGTGTCGATGACGCAAAACCATAGGATTTTTTCTACTATAAAGTTTTTGAAGTTTTCGCTTTGGAAAAAATTGGTAGTCATAGGAACTGCCGATAGAAGTGAAAACTGACTCAGAATTTGATAAATAATACTTTGGAAACTACGCAAGTGATACCGGAGAACGTGGTCATGACCATGGGTATCTAGATCATCCGAGTTCACCCGAACATTTCTTTCATTTACGAATGAGACGCTTGAGCTTAATTCACAGCCCACAGAAAATCTATATGTGATGCGCCAAAAGAACTTTTTTTTTTTAAATAAATGGTGACGAGACGATCCGGACATGTGCCTGATGGTAAGCAACATGCCTGACACATAACAGCACAGCGACACGCAGCTATTGGAACATGAAGAGTCCAAATCATTACCTAGCACTGCACTGTGCTCGTCACCCAGAGATCTAAGATCTTATATCTCTAAGCCCTGTAATTTCTCTGGATTTTAACAAGATTTTGCCCTTCAAACCGGAAAGTCAAAAGTCAAACTACTATTCATAAATGTACAATTTACACATCACTTAAATATTCGGACATTACTGTTAGGCGCTAGAATAACCGTCAAAGGAATAGTACTTCCATACGAGGCATCTGCTACTACTAAAATCGCTTGAAATCATCTTATTAGAAATATGAAAACATATAAAGTTAAAAAAATATATAATAAATAGTCCCATAAAAACTTATTCCTTTTTGGAAACTTTTCCCTTCAACAATATTCATGGTCTAATCGTTAAACTAGAATCAAGTAATACTTTAATCCTAGCCATGAATATTGATGATACTAGTTTATGGCCGACCCAGGGCCGTCCATCATGCCCTACTTTTAGAAATAGCCTATGGAGGTATTCAAAAACACATAAAATTATGTCGGTTCATTAATAATTATGCAGTAGGCAACAGGATTTTGTTGTAATTTTCAATGTCAATTGACATAAATTATTATTACAAAATTGACAAGATCGAATTTAAATCTCGGGTCGCGGGTTCTGTACACTTTTTTGAAATAATATCTAATGTACGAATACTGTCTGATCAGATACCTATAGTTTTTAAACGTTACCTATTAAAACCTATAGGTTTCAATTCATATTATATTTATATTTGTTGATGATATATACCTACACAATTACAGATGTATAATTATAATTTTATGACATGTAACAACACCGTTATGAATAAAGAACTATGAACTATTGTACGTGACATAGGATAATGAGTCTAATACCATCTTGCGCTTTTTTCTATTGGAGTGCTCGTAGCTTGAAAAAGCGACACCGTTTCAGGATTGATTTAGGGACCAAAGACACGAACGAAGAGGATTGACTCCACTTTTGTGGTAAGGATGTCTAGGCTGTGGAATGCGTTACCTGAGTGAGCTTTTCCCGATGGTTACAACCTTTGTGTCTTCAAATCGAGAGTGAATCGGTTTCTTATAGGTAAACACAATCGTTATATCAGCTATCTGGCCGCCATAGTACAAGCTTTGCTTAGTTCCTTGCGAGGTGGTGATATGAAAATGGTTCAGATCCAGATTGTAGTTGTAGTACTCCTATCAGAGTCCACCTGGGGAAGTACCACACCTTTGCCAGTTATTCTACCGCTAAGCAGTATTGTGAAAACATTACTGTGTTCCGGCTTGAAGGGCAATGTATCCAGAAAAATTACAGGGCTCAGAAATATAACATCTTATATCTTTGGGTGATGAGCGCAGTGCAGTGGTAATGATTTGGACTCTTCATGTTCCAATAGCTGCGTGTCACTGTGCTGTTATGTGGCAGGCATTTTGTTTACCATCAAGCACATGTCCTGCTCGTCTCGTCACTCTTTAGTTAAAAAAAAAGATCAAAATCAAATCAATCAAATCAAAAGATCCCTAAAATAATTATTCTGTCATATCATTCTTCCGGTTTATTAATCGAAGAATTAATACTATTAATGCAAATCAACAAATTAAAAATGCCTATTTATATATGTAAACCAAAAAAAAACATGAATGGTTATTTTAAGTAATATTATTATATACAGTATACAGCTATACAGTATTTTATAGTCCAATACAAAATAGGTCAATTCGTTATATCTATAAAAAATAAATTACTAACGGCCAGTTCCGACTTCCCTCGGATATTGACATATAAAAATAATTCGTTACAATAAAAACTATGCTATTTCTCAAGTCGAATGAAACTGCACATGGTGTGCAAATTTGATTAAAATCGCAATTTCTTCAGGCTTCTCATGACCACGGCGCCGGCGGTTGTAACGCTGCCGAAACATCGAGGGAAGTTAATAATAATTTTAGTTCGTGATTAAGTCCTGTTTAATACAAATAATATCTATATTAATAATTTCGTCAAGGGGTTCCGTAGACTTGATCGAAACCTTATATGAATAACAAAACATTAACAAATATTGATTTTGAGTCGACAACATATGTCCACAAAATTCGGATTAAGGAGAATTTCGTTAAATTCTGACGGCACTGACAAACAAACAGTTGTCGCCATCTTTGGTGTGAAGCACGTTTCAGTCCATCAATAAACACGTTGCGTGCGTGCGTCACAAAAAACTGTGACTTATGTGACTACGTAAAACGAAACGTTTTGTCGCCGGACCGGAATTTTATTAGTAGGTACTTATATTTCGTATCAGCATTGCATCCGTGCGAAGCCGAGGCGTGTCGCTAGTATTGATTAAAATCGGTTAAGTAACTTGGAAGTCCATCGCGGACAAACTACGTGACTCGTAATTTATAAATACATAACTAAATTGGTTCAATCTTACCTACGAGTACCTATAATGAAAACTACACCACATACCTAACTAACTACTTACACTAAGCATCTGAATTATCCATAGACCAATGAAGGTCTAAACATAATCAAGATGATCAAGCCCACTACCAGTCAGAAGCGTGTCAAGCATGCTGGTGGCATTACCACGCTGTATGGCAATGCTCTTGCGTTGGTCCAAATAAACACCAGCAGTTTAGTCACGGTTTATATGTTTGGTTTACGGACTTATAAATATGTATTAACTAGTGACCCGCCCCGGCTTCGCACGGGTGGAATGCTTATACTAAAAATACGAATAAAAATAGTTATTGTAGGTTATCCCTAAGACAGACATATACCATTATTGACTTTTTTGTAGACCTTTTTAAGAGGTACAATACTGCCGTACATTATTTTGATCCATCTCGTAGGATCTAGCCAGCGTTTCCAAAGTAAGCGCAAAAAAATGAAAATGAAAAAGAAAATGAAACTGTTTGGTAGTTTTACAGATCTAAGCATACATAGATGTTATAAACGCAAAAGTATGTGATTTTGTTTCTTACGCTTTCAAGCAAAACTGCTAAAGGGATTTGAATGACATTTGGTACATTTATAGGTAAAATGGTCTGATATGACACTTAAGTAGGTTTGTGTTTGTGTACACTAATTAGTCCGGCCGTTAGATATTTAAATATTATTGCATTCGTATTTTTTCTTTTGTTCCAGAAACAAAAAATGACGAAGATGCAGAACTTAAAAGTTTCGAGTGACGTCACGTCATAGTAGATGATTTTTATGTAGACGTGACGTCACAACCCACAACTACGGAAGTTTGAGGCTTTATATTTCTATATCGTTTTTTGATAATTTCATAAAACAAAAAAACGTTGCCAGTCATAGGAACTGCCGATAGAAGTGAAAACTTATAACTCAGAATTTAAAGCTTACTTTGGAAACTACGCGGGTGAAACCGGAGGGCGTAGAATTGGCGTCAAAATTTCTTGATGACCAATGGCTATGGTCCCGAGTTTACCCGAAGATTCCGTGACGCTAGAATTCAATTCACAAGCCACGAAAAACTTGTCTGTGGCGCGCCAAAAGATGTTTTTACTTAAAAAATTACGTGTCCCTAATAATACTATACTAATAACGTGTCTATAATGATAATAAAAATAACTTTATTGGAGGAAAAAACTCTATGTAAAACTATATATACAAATCTATGATGTACCTTACGGACTAATTAGTTTATTTTTGACATATACGTCCCCCCATTGTCGGGTCGCCGCTTCGAATCCCGTTTTGTACCTCGTGATTATTTCTTTGAAAGATGTTATTTAGGCAATCTAGTATTTTTAAGTAATGACATGTAACTCTTTAACTGGCAACATGACATTGAATATGTGCTTTATAATTGACATGACATGCCATTTGGAATATTAATTATTGTTTGCAAAGTTATACTTTGTATTATATGTGTACTATAGAATTTGTAGGTATTTTTATTAGGTATTTGACATTATGGTTTTTTCGGGTTTGTTTTATTTATATTTTTATTATTATGGTAAAAATGATGATTATTATTAACATAATTTTGGATGGTTCTTGTTTTTGATAGTTGATTTTATATCATGTAAGAATAATATTGTACTAATCAATTAAAATGTTCATTGTGCTTAGTCCAGCTTAACTCTCATTAGTGTAAGTCGTTGTTTATAACTGTACTGCTTTAAATAAATAAATAAATAAAAATTCGAGAATGTGCGTAACACCCACTCTACATATTAAGTAACCAACCGTATTAAAAATGTAATAAAAAAAAACTAAAAAATAATTCCGCATTTTTTCTCCAGGAAATATAATATACAGCACTTTAAAATTAAAGTACCAATTAAATATATTTTTACAAGCAAATAATGAAATGCTCTGCTAATTTTGATAATGATTGTGTAAAAGATTGTGTGTTTTTGTCGCACGTTTAAAATTCAATAAAAACTATAACGTAGCATTGTTTTTGTCAAGGTTAAGCGAAAATGGACTGTATGGCATGATAACATCGAAAACAATTCTAATATGCATAAGTATAAGTATAAAATACTGGCGAACCGCCCCGACTTCGCTCGTGTTACACATCGATACCTTAATTTGCAAAACGAATAACTAACTCCATAGTAGCATATTTCACAGGGTCATACTAAATCACCACTAAAATCTATTGCGTAACTGGTATTTTCATTATTTTAAGTGTTTATTAGTTATAAGAAACGCAATTTCCAAAGGGATGTTTGTTTTTTCTTTTAATGCTTAATTTTTTTTTATATTAAGTTTTTAGTGGACCCTGTGAAATTTGCTATTATGGAGTTATTCGTTTTGCAAATTAAGGTATCGATATCTGGTAGCATATAGCACTCAAACACTTAACATAAAGATCAATTTTATTAATATCGGTTCAGTAGTATTTGGGATTTACGCGTTAAAACGAAAACGCTCTGCAACTTTGTAATATTTAAGTATAAGTATAAATTATAGAAGCGGGCTTAAAAGTATCCCATTTTTATGTTCAGAGAAAGTTGCTCAGGTTATATGAAGCACAGATTCATATTCATCAGATGGATCGGCTAAGTATCAGCTGGAGGCTCTATCGATCGAGCTGAAATTTTAGAATTACATAAATTATAATCCGCGTCAAGGATTGTTATTGCCTATTTTTTGCATTACATTGTGCCACTGCGAAGCGTGGCAGGGTACAGCTAGTAATATATATAGGTACGTACAGTCGCACATCTTAATACAAAAAAAATAGAGAATAGTGGCTTACCGTTCTTCAACAGTCAAGTTAGCGAGCTCGGGTACCCAACACCAATGCTCCTCCGGCGCAATCGACATAAATATTTGCGAAAAATAAACAAATGCCACGAAAAACGCAAATGGTATCATCAATAAAAACAAAATCTTCTGATACAGCCCAAATTCTCCTATATATGGCAACAAATCGTCGAAATCGGACGCTTTCTTTCTCTTTTCGTCATTATTATTCGTAATATTTTCGGGTGCTCTACTGGCAACATCGGATCTGTCATTTTCGTAACCTTTATTGACGTAGCCTAGGTCTATATTTGACAGATTGTGATTGGACAGTTCGTTTGACATATTGTGGTTGTCTATGGTTGTGTTTTGGCGGGAATCGTCTCCTTGCTCGACGTAGGTAGTTCTTTCTTGTGGTGCCATTTTTCGCGTTATCTTTTGTGCATGCTATGTTAATCTGGTTTATCTGTAACAAAAAAAAATATAAATGAATAAACAAAATTAAATAAATGTGTGTAGAGATTTACTACGATAACATGGCCCGCCCCTCCAATTACTGTTTTAATGTGTGTAGTGACATCCTTATGAAAGAGTTTGTATGTAGTTGTAATTATTCGTCTGCAGTAGCAGTACGTACACATGCGTAGTGGTGCGTTGTATATCCTTTCACAAATACTTTCAAACGTTTTGAAATCTGGAGGGGCGGGTCATGTTATCGTAGTAAATCTATAAGTACCTACTTATGTACTTAAAACTTGTTCTCATTGTTTTTGGAGCTAAGAAGTCCAACTTAAACTATATAATTCTACTAATACCTATAAGTAATTATAATAGAATAGGCCCGTGAACAAAAAGACTAACTAATAAGATTCAGCATTATGCCATCACTTGTATGCTGTCCAACTAAGTGCGGAGTGTTGAAGAGGGGAGTTGCAACCCTGGATCATTCCTCCTTGTCGGATGATTTTTGTACGGCGTTACGGAATAATAGATTAGAAGAGGTATTACGGTAGGCACGGTTCCAGGAGGTTATCAATTCGGGTGTATGTTATTTTTTAAAGTGAAAACTTATTTAGGCGCGCCACAGACATATTTTTCGTGGACTGTGAATTGAATTCTAGCGTCACGCTTGGGAATGATAAGAAATCTCCGGGTATACTCGGGGCTATGGCCATTGGTCATCTTGAAATGTAGAAATGCGTCAGTGTTTCCCATTGGCTAACGCATTTCTAGATGACCATGCTCATACCCACGGCCTCTGGTTTCACGTTCCGTTTTCCGTAGTTTCCAAAGTGAGCTATCAAATTCTGAGTTTATAAGTCTTCACTTCTATCGGCAGTTTGTATGACTGCCATTTTTTTGTATGTGCGTATGGTACGCAATAGCGCTGCCAATTGTGAATCAATTTTAATGGGTCTTTTTTTGTTTGGTAGATCATAGTTCAGAGGTAGTCCCATACAAATTATATCGAAATCTGTCTAGCGGTTTTAGAAGTATGACAAAAAAACTAAAATTTGCGCTCACATATTTAGACGATATATTGATAGATTCCTATAGTTTTTTTTATGTAGGTACTTAATTTAACTTTAAATTGAAGTCAGTTTTTGTTTATTGAAGAAAATAGATAAAGCGTCAAAAGAAATATAACTTCGAAACGTAATTTTGCCAAATCACGCTATCCCTTGAACTTGAGTTGCATAAGTTTGAGTCTAGCCGCCATATATACGTGTAATACATATGTAACGTGGTCTGAGGCAGGCAAGGCCAAGTGTCGTAACGATTTACGGTAGAATGTCCGTTTAAACTGCGGTGAACATACTTTAGGAATAGAATAAATGTTGGAATAAGCTTCATTACGTAGTATAAAACAAAGTCACTTCCCGCTGTCTGTCTGTCCTTAGGGATCTATGTTTGCTTAGACCTTTAAAACTACCTGACGAATTTTTTATGTGTTTTTTTATCGATAGAGAGATTCAAGATGAAGGTATATGTTATGAATAATATGTATAGTGCGTGCATTAAGTGGTAGAGACACGCTAACAATTTTAAAGGTTTCTAATGTGATGTCATAAATAAACACATTTTTTGCGCTTACATTGTATTGCAAATGCTGGCTGAATCTTCCGAGATAGATCTAAATGATGTTCTTCAGTATTCATCTATTACTAGATTGTACATATTAAAAAGGTTATACTTATACGGTAAAATATTCCAAAAAGCTCTTGAATAAGCAATTTTACTTTTTATTTTATTTTTAGTTGAGAGTTTCGCTCTTTACTATTTTAAATCACGAATCCTAACATCTTCGACGCCTTTTTTGTAATATTAATCTAATGTAAAGTATAAAAGTTAATTAATATTTTTATTTGTACTTATACTAGCTGTACCCTGCCACGCTTCCCTAAAGACATAACATCTTAGATATCTGGGTGATGAGCACAGTGCAGTGCTAGGTACCTAATGATTTGGACTCTTCATGTTCCAATAGCTGCGTGTCACTGTGCTGTTATGTGGCAGGCATGTTGCTTATCATCAGGCACATGTCCTGCTCGTCTCGTCACTCTTTATTTAAAAAAAAAAACTACCGATTCGGAGCCGATCCGATGGTTCGAATCCCACGCGCACTACTATCTATTCGAAGCCATGTGCGTAATGCCACTTACTTAGGTACAAATGGTGCCGGAAAAATATCGTAAAAAAACAGGCACTGGAAAACCCGGAAACCGATAAAAAAGGAAAATGTTTCAATAATCTAATACATTTTTGTCCTTTAATTTCTCTGAAAAACATTGCCCTTCAGAACACAGTTCACAGTGCTGATTGCCGGGTTACTCACTACTTTTTAAGTAGCATATTTTTTTATTTTTTTTAATAAAGAGTGACGAGACGATCAGGACATGTGCCTGATGGTAAGCAACATGCCTGCCACATAACAGCACAGTGACACGCAGCGAAGAGTCCAAATCATTACCTAGCACTGCACTACGCTCGTCACCCAGAGATCTTATATCTCTAAGCCCTGTAATTTCTTAGCGTATATTCTATCTGTATTCCAAATTACGACCCGATTCATTCAGCCGTTTGTCCATGATGGATCAATAAACATGCAAACATAACTTTCGCATAATTTATTACATTAATAGGTACTTAAGTTATCCGGTGAAATCGGCCCTAAATAAACTCTAAGCGTAGTTCTTGGCATTGATCAATATTTATGTTCTAAGTAAACCTAGATTCAATCTTATCTTATACCTTTAAACGAGCAATTCTTGTAGTTATATACACATATATATATCAGATTCTATATATACATATATATATACAATATAGATAAACTAATACTAACTAGTGCCCTAGTGGCTTAGTTGGTAGTAGCTCTGCCTGCGAAGCCGAGGGTTGTGGGTTCGATCCCCCACCCAGTGCAAATATTTGTGTGATGAATTCAAATGTTTGCACTGTGTCTGGGTGTTTCTATGTATAATAAGTATGTATTTAAAACTATATAAGTATTATATCAGCTATCTGGCTGCCATCACACAAGCTTTGCTTAGTTTGGGGTCAGATGGTGTTGTGTGTGAATTGTCCACCAATATTTATTTATTTATTTATTTATTTAACTATAGATGAGCTAAAACAAAATATTGAAATACATTTCTTTTTTCATAACTCCCCCAATATGGGTATCATAAAAAACCCTCTGTAATTCTGTACACATCATTTCATATATACACATATATTATATATGTGTATATTTAGAATCTGAACCTCGTAAACGGCTCGAACGATTTTCATACATATATTTTTTATATATATTTGTATATATAGAATCTGAACCTCGGAAACGGCTCGAACGATTTTCATGAAATTATGTGTACAGAATTACAGAAATGTATTTCGCCATTTTGTTTTAGCGGCCATCTTGAATTTGAAATTTGTCATAGTGCATAGTATTGTACTAGTCGAGCCCTTTAATTTGATATCCATATTGAGGTAAGTTGTAAAGAAACATTTTGTCCACCATTTTGTGAAGGCGGCCATCTTGAATCGATATTAACCAAACATACCTATGAACATCCTCACGGAAATTAACCTTCAAATAAAACAAAACCGCATCTCAATCGGCCCATCCGTTTGAGCTCGGTTCCACAGACAGACACACATACACAGACAGACATCGACGAGAAACTTTATAACACCCCTTTTTTTGATCAGGGGTTAAAAATCAATATATGAAATTTAAAAAAACATGTCTTCGATGTTTGTTGCTTAATCAGGGATCGGGTTGAAATTTGTAAAACAGTTATTTTAATTATAGTTTGAAAAAACAAATAGAACGAACAAAACAACGACATTCAATAGTAAAGTTTAGGTTTAACACTGTGAGGCGGAGCTGGTATAATTTATTTAGAATAAATCTAATTGCTAATGCCTTGAGCACTCAGCTGGTATTTAGGTTAGCCGCTCGTAGGATGACTAACAATCAGGCTTTTTCAGACTTGATTGATAAATGGGAGAATAGTAGATTATGGTACAAGTGTGTTATGTTCGGTGATTACAGAGGCACCATTGAGACCCGAGCCGTTAGGTGAGGGTCTTAAAAGAGCTGAGGACGGTAATCATCAATACACACGTATAATATCAATCGACGTTTTTTTTTAACCGCCTTCAAAAAAGGAGGTTTCTCAATTCGACCGTATGTATGTTCTTTTTTTTATTTAATCTATATATTTTTCTTTTTTAGGGGCTTATGTCGCACAACGACAATGCCAGCCCCGTGAAAACACAATAATTTTCTACACCAACACACCTGTGAAAAAATAGTAATAGAATGTCGTTTTGTTCCATAAAACAAGATCTTTTTTCTATATAAAATTTTATAAGAACAAAACAATTCAAAAAAAAAATTAAACTAGATCTTCTATAGATTCTATTTATTTTTTAAGGATAAAACAATTCCACAAAAAAACTCTAACTCATTAGTGCAATGAAAAAGTCACTGTTTGATAACAGGTGTCTTTATATGCTTAATTACGATGAAATTAGAGCCACTTTATGAGCAAGTGTCTTGAAAAAATACATGTCATTTTGATTTTGACATATCCTGTATTAACTACAGCTAGGTGTGTTGCTATCAGACACATGTCCTGCTTGTGCCACCACTATTCTATATTATTGAAAAACTATTTGAAAAAATTGTAGGTGGCGTAGTTAATACAAGCTTTTTATATTTTTTAAATTACCCTTTTTTGCGTAAAAGAGTTTACATTAGTTTAAATATAAAAATAACAATACTCCATTAGTTAGGTATTTAGCAATTTTCATGCCATTACGGTATTCGACACTCAACAATACTATCGTAAAAATATACAATATCAGATTATTAAACCCATTATTTTATCAAAATATAAACCGACCAAGTACGACTCGGAAATTCAATACAAGGGTTCCGTACCGTCACAATCTAGGTATATCGAAATAAAATTTAATAATTTTTTTATGAGTTGTTTCATCATAATCATCGGTGGTAGGACTCAGCTTGCTCGGGGCAGTATCACACCTTTGGCAGTTATTCTACCGCCAAACAGTAAAGTGCAAACATCACTGTGTTCCGGTTTGAAGAGCAATTTTGCGCGTAGTAATGTGGTAACACTCATGCGCGGTCCGAGGGGGGGGGGGGGGGTCACGAGGACATGACCCCGCCCCAAAATCGTAAATTAAAACTCTAAAAAAAATATCTAATAGTACATAGACTATTTTTAACACAGGAAATCTTCATCATATAAATTACAAGTTCTTAATAAATTAACGAATTGTATAAAATATAGTTAAGCCAGAAGTAATCTATACTAATATTATAGCACATGACATGACACATGACAGCATGTGTCTAAGATTGCGTCATTGAATATCACAGATTACATACCTCTTGAATATAAAACCTTTGCTAATCAATTTTTCTAAATCTGTGTTGGTAATACTAATTTCCGACAGGTGGCGTAGCAGGTAGCTGAAGAGGTGTTTTGTTTGATAGCGATATTCTCAGGAATGATTGAACCAATTTCAGTCATTCTTTCACCGTTGTATATGTAAGGGATCCTGATGAGTACTATATAATGTACCACGGGCAACGCCGGGGCGGACATCTAGTATAATATAAAAAGAAAATTAAAAAATAATTTTGACAATTGCTACTGATGAAATAAATAAATAAATTACTATTAATATTATTAATATATTATGATTATTAATCTGTCTGTGGCGCGTCAAAGATCAAGATTGATTCAAACATTGTAGATCAAGTTATATTTGCTTAAACATACAGACCATGTCCTTAAATGAATGCAAACTTGTCCCAATGACAGCTGCATGACGTCATCCACAGCAAAAAAAAAACAGATAACAAAACATATCAAAAATAAAAAGTGAATAAGCGTGGTATTCACAGAAGTAGAGAGATGTGGTCGTTTACTTATTATAGGTCTTTTTATATAGGTATATTATATAATTTATTTAAGTTTATTTTATTTTCATTATTAAAAAATAGCTGGAACGGGAACTACGTGGCTAAAATCGTGGGGCGCTACTTGTCAAGTATTTTGTACTCGATTTATTGTATTGCTACTGGTGACCCTCCCTCAAAATCTGAGACTGCGTACTGGTGACTGGTGACCCCCTCCAAAATTCGAGGCTGGGACCGCGCTTGGTAACACTATGCTAGTGTTAGGTAGTGATCTGGACTCTTCATGTACCCATAGCTATGTGTCACTGTGCTGTTATGGGTAGGCATGCTTACCATCATCAAATTTTGCTTATCATGCCACTCTATTAAAAATTTGAGTGAAAAACATAGTTTGGTTTTTATGTACGGAACCCTAAAAATTGTTGTTTCATCAATATGATAAAAACAAATACAAATACAAAAATCTTTATTGCTGTTTGCAGGTAAGATAAGATGATACAAAACATTTAAATAGTTGACCCATACAAACTGGTCTCTTCTTCTAGAGGCATGCAATATGTCTGGCAACACAGTTTCCATTGGTCTGAATTTATACAATGATAATAATAGTCAGCTGATAAAGTCTTCTTCTTCTTTTTCATTTTTAACTTTTAATCGGTTGTATCATATATGTCATCTGATTCATCATGTATTAATTTCTGGCTTCTATCCCGTTGTGTTATGTTAGTGTGATATGTTTGATGAGTACAATTACGCCAACGTCTTGTGCTTCAGCAGGATAATGTTTTTTTTTTTTTTTTTTTTAACTTTTATGGGTTTACACTTGACCGCCATCTCGCCTGATGTTAAACGATGATGCGGCCTACGATGAAGCGTGTTTACCTAGAAGAAACCGATTCACTCTCGATTTGAAGACACAAAGATTATGGATTATTATGTTATGGACTTTGACTTTCAAAGTCGAAAGTATTAAGTAGTATTATAGTAAGTGTATACGTTTGTTGCCCAGTACCTACTTATCTCTGTAACGGCTGAATGAATTTTAATGAAACTAAACACGATATCTAGATTGTCAAATTTAACTATATTGTTAAGAAATAGTGGTCCGCCCCGGCATTGCCTGTGGTACAAATATAGACTACTCGTAGTCTATCTATATCTATCTATAGTATGTATATACTACTATTACAAACCTGAAGAGTTTTGTTTGAACTCGCTAATCTCAGAAACTACTAGGCCGGTTTCAATAATTATGTAACTTTTGCATATGTACATGGTCCCTGAGTGCAATGGGCTATATAATTAATCTGTACCACGGGCGAAGCCGGGTCGGAAAGCTAGTTTACAATATCAGTAGGATGTGTGCAAGGATATTACAAAAATATTCGATCGGTTAGAGTTTGAAAGTGGGTTAGGTTTAATAGGGCTTGGTCTGTTGCCTAACACTAAACATTTGAAGGCCAAAGTCGGCGAGCTTGGGCGTCGCTAGGACGAGAGGCAATGAAGGGGCCAGCCATTTCCATTCAAATCTAAAAAGGATTTTGCATGTTCTGCACCCTTATAAAAATTTGAATTAAGCATATTTTTTATTGATTTTTTTATGTACATATATTATGTATATACGTTTTATCAAAGGCTGTGTGGTAGTTTTTAAAATATGAGCAAAAAACTAAAATGTTTTCTAATTCATTTTTATGGACAGAAATGCGGCCGTTGTGGAGGCTCTGGGCCGGGAGGAGGCAGCTTAGGCAAATGGCAAAAGGCAATTAGGCAAACACTCGATGTCGAGTCGATTACTAGAGGAATCCCAACCGGTAGTGATCGGCTCTACAGATGAGCACTAGAATTAGATTGCAAATGTACCCAACTCCCCCCTTTTTTCCTCTTCTTCTCCTTACCCAAGAAACGTGTAAAAAAATGATAATTGCAATAACAAAGATCACGGACCCCGGAGACTGTGGAGTGGCTAATGTAAATAATAAAAAAAACTTTATTATTTTTGGGTTTATTAATAAATGAACCTAGTAGTACTTTTCTATCTTCACCTTTGTAGTGGTAGGACTCCTTGCAGAGTCCGCCTGGGGAAGTACCACACCTTTGTCAGTTATTCTACCGCCAAGCAGCAAGCAAACATTATTGTGTTCCAGTTTAAAGGGCAATGTTTCCAAAGATATTACAGGGCTTAGAGATATAGCATCTTAGATCTCTGGGTGATGAGCGTAGTGCAGTGCTAGGTACTGATTTTGCGCTCTTCATCTTCCAATATCTGTTTGTCACTGTTATGTGGCAGGCATGTTGCTTACCACCAGGCACATGTCCTGCTCGTCTCGTCACTCTTTATTAAAAAAAAAACTAGATGACTTAGTGATAGATTCTTATATTGTGTGTTTCTATTGTTTTTACCTAAAAAAATATTTAAGTATAGAGTTACGGAACGAGCGTGACTTTTTCCTGATAGTAAGCAACACGCATATCCATAAAAGCAGAGTGACACGCAGCTATTTGAACGTGAAGCGTCCAAATCACCTCGCAACCCAGAGAAATAAGATGATATATTTTGTTCCCCAGTAATATATCTGATAAAATTGTCCTTCAAACCAGAATATATGTAGGAATACATTTTGCTTACCATCTGTGACGTGTCTTGATCGTACTGTTGGAATCATTGAATATATTTTATAAAATATGTCCCTTTGAATGAAACAATGGGACAACTAAGGCTGCATCAAACTTTAATTAGGAAGAAACATTGCCCTTCAAGCTTAATTCGTTGCATTGTGTCTTATACGCACTAATGACACTATTGTCTATTATGGTAATAAATAACAAAGAACATACTCTAATTGTGTTTTTTAACTTAATCTTTAAATATGTAAATGAAGAAATCAACAAGCTCCTAAACATTATATTTTTTAATTACTCACAATCAAAATTAAAATCACTACCTAACTACTCATAAGACCAACGACTGTTTAACATCAAATTTGTTGAACTCTATACCGTATGCATAAAGTTTAAAATAAAACGTGTAAAATAGGGGAATAAATTCGTTCATAAAAATTATACCAAATAATATTTGCAGCTCTAAAAATATTAACGGTAAAGAAATTCCACGCAAAGTTAATTTTCCCAACTGTAAGTAAAAGTTTGTATTTAGAATCAAGGCACAGGTACACATGCGGTTAGATAAATATTGAATAGTGTTTATAGTCTTAAAGATAAAGTCTAATTTTGATTGGACCGTCGTTAATTAGCAGCTAAATTAAGTTTGTAGTGATGACAATGACCTCGATGAGTAGTGATCACGACGCTATTGTAGTTCTAGTAATTATTTTGTATGCAGTTTGATATGGAAAAAAATGGATGCGGCAAGAACATAAAAGTAAGTAAGTTTGTATGGACAAATAATGTAATAATTTCAGATCTTTGGCATATTCCTCATTAAGTACATTTTTTTAAGGTAACTACACAATAAAGCATATTTTAATCTTTTTAATACTAACAAGTGCATTTATTTTTATATAGAATAGGGTTGACTAACCACTGTCAGATATTAGTCTATAGAAGATAGAAGAAGAAGCTTGTCTAGGTTTTTAAAAGACACCTATGTTGCACCTATTGGAAGCATAAAATTTGGCATGCTACTGCGTCAATTCTTTAATTTAACATTTAAATATTTATAGCTTCTGTGTGTGTGCACAGATTTTATTGATATTTTCGATTGTTGGTCCGTTCATGGTCAACTTTTTGAGACGCAAAAAAAATGTAAATAAACCACGTAGTCGAGTTGTAGACATAAATAGATATTGTGACCATGAAAAATAACGTGACTTTTGAGCATTTTTAATTAATTAACGTGTTTTTTTATTTATTTTTTATTTAAAACTTTAGCCACTACTGACACGTGGATTCGTGAATCCGTAATCTATGTCAGAATTTGCATTTTTATTTGAGTGACTTTTAATATTTGGGGATGTATTGTATGTCATGATTTAATTATACTCATATGTAGCATGAGCTGTCAACTCCAAGGAGCATTGAAATGAAAAATGAAAATGAAAAAATGTTTATTGTGGCAATAACGAGAGACATAAACAAAAACACAAGATATGGCACACGTTTCTTACAGGAAGAAAATACAAAAAACAAATACTTGTTGTGTTAGTGTGCACTGAACCTTCGTTGACTAGCATGGCGCATGTGTCAATCATGGTATTTATCGACTACAATTAAAGAAATAGGGTAAACCGTCACACAACGCCGACGCAAGGACAAACCTAGTTCTCGAAACAAAGACGCTGATGCAGAGACAGCCATAGTTCTCGAAACATATACGCTACCCTTATTTATTTCATACTTACTGGATTAAACTTTTTTCTGCTGATTCTGACTCTCCCCTAATCCTCTAACATTAACACGTCTTTATTTTAATACCTACACTGAGCTTTGCTGACGGAGTGATGTGTTATGAGGTCATTTGGTGACTACGTGCCTTCCGTAGTACAAACTTTGCTTAGTAGTAGTAGTACTGTTTAGTGCTATGAGAGAAAGGTCCAATGATAATTGCTTATTTATTTAGTAGTAACACTGGTTTCACCCGAGAAGTTCTCGATGGTGTCTAGACTATTATCTATCTATATATCAAATTTCGTACAAATGTCTTCAGTAGTTTTACTTGAAAGAGTACCAAATATACAAACATACAAAGTTTTAAATTACTAACTTTAGTAATGTGGTCCAAGTAGTCCCACGACTTAGATACTTGTTTATGTGTAGACTTACTAGCTTACTATCAACTAAACTACGACGCTAATTGGAGTAGTTACACCGCATTTGAAAAAAATAAACAGAAGTTAAGCGCGTTTTAATCTATTATTTAACTAGCATGATTCCGCGATTTTACCCACGTAGTTCCCAGCTCCGTTATTTTCCCGGTACAAAAAGTAGCGTATTTGTTCTTTCAGACTTTAATCTAACTTTGTTCTTAACTTCAACCTGATCCGTTCATGTTACGACGTGCTTGAGTAACAAACATCGAAGTATAAATGGATATTACTCTACGCTACCTATTAATATTATAAAAATTAGTAATTAGTAGCATTACCTCAACATTTTGGTAGTTATAGTTATATATAGTTTACCGCATCCTAAAACTTCCTTCGTACATCAATGACATCGCGCCTTGAATCGGCCAGAGGCTACAGTAGAGTGGCCGGGCGTAATCGCACAGCTACTTCCATAAATGTAAATCTCATGTATCTGTAATAGTTTTATCAGAGTAAAAATTGGTTTTTAACAGCCTATCGGTTTTTTATCGGATACACTTTGGAGGGTGTGCTAATGATTTGCATGATCTGATACCACCTTGCCCTTTTTTCTATAGGAATGCTCGTAGCTCGAAAAAGAGACATCGTTTCATGGTTGATGTTCCAAAGATACGAACGAAGAGATTTGACTCTACTTTTGTGATAAGAACGTCTAGGCTGTGGAATACGTTGCCTGAGTGGGTTTTCCCCGAGGGTTACAATCTTTGTGTCTTCAAATCGAGAGTGAATCGGTTTCTTCTAGGTAAACCACGCTCCATCGTAGACCGCATCGTCGGCAGCGTCGCTTATCATTAGGTGAGATGGCGGTCAAGTGTTAACTTATAGAAGTTTAAAAAAATAGCCTACCTAATTTTCCCACTGCTGGGACTTGAAGGACTCTCCACTCTCAAAAGAAGTATATTTGAAATTATGTATTTTGGCGCGTCAAGGACAAATGATGACATTAATTTCTACGGTGCGCCGCGCCGTACGCCACTGTCTCGTAAACCCGACAAACTGAAGACAAACTGATTTGTAATCGCAAGACTCATTGCAGAGTCCGCCTGGGCAAGTACCGCACCTTTGTCAGTTATTCTACCGCCATGTGCAAACATTACTGTGTTCCGGTTTGAAGGGCAATGTTACCATATAAATTACAGGGCTTAGAGGTATAACATCTTAGATCTCTGGTTGACTAGAGCAGTGCAGTGCTAGGTAATGATTTGGTATCTTCATGTTCCAATAGCTGCGTATCACTGTGCTGTTATGTGGCAGGCATGTTGCTTACCATCAGGCGCATGTCCTGATCGTCTCGTTTCCCCTTCATTTAAATTTAATTAAATTAGTTAGCTGGTCAACATTTTAGGGAACGTATCGTAAAGTTTAATACTTTTTGCGTTAAAGATATTATCATAATTATAATATAATTTACTAGCGGTACCCTGCCACGCTTCGCTGTGGCACATTGTGATGCAAAAATTAGATAAAAACAATCCATAATGCGGATTATATATATATCATTGTAAAATTTCAGCTCGATCGGCGCAGAACTTTTTGAGTTTTTGAAGCGTACACAAACCAACATAACATTTTTATATATAGAGATTGCATAATATGGGTAAGTACATATTAATATGAAAGAAATGAAATGAAAAAAAGATGAGGAAGAAGACTTTAATCTGCTGACTATTATTTAATTTTTTCATTGTTTAATTTAAATAGATATATTTTAATAAGTACAATTTACATGTCAATTAATAAAGTTAAATGTCAAAAACCTAAATACTACAAACACAAGTTTGGGAGTCATCAATTTAGTCTCCGCACTAGTCAAATCGCCGACCAAAAGTGTCCATCAGACTGGCGGCATTTCCCCGCTGAATGGCCAAAGAAATGTTTTGGGCTAGATAGAGACCCGAGCGGGGATCACGTCCTCCACCTCTACGTCTACGTCCATCTAGAAATGTGTCAGCATTTCTAGATGGCCATGCTCACGGCCACGCCCTGCGGTGTCACCCGCGTAGTTTCCAAAGTGAGCTATCAAATTCCGAGTTAAAAGTTTTCACTTCTATCGACACTTTTTTTTTTTTTTAATTTAAATTAGCCACTCCACAGACTTCGGGGTCCGTGATCTTTGTCATTACAATTATCGTTTTTTTACACATATCTTGGACTAGCAGCCCGCCCCGGCTTCGCACGGGTGCTATGGAAAATAAGTATAAAACAAAATTATTAGACTTACAAATTTTAACACACTCTTGGCAGAATTGCCATGCTTAGGACATAACACAAAACAAACAATCCCAATCATCTGTTTATCATTTAAAACGCATGCTTTTTTGCCTATTTTACTTTATAAAAAAAATGCGGGAGCCAGAAGCTCAAGGGAGGTCCTGAGAGGAGCGAGCCAAGCGAGGTCGTCGCCGTAGCGAGAGGTTACACTCAAGGACATAGAGCTTCTGGCTCCAGGAGCTCACCCGGAGTCGTACCTCAGTGATAGACCATAATAGGACCAATTGTTATGTTTAGGTATTGTTATGCTTCTCTCAATATGTGCCTTTAAACATTATGCTAAGTTATGTTTATGCTATATACGGTAGCAAAATTATGCGAAAACTGTTATGCGTTAGTTGTTATGGTATATTATCATTAGTCCTAAAAACTTTAGGCGTGTCTGGCGTCGTTGTTATTCCCCTTTACTTTTACGCATCAAATCAAAAATTAAATCAGTAAATATTTAATTGTTGTAATTTAGTGTTAAAATCTGCTAATGCCACCTACGACGTAGTTTATGGTTGTGCAATGTTTTATGTAGGTACTAAAGTCTATGAGTTCTAAATACGTACTAAATAGTTACGGCTGGTCTAGTCGGGAGAACGGCGGCGGCCGATCTGGAGCCCCGGTTTTAATCCCACGTGCACCAGGCACCACTGTCTTTTCGGAGTAATATGCGTAATACCGCTGACTTAAAACGGTGAAGAAAAACATCGTGAAGAAATCGCCATGTACTTAGAATCTTTTGAGGTCATGTGTCATCCACCAACCCGCACTGGGCCAGCGTGGTGGATTATGGACTTGACTCTCTCCTTGCGAGAGAGGCCCCGAGTCCCAGTAGTAGGAATATTTAGTGGGCTGCTTATTGAATCTATTGACACAGCTAGATTTCTGATCGTCTCATCATCGTAGTCCTTAATGCTCCGTTTTATTCTACTTTAGTAGGTAGAATAAAGGGGACCTTTGGGATGACCTATATCGTATCCTATCCCCAGCTCAAATTACACGCGCATCACTATTTTTTCGAAGGCATGTCCGTAATGCCTCCAATTTAAAACGGTAAAAGAAAACATCGTGAGGAAACCGAAATGGAATAAATTTAATGTAATACTGTGTAGAAAGTGCGAGAAAACTTGAACAATAACAGTAAAGGTAGAATAAACTTATACAAAAGTAGTTCTGAAAAGAACATTTTGATAGGAACATAAAAAAGTGTTGCGAAAAAATGTTTAATATTTAATATCATTTGTGTCCACTACCTACGTAGCGAGGCGACCACGCGAATTAGTAGACGCGCGCGCGGCTACTCGTACTTACCTATTTCATAGCTGCGAACACCTCTCCCCGTGCCTCAGTGTCCCTCTATCGCTGTTGCGCGCGCGGCGCCGCATTTTGATAGGATTGATATTTTTAATTTCGTTAAATATTTTGAATGGAATGTCCGACTTCAATAATTCAAAAGTAATCAATAGGTATTAAAAGAGTCTTGAATAAGAAATAATTTATTTGGATAAGAATTAATACAAATGTGTTGATAACATGGTCTGAAATTGATAGGCATTTTTTACATACTTTTAAAATGTAAAAAAGTAGTTGTTGCGAGGTAATTACTGAAGTTAGACATATGGTCTCGCGAGGTTTTTTGTAGATTTTAATACGCTCTATAATATTGTAGAACATTGTTTTGGTCTATCATTAGTACTTTCCGCAGCGTATGCGATGAAAGCCATTTTATGACTGTTTTTTTTATACCTTGCGTTGGTTTTAGTAAAAATTTACGTAGATATCTCATTTTTTTTCGTGATAAACATAGCCTATGTTACTCAGTGATAATGTAGCTTTCTATTGGCAAAAGAATTTTTAAAATCGGTCCAGTAGTTTTTGAGTTTATTCGTGCCATACAAAAATACAAAAATACAAATCTTTCCTCTTTATAATATTAGTATAGATAAGGAGAAGAAGAGGAAAATGGAAATCTAAAATCTATCGACAGTCCCTATGCCTGACATTTTTTTTTGAATCAGATAGTAAGAAACATCAATTTTATAGACGTACAAACTTCAGCACTTATAATATTAATAGAAAATATCTTCTATATATAAAAATGTTATGTTGGTTTGTGTACGCTTCAAAAACTCAAAAAGGTCTGCACCGATCGAGCTGAAATTTTACAATGATATATAATCCGCATCAAGGATTGTTTTCATCTAATTTTTGCATCACAATGTGCCACAGCGAAGCGTGGCAGGGTACAGCTAGTTGTATATACAAAAGTATCCTTGTTGGTCCGTCATGTGGTCGTTATTTGTTGAAATGATCAACTTTTTCTATTCAACCTTGTATATTTTAATATAAACACGTACCTATGTAAATGTATGTATATTATACATTGCGGATTTCTTGAACCAGTAAACCATTCATTTCCTTATTATATTTTAAATAGCCCCGCTCTGCGACTTAAGTCGCAACCTTACAACTACTAACTTTTTTACCGCCAAGCAGTAGTGTGCAAACATTACTGTGTTCCGGTTTGAAAGGCAATGTTTCCAGAGAAATTACGGGGCTTAGAGGTATAGTATCTTAGATCTCTAGCTGACGAGCACAGTGCAGTGCTAGGTAGTGATTTGGACTCTTCATGTTCCAACAGCTGCGCGTTATTGTGCTGTTATGTGGCAGGCATGTTGCTTACCATCAGGCACATGTCCTGCTCGTCTCATCACTCTATAGGGACTATAAAAATGGCAGTTTAAAAGTAGCATATCGATACCCTAATTCGCAAAACGGATAACTCCGTAATAGCAAATTTCTCATGAGTCATTACAAAACTTAAAAATAAAAAAAGCAAAGCATCAAAAGAAAAAATCTTTAGAAATTGTGTTTCTTATTTACTAACAAACGACTAACAAAAAAAACCAGTTACGCAATATATTTTAGTGGTGATTTAGTGGCCCCTGTGAAATTTGCAGCTATGGAGTTATTCGTTATGCGAATTAAGTTATCGATATGTGCTAATCGAGATAATGTACTAAATGTGTATTTTTTTAAACCAGTCATACGTTACTGAAACATATCATATGGGAACAACTGAGATATATGGGAACAAATAAGATATATGGGAACAACTGAGATATATGGGAACAACTGAGATATATAGGAACATCTGAGATATACATATAGGAACAACTGTGATAAATGGGAACAACTGAGAGATATGGAAACAACTGAGATATATGGGAACAACTGAGAGATATGGGAACAACTGAGATATATGGGAACAACTGAGATATATGGGACAACTGAGATATATGGGAACAACTGAGATATATGGAAACAACTGAGATATATGGGAACAACTAAGATATATGGGAATAACTGAGATATATGGGAACAACTGAGATATATGGGAACAACTGAGATATATGGGAACAACTGAGATATATGGAAACAACTGAGATATATGGGAACAACTGAGATATATGGGAACAACTGAGATATATGGGAACAACTGAGATATATGGGAACAACTGAGATATATGGAAATAACTGAGATATATGGGAACAACTGAGATATATGGAAACAACTGAGAGTTATGGGAACAACTGAGATATATGGGAACATTTACAAACGCACAAAAACATGATAAAACTAGCAGCGACTCGCGATTTCACCCGCTTAATTCCCGTTCTCGTTATTTTTTTAGGATTAAAAAAATAATTGTGTGTTCTTCCAGACTATTATTATCTATGTTCCAAATTTCATCCCGATCCGTTCAGACGTTACGACGTGATTGAGCAACAAGCATCTGAAACATCGACATTTATAATGATAATACGATATAAGGATTATTGTTGCTATAATAATTACTATTTCTGCAATAGTTCTTACAGATACGAATGATATATTATCTATATAGATACAAATAATTAACATAAAGACAATGATAAGGAAATGAAAGGATTGATGAATCGCAAAATCCGCAAAGGCAAATAAAAAAGTACTATACTATATTTAGAACGGTGACGAGACGAGCAAAACGTTTGCCCGATGGTAACCGACTTCTGGATAGTTAAATAGCAATTCACTGCATACTTCATCCGGAACATTATTATGACAATCTCTTTGCTCCGTAATTTTCTCATAACATTGGCCTTCATACCTTAATACGTAGTTTATATAAATTATTACCAGTCACCCGTATTCTCCCTGAGCCTGCACCTTAACTCTAAAATCAACCCTTTAGTTTCTGCTTCCCTACGACCCAGGGTGTATATATGTATCTGTTTTTTATTTCAAAAAAAAATTGGCGGACATTTCACACACAACACCCTAAACTAAGCAAAGCTTGTACTATAGAAGCCAGATACTTTTATATTTTAAATACATGCTTATTATACCTACAGAGAAAACACCCAGGCATATAACAAATATATGTATATATTCAGGGCATACAATATTACATATTATAACTATTTGCGCCAGGTGAGGTATCGAACCCACGACCCACGGCTTCGTAGGCAGACTTACTACCAACTAAGCCACCGGGCCAGCCGAATAACTGCCAAAGGTACTTCCCCAAGGGGACTCTGTTAAGAATCTAACCACTACACGATGGGTTATTACCCCGCTGAACGGCAAGCCAGTATATAATACATATTTTTACTTATCTTGCCAATAAAATCTAAATCATTATATATAAAGTTACGACTTGTCTAGTAAGTTACAGCTGGTATCTATAGTAGGGAGAATGGCAACTGTCGACCGGTGACCAGTAAGACAGAGCTCCTGGTTCGAATCCCACGCACTTCACTATCTGTTCGAAGTCATGTGCATAATGCTATTAACTCTATTACTAAGATTGAAACATAGGCTTTTTTATCCCATTAAATTTGATGGCTATCATGTGGGCGTAGCTAGACGAAAAAAATGTATTCTGTAAAATTAGGTAAAATTGTACAATATAGGTCTTGAATAAATAAATGATCTCTAATTTTCACCAGGTAAGGTATACAAACAAAATACGAGTACCTAATACAAAAAAAAATACTTATATCTAAAATTCAGTAGGACAGGTCAATAATTTTGTTTAAAACAGAAAAATATGTGAAACTATACAATGTCAACAATGCAAGAGATCCGTAGCTATTTATTAGTATTATTTTTTATTTACATAGCTAAAATTAAGTTATTGTATTTCGGAAAAAAATAAACTTATTAAACCATTGAATGTTTTTCATATTCGTCAAATTTGTCCATTAAAAATGAATCAACAGTGTAGTATGCTTTTTGTATTATAATTATAATTTGTTTCGTAAGTTTTTGAAAATATTAATGTCCTGTTTACATCTAATGGCGTGGGGTGTATATTTTGTTGTAAATAATTGGGGCCATAATTCTATTCAGATAGTTTAAATAAATAATAGATAATTAATTTATTCAATTGTAAATACTTATATTAAATTAAAAAAAACGTACCTGTGTTCCCTTTTCAAAAAACTGGAACACTCAAAAAAAAACAAAACACTGCACTTTCTAATTTCAAATTTCGAATTTTAGATATTCCAATGGTTCAATAAAAAAAAAACTTTAACCAATTTAAATATCACGAAACACAAGTACTAAACTTTACGTTAAATTACTTGTTTTTTTTTATCTACGCGAAAATGGCACGATGCAAACGCAGCATTCGCCGCGCCTACCTATACTGTTCGGTTTGCTGGTAGCCTTGCTATATAAATAAGTGTTTTAACCTGAGATTCTGGGTGAGTGGTCAAGGAAAAAAGGATCTAAGGTTACGGTTTGACATAAGGTTTATTTTATGTTGTTAGTTGTTTAGGTAAATCGATTAGATTTTAAGGTAACTTTTATATTGTAAGAAAAAAATACGTAAAATTATGTAATAAATAATTTGTAAGAGTGAATCGGTTTCTTTTAAGTAAGCTCCATCGTAGACCGCATCGTCGCTTAACATTACGTAAGATGGAGGTCAAAATCTATGTATAAAGTAAAAAAAGTAATGGGTTAAAACCTTAAAATAAGAAAACCCACCCTCTATCATAGATCGCCTTTTTGCCTAACATACAGCGAGATATATTAAATGCAAACCTTTTAATTTTGGATAAAAACGTTTTAGCGATTAAATTAGTGTAATATTGGTTAATATTTTGACGAACGAATATTGCTTTTAAGTTACCTATACAACGTTCCGTCGAATAGCTTAAAAGCAACACAAAATGCAAAAAAAATGCTTAGTTTTATAATTTATTTATGGTTCGATCATGTGAAAAAGAAAGATAGTAACAGTCTGGTCACGGGCAGTTTTTACACGTCACTCGTTTATTTTTCTTACGGTTTTAGTCTACGTAATGCAGCTAACTTAAAACATCGTGAGGAAACCGACGTGTACCTAGAGTCTTTCGAGGTCGTGTGTCATCTACCAAGCCACATGTGGCCAGCGTGGTGGATTATGACCTGACTCTTTTGCGAGAGAAGGGTCCGCTGCTAGCAGTCGGAATATTTAAAGAACTGCTTCCTTGTGATTTTTTAAAATAGTTTGATAGATAAATAAACACCTACATAAATAAATATATATATTAATGATATTAATAACACAGCGCGCATCGTCGGGAGGTTCCTCAGTCTGCAGCCCTAACCACCGGTAGCTTGGGCCCTGCCCCGTTGCTGGCGGCACCCTAGTTTTTAAGTTTTTTATAATGTTTATGTTTTATATGTATTGTAAAAAACTTAGAAACTAAGAAAGGAAATAAATGTGTGTATAATATTAATAAAAAGTTATATTTATTAATAATATTAAAAAATTGTTATATTTATTAATAAATAAAACTATCTTAATAATCCAATCCCTTTTTTCGTGACCAAATTCTATAAAATGTTTTGTACATTAACCAGCGTTACTGACCCTGAGTTACCTGTGAACTAATTTTAATGATAGGTCTTGATTATCTGGACATTTTAAATAAAGACAATCATAGTAGACCCATGATTTCATATTAGCAGCTTGTTTTTAACCCCCGACCAAAAAAAGGGGTGTTATAAGTTTGACGTCGATGTCTGTCTGTCTGTCTGTCTGTCTATCTGTCTGTCTGTCTGTCTGTCTGTCTGTCTGTCTGTCTGTCTGTCTGTCTGTCTGTCTGTCTGTCTGTCTGTCTGTCTGTCTGTGTGTGTGTCTGTCTGTGGCACCGTAGAGCTCAAACGGATGGGCCGATTTCGATGCGGTTTTTTTTATTTGAAAGTTAATATCCGTGCGGGTGTTCTTAGCTATATTTGGTTAATATCGATTCAAAATGGCCGCCTCCACAAAATGGCGGACAAAATATTTCTTCACAACCTACCTCAATATGGGTATCAAATCAAAGGGCTTGACTAGCAGAGTACTATACGCTATAACAAATTTCAAATCCAAGATGGCTGCCAACACAAAATGGCGAATTATATATATTTTTTCACTACTACCGCAATATGGGTATCAAACGAAAGGGCTTGACTAGTAGAATACTTTGCACTATGACAAATTTCAAATCCAAGATGGCCGCTACCACAAAATGGCGAATTACATTTCTTTTTTCACAACTTCCTTAATATGGGTATCAAATGAAAGGGCTTGACTAGTAGAATGTTGTACAGATAACAAATCTAAGGTAGTCGGGGGTTAATCAAAATTTTTAATTTTGTTCTTGTTAAGGGTCTTGTAATAATTGGTGTAATTTTGTTCCTTGTCTTGAGGACACATTTAGGGCTCAGATGACATCATTTACTCAGAGCTCGGAAAAAGTTACACTGTTTCATGGCTGGCGTAGAAGTGTTTTTTTAACTATTATTGGTTTTTACATGACCGCCATCTCGCCTGATGTTAAGTGATGTTTGATGGAGCATGCTTACCTAGATAAAATTGTCAGTCCTAGGAACTGCCGATAGAAGTGAAAACTTATAACTCAGAATTTGATAGCTCACTTTGGAAACTACGCGGGTGAAACTGGAGGGCGTGGCCATGAGCATAGCCATCTAGAAATGCTGAACCATTTCTAGATGGCCCACGAGAAATGCTGACGCATAGGCAATGGCCATGGTCCCGAGTTTACCCGCAGATTTCTCATCATTCCCTAGCGTGACGCTAGAATTAAATTCACAGCCCACGAAAAATCTGTCTGTGGCGCGCCAAAAATAAGTTTTCACTTCAAAAAGAACCATTAAAATCGATTCACGATTCACAGAACTATCGCGTAACATACATACAATAAAAAATTTACAAGAACAAAATTAAAAATTTTGATTAACCCCCGACTACCTCGGATTTGTTA
This sequence comes from Ectropis grisescens, assembly GCA_017562165.1. Lineage (NCBI taxonomy): Eukaryota > Metazoa > Arthropoda > Insecta > Lepidoptera > Geometridae > Ectropis > Ectropis grisescens. Next base: position 9,543,264 of record CM029796.1, on the reverse strand, counting down.
TCTGTACAACATTCTACTATTCATTTGATACCCATATTAAGGGAGTTGTGAAAAAATAAATGTATTTCGCCATTTTGTGGTGGCGGCCATCGTGGATTTGAAATTTGTTATTATGTATTGTATTCTACTGGTCAAGCCCTTTCATTTGATACCCACATTGAGGTAGGTTGTGAAGAAATATTTTGTTCGCCATTTTGTGGAGGCGGCCATCTTGAATCGATATTAACCAAACATAGCTAAGAACATCCGCATGGATGGATAACCTTCGAATAAAAAAACCGCATCGAAATCGGCCCATCCGTTTGAGCTCTACGGTGCCACAGACAGACACACACACAGACAGACAGAGAGACAGACATCGACATCAAACTTATAACACCCCTTTTTTTGGTCGGGGGTTAAAAAAACATACAGCCAAATGGGGCGTTTTCAAGACGTAAAAAGACCTGTCAAATACAATTCCCAATTTCACCGTAGGTGGCGCCACTGTTTTATTTTGTTAGAGAAACTTCACAAAAACCAACAGTGGTGCCACACTTGGCGATATTTAGAACTATTTTTGACAAGTCTTTTTGCGTCTGGAAAACGCCTCATTGAAACATCCTCCTTTTTTGAAGTTGGTTGGTACCTACCTCTTTTGTAGTGGTAGAACTTTTTTGCAGAGTCCGCCTGGGGAGAAACCACACCTTTTCTTGTTATTCTACCGCCAAGCAGTAATGTGTGAGCATGCGAATGTGTTCCGGTTTGAATGGCAATATTTCTAGAGAAATTACAGGGCATAGAGATAAAATATTTCAAATCTCTGGGTGACGAACGCAGTGCAGTGCTAGGTAATGATTTCGATTCTTAATGTCTCATTAGCTGCATGCCACTGTACTGTTATGAGTATTGCTTACCATCAGGCATATGTCATGCTCGTCTTGTCACTTTCTACTTTTATAAAAAAAGTTGGTTAAAAACATATATTTTTACATGTGCGATCCTTAAATTTTATCTTTCGACATTGATTCCAACAGTTTGTGCAACAAAGCATCTTCTGTTCTGTTCTATTCTGCTATGTTATGCTATGCTATGCTGTGCTGTGCTGTGCCGTTCCGTTCTGTTCCTGTAGAGATTGGGTGCGAGCCTAGAGTGACTAGATATACTCTCTAGGCTCGTCCCCGTGTCCGCTTCCGTCTCAGTCTTGTCGAGAGACTTTCATCTCACTTCTCATGGCGAAAATGATCGCCAGCGAGAGGTGACCCTCACCGTGGCTAGGGATAGCCGCAGTTCTGCCTCCACTGCGATCCTTCCACTGAGCACTCTGTTAATCAGAGTGCTCGTGGAGAACCCTCATCTGGAAGCCTTAGGAATTTTATTTCGTCGATATGTCAACCGAGTAACATTTCCAAGTCTTCCAGTCCACCCCAACCTCTACACGCACTGCTCAAGAGGGTGAAGAGTGCGTGTAGAAGTTCCCAGCGCCGGCCGGGATTCGCCATCACACAACAAGATGCCACCGAGACCAGTTGTCGTGTGATGCCCAGGGTGCACCACGTGGAGGTTCCCGAGCCACGGCCTCGATGCTACGAGTATACAAACATTACTAACCATGTCCCAACAATAACGAATACATTAAACTAAGAATCATCCAATTGGGTGCAGTCATAGAGCAATTCGATCTTCCGTGCAAGCACGGAAGGCCTTAGCTAAAAATATTGTTCAAATCTTTGTTATTTCTTGCAGGAGGGGAGAGAAGTTGCACACTAGCGCAAAACCGCACAAAACAGACCTGTACCGATCCATTGCCGATCATACTCACACAGCCAAACCACCAACACATATAAAATAAAGCACCATTCACAAATCTAGTCCCGCCCTCACGCCACAGTATATTATCAAACTCCGTGGTCCACGCGGACTTGTACTTTGACAGAGGGAAACGCTGTGTATGCCTACTCCCTTCCGTGTTGCTCGCTGAGTGCAGTAATTGAAAAGTTATGAGTGTACATACATTTCGAAGATCCATTTTACCTGACTAAAAGAAGGATTATCTTTTTCGCAAGTTTCTTGTATGTTTGTAAACTTCTTTGTGGGACTTCTTCTTTGTAACGTGGGACGTATCTTCCAAACGGCTGGACGGATTTTGATAATTAAGATCACCCAAGTATTTTCAGATAGTGTCTATTGTTGTTTTGTCTGCTTACTTTTTGTAGTCGGGTTTTTTAAATTAATTTTAATTTTAATTTTATTGGTTGTATATTATGCATCGATATTAAACCTTGGATATGCCCTTCTCAACTTCAGGCGCTCGAAATTATGTTATCGTTGGGAAGTGTGAGCTCACTCTTTCGGTTCTAGTCTGTTGCAGGAAGTTGTGAACGCCATACGCGTTAACCTATCACTATATCACGACCAAAATAAGTAGAACCACAGCATATCTCGCCGCTAGCGATCTTAGGGGTCACGCATATTGGTTATGTTTAAACCACATACGCTACACACATACTTAGGTGCAGTTTATTACCAATTTCAAGGTGCTCAGGACACATCCAATGGTTTATATCGACGTATTTATGTTATAGGATTCCAAAAAAAATTGTTTCATTTTTATACGTTTTTACCATGTTTTATTTTTATTTTTTTATTCTTCCGTAGTATTTTTGCTCGCCGAACCATACAAGCAAATAGGAAATAGTGCATCTTTACTACGTATTAGCATAAGTAGATCGTAATATGCACAAAACTGGTTTCATTTAGATAAAAAACCACTAAACTTGTCACTTCCCAATTGGACAATGACCTTGCGTGTACAAATCACACTAATAATTTTAAGCGAAAGTCTGTGTGTTTGTATCATGTAGTAAGTAGTGTTAAAGTAGTGTTAATGTTAGGTAGGTGTAGGTGGTAGGACTCCTAGCATAGTCCGCCTGGGGAAGCATACCACACCTTTGCCAGTTATTCTACCGCCAAACAGTAATGTGAAAACATTACTATGTTCCGGTTTGAAGGGCAATGTTTCCAGAGAAATTACCATCAAGCACATGTCCTGCTCGTCTCGTCACTTTTTATAAAAAAAAAGTGGCCCGGGAATGAACATTACTATTAATTTTTCTTTTAATAAGAACGGACGAGACGTTCAGGACATGTACCTGATGGTAAGCAACATGCCTGCCACATAACAGAACAGTGACACGCAGCTATTGGAACAAGAAGAGTCCAAATCATTACCTAGCACCTTGCACTGCGCTCGTTAGGAGTCTTTGCAAAGTTCGCTAGGGAAAGTACCACACCTTTGCCAGTTATTGCCATCTAACACCTTCTGTTGTGTCTGGGTGTTTTCTATGTATAACTAAACAGCCCACTAAATGTTCCCACTGCTGGGACTCGGGGCCTTCTCTCGCAAGGAGACAAGTCCATAATCCACCACGCTGGCCCAGTGCGGGTTGACACATGACTTTGAAAGATTCTAGGTACATGTCGGTTTCCTCACGATGTTTTCCTTTGCCGTTTTAAGTTAGCTGCATTACGCACATGATTTCGAAAAGACAGGGGTGCGCGTGGTTTCGAACCCGGGGTCTCCGGATCGGCAGTCGCCGTTCGCCCGACTAGGCCAGCCGTAACTTACTAAACCAGCCGTAACTTACTAGACCAGCCGTATCTTACTAAACCAGCCGTAACTTACTAGACCAGCCGTAACTTACTAGACCAGCCGTAACTTACTAGACCAGCCGTAACTTACTAGACCAGCCGTAACTTACTAGACCAGCCGTAACTTACTAGACCAGCCGTAACTTACTAGACCAGCCGTAACTTACAGACCAGCCGTAACTTACTAGACCAGCCAGCTAACTAACACTAGACCAGCCGTAACTTACTAGACCAGCCGTAACACTAGACCAGCCGTAACACTAGACCAGCCGTAACTTACTAGACCAGCCGTAACTTACTAGACCAGCCGTAACTTACTAGACCAGCCGTAACTTACTAGACCAGCCGTAACTTACTAGACCAGCCGTAACACTAGACCAGCCGTAGACCAGCCGTAACTTACTAGACCAGCCAGCCGTAACTTACTAGACCAGCCGTAACTTACTAAACCAGCCGTAACTTACTAGACCAGCCGTAACTTACTAGACCAGCCGTAACTTACTAGACCAGCCGTAACTTACTAGACCAGCCGTAATTTACTAGACCAGCCGTAACTTACTAGACCAGCCGTAACTTACTAGACCAGCCGTAACTTAACTTAGACCAGCTAGACCAGCCGTAACTTACTAGACCAGCCGTAACTTACTAGACCAGCCGTAACTTACTAGACCAGCCGTAACTTACTAGACCAGCCGTAACTTACTAGACCAGCCGTAACTTACTAGACCAGCCGTAACTTACTAGACCAGCCGTAACTTACTAGACCAGCCGTAACTTACTAGACCAGCCGTAACTTACTAGACCAGCCGTAACTTAGAGCACCGATATATATACACTTTCTATGTATAATAAGTACGTATTTAAGAACATGTAAGTACTAGCTGTACCCTGCCACGCTTCGCTGTGGCACATTGTAATGCAAAAATTAGATAAAAACAATCCTTGATGCGGATTATATATCATTGTAAAATTTCAGCTCGATCGGTGCAGAACTTTTTGAGTTTTTGAAGCGTACACAAACCAACATAACGTTTTTATATATAGATATTATATCAGCTATCTGGCCGCCATAGTACAAGCTTGGCTTAGTTTGGGCTCAAATGGTGTTGTGTGTGAATTGTCCACCAATATTTATTTATTTATTTAGGCCACCGCCAAGCAGTAATATGCACACATCACTGTGCTAGTTCGGACAGCAATGTTTCCAAGTTATAGGGCATAGAAGTAGCTCGTCTTATATCTCTGGGTGTTGAGCGTAGTGCAGTGCCAGGTAATGGTTTGGGCTCTTCGTGTTCCAATAGATGCGTGTCACTGTGCTGTTATTGACAGGCGTGTTGCCTACTATCACGAACATGTTACTTTTCGGCTCGTCACTGAATTCTACAACAAGATTACCTAAAATTAAAACATATTAGATTTGAAATGTATTATAGTATTCTACTGCTCCAGCCATTTCATTCGATAACCAGCTATATAAAGGGAGTTGTGAAAAATGTAGTGCCACATTTTTGTGATGGCGGCCATCTTGGATTTGAAATTTGTTATAGTGAACCTATAGTTTTCTAGTAGTCAAGCCCTTTCATGTTGACATACGAGTCGGTAATCGCAATCAAAACTAAGGCAAACATGAAGCAACACGAGAGCGTGCCCCATGCGGTCGTCGCAAACTCACGGCACACAAAGGACTTCACGTACTACGCTGACGACACCGACGACGCCATCGGTCGGTTCGTTCGGCGAGCGTTGGCTGCAACACCGAAGACCATCCGAGAGTTCAATTTGCAGATGGCCATCAAAGACAGATCGTGGTGGAGGTGCTGAGCCGGGAGGAGGCGGCTTAGAAAATAAAATTGGCCTGAAATTAGAATGAAAATGTTCCCTACTCCCCCCTATTTTCTTTTCTTCTCCTAATCCAAGATTCATGTAAAAAAAAGAAAACAAATGACAAAGGTCACGGACCTCGGAGTCTGTGGAGTTGCTAAATTTAAAAAAAAACCTTTTATTTGATACCCATACTGAGGGAGGTTGTGAAAAAATATTTTATTTACTGTGTGACGCGCCAAAAACAGCTTTCCCTTAAAAAATAGCATACCTGTGGCTTAGACGCTCTTCTTTCTTATTTCCTCTTTTTTTAACTATAATAGGTTCGCTCTCGCCTGATGTTAAGAGATCATGCGATCTACGATGGAGCGTGCTTACCTAGAAGAAACCGATTCACTCTCGATTTGAAGACACCAAGATTGTAACCATCGGGGAAAACCATTAGGAAACGCATTCCACAACCTAGATGTTCTTGTCACAAACGTGGAGTTAAATCTCTTCGTTCGCGTTTTTGGAACAACAACCACGAAACGATGTCGCCCTTTTGTAGAACGAGAAGTCCGATAGAAGAAAAGGCAAGGTGGTCCCTTTCCCTCTTTCTTATTTTCCTTTACCAAAAATAACTCTATTGAGTTACTTTGTATAGTTACAGTTATAGAATCACCTCAATGTACCGGTCACCCATCCGTGTCGTCATGACAGACATCGCCACCTAGTTTTTAATATAACGTCCTCCGATTCGTTTAGGTCTCATTGGGTGCAGTAATAACCTTCATGGTACGTGTTTTGAGGACAGTACAATCTTTTTGTAGCATAGTGTGACAGGACGAGAGACGAGAGAGTATATCTCTCTACATAGTCTGTGGACGAGAGGTACATGTGCATGATTTGTGCCAAAAAAAATTGGTTGTCTGTAAAATCGGTTGCTTTACGGACATATACATAAGGTGTATAATCTGTGTTTACCTGTGTTTATGGACGATAGTTTAACGTGACAACGTCATAACAAAACAGCGATAGATGCAGCGCATGCGTACAATGAGCGTAACGGGACATAACGGGACACTTTTTCGTGCATGCAGCCGGCGTTCATCGATTTATTAGACGTTGTCACGTCAAAAAAATATTGGCAGTCATAGGAACTGCTGTAAGAAGTGAAAACTTATAACTCAGAATTTGATAGATTACTTCGGAAACTACGCGGGTGAAACCGGAGGGCGTGGCCATGAGCATGCCCATCTAGAAATGCAGACGTATTTCGAGATGCCCAATGAGAAATGCTCACGCATTTCTAGATCCAATGGGAAATGCTAAATGATTTCTAGATGGCCAATGGCCATCGATTTTACCCGAAGATTTCTTATCAATCCCGAGCGTAACGCTAGAATTCAATTCACAGTCCACGAAAAGTCCGTCTGTGGCGCGCCAAAGTGTTCACTTCAAAAAACTTGCCCGACTCATCAGATTAAACAGGGACAACGCTCGTAAAGTGATAGGTACACTATAACTGACCACTGTCCCTTAAATAATTTTGGTGGACAATTCACACACAACACCATCTGACCCCAAACTAAGCAAAGCTTGTAATATGGCGGCCAGATAGCTAATAAAATACTTATATTTTTTTTATATAAGGAGTGACGAGACGATCAGGACATGTGCCTGATGGTAAGCAACATGCCTGACACATAACAGCACAGTGACACGCAGCTATTGGAACACGAAGAGTCCAAATCATTACCTAGCACTGCACTGCGCTCGTCACCCAGAGATCTAAGATCTTATATCTCTAAGCCCTGTAATTTCTCTCGAAACATTGCCCTTCAAACCGGAACACAGGAATGTTTGCACATTACTGCTTGGCGGTAGAATATCTGGCAAAGGTGTGGTACTTCCCCAGGCGGGTGGTATTTCTATGTGTAAATACATACTTTTTATACATAGAAACACCCAGACACAGTGCAAATATTTGAATTCATCACACGAATATTTGCACTGGGTGGAAATCGAACCCACGACCCTCGGCTTCGAAGGCAGAGTTACTACCCACTAAGCCACGAGGCCAGTCGATCAACTGGATCACTGGACAATAAGCTTCTATTTACCATAGGTATATAGATAGGTAGATAGTCCTCTATGCAAAGATAGATAGATGGATATAGATGGATACTCTTGACACACCAAAAAAAAAAAAGATACATATATAAACAAAAACATAGTAAATTAGTGCGACAGTGGGTTGTGGCAGTGGGCGGCTTTATCACTAAAAGCGATCTCTTCCAGGCAACCTTATTATGGAAAACAATATGTGGACAAGTCAGAAATTGGGGTGCGCAAATAAGAAGTACAAAAAACATACTTTTAGTAATAAAAATAAATAATGGAAAGAAAAATACATCTATACTAATATTATACAGCTGAAGAGTTTGTTTGTTTGTTTGAACACTAGGATCTCGGGAAGTACTGGTCCGAATTGAAAGATTCTTTTTCTATTGGAAAGTCCGTTTATCGAGGCAGGCTATAGAAAATAACGCTACTATTAATAGAAGCGGAGCATGAATGAAGAATGTAACAAAATCGGGAAAAAATATTCCTTTTTGAGAGATTTCGTACGTTTTGTGTTTGACATGACACATGACAGCGTGTGTCTAAGATTGCGTCATTGAATATTACAGATTACATACCTCTTGAATATAAAACCTTTGCTAATCTCTGTAACCAAACCAACCAACCAGACCAACCAACCAACTCAGAGAGTTGGTACGACCAATTTCCGACAGGTGGCGTAGCAGGTAGCTGAAGAGGTGTTTTGTTTGAAAGCGATATTCTCAGGAATGACTCAAACGATTGCTAAAATTTTTTCACCGTTGGATATGTGTGGGATCTCGATGAGTGCTATATATGTTCCACGGGCGTAGCCGGGGCGGACATCTAGTTTGTAATAAAAATAGAACAACCTTATACAATAATACTAATACTTAAATATAAATCATAAACTAATAAATACTATTAAAATAAATGCAGAGGATGCATGGAGGCGGAAGAAACGCCACAGCATGTACTTACGGAACACAGTGGCGTGGCGAATCAACGGGCAGAATTCCTCCAATCCCCCGTCGTATGATCCGGATGCCTATCGCAACCTTGACAGGATCCTTGCCTCCTGGGACGGCCTAGGCAGGTCGGAGTAGAAAAGGGAATTTATATTTATAACAGCTTCGATATCTGGGTGACGAGCGCCGTGGTGTGATAGGTAATTATTTGGACTCTTCTTGTTCCAATAGCTGCGTGTCACTGTGCTGTTATGTGGCAGGCATGTTGCTTACCATCAGGCACATGTCGATCGTCTTGTCACTCTAAACTATATAAAAAAAAGATGTGTGGCACTCGGAGACTGCTGCGGTAAAACTATTGCATGTTGCATGCATTTTTATCAACATAAGCAATAGGGATGTTAACAATTTTTCGGAATTGTTTTTATTTTTAAGAGTGACATTTATTTACTATAATAAATATCACGGGAAATCCGTTAAGCTGGCAACACTGCTAAGAGCATTTAGTCTGTAAAGCTAATACAAATAAGATTCAAAGTCGAATGACCGAGTGGGAAGGACGGCGTTACGGTCTTCCATCTCTCTTTCTTGTGAACATAAGAAAGAGATGCACGATCACTAAAATTCGGTCCCCAGGCCCGCGATAAAAGCTATGCAATAGCTTAAAAATGATTAATAGGGTGTGCATAAATCTTATAGGTATCTTAATAATCTTACATTTTTTTTATATCTTTGGGTGACGAGCGCAGTGCAATGGTAGATTATTTGGACTCTGCACGTTCCAATAGCTGCATGACGCTGTGCTGTATAGGCGTTGACTACCATCAGGGATATATCTTATTCTTCACGTCATTTTAATCATTATACAAGAATAAAATTAAAAAATTTTGTTTAACCCCCGACTACCTCGGATTTGTAATTTGTACATCATTTTACTAGTCAAGCCCTTTTATTTGATACCCATATTGAGGGAGTAGTGAAAAAAATAATATATTTCGCCATTTTGTGGTGGCGGCCATCTTGGATATGAAATTTGTTAGAGTGTATAGTGTTTTACTAGTCAAGACCTTTCATTTGATACCCATATTGAGAAAGGTTGTGAAGAAATATTTTGTCCGCCATTTTGTGGAGGCGGCCATCTTGAATCGATATTTACCAAACATAGTTAAAAACATTTGCACGGAAATCAACCTTCAAATAAAAAAAACCGCATCGAAATCGGCCCATCCGTTTGAGCTCTACGGTGCCACAGACAGACACACACACATACAGACAGACAGACAGACAGACAGACATCGACGTCAAACTTACAACACCCCTTTTTTTTGGTCGGGGGTTAAAAATAGTAGGTAATAACATTATCTGAGCTAGATACGAAATCTTCTATTTAAAGTAATTTTTAATATACATATTTTTATTTAGGAAATCTAAAATTAATAAATTTACGTAATACGGAACAAAAATATTCTTGTACTGGTTGACAGAATTCTTGTTTTCTGTGTTGCTCGCTTCAGTACTCGATTACTGTAGAAAATTTCTGTTAATGATTTTTTTAACATTTGGCTAAATCTAGTGACTGAATTCAGAGGTATGTTTAGGTGACTGAATTCAGAGGCTTGTTTAGTCGACTGAATTCAGAGGCAAGTTTAGTTGACTGAATTCAGAAGCAAGCATACCGCGTTTTTTAGTATGTTAGCTTAATAAATGCTGTTGTACTTCACTGAATTCCTTAGTGACTAAATAATAATATAGTATTCGTACCTGAAACGAACGACCTACCATAAAAGGTTAAAATTCTGGCAAGAGGGATCATAATGGTGTAATAGTAATAGTGGTAAATATAAGTAAGTATAATTTGATACTATCGCAACAGGGTAAGCTGCGTTCCCGCTGTAAGCGAAAAAGATATCCTCAAAGTCGATCCGTGGTGCTGGGTCCAACATAACTAGTAATTAGAACTACTAAATTTATAAGTGGATTTGTAAAATGAGATTCATCATATATATACACATATATATCATTCATTCATAATTTAAGAGCGACGCTCTTGTCGGTGGAGTTTCTTCCATGTACTTCTACACTCCGCCTTCTCCTTGATACGACACTACGTTTATCTTCTCCTTCACTTGGTTCATGTAACTTCTCCTAGGTCTACCTCTTTTCCTCCTCCCTTCTAATTTACCTTCCATTATTGTTCTAATGAAGTTGTCGTGTCGTATCAGATGTCCCAACATCTTCCCTCTTCAGTTTTCTATTGTTTCCATTAATGTTCTTTTCTCCTCTACCATCTTCAAAACTTCTTCATTGCTCTTCATTTCCTTCCAGCTGATTCTCTCCATTCTCCTCCAACACCACATTTCGAATGCCTCTAATCTTTCCCTATCCCTTTGAGTCATGGTCCACGTTTCGCTGCCATACAATGCAATACTCCAGATGTAGATCTTAATCAGCCTCTTGCGAATATTCTTTGATTTTCGGGCTTTAAACAGATGCTTTTTTATTGTTAAACAATATATACATACATATACCATGCAACAAATATATATTTATATTAATAATATTATTTGATGTGTTGGTTAACTAATGTAATGGGTCTGTACGCCCGTTTTTGTTAATAAATAACCCGACCCTCCAGTCAAAGCTACTACTTAAAAAAAGGGAAATGTGTGTTAAAAAACATAAGAAAAATTAAAATTTGTAAGACTGGAATACATGCACTTAATATTTTAGGAACTACACGATTGGTTTAAAAAAATTCTTTCTCCTTTGGTTGCGTACGTGGTCATTGAATGAGGTAGGATCATGGTACCACGGATGAAGTTGGGACGGTCCGCCAATCTGCAAATGAAAAAAATTTAATTAAAAATAATGGTTGATTTACGGACGATAGTTTAACATGACAAAATCATAGCAAAACATTTATAGAAGCGTACAATAAGCGTTCCGGGACAATGAGCGTAACGGGACAGTTTTTCGTGCATGCTGCCGAAGTTCATTTATTTAATACGTTGTCACGTCTAAAACTTAAAAACTAGAATGCCGCCAGCAGCGGGGCAGGGCGCAAACTATCGATGGTTAGAGCCGAAGACCAAGGAATCTCCTGATCGGATCTTAAAATAGTAGATCTATTCTCAAAACTGTAGATAAACAAATAAAACAGTAGATTTACACACACCTAGTAGCACTACCAGACTATAATGGTACAGGAACTTATTTCTTGTACCAATATCCATAAATTATCGCAAAAACATTCGCTTGAATTTAGCACAAAAAAACGGTAATTGATTGGCGTCGGTTGATAAAGTTTAAATAAAAACAATGTAGGATTTGACCTGATTGTAATGAATTGAGAAATGATTTATTGGTCAGGCTATGCAGAAAGGGTAATCTAGGTATCCGTATGCCGAAAGGGAGAGGAGAGAATCAAGGCCATAATAGGTATAGTGACTAAAAAGCTAATTGGTTCGTAAGATTATTAAATATTTTTTTAAACTTTTATAGTTTTACACTTGCCCGCCATCTCGTCTGATGTTAAGCGACGATGCGGTCTACGATGGAGCGTGTTTACCTATTACTAAGTCTACAAAGATTGTAACTAACAGAAAATCCACTCAGGTAACGTATTCCAGCCTAGACGTTCTTATCACAAAAGTAGAGTCAAATCTCTTCGTTCGTGTCTTTGGAACGTAAACCATGAATCGATGTCGCTCTTTCGAGCTACGAGCATTCCGATAGAAAAAAGGGCAAGGTGGTATCAGATCATGTAAATCAGTCGCACACTCTCCGAAGTGTACCCGATAAAAAACCGATAGGCTAGCAATTTCGGCGATGTTCAAGACTTTGAAGTTTTTTTCGCTACCTTTGTCGTTGCCTATGAGCCTTTTGTATTTTTACGTATATTTCTTTTTGTTTCTCATTAAAAAAATATGAAGATATACTTGGTGCTTTTTATTACAACTTTTATTAACAATACTAAAATACAATGAGTCTACTAATGAGTGATACAATCTTAGTGTAGATGTTGCGTGACTTGCAATGTGCTACAAGACATATTATATGCTTATTTAAGTACCCTAAATTGTATCAAAAATGTGCTTGTAATTATGTTATAATAATAAATTTTCATTTCATAATAAATTTTCACTTCATAATAAATTTTCATTTCATTTCATTTCCACTACCAATCGGAAGCGTACCCAGCATGCTGGCGGCATTACCACGCTGAATGGCAATGCTTATGCGTTGGGCCAAATAAACGCCAGCATTTTGGTCAAAGTGCTTATGAGTTTCGAGTGACAACATGTGTCACGTCTACCCATACAGACCTATACGATTTACATGCATACGTGACGTCACAATTCCCTACTACGGAAGTTCGGTGATAGAGCACAAGCCCGTGAACAAAATTTATGGGTCATATGATACAGCAGGAGACCTATGCAGGATGATAGAAGGATATAAAATAATAAGATTCAGCACTATGCCGGCATTTGTAAGCTGTCCAACTGAGTGCAAATTGAAGAGGGGGGGTTGCGACCCTCGTTCTTTCCTTTTTGTCGCATGAATTTTGTACGTCATTGCGTTTACAGTACAGTTTTTTAAATATTAGTTTTGTTGGAGAAATTCATGATTTCCTGACGATGTACCTACAGGTCAAATATGGTCATTTGATTATATACGGCATTGGTTCCATACAGTTTCAATACCTGTTCTAATCCATTATTCCGCAATGCCGTACAAAAATCATGCGACAAGAAGGAAAGAGAGAGGGTCGCAATTTTTCAATTTGCTTTCAGTTGGACAGATTTCAAATGCCGGCATAGTGCTGAATCCTATTATTTTATATCTTTCTATCATCATACATAGGTCTCCCTCTGTATCATATGACCCATAAATGTTGTTCATGGGCCTGTAGTCTATGATGATCTTTGTCGATTTTTAATCTATACTAATATTATAAAGCTGCAGAGTTTGTTTGTTTGAACGCTAGGATCTCGGGATGTAATGGTCCGAATTGAAAGATTCTTTTTCTATTGGATAGTCCATTTATCGAGGAAGGCTAGATATAGGCTATAGAACATAACGCTACTATTAATGGAAGCGGAGCATGAATCAAGAATGTAACAAAATCTGGAAAAATATTCCTTTTTGTGAGTTTTCGTACTGTGCTTTGACATGACAGCATGTGTCTAAGATGGCGTCATTGAATGTAAACCTTTGCTAATCAAATTTGTTTCTAAATCTGAGTTGGTACGACCAATTTCCGACACGTGGCGTAGCAGGTAGCTGAAGAGGTGTTTTGTTTGAAAGCGATATTCTCAGGAATGACTGAACCAATTTCAGTCATTCTTTCACCTTTGGATATGTACGGGATCCTGATGAGTTATATATATGTACCCGGGCGAAGCCGGGGCGGACATCTAGTAATTTGATAAAACTAAAAATGTCTACATGTCTCATATTTTTCGATAATCTCCCTGACGGACCAATTAGAATGGCAAGTATATTTAGTTATATTTTGACCCATTCATTATTCCAATACCCCACGCTGGCCAAGTGCGGGTTGAAAGATATCGTTCTTGTAACTAACCGGTTTTCTCGCGACGTTTATCTTTTTGTGTGATGATCATGTACAATGTAAATCTGCTCTTGGAAAACTAAGAGTGCAACCAGGATACGAACCTACGGTCTCATGATTACGTGTCTTTGGAGCCACTAAGCGACACGCTGTTTTAAAATGACTGGCCTCGTGGCTTAGTGGGTAGTAGCTCTGTCTGCGAAGCCGGTGCCACCCAGTGCAAATATTTGTGTGATTAATTCAAATATCACTGTGTCTGGGTGTTTCTATGTATAATAAGTATGTATTTAGAGCTATATTAGTATTATATCAGCTATCTGGCCACCATAGTACAAGCTTTGCTTAGATTGGGGTCAGATGGTGTTGTGTGTGAATTGTCCACCAATACAGTTTGTAGTGGTAGGTTGTAATTACAAGAACAAAATTAAAACTTTGATTTACCCCGACTACGCTGGATTTGAAATTTGTACACTACTAGTCAAGCCCTTTCATTTTATACCCGAAGACTTTATCATCATTGTATAAATTCAGACCAATGGAAACTGCGTTGCCAGACATATTACATATTAGACAGATACTGACTGCCCTAGTGGCTTAGTTGGTAGTAGCTCTGCCTGCGAAGCGAGGGTCGTGGGTTCGATCCCCACCCAGTGCAAATATTTGTGTGATGAATTCAAATGTTTGCACTCTGTCTGGGTGTTTCTATGTATAATAAGTATGTATTTAAAACTATATAAGTATTATATCAGCTATCTGGCTGCCATCACACAAGCTTTGCTTAGTTTGGGGTCAGATAGTGTTGTGTGTGAATTGTCCACCAATATTTTATTTATTTATTTATTGCATGCCTCTGGAAGAAGAGGCCAGTTTGTATGGGTCAATTATTTAAATGTTTTGTATCATCTTATCTCACCTGCAAACAGCATAAAAGATTTGAACTGGTGAAAAGAACTGGTTTTTTTGATCGAGGGTTAAAAATACATTGAAGGTATATTAAATTTCAGTAGTACCTATAATTTATCGCAGTGCATCGAAGCGGAAAAACCCAGCAAATGGTCGATATATTAGGCATCAAGTTACATGACCGTGGTTTGAACTCCTCCCCGGCGACAACGCGAGCCGAGGCCGTGCCGTCTGAGACGCGCTCGTGTGACTAAGTTAGTTGTCGTACCCCGCGTCACTGCCCTCTGCGACATTTTTTTTTTAATAAGTATTGACGAGAAGAGCAGGACATGTGCCTGATGGTAAGTGACATGCCTGCCACATAACAGCACAGTGACACGCAGCTATTAGAACATGAAGAGTCCAAATCATTACCTACCACTGTACTGCGCTCATCACCCAGAGATCTAAGATGTTAAATCTCTAAGCCCTGCAATTTCTCTGGAAACATTGCCCTTCAAACCGGAACACAGTAATGTTTTCACATTACTGTTTGGCGGTAGAATAACCGTCAAGGGTGTGGTACTTCCCCAGGCGGACTCTGCTAGGAGTCCTACCACTACCGTGACATGCGGTATACGGGCGCGCTCGATCCGATAGCACTCGGCTTGAGTGCTTAGTTCGGTGTTAGATACATTCTGTCCTAGCTAGTTCGATTTTTCTTACAAGTTAGATTCGTAAGTGTTTTAGGAATGTCAGGTTAGCTTATTTTGAGTCCTGCGCCTCCGGTAGGGGCTCACCCGAGCCAGATACTGTTCTATAAAAAAAGGACAGGTCTATAAAAAAGCATGACCGTGGCAAGTCGTTCAAGCTTCAGTTCGGTAAAAGTAACTCACACTCTGGGCCCAGAAGCGCGCGCGTAAGCTGGACGCCGTACTGTAAGGGCCTATTCAAACCTGAGCAGTATTCGCTGCCGCCCCGGCAGAGAAACCCGAGTGGGTAAGCATTAATATTACTGTTAACGTGGATTTCGCCACCTGCGATAGCGGTACGTTTCAAAAAACAAACAAAAAAAAATTGGCAGTCATAGGAACTGCCGATAGATGTAAAAACTTATAAACTCAGAATTTGATAGCTTTGGAAACTACGGAAACCGGAACGTGAAACCGGAGGGCGTGGCCATCTAGATGTGCTGAGACACATCTAGATGACCAATGCGAAATGCTAACGCATTTTTACATTTCTAGATGGCCAATGACCATGGTCCCGAGTTTACCCGAAGATTTCTTATCATTCGCGAGCGTGACGCTAGAATTCAATTCACATCCTACGAAATACCGGTACATACCGCTTTTGATTTAGCCTTGGAACTTCATACAAAATATCGTGCGAGTCCCGCGCGGTATTCATCTCTACCCACAGCAGTAGCGAATACCGCTCCGAGAATCTTACTAACTGTCTTACCGCCTTACTAACTGTCTTACCGCCTTACTAACTGTCTTACCGCCTTACTAACTGTCTTACCGCCTTACTAACTGTCTTACCGCCTTACTAACTGTCTTACCGCCTTACTAACTGTCTTACCGCCTTACTAACTGTCTTACCGCCTTACTAACTGTCTTGCCGCCTAACTAACTGTCTTACCGCCTTACTAACTGTCTTACCGCCTTACTAACTGTCTTACCGCCTTACTAACTGTCTTAACTTTGATATTGCTCTCTTCTTTTCGCTTGAAATGATAGCACTAGCAAAGCCATAGCCGATTTAGGCGGTAGAAGGGCCGGTTTGAACAGGCCTTAACCGAGAATGCACCGTGGCAAAGTAACACGCACGCGACACTTCCGCAGACACCACTCGGGATACCCGTCTTAGCGCAAAGCACGACAAATACAAATACAAAAATCTTTATTGCTGTTTGCAGGTAAGATAAGGTGATTCAAAACATTTGAATAGTTGACCCATACAAAGATACAAAGTGACCTTTTCTTCTAGAGACATGCAATATGGCTAGCAACACAGTTGCTATTGGTCTGAATTTATGCGATGATAATAATAGTCAGCTGATAAAGTCGTCTTCTTCTTTTTTAATTTTTTTTTTTATCTTTATTTATGCGCTTTTTCGCGATGCGAAAATGTCGCGCTAATTTTTTCAATTTTAGCTTTTAATCGGTTGTATCATATTATATGTTATCTGATGCATTATCTATTAATTTCTGGCTTCTATCCGGTTGTGCTATGTAAGAGTGATATGTTTGGTGAGCACAATTACGCCAACGTCTTGTGCTTCAGCAGGATGTTGTTATGGACTTTGACAAGTAACTATGTAGTTTAGATCCAAGGTCTTGCAGTAGTATCTCTTGCAGTTTGTAGTTGCAGCACGTACTGCTAACTTTAGCACACTTGTCGATGTGGTCAATTCAACTCGCATGATGCAATGTTGAAGTCAAAGTTCTTCATTGATAAATATACAATTTAGATAGATAGATAGAAACACTTTATTTTTCACAACACAAAAAAAAAAAATAAACAAAAATATGAATTCTTAAATCTAGTGAAACAAATGGCGGCCTCATCGCTAAGAGCGATCTCTTTCAGGCAACCGGAATTACATTTTAATGCTAAGCTAAGCTAGGCAATTATACTAAGCAATTTACGATGGAATGCACATACAGACAGACAACACATTTTATTATATAGTTAGGCTCAGCCTGATTTTTTTTTGTAATAAAAACAAGCGGAACATGTTTCTGATTGTAAGCAAAACAGTATCACTCAGCGATATGAACACAAAGAGTTCAAGTCATTAACCTAGCACTGCACTTCGCTCATCATTCAGAAATATAAAACTACTTATCTCTATGCCTTGTAATTTGTCCTAACTATGCCTTGTGGTTTTTCAAGAAACATTTCCCTTCAAACCGGATGACAGTGTTGTTTATACATAATTGCTTGGTGCTAGAATAGCTGGCAGGAGTGTGGTACTTCCCCAAGCTCGCTCTGCCTACTGCTACCACGAAAATGAAGAGTCAAAATCATTACCTGGCATTGCACTTCGCTCATCATTCATAAATATAAGATTGTTTATCTTTATACGTTATCATTTTTTAAGAAACATTGCCCTGAAAACTTGTTAATGATGTTACTAACTGGCAAAAGTGTAGTACTTCCCCAGGTGGACTCAGCAAAGAGTTCTACTATATAATATATAGCAATCAACTTGCCTTCCCTTAACAGCACAGTACCAAGCCTCTATTTGAACTCGAAGAGTACTTACTTACTTCCGCAATTTACTTAAGTACACAAACATTAAGTATTTTCGATAAATTAACGAAAATAACTTACTTAAGAGGCAGAACTATGAGTTAAGCTGTTATAGGCTCGCATTGACCATGATACAGTTATTTTATTACCTACTTAAAAGTGATGACATGGATCAATATTGATACCACGGTCGATCAGTCTCAAGCCAAAAATAGGGTGAGCATGTGGAAAATTTTTGACGTGGAAACTTAATTTGACACACACAGATTTTTCGTGGACTGTGAATTGCGGTCCGGAGTTATGTTCAATCGTTAATGAAACAAATCTTCGGGTAAACCCGGGACCATAGCCGTCTAGAAACGCGTTAGTAATGTTAGCATTTCTAGATGGCCATGGTTAGAAGCATGGCTTAACTGTGGGCCTCATAACGAAACTCAAAGTCCCACAGCTAGCTATGGAGAGAGCTATGGAGCTATGGAGAGAGCTATCCTTGGAGTCTCTTTACGCGATAGGATTCGTAATGAGGATATTCGCAAAAGAACGAAAGTGGCCGACATAGCTCAAAGAGTAATCAAGCTGTAGTGGCAATGGGCAGGCCACATCGCTCGCAGAACTGACAACCGATGGGGAAGAAAGGTTCTCGAGTGGCGACCACGAACCGGAAGACGCAGTGTTGGACGGCCTCCCACTAGATGGACAAGTGACCACACAAAAGTCGCTGGAAACCGCTGGTTGCAGGTTGCGCAGGACCGATCGTTGTGGAAATCTAGGGGGAGGCCTATGTTCAGCAGTGGATGATGATGATGATGAGAAGCGGCAGCATCTATTCTAGATGGCAATCGTTAGAAGACTTATTTCGACGACAATGCTTTGATTGCTAGATTTATTCCAAACTAGTAATGCTTTCCGGTTTCACCCACGTAGTTTCCAAAGTGAGCTATCAAAATCTGAGTTAAAACTTTTCACTTTTATCGGCAATTCCTATGGCTGCCAAATTTTGTAATAAGTAGCTCATTAAATGTTCCCACTTGGAACTGGAGGCCTTCTCTCGCAAGGAGAGAGGAAAGGCGATAATCCATCACGCTAGGCCCAGTGCTGTTTTAATGACACATAACCTCGAAAGAAACAAATTGTTTTTTCACGATGTTTGCCTTCACCGTTTTTAAGTCAGCGACATTACGTACATACTCATACTCTTTTATTGATAACGAGTAGTTACATGTCATATTAAAGGATATTAAAATTCATTACAATTCCAATTCAATAGTAAATTCTAGCTAGGTACATACAATACATACATGTCATTTCAATAAGATTAAATTAAATTCCAAAATTACATGTCAAATAAATTATGATATAATTAAAATCCAAAATTACATGTCAATTAAACTACATTACATTTAAAATTCAAAATTAAATCAAATTTAAAAAAAAAAATACACGCACATGACTTCGAAAAGACAGCGGTGGTCGTGAGATTTTAATCTCGGGCTCCGGATCAGCCGTTGCCGGTCTCCCGACATGTTCAGGGTGTCTGTATCGCATCGTAAAAATGTACTCTCTCTATTTTCCCATACAGCGCTAAGAAGCATAACAATTGGCAGTCACGGCAACTGCCAATAGAAGGGAAAACTTATAACTCAGAATTTGATAGCTCACTTCGGAAACTGTGTTCCGGTTTGAAGGGCAATGTTTCCAGAGAAAGTACAGGGCTTAGAGATATAACATCTTAGATCTCTGGGTGATGAGCGCAGTGCAGTGCTAGGTAATGATTTGGACTCTTCATGTTCCAATAGCTGCGTGTCACTGTGCTGTTTTGTGGCAGGCATGTTGCTTACCATCAGGCACATGTCATACTCGTCTGGTCACTTCTTATTTAAAAAAAAAAACTACGCGGTTGAAACTGGACGGCGTGGTCATGAACATGGCCAATGACAAATGCTGACGCATTAATAGACCCACAGCCATGGTCTTGGTACCCGAAGATTTCTTATCATTCCCGAGCGTGACGCTAGAATTCGATTCACGAAAAATATGTCTGTGGCACGCCAAAAGAAGTTTTCACTTCAATAAATCATACAACCGAATTGAGGAACTTATTTTTTGAAGTCGGTTAAAAATACAGTATTTTTTAGCTTTTGGTCACCCAAAATACCGACTCAATTATTAATATAATTCATAACCATCAACAAGAAAACCCGTCGGCCTTCACTATACCTTATAAGAAATAAATACATAACTACCAACTTTGACATACACACGAAAACCCCAAAAATTAAGTAGCGTAATACTTTTATTCCGTAAAATACGAAAGTGGCGGTCTCTCTGAGCGACAAAGTAACGTTGTTGACTCATATTTGGCCAATCGCTAAATGCTCTCGTTTCATTAAGTACACAATAACCGTTAAAACAACGCATTATGACTCATTTTAAGTAACAAGCAATGTTGCGTGGTTTTGCCTGCGATGTTCATGTTACTGTAATTTTCCCGCTATAAAAGTCTGTGTGCTTTCCACACAACCTATAATCTTCCTATGTTTCAAATTTTAACCTAGACATCTGTCTTTCTACGAAAAACATAGTTTCATAATAAATCGCGACTTTTCTACTCCGGTAAACCCATAATATCCTAAAAAAAAAGTGTGGCACTCGGGGACTGCCGCGGTAAAGCTATTGCATGTTGCATGCATTTTTATCAACATAAGCAATAGGGATGTTAACAATTTTTCGGAATTGCTTTTATTTTGAAGAGTGACATTTGTTTACCTTAAAACATATCACGGGAAATCCGTTAAGTTGGCAACACTGCTAAGAGCATTTAGTCTGTAAAGCTGATACAAATAAGATTCAAAGTCGCATGATCGAGTGGGGAGGACGGCGTTACGGTCTTGCATCCCTCTTTCTTGTGAACATAAGAAAGAGATGCACGATCACTAAAATTCGGTCCCCAGGCCCGCGATAAAAGCTATGCAATAGCTTAAAACTAAAAACTTGTCAATAGTAAAAATATTGACAAATGATTAAAACTAAACTTCTTCACACAATGACGAACACCCCTAGGTGTTCGTCATTGTAATAATTACAAATACAATTAAATATTACTTTTTAATGCATGTGAACAGACACCGAATGCCTGAACACACCGGGCTGTCCACACCGGCAGAGACAGACAAAAGTATTCTGTTGTCGGACCGACGCAGGCGACGCCAGAAGTCCGCCACTTAAGATCTTATTACAGCAAAGAAATCTGGAACCCGAATATGTTCGATGCACTGCTTCGCGGTAGCTTCATGAGAGCCCTTAATGCCGCTAAAATAAAAGATCGAAGGAAAACTTCGTGAGGACACCGACATGTAACTAGAATCTTTCAAAGTCATGTGTCATCCACCCGCACTGGGCCAGCGTGGTGGACTATGTTAACTCCCTCCTTGAGAGAGAAGGCTTCGTCCCACATTGGGAACATTTACTGGGCTCCTTATGATTATGCCATCATTGACTAATCTATTTTAATTTTGAAAATACCTCATAGCGTTTGCATTATTTCCATTATTAATTTAAAATAGAATTGTATTTATTTTATAGATCCCAGAGTTGAATTTAAATGCAATAGCATTTCTTTTAGCGATTTGCTTTGCCAGTTATTCTACCGCCAAGCAGTAATGTGCAAACATTACTGTGTTCCGGTTTGAAGGGCAATGTTTCCAGAGAAATTACAGGGCTTAGAGATACAAGATCTTAGGGTAACGAGCGCAGTGCAGTGCTAGGTAATGATTTGGACTCTTCATGTTCCAATAGCTGCATGTCACTGTGCTGTTATATGTCAGGCATGTTGCTTACCATCAGGCACATGTCCTGATCGTCTCGCCACTCTTTATTTAAAAAAAATTAAAAAAAAAACAGAAACACGTATAGACTGCAGGCCCGTAAACAAAATTAGTGGGTCAAATGAACCACCAGGAGACCTATGTAGGATGAATAGAAGAGTATAAAGTCATAAGATTCAGCACTTATGGCATCATTTGTAAGTTGTCCAACTGAGTGCAATTGAAGAGGGGGTTCTAACCCTCGATAATTTCACCGTGTCGCATGATTTTTGTATGGCATTGTGAAATAATGGATTAGAGCAGGTATTGAAACTGTATGGAATCGAATCAATGCCGTACATAATCAAATAATCAAATTTACTCTGTAAATCGTCGGAAAATCATGAATTTTTCTGACAAACTCATAATTTAAAAAAACATTTTTTTATAGTTTCATCCTACATAGGTCTCCTGGTGGCTCATTTGACCCATAAATTTTGTTCACGGGCCTGTAGTCTAGCACGCCTTGAAAGTGACTGTTTGAAATGGCGGTTACAACTTTCAATAATTATTCATTCAATATTAATTTACTATCTCTAACATTCAAAACCTAGCCTCGTCAATCTAATTAATTAATCAACTCAAAACTTTGCCTTGAAATAGTTGTCTTGTTTTAAACGCCTCGGGAGACGGAACATGGCGGATGTATTGAATAAATAAATTTAAGAAATCAAAACTCTGCTGTGTTTGGTAAATATTGTGAGAGCTGGCAGTAAATTTTGGGGAGGTATTTGAGGTTGTATACCTATGTAGTTGGATAACAATTTTTTTATTATTATGTGGGGGAAATACTTTTACGTACGCCCACCATGCTGGGGCATGATGAGGTATATCGGGCTCGACACCATTGGCACCATGGGGTCGGTAGGGGCACCATGGGCATGGGCATGGGACTAAAGCCCCCATAGATTTCTCCTGTCAGGGGTCAGTGTCGCGGGGTCACTTTTCACACTCCTACGACACCCTGACCTACTTGCCACTGTCCATGCTGACCCGCCTCGCGGGAGGCGTTAGTACCCCCGTATTTGGGCATTTGGCTCTAGTGACGCAACGGAAATCAGGGGCTATCGTAATCACTCTGCTAATCAGCGTGCTCGTGGAGGACCCTCATTTGGAAGACTCAAGAATTTTGCTTGGTCGATGTATCAGCCGAGTAACCAAGTCTTCCAGTACCCAACCTCTTTTGGAGTTGAGAGAGAGTTGGTCAAACGGACCTATACGCGATAAAAAATACAGATAACTTTGGTAAGATTTTTTTTTCTACCTGCCAGGTGATCTAAATTGAGGGATTCATTTTGCCCCGCTACTCACAAGGTCTGCAGCTCCGTGTCGTGGTATAGAAGAGGTGCGTAACAAGGCTTCATCATCAGCTTGTGTTCGTCCACTGCTGGACATAGGCCTTTCCTATAATACGCCACTCAGCCCGATCCTCGGACTTATGTACTCGGACTCGGACTTTTTGTAAATGACGTTACCAAGTGTTCTTATGAATTTATGGGATGAATAAATGAATTGAATTGAATTGAATTGAATATGTCTCCAACCGCCACCAGCCGTCTTTCGTATATCGTCACTCCATCTAGCCTCAGGGCGTCCTACACTACGTTTACCGATTCGTGGTCTCCACTCCAGTACCCGTCTACCCCAACGGTTATCGGGTCTGCGACAGATGTGACCGGCCCATTGCCACTTCAGTTTGCCAATACGCTGAGGTATGTCGGTGACTTTAGTTCTCTGACAAGTTTTTAGCTTGTCTCAATTACCTACAAAAAATTTGGTGCCGGCTCTCGGAGTAGTTAGATTAAATACAGCCTACGGATGTGTTTGTGTAATTTGACAGTGACTGGTTACTCAATCACAACAGCTTGTAAAACTTTGATTAAGGTGAGATCACATTTAAATTAGGTCATGTGATCAAAGTTAGATCAATGTATGATCAAAATGGCGTCAGTCTGGGATGTAAGTATACAATTAAGTCAATTTTTTTTTTAAATAAAGAGTGACGAGACTTGCAGGATGTCTGGTGGTAAACAACATGCCTGCCACAAAACAGCACAGTGACACCCAGCTATTGGAACATGAAGAGTCCAAATTATTACCTAGGACTGCACTACAATCGTCACCAGAAATCTAAAATAGATAGATAACTAACTCTTTATTGTGACACAAAAACAGAAATATTACAGTAGAACACTTATGAACTAGCACCACAAATGGCGGCCTTATTGCTTATTGCTAAGATGTTATGATATTAAATCCCGTAATTTCTCTGGAAACATTGCCCTTCAAACCAGTTATTATGTCATGCCAGTTTGCAGTGTGCACCAAGTTTTCACAATTTCCCGAACCTCGCATGTATGTCATCTCACATTAATCATCAACTTCAACTTTTTATGGCTTTTATTGTGGTTTAGCCTCACAATTCCGCCAATGTCACGTATAAATATTTATTTCGAATTCATTACGTACTCACAGTCATCGATATAAACCATTGGATGTGCCCTACCAAACTTCAGATGCACAGAATTATGTCATCGTTGGGAAAAGTGCGGTCACTCTTTCCGTTCTAGTCGGTTGTAGAAAGCTGTGAATGCCATACGCTTTTACCTATGACTATTCATTGTCAACGACCAAAATAAGTAGAACCACAACATACCTCGCCGCTAGCGATTCTAGGGGTCAAGTGGATTGTAAACCACTTACGTTACACAAACAGACGCAATTTATTACCTATTTAAAGTTGCTCAGGGCACTTCCGTTGATTTAGATCGATGCTCACAGTATTGAAACATTAATGTTTACAAATAGTACAGATTAAAGGAGCATAAGAGAGACGGTCGGCGTCATAAGTCCCAGTTGTCCCACGCGCCCTCACTGACAAACACTGCACATCACATCCTCAGCAACAGAGTGGCTTGCATCTGGAACAGGTTGCCTGAGGATGTTATTTCGGCAAAGTCGTTAAACTCTTTTAAGAACAAACTGTACAGATGGTAAAAAGACAAAATCATTTTAGCTGACAATTGCCTATAATTTGTTATTTCAACACTGAAATTTTGGCATATCAGCAAAAGCTCGCCTATTATTCAATAAATAAAAATCCTCGTTTTGGTTCCTTTCGTCCCATCTAAATCAAAAGCTGACTCGATTTAGATTCTGTCTTCATCTACTGTCAAATTTTGTTCTCATCTCGTTCCGAATTCCTAGACGTTACAATTATCCGATCTGTTAGCTGTAGACGTGGCCTCGGGTTTTTTTGCGCACGGAACCTTGGGTCCGTTGGTGTTATACCGGAACAGAGTTTGGTTCTTATATTTGAATAATAATGTGTTAATACTTGGCTTAGCTTATTAATTGAGATAAAAGGGAATTCTCACTGGATTTTGTTACTAAAAAAAATATTCGCTGTCATAGGGATTGCCGATAGAAGCGAAAACTTATAACTCAGAACTTGATAGCTCACTTTGGAAACTATGTTCTTCTCGCCTCCTTATATAGATATAGAAATACAAATCTTATCTCCTTATTTCTATATATATATAGAAATACAAATATAAATAAAGCTCCTAAAAATATGTGAGATAGCGGTTTCGATTGATTTGGAATAACGTCTAGAAAAATGATTTTAAAGATTTATTAGCATATCAAAAACCGCGATCGTTATTAACAAAATAAGATAAAAAGAACAAAATTTTTAATTTTGATTAACCCCCGACTACCTCAGATTTGTTATCTGTACAACATTCTACTAATCAAGCCTTTTCGTTTGTTACCCATATTGAGGTAGTAGTGAAAAGAATATATAATTCGCTATTTTGTGGTGGCGGCCATCTTGGATTTGATTTTTTTATAGTGTATAGTATTATACTAGTCAAGCCCTATCCGTATTGAGGTAGGTTATAAAGAAATATTTTATCCGCCATTTTGTGGAGGCTTACACCTTAAATAAATAAATAAATATCGGTGGACAATTCACACACAACACCATCTGACCCCAAACTAAGCAAAGCTTGTAGGTAATATGGCGGCCAGATAGCTGACATAATATTATATAGTTTTAAATACATACTTATTATAAATAGCAACACCCAGACACAGTGCAAACATTTGAATTCATCACCCAAATATTTGCACTGAGTGGGAATCGAACCCACGACCCTCGGCTTCGCAGGCAGAGTTACTACCCACTAAGCCACGAGGTCAGTCAATACCTTAGATTGATACTAATCAAACATAGCTAAGAACATCCACACGGATATTAACTTACAAATAAAAAACCGCATCGAAATCGGCCCATCCGTTTGAGACAGACAGACAGGCAGACATCGACGTCAAACTTATTATAACACTCCTTTTTTGGTCGGGGGTTAAAAAGAGGGTATTTTGATTTTCTTTAATAGGTAAGTAGGTAGGCACTCGTAATTTCTAAAATTATTACATTTAAAGAATTTTGAAGTAAGTCCCTAAAAAGGAAAGGAGTTCCCATAAAAAAGTCTCAACAATAATAAAATAGGTACCTAAAAGGAACTTTGTAAAACATTTCAGAATAATCTATCTCTATTATTTTATTGATATACGCCACCTATCAAAAATTGGTCGTACCAACCACAGATTACTGAATTGTTTGAGTAATCTGTGGTACCAACCTACCAACTCAGATTTAGAAAAAAAATACCAAATGATTACCAAAGTAGTTTTCTATTTTATTTACACATATTATAATGACGCCATCTTACTGTCTCGTCAACGCACGGTATGAAACCTCTCAAAGGAATATTTTTTTCCGTTTTTGTTACATTCTGTATTCATGCTGCGCTCTTAGCCTACTAGCCTTTCTCGATAAATTGACTATCCAATAGAAAAAGAGTCATTCAATTCGGACCAATAGTTTCCGAGATCCTAGCGTTCAAACAAACAAACACAACAAAACAGCTTTATAATATTAGTAATAGTTGTCCGCCCCGGCTTCGCCCGTGGTACTTTATATAGCACTCATCGGGATCCCGTACATATACAACGGTGAAAGAATGACTAAAATCGGTTCAGACATTCCTGAGAATATCACTTTCAAACAAAAAACCTCTTCAACTACCTGCTACGCCACCTGTCGGAAATTGGTCGTACTAACTCAGATTTAGAAACAAATTTTTAGCAAAGGTGTGTAATCTGTGGCAAATATGACAAAGGGTTATGTTCAATGACGCAATCTTAGACACATGCTATCATGTCAAAGCACGCACGCTACATAAGAAAACTCTCAAAAAGGAAACTCTCAAAAAGGAATATTTCTCCCCGTTTTTGTTACATTCTTGATTCATGCTCCGCTTCTATTGATAGTAGCGTTATGTTCTATACTCGATAAATGGACTATCCAATAGAAAAATAATCTTTCAATTCGGACCAGTACCTACCGAGATCCTAGCGTTCAAACAAACAAACTCTTCAGCTTTATAATATTAGTATAGTGATATAATATTAATAACTAGATGTCCGCACCGGCGTTGCCCGTGGTACATTATATAGTACTCATCAGGATCCTGTACATATACAACGGTGAAAGAATGACTGAAATCGGTTCAGTCATTCCTGAGAATATCGCTTTCAAACAAAACACCTCTTCAGCTACCTGCTACGCCACCTGTCGTAAATTAGTTGTAACAAAACAGATTTAGAAAAAAAAATAGATTAGCAAAGGTTTTATATTCAAGAGGTATGTAATCTGTGATATTCAATGACGCAATCTTAGACACATGCTGTGTTGTGTCATGTCAAAGCACGAAACGTTCGAAAACTCTCAAAATGGAATATTTTTTCCCGCTTTTGTTACATTCTTGATTCATGCTCCGCTTCTATTAATAGTAGTGTTATTTTATAAATGGACTATCCGATAGAAAAATAATCTTTCAATTCGGACCAGTACTTCCCGAGATCATGGCGTTCAAACAAACTCTTCAGCTTTATAATATTAGTATAGTGATATAATATTAATAATTAGTGAAACATCTTCTTAACATCATCATAACTTTGAAACATATGGTTCTATTAAATAATCCGTACTGAACGCACAAGTGCGTTCACGTGCTTGTAATATATCTTAATTAATTAAATGATATTATACCCAGCTGAGTTGGATTTCCTGTACGTAACTATTAGCATTTACCTAACTCGGAGTCTCACAAATGTTTGCGTAGTTAGAACTTTGACGCGACCACAAAAACGACGAAAATGTTTTTCGTTCCTGTTGTTTTCTCTATAGAATGTGAGTTAGAACAAACGCTTTACACCGAAAGCACAAGTCTGATCGCTCGTGTCTTGTCGCTCTTGTGGAAGTGTCATACTTTTGTCGCGGCACATCACTATTGCCATAGCTAACATACACCTCATCTGCTTACGATTGGTACAGAGGAACCGTGCGGAAAAAACCTGATCTATTTACTTATTCTTTATCTAAGCATAATACATGTGATGTGGGGTCAGATGGTGTTGTGTGTGAATTGTCCACCTTCATCAATTTATTTTTTTACATTATAGGTATGTGCTATCTAATTATTATTTTACTATTTTTAGTATGTATTAAGTACAGATTATAACTACTTTCCTTGACTCCGTAAAGAGTCCTACCCAAAGAGTTTACATATACTACATATAGAGTTGGCACAGTGTATCTCTCTACTTAGTCTGTGGTTGGCACAAACGCTTTACACCGAAAGCACGGGTAGCATCAAAGAAGTTGGAAAATTAAGGTAGCATCTTTCATTCCTTGTCACTCTTGTGGAAGTGTCGTGACACATCACTCTGTTGCCATAGAAAGTATGCAAGTACTCTATACGTATTATATATATGTAAACTCTTTGGTCCTACCACTACAAAACTACTAATAAGCAGAAGCTTCGCATTTACCTTCAAAAGACGGAATTTATCACTTTATTTCCAAAAAAATCACATATTTGAATTGCAGAATATATTATTATGCATTTTTAATTCAATGCGTAGCCTTTAGTGACCGCCTTGACATACAGACCTACCTCAACATTAGCGGTATTATAGCAAAGACCGTGAGATAAATTATCATCACATAGAAAAAAAAAATAGGCTGGCTTTTTTTTCTCGCATTTGCATGCATTATATACACATAGTCCAATATCAAATAGTAAAGTTACGGCTTTTCTAGTTGGGAGAATGGCGACTGACAAACGACAAAAATTTAGTCTAGTTTAAAATTACTGTTAGACCCCACTCCGAAGACACGGTCCAAAACTAAGACCTCTGCAGGGAGACCCCGGTCTCCCTGCAGAGGTCTTCGTTTCAACCCGGGGGTTCAAAAAACCATTGGCACCACTGTATTTTCGAAGTCATGTGCGTAATGTCGCTAACTTTTGACGTGATAACGTCTTATAAATTGGTTTGCCGGGTGACACTTCAAGAAACTGCGTTACGCTCCGCTCACGTTATGCGCTCACAACGAGAGCGAGTGAGAGGCATGCGTCCCTTCCACTCGGGCATGGTTAGCCCGCCTAAGAGCGAGAGAGAGAGACATAAAAAGTGAAAGGCACGCGTCCCTTCCGTAAAATTATTTTACCACTCAAAGTCGTTGTCACGTAAAACTTTCGCCCGTATACCGACTTTACAGGCAACCAATTTTTTTACTCAAACAAAACATCGTGAGCAAACCGACATGAACTCTTGCGCAGTTACGTGTCATCCGCCAACCCGCACTGGGTTAACGTGGTGGATTATGGCCTTGAATCTCTCCTTGCGAGAGAAGGCCCTCAGTCCCAGCAGTGGGAACATTTAGTGGGCTGATTATGCTGACACATCGTCCACCATTTACGGACATTGCAAGGTATGACGGGGTCGCTATCACTTGGAGTGGTACTCCTACCCATCGATATAAACCATGGATGTGCCTGAGCGCCTTGAAATTGGTAATAAACTGCGTCTGTGTGTGCGTCTGCCCCCCATGGGGGCAGTCAGTCTCTCATAATTATCACCCGACCCAGCACGGTCAAGCGCAGCTTATGCCAGATTAATCAGTATTATTTGCCGGACACCTCTTATTTGCCTATTTATAAACACACTAAGGTAGGTATAACTAATAAAATATTTTTTTTATAAAAGCGCAATTCATTTCTTTGTGATATAATTATAATTCATAATGATTTATCAAAGGGAAAATGCGGTAGCGAATCTTTTCTTCCGGAAAATGGCAGGCGGACGCGCCATATGAATCAGAAGAACAAACTTCAAATATTTTTAATTTATACTTAGACTGCAAATATTTGAAAAATGTCGCTTGTCCCAGTTAGAGTTAAAGTTAAACTGTATAAAAAATAAACAACACGCCATTTTGTTAGTTAGTTTCGGAAATAAGCCCATGGAACTCCAAAATTTTGTCTTTGAAGAAGTACCCATTTACACACCACCAATCTACTTGATCCCTAGAATCGCTAGCGGCGAGGCGATACTATGGTTCTAGTTATTTTGTTTGTTGACAACGAGTAGTGATGCTAAAAACGTCTGGCGTTTACAGCTTCCTGCAGAAAGAGTGAGTTCACTGCGCGCCCTGAAGTTTGGGAGGGCACATCGAATGGTTTATATCGATCTTACCCCTACCGACTAAAGCCCACAGGTTTTTCCAGCCCTGGCCCAGCGGGAGACCGCTCTTTCATTCGACCGCAATTCTCCCACTGCCACCGCTCTTGCTGGGCCGTCTCGGCTAATTGGCTATGGACCTATCACAGATCAAATACCATGTTGATCGGCGATAAAACGAATCTCGCCTACATCCACAACTCACCAGCGGGGGCGCAGGACGAGGTAAAAAGCTGCGCTGTGATAAGCCGAATATCCGTGTGACGTGCACTAGTTTCCACCAATGATCGGAGATAGAGATAGAGTGAGAGTTCTTTGAGTAGGTATACAAATATTAAATTTTATACATGTTGACATTCTTTTATACACATTGACATTGTTTTATTATATACATATTGAATTATTATTATGATTTTTCGATTCTTATTTTTTGATTTTTCTGTACATAATGACATTCTTTGACGTTGCTCACACGGCTGAACTGCAAGAGCTACTACTGCAAGACCTTGGATTCTACATGAAACCACACACTTGTCAAAGTCCATAACAGCATCCTGCTGAAGCACAAGACGTTGGCGTAATTGTGCTCACCAAACATACACACTAACATAACACAACGGGATAGAAGCCAGAAATTAATAGACGATGAATCATATGACATATATGATACAACCGTTTAAAAGTTAAAATGAAAAAAGAAGAAGAAGACTTTATCAGCTGACTATTATTATTATTATTGTATAAATTCAGACCAGGATGTCAAGTGTCAACATATAAAAGTAAAAAAATGGCCTAGATGAAGTCATTTAGACGATTTAAAAAATACTAATGTAATTTGAACATTGGTACTTAACACTACTATTAATTGCTTGTCACTTGAACTACAGTTTACGTAATTTAATTATCAACATATCTGCAAATGTGTTCAAACGATTGTACTAATATTTTTATATAAATCATCTTATATCGCTGGTCTTCAGAGGTAATACCTACCAGGTAATGATTTGGACTTATTATTTTATTTATTTATTATTATTTATTTTAAAAAAATAGCAGTACCTACTAAAAACAAAAAAAAATGGCAGTGATAGGACCTAATGAACTTTCCCATTGGTCATCTAGATATGCTGACGCATTACTAGATGGCCAAACTCATGGCCACGCCCTCCGGTTTCACCCGCGTAGTTTCCAAAGTAAGCTATCAAATTCTGAGTTATAAGTCTTCACTTCTATCGGCAGTTCTTTTGACTGCCATATTTAGATATTTGATTGGGCTAGTTGGTAGTAAATCCCTGCGAAGCCGTGGATCGTTGGTTCGATTCCCACCCAGGGCAAAAAACATGAGTGCTGTTCATGGGCCCGATTTTACCCGAAGGATTCTTATCATGACGCTAGAATTCAATTCACAGCCCCGACAAACTTGTTTGTGGTGCACCAAAAGAAATATTCACTTCAATATACAATTAACATGTCATTGATTTGAACTCGCAAGATATTTCCTATCAAAAGTGTGTAACAACCAAAGACGTTTTATTTTTACTCGACTGAAAGAAGGGTAATGTTTTTCGCGCGTATCTTGTGTATTTGTAAATTTCTTTATTCCCGCGTATCTTCCAAACGGCTGAATGGATTTTGATAAGTAATTAAGATATCGTTAGATTCGTCTCAGTCAATAATATATATATATATATAGTTTATATATATACTTTTACATGATGTTTATCTGGTGATGTTTTGCAGTCGGGTTTTTAAGGTACCGTAGCCAAATGGTAAAATACGGGACCCTTATAGATTTGTCATGTCTGTCTGTCTATCTGTCCGTCCGTATATCACAACCATTTTTTTCCGAAACTATAAGAACTATAAAATGTTAAAACTTGAAAGTAGATGTATTCTGTAAGTCGCATTAAGATTTTCAAACAAAAATAGAAAAAGCAATAAATTTTGGGGGTGTCCCATACTTAGAACTCAAAAAAAATTCTCATCAAACCCTTACATGTGGTGTATTTATGGATAGCTCTTTAAAATGATATTGCAGTACAATTGCAGGTACAATTATATCTCATTATTTTTTTCTAAGCTGAATAGTTTGCCCGAGAGACTCTTCTAATGTGGTAAAATGTGTCCTCCCCTGTAACTTCTAAACTAAGAGAAAAACAAAACAAAACAAAAATAAGATGTACATTACCATGCAAACTTCCGCCGAAAATTGGATCTAGTAAGCAGTTTTCTTGTAAGTAATCGGTCATAGATACAGTATTATAAAAACATCGATAAAAATTACAACGAACAACAAGTTTGTTTATATTATGCTACTTACTGCTACTTCATGGGCAAGGCCAACTCGCACTTGACCACTTATTTAAATTAAAGTTATTAACAACAAATGCGCAAACGGAGCGCCTGGTGCGTAGGGTGCAGGCCAGCCCCAACGCCATCCTAGCGATGATCGCCGACAGGCTTGACTGTCCATACATAAGGCATAGTTGTAACAGACATATAACTGTCCCAATGTCCCAATTTTGACTTATAGTCCAGTCGGGGTAGACATAAAACAAGCTTGAAATAGAAAAAATCCAGGGAGCGTTTTTTTTAAACGTCGGGGGGATGGTTGGGAGTTTAAATCTCGATTTTCTAACTAATCCCGGTAAAGGATTCGCCGCCATCTTGTTTTAAAGTTAATTTTTTTCGTGTTTCTGAAATAACTCGTTACTTTTCAATTTTAGAGCAAAAATTATGGTATCCAAAGTTGCTGTAAATTTAATTTCTCACAAGTTTGGTCATAATCGTTTTTACGCTAGGATCAATTTTTGCAGAGTTATACTATCAAGTTTATCAAAGAAATCGTAATGGGTGGAATTTTATTTTCTTCTACTTTGGTTCTCGCATTTTTTTTACTCCACGATCAATATTTTCGGATTGTGTGATGTTGATTATATTTTATTGTAATTGTTGTAAGTGAATAATATTATTGTAATAACGTCGTGACATTGTAATAATTCTATGAGTCATGTAGATAATTTGGAATAAGTAATTTTGATTTGATTTTGATTAAAAATTGAAAAGTGGCGCTTTCCGCTGCCCCAACACTTTGTTCACTCTTATCTTTGTCCAAGGTTCAAAGGTTTGAAGGTTTACGTGTCAATGCGTTCACTCACGTATTGTCATATTATACTAGCGACGTGTCCCGGTTTCGCACGACTTGTCAATTTGTTAGAGTGGTTATTGAATAGATACATCTTTAGAGGGTTTTTGAAGTGTACCTAAACTTTTTTTGGCGCGCCTCACACAGATTTTTCGTTGGCAGTGAATTTAATTCTATCATCCCGCTCGGGAATGACGGAAATATTCGGGTGAACTCGGGACTTTCGAGTGTGCCAGAGCGAGAAACATGGTCAGCTGGTGCTGTCTGTCTGATGTCACTATCGTTATCACCCAACTGAAAGAAGGTTATGTTTTTCGCGCGTATCTTGTATGTTTGTAAATTTCTTTAAGAAGGGTTATGTTGTTAATATTTGTTTAATTTCTTTAATTATCTTATCAAATTCTCGGGTAAATAGTCATTGGCCATTTAGAAACGCGTTAGCATTTCACATAAGCTGTCTATGGCCATGCCCATGGCCACGCCGTCCGGTTTCTCCCGCGTAATTTCCAAAGTGAGCTATCAAATTCTGAGTTAGTACTCATAGTTTGTACCTCTATCGGCAATTATCGCGCATTTGATACCAACTCGTCTAATGGTAAACTACAGTCTACGACGGAATGACTTAGACCGATAGTGCCTCTCTATAGCTTGTTCCGCGCTCTCGCTTGCACGCTCGGCTCAGTCGAAACGTGATACATGTTCGTGCGTGCCGCCGGCGTTCATTGATTTCAAAAGACATTGTCACGTCAAAACGTCTATAACCTTCATTGTAATTTAGTTTTTTAAATAAAATATAGTCAAGAGCAAAATAACAATTAATATAATCATAAATTAACTGAATAAGTAGATAGTACGTGGGCGTTATGCTGTGACCATACGGAACCGGAATTAGGCCTGTTTTTTTCATATCCGGTCAACCTCAAGGTTCTATTTGCAAAATATATTTGTCAAGTTTAAAAATGATTTACATTCGACGGAGGTCGAAGTACTGGCCTGAGGTCGAAAACGATGTACCGGCCTGTTTTTAGCCCCCGACCAAAACAAGGGGTGTTATAAGTTTGTCGTCGATGTCTGTCTGTCTGTCTGTGGCACCGTAGAGCGCAAACGGATAGGCCGATTTCGATGCGGTTTCTTTTTATTTGAAAGTTAATATCCGTACATAATTATGTTTTTAGCTATGTTTGGTTAATATCGATTCAAGATGGCCGCCTCCACAAAATGGCGGACAAAATATTTCTGCATAACCTACCTCAATATGGGTATCAAATGAAAGGACTTGACTAGTAGAATAATATACACTATGACAAATTTCGAATCCGAGATGGCCGGCTACCACAAAATGGCAAATTACATTATATTTTTTTCACTACTACCTCAATATGGGTATCAAACGAAAGGGCTTGACTAGTAGAATACTATGCACTATGACAAAAAAATTTGATACAACTGCTACCACAAAATGGCGAAATACCTTTATTTTTTCACAACTTCCCTAATATGGGTTTCAAATGAAACGGCTTAACTAGTAGAATGTTGTACAGATAACAGATCCGAGGTAGTCGGGGGTTAATCAAAATGATGTTCTTGTAGTAGTCAACTCTTCTTTTGGCGAACCACACACACTTCTCGTGGGCTGCGAATGAAGCTCAGCGTCACGCTCGTAAGTGAAAGAAATATTCGAGTGAACTCGGGACCGTCGAGTGTCCCAGAGCGAGAATCATGGTCAGCTGTTGCTGTCTGTCTGCTGTCAATGTCTTTTTTTACCGGGTTAAAAGTAGGGTTATGTTTTTCGCGCGTATCTTGTTTGTGAATTTATTTATTCCCGCGTATCTTCCAAACGGCTGGATGGATTTAGACAATTAAGATATCGTTATACTCGTCTCAATCACCCAAGTATATTTAAATAGTATACCTAAATATATTATGTTATATTATATTACCTAATGTTCTTAAATCTGTTGATTTTTTGCATTCCGGTTTTTTTTATTGAAATTACCACAATTTAAACATAAACTAAAAGCTTGGTTCGTAAATAAAACATATTATAAACTCCAAGAATATTTCAATGAAATAATAAT
Organism: Ectropis grisescens; assembly: GCA_017562165.1. Classification (NCBI taxonomy): domain Eukaryota; kingdom Metazoa; phylum Arthropoda; class Insecta; order Lepidoptera; family Geometridae; genus Ectropis; species Ectropis grisescens. The sequence continues at coordinate 9,507,361 of CM029796.1, read as the reverse complement.
TTATATAGGTACAACCACAGATCAATATATGTTCTGTGGGTACAACAATTTATTATCTAATGTAACATATAATGTAAATCTTAAAATATTTTAGTACTACTTACGTAAAAAGTAAATTATACTTGTAAAATTGAAAAATTTAATGTTTAGATATTTAAGAACCTCAGCCTGATGATTATGCGATCTCAACACCATAATTTGTGTCTTTGGACTGATAAATAAGCTTTTTTCTTTGGTTTTTTTATTGCATAAGTTAATCCTAAATTCTATACCTATATTATTTGTAGACTCCCTGTTTTTATTTTTGTTTAGATTCTAGACAGGGTAAAACAACTTTATTGTAATGTTATAGGTATAATTATTGTATTCATTAGATTTATTAATGCTTAATTTTAATTGTTTTTTTGTAACCTCATAAAAGAGGCTTTACTTTTGCATGCCCGCAAAGGGTAAGACTGTTGTTTCTGAGAATATCTATTTTGTATAACATCTTTGTACACCGTTTACGCAATAAAATATTCTGATTCTGATTCTAATTCAATTATTTAATCTAATTTTATCCATCCTTCAGCCGCATCTGTCACAGTATAGTGTGACGAGCGCAGTGTGCTTAGTAATGATCTGGACTCTTCATGTTCCAATACCTGCGTGTCACTGTGCTGTTATGGGCAGGCATGTTGCTTACCATGCACATGTGCTGCTTGTATCGTCACTTTATAATGTAAAAAAATTAACTGTGTTTCTAATTTCGACCCGATCCGTTCAAAGTGATTGAGCAAAAAAGATCCAAACTTTTTAGTTAACAGGCCCTGCTCGTCTCGTCACTATTCTATAAAAAAAACTGTCCTTCAAACCAGAACGCAACAATACATATTTGCTTACCACTTGGCGCCAACTAACTGGCAAAGGTAAGATTTCCGCAAGCGGATTTTACAAAGGTGATCTGTCACATAGCCCTGGTATCAGGGTCTTCTTCTATTCCTTAGTCACTTAAGTCCAACAGTGAGAACATTAGCCGTAATAGACTACAGGCCTGTGCACAACATTTATGGGTCATACTTCTTCTAACCGCTAATTATTCCGCAACGCCGTACAAAAATCATGCGACAAGGAGAAATGATCGAGGGTTGCAACCCCCCCTCTTCAACTGCACTCAGTTGGACAGCTTACAAGTAACGGCATAGTGCTGAATCTTATTACTTTATACCCTGCTATCATCCTACATAGGTCTCCTGATGTATCGTATGACCCATAAATTTTGTTCACAGGCGTGTAGTCTATAATACATTATGTATGTTTTTCATAAACTCTATATGTTTAAATGAGTTCAGATGATACTATCGAATGTAGGTAAGTTACACTTGTTAGTGGAATTATAGCATGTTTGGTCAACTTTACTTACGTGGAAAGTAAAGAGGTTGTAAGGGTGTGTTCACACTGGACATTTATATAATGAACAAATAAATGCATGAAAACTCTTTTTTGTTCACACCTTAAAATAGTACGGAAAATAAATATATACACAAATAAAACTAGTGAAACAAGTGGCGGCCTTATCGCTGAAAGCGATTTGTTCCAGGCAACCTTGGGGTGGACAAAAAACTAGGAGAACTTAAATCGTGGTGCGCAACCAAGACTACGAGATAAACGTACATTCCAATAATATTACATAATAGCCTGAAATTAAATATATTATATATTATTTATTATTAAATAATATTAATAATCTAATTTTCATAAATTTAATAATCTTTGTGATTTGTGAGTGATTTGCCGCAACAAAACTATGTATGATAGAGCACAGAGTGAACAAAATTTATGGATCATATGATACAGCAGGAGACCTATGTGGGATGATAGAAGGGTATAAAATAATAATATTCAGCACTATGCCGGCATTTGAAAGCTGTCCAACTGAGTGCAATTTGTTGAAGACGGGGGGTTCCAACCCTCGCTCTTTCCTTTTTGTCGCATGTCTATACCTCTTCTACTCCATTATTTCGCAATGCCGTACAAAAACCATGCGGCAAGGAGAAATGATCGAGGGTTACAACCCCCCCCCCCCCTCCCTCTTCAACTGTACTCAGTTGGACAGCTTACAAGTGACGGCATAGTGCTGAATCTTATTACTTTATACCCTTCTATCATCCTACACAGGTCTCCTTGCTAATTTGACCCATAAATTTGTTCACGGACCTGTAAGTTTAACAGAGTTGGATTTTCCGCACGATTCGTTTGTGTCAATCGTAAACAGATGACGTGTATACTTTCTATGGCAACAGAGTGACGACAAAAGTGTGTCACTTCCACAAGAGCGACAGGGCAAGAAAGATGCTACCCGTGCTTTCGGTGTAAAAGCGTTTCTGCCAACTCCATACGTAGTATATGTAAACTCTTTAGTCTAAACACTGCCTTATGCCAAACAATGGTCGAATTACATAATCGGAAAATGGTGCTACTTTTAGTCCCAGTATCAGTGTTTACCTAATCCAGTTGAAAAGTGTTCGTTGCAGACTAGTCTCTCTCCCCTGACTTCACGCGTGTTTTAAATTATACAACATATAATTAACGCTAAAAATACTTATTAAATTACACTATAAATTGATACTTGTTATCCCTTTAATCAACAAAAATGTAGAAAAACTTTTCAAAAACAATTGTAAACGAAAATTTTGTGTTTAAAAAAATGAGAAGTAATTAATTGTTATTTATTAATGAAAATAAAAACTAAAATACACAGTAGTGAAAGTATTTTTTTTAATATATTTTTATATATATTTACTTTTAACGGTAAAAATAAGCAGGTACCTAGGTAATTATAATATATCAAAAAAATTACAAAGAACATTTGTGTAAAAACGTATACCTATGTAAATTCTGACATAGACCGTGAACCTCAAAACCTGTGGTGATTAAAGATTGAATTTTAAAAAAAAACTAACATAAAAATTAACATCAAAGAATTTTTGAAATCGGTCGATTCTTGAAGTTATGGCGTTTAAACAAGAAACCTCTTCATCTTTATAATATTAGTACCTATACCTACGTTAAATATTTCAATAAACTATGTATGTAGGTAGGTACGCTATTCTCATCGTATGATACAAAAATAAAAGATTTTTGAAATGCTTAGTGCATCACAGTGCAATGTAATTATTTGAACGTGAGAGGTCCATATTACTGACTAGTCGGTACTGCACTGCGCTTGTTAAAGTTTTGTGTGCCGTATTATAAACTACTTTTAATTTAAGCTCAATGGGTAAAGTCAAAGTCAAAGTACTTTATTCATAAATGTACGTCAATTAATAAAAAACAAAAACAAAAGAAAGAGCATACAAATTGTATACATTTTCAAAGTTTGAAATGACTACTTTGCTGTATTATAATATTGCTATATTGCTAATATTGCTATTGACAGGTGAACCCATATGGCAAAAATATACTTAGTTCTGTAAAAAAAAAATACTAGATAGGTCAGTGATCACAGTAAACTAAACTAAACTGAAGACTTAAGTGAATAATATAAATTTTAATTTTAATAAAATTTGAGTAAAAATATTTTCTAAAAAAAATTGATGTAAAATTATGAACTCTAGAATTACGTGAAAATCAAAATGGCGATCTTGCAGACTTTGTTGGTGTTTCCGTTCCAATTCACGTTGTTTTTGTGCGTGAAAACAAAAATCGAATGCGGTTATAAGGTAAGACCAAAGAGTTTACATAAGAGTTTTGGTCGGACTTTTTAGCAGAGTCCGCCTTTGCCAGTTATTCTACCGCCAAGCAGTAAAGTGCAAACTGTGTTCCGGTGAAGCTGTTTCCAGAGAAATTACAGCTTAGAGATATATTATCATAGATATCTGGGTGACGAGCGCAGTGCAGTGCTAGGTAATGATTTGGATTCTTTATGTTCGAATAATATCTGCGTGTCACTGTGCTGTTATGTGGCAGGCATGTTGCTTACCATCAGGCACATGTCAAGCTCGTCTTGTCACACTTTATTAAAAAAAAAAAAAGAGTAAACATTGCTTAAATGGAATGCTGGAATGCGGCGACTCGCATTCCAGCTATGCGTCGAGTTAATATGACCACGTTATACCCAGGTAATACCGCAGGACGATAGTAACATTTAAAATGTCAATGTTTGATGCTCATTCAAGTCGTAACGTCTGCAGAGAACGACATGAAATTTGGAACGTAGACTATAGTCATGAAGAACAATACACTAAGTACTTTCATGTGAAAACATCTTTTGACGCGCCACAGACAGATTTTTCGTGGGCTGTGAATTGAATTCTAGCGTCACGATCGGGAATGATACGAAATCTTCGGGTAAACTCGGGGCCCTGGCCATTGGCCGTCTAGAAAAACGTCATTTACAATTGGCTATCTAGAAATATTGCAGCATTTCTAGATGGCCATGACCACGCTCTCCGGTTTCACCCGCATAGTTTCCAAAGTAAGATATCAAAGTCTGAGTTATAAGTTTTCACTTCTATCGGCAGTTCCTATGACTGACCATTTTTTTTTATCTCGGAAAACAATGGAATCGTTCAATGCGCGCGTGAAATCGAGGGAAACCGCTGCTAGTCTAAAAAAATATTCCCTATTTCATAAAACTATTATACCAAGCCATCGTGATAACTGAATCAGAATCAGAATAATTTATTGTTGAACTGTGTACCAACTAATTGGTAGTTTACAAATGTCCAGTACTTACAACAGCCTGCCCTCTGCGAACATACAATAATTGAAGTTAAATAACATTTCTTACATAAGAGTACAAATCGTTAAAACTACTAAAACTAAAATTAATTTCACCTCCTATATTCTCGGTCTTATTCATAAAAATTTATAGCATGTCTAAAGACTTGCTTCTACATCTTAGGAAAAATGGTATTCATAACAGCATTTTAGCGCTAAAACGTGCTATAAGCCTTCTATAAAGTTATAGAGCCGAGAACCCTACTTTAGCGGTGTTTTAGGGCAAATGTGGCCGACTCTTAACAGCTGATTAGTGTCAAAATGGCGTTGTGACATATTCAACTTCAACTTTTTTTTTGTTTCCATTCGGTAATGTCACCGTAATTTCGCCAATGTCCAGCTTTTGAGCGTTAGGAGTATCTTTGTTATATTATGTTCTTAATTCAGGTGCTCAGTCTTCCACCTTCTTCATAGCTTCTGAGAATTATGAGCTTGATTGTCGGAAAACACGTGAAATCGAGGTACCAGGATTCTTGTTTCAAATATTCCAAACGTTTCAATGTATGTGAATTTAGTAGTATATATTATGTAGTGTCTAACAACCAATGTAATGTTTGGTGTTGATGGTGAAAGAATAAAACATGTTGACATGAAAGTAATCCACATCGACGAAAGGTGTATATAAGTAGGAGTGATCCTTATACTTTCAGAATTCATTTCTAATTTATTTCTTTAGCAATTTTTCTTATAAAATACAAAAAAAATTATAAGAGAACGAACGAACACCACTACGTTTTAGTAATATAACTTTAAATTTCCCCGCTTCATAACTTCACAGTGTATGCCATTTTGTTAATTCTGTTAATGTTACAACATTGTCTATGGCTCCACCATCAAACTCGTTTTATCTGTGGACGATTCTGTCAGTTTGTCTATAAAATCGATCGATTTCATTATAATGGCAACATTTTGATCCTAAAACTGATATTAGTAATGCTTTAGTTATAGAAGGCTTATAGAGCGTTTATGAATACGGAATTTTATATAACGTTTTGTAAGCTTATCGAGCGTTTTAACTAATGAGTGTTTTAAGTCTTCTATAAGCATTTATTATGAATAAGACCGTTTGCCTTTGAATAATTATTAACAGTAGACAGACAGTGTTTCACAATTTCGTTTTTCAGCAATGCCCTCCAACCCGGGACGGCGCGTTGAACGTGCACTTGATCGCTCATTCGCACATGGACGCCGGCTGGGTGAAGACATTCGATGAATATTACTTCGGAAGTAAGTCAACGCATAATATTATATTATCTAAGACCATGGACGTATAAAAAAAGTCGAATGTAGTCTCGCTAAAACATAAACTGTGTCACTAGAGTCAAAAAAAAAAAGTAGATATTATAATGATACTTACCGACGTGACTGATTATAATACAACTTATACATACATACAACTTTTATATACATAAGTTGAGCGGATTATAAAAAATCATTTAAAAATTACAAAGCTCATGAACGAAAAAAAATATAACACAAATACAAAAATCTTTCTGGCTGTTTGCCGGTAAGATCAGATAATACAAAACATTTTAAAAGTTGACCCATACAAACTGGCCTCTTCTTCTAGAGGCATGCAATATGTCTGGCAACACAGTTACCATTGGTCTGAATTTATAAAATGATAAAAATAGTCAGCTGATAAAGTCTTCTTCTTTTTTCATTTTTAACTTCTAATCGTCTTCCAATAATTATAATAAAGAATACATATTTTTCTTAAATAACATCGCTAAAATGTTTGTATAATTGGCGGACAATAAATAACCATTAATACCAGATGATCACCTGAACTAGACAAAATGTACAAATAAAAACAAAATTTTACATACTACTCGTGTTTAGATAGAGGAACTTCTTAACATTCCATGGATTCACCATGCGGGTGCCAGGTCAATTGTGTGGCAGAGAGAGAAATCCCGAGTAGATCCTGAGACTTGTGACACGGGTTAAGTTTAAGGGGCCCATTCTGACGTACATCAACACTCACCTTCACAACTCGTTTTTCTCTCCTTGATATGAGCCTACTAGTGCAGTTTTAGATACTAGTTATAGTATAGAACTTACTGCACTTCTGGACAAGCGTTTAAAGACAAGATATTTACTCTGCGTTATGGATGAATCTGTCTTTTTTAAAAAAAAATATTCTGTGGTATAGTTTTGGCAACCTCCCCCCCCCCCCCCCTCAAGAGAGATTAAAATTTTAAAATTGCAACCAAACCCAATAATATTTAACCTTTCATGCCTCATCGAAAACTTAAGAAACATCGCAATATTTAAAAAAATTATTGGAACTGATATCTGACTCATTTTAGGAAAATTTTCCTCAATATGACGAAGTTTTTGTATTTGTTTTATTAGGCATGATTTCCCCTTTACATCTCTTTCCCCTGTTTATTCCCCTCTGTACCCTAATTTCCCCTCAAAAGGGGAAGTTTTCCTCATTGTGGAAACACTGAGGTCCAATGCCCAAAGAGAATGTAATATACTAAACTACGTCAATTGTCAATCATGTCATGAAATAACTAGCGCCCACAGATTACACACCTCCTGGCGCCGGTCCGCCGGTGTCGTGCAAAAAAAATGTAATATAGGTATACGGTGTCGTGGATAAACTGCTCAAAGATAATGTAAATTACGTAGAACTGCTATTCTACCGTTTGTTGCATGCCGACATATTATATTTATGTATTTATATTTTTATACGTAGAAAGAGGATATTTATAGTATGACGTCATAATGACGTGTAGTGATTACTATCTGTGTTCTTATTGTTTTAGTTTTTTATTTATTTATTCTTGGCCATCACCAAAGAAGTAGTGGGTACAGCATCCCACATTCACACGGTACGGCAGATTGTACAGAAAACAAAGGAGTACAATCGGCCTCTTTCACTTTGCATAACCGTTGGCAACACCTAAACATCACGGTACAGACTAGTATCCACGGCCATCACATTGGCCGTGACGAAGAAAGAAGAAAGTTCGGGCGGAGTATTGGCTTTACGCTTCATCAAACGGCAGCATTAAAGCTTGTAATCAATATTCAGGGTACCTCGCACATGGCTATGATCACTTCTCGTAACAAACATAGCGATCACGGAGACATCCCTGAATATACACCGTTTGTCCGCTATGATGAAGTTAATCTAATTTTTCGTCCGTCCGTCGGGGCTTCGCCAAGTCCACCTCCTCTGCGGCTGTTTCTTGTAGAACGAATTCATTAGAAACAGCTTCCTTTTCAAGGAAGTCAACCAGCATTTAGCCCCGGTCATTTCTACGTCACAAACCATAGGGTCCTACTACCGATTCACTGCAAGTCCGTACTCCCACTTTGGCGTTAAAATCACTAGACGTATGTAACTCGGATCTGAGACGGTTCAAATATAGGTACAGATCATTAAAGTATAGGTCGTTGAATCACGGTTGAAACATAAAACAAGCAGCTCACAGCTCAGATACAGCTCAAGAACGGTATGTGGCTTTTTTCAGAAAAGTAATATTTAACCACAGACTACTCAACAGGTTAATCAACGAATAAAAAAATAGCAGTCATAGGAACTACCCATAGAAGTGAAAAGCTATAACTCAGAATTTGATAGCACACTTTGGAAACTACGCGGGTGAAACCGGAGGACCATTGGACTCGAATTTACCCAAAGATTTCTTATCCTTTCCAAGCGTGACGCTAGAATTCAATTCACAGCCAACGAAAAATGTGTCTGTGGCGCGCCAAAACAAATTTTTAACTTCAAAGAATTCTCGCTCCAAGTCAGATCATGGTGACACTGTGACAGTATAGTATAGTATATGTAGAGAGTACTACCTATCTAACATTTTATTATATTGAGCCATAGACCACAGAGTATTCTGTCTAGTAGTAGTGCTTATCTGTGTTGTGTGAAGTGTGTGAGAGTGTAGTGTGGCTGGTTTAGTCGGGCGAACGGCGACTACCGATCCGGAGACCCCGGGTTCAAACCCCACGCGCACCCCTGTCTGTACGAAGTCATGTGCGTAATGCCGCTAACTTTAAAAAAACAGTGAAGGAAAACATAGTGAGACAACCAACATGTACCTAGAACCTTTCAAAGTCATGTGTCATCCACCAACCCGCACTCCTTGCGAGAGAAGGCCCAGAGTTTCAGCGGAGGGATCATTATTTAGTGGGCTGCTTATGAGCTGACCTGTGAGCCGGTTCACGGATGAAGGTTGCGCCGTGAGATGAACCATAGCAATTTTTGTAGTGAGTTACGTATTGCTATAAACCACTACTAGACAATTCCACCAACCATTGAAAGCGATATTTCACCACTAAAGGGGGCGTTCAAACTACCAGTTTTAGTGGTAAATCCACTAAGTTGACAACACTGATGTTTAGTAACCAAAGTTAGTAACAGTTAATTTTCCAATTTCTTTGAGTAACAGTATTCAACAATGAATAGAATAGAATAGAATATATTTATTCACCTTATAACCACTTATGTTACACTGGGTACGTCAATATTACAAGTTTATATTTACAATAAGAAAACAAACAAAAAAAACAATATTTATTACATTCCGAACTTAACACAAAATTTCAATTTTATTAATTTACTAGCGGCCCGCCCCGGCTTCGCCCGTGGTACATATATATAACCTACAGCGTTCAAGGATTACGAACATATGAAAGAACGGTGAACGATTTTTCGTCCAGTAGTTCCCGAGATTGGCGTGTTCAAACTATAGGTTACTTTTGATCCCCAAATTATCGTGCTGTTTACTGGGTCAGAAGTGACACCTGTAAACATCTGGCGGGGATAACTAATTAAATGACGATTGATCAGTTTTCGACCGGAGAGGAAAAATGATTAAATTACTAAAATGGCTATTAAAAAATAAGGGTTGATCGTAGAAGGGTGAAAATTGAGGATTATATGTATTTTTGTATGTTGTATCATCAAAAAATAGAAATTAAAAATTCTGTCTAAAAAACAAAATATAAAATTTAGGGGTGGACTACCCCTAACATTTAGGGGGATGAAAAATGGATGTTGGCCGATTCTCATAGATACCGGATAAGCACAAAAAATTTCATCAAAATCGGTCGAGCCGTTTCGGAGGAGTATGGCAACGAAAACTGTGACACGAGAATTTTATATATTAGATTAGAAAAAATAAAACCGGTCCAGTGCAAGTGGGACTCGCGCGCGAAGTGTTCCGAACCATTAGCAAATAAACGGCTTCAGTTGTATGGGAGCCCCCTTCATAATTTATTTAAATTAATTACATTTAAAGAAAACTTAAAACTGATTATTATGTGAATAGTTAAAGCGTCTGTGACAGGTACGTTATTAGTATCGAGCAAGAAACGGTAAAAAATATGACGTTGTATGGGAGCCCCTCTTAAATAAATATTTATTTTATTTTTAGTATTCTTTGTTAAACCGGCAATAGAAATACATCATCTGTGAAAATTTCAACTGTCTAGCTATCACCGTTCTTGAGATACAGCCTGGTGACAGACGGATGGACGGACGGACAGCGAAGTCTCAGTAATAGGGTCCCGTTTTTACCCTTTGGGTACGGAATCCTAACAACGGTCTGCTTCGGTCACCGAAGCTTGTTAAACACTACCTTTAAATTTTAAACAGTATTTGGATTGAAATAATACGTTTTCTAATAAGTTACGGCTGGTCTAGTAAGTTACAGCTGACCTAGTCGGGAGAACGGCGACTGTCGATCCGGAGACCCAGGTTCAAAACCACGCGCACCACTATCTTTTCAGAGTCATGTTCGTAATGCCGGTAATTAAAACGGTGAAGGAAAACATCGTGAGGAAACCGAAATGTACCTGTAATCTAAGTTCTAAATCATATGTCATCCACCAACCGACACTGTGCCAGCGTGGTGGATATATAGCCTTGTCTCTCTCCTTGCGAGAGAAGGCCCCGGCGCGGCGCCCAGCTGTGGGAACATTTAATGGGTTTTTATGCTGCTACTTATTATGCTGATATGTTTTCTCCTAAAGAACAAAAACAAAAATCTACTTCAATGACCGGTAATTTACCGATCGATATATGAAATCACCTCTGAAGTATTTTCAACCAAACAAAAAAACAATTATCAAAATGAACTCACGATTAGCGGAGTTAGTACCTAGTGGTAGGACTCTTGGCAGAGTCCGCCTGGGGTAGTACCACACCTTTGCCAGTTATTCTACCGCCAAGCAGTAATGTGCAAACATTACTGTGTTCCGGTTTGAAGGGCAATGTTTCCATAGAAATTACAGGGCTTAGAGATATAAGATCTTAGATCTCTGGGTGACGAGCGCAGTGCAGTGCTAGGTAATGATTTGGCCTCTTCATGTTCCAATAGCTGCTTGTCACTGTGCTGTTATGTGTCAGGCATGTTGCTTACCATCAGGCACATGACCTGATCGTCTCGTCACTCTATATTTAAAAAAAAAAAAGTTATCGCGTCAAAAAAAAACAAATAAAAAACATACAACCCGATTGAAAACATCCTCCTTGTTTGAAGTCGGTTATAACCGAATGATGTTTGTTTTTCCACACAAAAATATATTTTTGACAATTCCTTTTTCATTCAAGACGACGCGACGCGATCACGTGAGGACGTTCTAGAATCTAGAACCTAGATATTCTGTGGATCGTCTGTGATACACAGAATACTTAGAAGTTAGTATGTACCGAACGCGCCGCGCGTGTCGTTATTATTTAATGTTTGTGTAATTTCCAAACCACCAGACCGATAATGTTCAAATTTTGACGGAACAATATAAAAAATGTGCTCTTTCTAACAAAAAAAGAATTAATGAAATTAAACAACGCATACATGAGTTACAACCAAATACACATTCTGACTTTCACCCCCTCCCGCAAGAAAACCGTTCAGAATTTAGGGATTAAAAGTAGCTTACAGCATTTTCCTTAGAATAAACTAAAGTCATGCCAAGTTTCAGCTGAATTGAATCAGTAGTTTCGGCGTGATGCGTGATCCCTATACAGAAAGATAGACAGACAGACAGACAGACAGACAGACATGAAAGAAAAAAAATGCAGTTTCGCCATCAGTATCGACTTTGGAGTTCTCCAAAAAAATTTTTTTCAAAATATCTTCAATGTACAGAATTCGACCCGTTACAGTTTTATTATAAGTATAGATGTAAATGTGAAGTGAAAAAAAGAAAAAAAAGTGAAAAACAAATAGAATGGAATGAAACAAATAATCATAAACATGTAAATAAGTCAAATTTTACATTCTTAATTTAACAAATGTTCCTGAGTGTTGCGCTGTGTGATGTTGCGAATGTTACGATTGTAACTTCTTGGGCTCTACGCCGTCGGCGCCGTGACGTTACAAAAAAATACAATACAATACAATACAATACAAAAACACTTTATTGGCACCACAAACAAAGTTGACAATAAGTACCAAATAAAATAACAAACACATAATGGGCACAAAAGGCGATCTTATCGCTAAAAGCGATCTCTTCCAGATAACCTTTGATTTACAAAGAAACAAGATTTGTAAGATATTGGGCAGTGGTGCAACTAACAATATAAATAAACACGTGTATTAATTAATACACTAACAATACTCAACAACGAAAGTATAATTTTTGTTTCTGTAAACGATAATGAACTCATTGATACCTATATCTCCTAATCGTAAATGAAGCCATATTTGAGCATAAAATGTTTACGTTTGCCCAAATCTGCCCTCTCGGCATAGAATAGATAATATATCTCGGTCTGTAATAGAGTAGTGCTGCCGTATCAAAAAATAGAAATGGGGCATTTTCAAGATGAAAAAAGATCTGTCTAAGATAGTACCCAAGTTCACCATAGGTGGCGCCAACGTTTTATTTTGTTAGAGAAATTTTACAAAAAACAAACAGTGCTGCACTTAGCAAAATTTATAACTATCTTTGACAAGTCAATTTGCATCTGGAATCTGGAAAACGCTTCGTTGCCGTATTTACGAATAAGATACACGAAACCAAATAGACCAAATATTTAATAAATCCCCCAACGTCTAAAATGTTTTCGCCGCAGATGTCGAAACTCACCATTACTCCATTTTCTATGCATTGTTTTTTGACGTGACAACGTCTTATAAATTGGTTTGCCGGGTGACACTTCAAGAAACTACGTTACGCTCCGCTCACGTTATGCGCTCACAACGAGAGCGAGTGAGAGGCACGCGTCCCTTCCACTCGGGCATGGTTAGCCCGCCTAAGAGCGAGAGAGACAGACATAAAAAGTGAAAGGCACGCGTCCCTTCCGTAAAATTATTTTACCACTCAAAGCCGTTGTCACGTAAAACTTTCGCCCGTATACCGACTTTACAGGCAACCATTTTTTTTCCGTTTTGTGTTGTTGCCATTCCAGTTGTTTTCCTATATGCCTATGACATGTACTATTCAATATCTTGTAATTTTTTTGATTTTTCATATAAAAGTACTTTCAATTTAAAACAAATTACTGTACTATTACTACTATTTAGGGCTAGATGTTGCAATGTGAGCAAAGTATCGACCAATACTTATTTATTTACGTTACAGCAAAAACATCTATTAGTTCAGCCAACGTTCAACTTATTCTACACTCCGTGTTATCTGAACTACTGCACGATAAGAGGAGAAAGTGAGTATTATTTATCTAACGTTATTTTATACAATACACTTTATTGCTATAAGTAACAAAGTTGACAACACTTATTATACATAAGTAAGTACATATAAAAAACAAAAACATAATGGGCATAAAACTTAGATTTTTTTTTACTATAATAGGTTCGCACTTGACCACTATCTCGCCTGATGTTAAGCGATGATGAGATCTACGATGGAGCGTGCTTACCTAGAAAAAAACCGATCGAAAAAATCTCGATTGGGCACAAAACCATAGAATAGATAAGTTACGTTTTTTATAGTGTATTTAGAGTAATGAGATGAAAAGGATTTGTGTCTGACGGCTAACAACGGTCCCTGTCCATCTGTCACGCATCTTTTGGAACACGGAAAGTCAAATCTACCTAACACTGCCCTGCGCTCGTCACTCAGGGATATAAGATGTCAATTTCTGAGTTAAAAGCTTTCATTTCTATCGGCAGTTCCTACGACATCCAATTTTTTTTTTCAAAATACCCTTAAACTTAAATTGTCCTCTGATGTAAAGTTGCCAGTGTCGGTATTTTTTGCCTTCCGAGCGTCGATATGTATTTTTTATACTTTAAGAATTTTTTAAAAGAATTTATACCTTATCTAAGATTTTTTATTAACTTTTGTAGCCTGCCTATTTTATAATAGCAAATACATCCCGCTTATTTGCCTGCCTTATTTCAATCATTGAGTTTGATTATAATACTGCAAAATCTACGAACTCAAAAGGCTGAAGATTCTCGTTACTTCACTCTATCCATCTTTCAAAAATGAATAAATAGGCGTTTTATAAAAAAAATATACTCCTCTTCTCACTTCGCCAATTTTTTTTTTTTGATAAATCCTCGTTTATGAATTGTAAGTTCATCACAGTGTTTTTTTTCTGTATAGACAGCAGAAAAATCACGGAATACATATATGTAGCTGATCCTCCAGGGGGACATTGGGGTCATTCGTCCGATCGAACATTGTTTGACATATTATACAATTATATTATAATTATTGTTCTGAGCCTGCTCTAATTAGAGTAGACTTAGAAAATTTAAACGATTATTCCGAAATTACGTTTTTCGTAGAAAGAGAGGAGACGAGGGTATGCGTATGTATAGGAGAAAATTAGAAAATGTTGACGAAAAAAAGCAAGGCGGTACGAAGGTCGTTTCAGCTAGTCTAGTATAAAATACCTACTAAAGCGATGTGAATTCTTTTTGACGTGACAACGTCTAATAAATCGATGAACGCCGGCTGCATGCACGAAAAAGTGTCCCGTTATGTCCCGTTACACTCATTGTCCCGTTACGCTTATTGTCCCGTTACGATTATTGTACACTTGCATCTATCAATGTTTTGTTAAGACTTTATCACGTTAAACTATCGTCCGTAAACCAACCGACTACTGACAATCAATTTCATATTTACAGGTTTACTTTATCTGAAACTGCTTTCTTCTGGCGATGGTGGAAAGAGCAGAGGCCTGCTACTCGAGCCACCTTCAGGTTAGTACACCAATCTGTGTAACCTGAGTTTACGCATTGGCTTTTCATAGATGTTTCCTAAAACCATACAGAGCACCTCGCGAGAGTCCGGATGGGCCACCTTTTGAATTGAAAACATGTTTTGCCGCGCCACAGACGGATTTTTCGTGAGCTGTGAATTTAATTTTAGCGTCACGCTCGGGAATGATAAAAAAATTTCGGGTAAGCTCGGGACCATGACCATTGGCCATCTAGGAATGCTGACGCATCTCTAGAGCACCATGCTCATGGCCACGCCTTCCAGTTTCACCCGCGTAGTTTCCAAAGTAGGCTATCTAATTCTGAATTCCACTTCTATGGGCAGTTTCTATGACTGCCAATTTTTTTTAGGCCATAGATTCACAGACTAAGTAGAGAGATACACTCATAGATTTATCTAACGAAGCGTCTTACTTGTGGCACTAGTAGGAGATTCCGCTATACAACGACCTTCACCGAGCTGTTTATTGGATGAAGAGTGTTTTATATGTAATTTGATATGTCAACAAATATATTGCAAATGGGTTGCCTAAAAAAATTCAGTCCAGAATTTGATTAATTAACAATTAAAAACATTTTTTTAAATATTTCACTTAAATTGATTGAATTTTAGAAAAAACTATAAAACATAACTTATTATTTTGGCTTTACTCAGTGCTTACGAAATTCAACCCCTAAGGGTGTGAAAAAATGGATGGAAGTTTGTATAAAACATTTTATTCCTTAAACGTAGGTATTCGCATAAAATTTCGCACGAATTGAGCATGATCAAAATAATGAATTATGTATTACAGTATTTTTCAAAACTCAAACTCCAAAGGGGTGAAATAAGGGATGAAAGTTTGTTTGCAACTTTTTATTGTTTGAAAATATTTGCATGAGATTTCGACGATGCGTATATAATTATATTAAAAAAAATCATTTCATTTAATTTCATGCTTTTCCTCCTCAGAGCCCTTGTTCAAGAAGGGGAGAGTTGAGTTCGCTGGTGGGGGCTGGACCCACGCGGACTCTGCCACTGTCTCCTACCTGCAGACCCTCGACCTGATGACATGGGGACTGAGGTACCTACCGTTAATACTTCTGCTGGTATTGATACAGCTCCGGACCAATACGATACAATCCTACTAAAAACTAATATTCCGAGAGCTGCTAGCAAACTTTGTGTAGGTATTTCAGACAAGTTGAAACCTTGATGTGAGATCTTGAATTTATCTCAATAGAATGTTATCTGTTATTTATGTTAACTTGAACGCAGCTATACAAGCTTTGTAGTTTGTGGTACAGAGGGTTCTGCCTCTCCCCCATCCTCTTATGCCATCGAGCTGTACGTGTAAGGTTGCATCGCCAATAGGCGTGACGACAGGTCCTGCAATTATATCAAATTATTTGATATAATGACAGTATTTAAATAGACTAAAATATGTATGTACCAATTTTAATTTTGATATTTTTTAGTTTAACTTACTTTATGATCATTCAAAGATGGATGGGCAAGTCCATTTTAAAAGTACGAAATTATAAGATGTGTTTACCAATGGATAACTCATTAAATTGAAACCAGTTTCCTAAACGCAATATTTAATATAGCTACCATACAAACACACACGACGACAGTGTGACGTCACGTTTCTGTAGTGATTTGTACGAAGCGTTTTTGGAAGAGTCCGAAATTGTGATTTTAAAATCGTGATATCTCGGGAAGTTTTTAAGATAACAAAGTAATTCTTTCACCTATGTTTCAGTTATTAAGTAGCCTTTTGATGGCATATTAAATCAAAAATGAGTCGACATGCTTATTAAGAAATAGACTGATTAATTAATTCAAGATGCTTAATTGTAGATATGATACTTGACATGCAGCTCTCCTACTATTTTTCTACACGGAACAGACCTGGCTGGTGTGAGGCGGAGCAAAATGGATCCATACACATTTAATTTTTTTATTAAATCTTTTTATTCAGTGAATGAATATGTTTGATGCAATATTCTATTTGTTGTTGATAAGCCAGATTTAGTCGAGGTTTTTAGTTATTAATGACCATGACGTGCTACCAAGGTTCAGCCCCGGATCTAGCGGGAGGGGGGGCAAGCAGGATCCCGTGCCCTAGGCGGCGCGTCTCAGGGGGCGCCAAATTGAGCGACTCATCACGTATTTCGAGTCATCGTCTTTTTCGACTCGAATTTTTGATGCAATGTTATCATCATGAATTCTTTTCCTCATGTGGGAGAAGTTAGGGGAGCTAGATACTCTAGAGGAAAATAAGTCAGAGGGACATAACCCGTTATGTCCCTCCTGCGCAATGCACCGATAGCTGCGTGTCATTGCTGTTATGTGGCAGGCATGTTGGTTACCATCAGGCACATGTCCTGCTCGTATCGTCACTCTATACTATAAAAAAACCTAGAGCTATAGAATGACCGGACGAGCAGAACATATCCCTGATGGTAAGCAACACGCCTGTCCACAACAGCAGAGTGTCACGCGGCTATTGGACCATGAAGAGCCCAAATCGTTACCTAGCACAGCATTGCACTTGCCACCCCGAGATATATGTAAGATGAATTTTCTCTATACACTGGACATCTACTCTCTGTCTTCGAAAAACGCAATTTCGTAATAAACTCGCGGCTTACCTACTACGGTTCTACCTCGATCCGTCGTTTCGCTCGTTTAAATATTCTAAGCCTACCTAAAGAACATTTAAACGTCAAACAATGTTCGATCGGACGAAACGAAGAAGAACCGGAGTAGGAAACTCGCGAGTTTATTTCGAAATTACGTTTTTCGTTGAGAGTAGACGCCCTGTAACTTCTCTGGAAACATTGCCCTTCGAATAACAATCAACAGCCCACTAAATATTCCCACTGCTGGGACTCGGGCCTTCTCTCGCAAGGAGAGAGTTAAGGCCATAATCCACCACGCTGGCCCAGTGCTGGTTTTGTGCATGACACATGACTTCGAAAGATTCTAGGTGCATGTCAGATTCTTCACGATGTTTTTCTTCACCGTTTTAAGTTAGCGGCATTACGCACAATACATGACTTCGAAAAGACAGTGGTGCGTGGTGGGGTTTGAACCCGTGGACTCCTGATCGGCAGGTACCGTTCTCCCGACTAGTCCAGGCGTAACTTACTGGACCAGCCGTAATTTATCAAACTTATCAAACCGAAGTAGTAATGTGCAAATATCACCGCATTCCTCTGAGTGAGATTATTTTTTATAGTTTTAAATAGAAATTAGTGTTACAAGTTTTATAAAAATAATTGTCGAATTTTTTCAGGAAACTGAATGACACTCTAGGGCCGTGCGGTAAGCCTAAGGCGGCGTGGCAGATCGACACTTACGGGCATACCCGGGAACAGGCGTCCTTACTCGCGCAGATGGGATTCGATGGACTATTCCTTGGTAATGCTTAATTTTATGAAGTATTTTCAGACAATTTGTAACTCTCAACTTCTAAAACCCCAAAGCTAAGGACTCATGGACCAATTTTCACCATCGCCCGCCGTGGTTGAGGAACTACGGTTTTATTTACTTACTAAAAGTGGTCAAGTGTGAGTCGGACTCGCCCATGAAGGCTTCCGTAGCAACAAGTAGGTAATATAATATAAAAGTTCTTGTAGTTCGTAGTTACTTTAAACAGTGTTTTAACAATAGTGAATTTATGACGTATTACAATAAAACTACTTACTAGATCTCATTCAAACCAATTTTCGTTGACAGTTTACATGGTAATGTACATCATATTTTTTTTTAGTTTTGTCAATCTCTTATTTTGAAGGTTAGAGGGGGGGGGGTGGCATTTTACCACTTTGGAAGAGTCTCTCGCGCAAACTATTCAGTTTAGAAAAAAAGTATGTTAAAAATCTCAATATCATTTTTGAAAACCTATCCATAGATAGCCCACACGTATGGTATTGATGAAAAAATTTTTTTGAGTTTCATTTCTAAGTATGGGACACCCCTAAAGTTTATTGTTTTTTTGTATGAAAATCTTAATGCGGTTTACAGATTACATCTACTTACCAAGTTTCATTAGTATAGTTCTTATAGTTTCGGAGAAAAGTGGCTGTGACATACGGACGGACAGACAGACAGACATAACGAATCTTTAAGGGTGCCCTATTTTGCCATTTGGCTACGCAACCCTAAAAACTCTCGAGGCCGCGGTATCTTCTTTCGTTTGTATTTTCGCGGTTGTTTATTATTGCGGACAATCCTGAGAAAAAATATTAAAATTTGATTGCGATGTAATATTTTCAATATTCTGTTTCCCAGGTCGAGTGGACTACAGGGAGAGAGAGGAGATGATGGAAGAAGACAGGATGGAGTTCATGTGGAGAGGCAGCGATGTACTCGGTAAGTATAAATCAATTGACTGGCCTGGTGGCTTCCTTGGTACTAAACCCTCTACACACGAGCCCTAAAATCAGAGAAAATTACGTAAAACTAGTGGGGAGGACCCTACATCGCACCTTAAATCACCAATCATATGGTGCGATGTAGGCACTACTTTTACGTCATGTCCTGTGATTTTAGGAATCCTCGTGTTTGGAGCTGACGTCTGCCTGCGAAGCCGAGGGTCGTGGGTCTCAAGGTCAAATATTTGTGTGATGAATTCAAGTTCTTATTTGTTCTGTGTCTGGGTGTTTCTATGTATTTATGTATTGTATCAACTATCTGGCTTTTATAGTAAGTACAAGGTTTGCTTAGTTTGGGGGTAAATGGTGTTATGTGTGAAATGTCCACCAATACTAAAATTTCTTTAATCTCTGTGTGTTCAGAAGAGTGCAGAAGACTTGTTAATATGAAAATTAACGTGGTTGCTACATATTTTGATTCATCGGCTCAATTGAGTAGTTTTGGGCTAATTCTATACTTACCTTTGTAAAATTTAAATCTTTTGTATTATTTTATTCATATTTTTTTAATTTTGTCATGTACATATTTTAAATAAATACACGGGTAACTCATGTTTGACATAGTCGGTCCAGACTATATCAAACGTGAGTTATAGTTGCCGGCAAACAAGTTGACCCAATAAAGTTAGCTGCGCATGGCTGCGCAGAAACGTTTTCGCGGTCTCTTTGGTGGAAGTGCACATGCGCGAACTTTCCCCTTCCACGTCACTTTTGGGTCAACTTGTTTGCCGGACACTATACTCGTGTATTTATAGGAAATTTACCTATAAGTTATTTTAATTATTTTTTTCTTCTTTCAGGAAAGATGTCTGATATAATGTCCCACGCCTTGTTCAACTTGTACAACGCTCCAAATGGCTTCTGTTTCGACTGGCTTTGTGGAGACGAACCGTTGGTAGACGATGTGGATAGCCCAGCTTACAACGCTGACACTAGAGTAAGCTTAAAATTAAAAAATGGCAGTCATAGGAACTGCCGATAGAAGTGAAAACTTATAAACTCTGAATTTGATAGCTTACTTTGGAAACTACGGAAACTGGAACGTGAAACCGAAAGGCGTGGCTATGAGCATGGAAATTAGTCATGTAGTTAATTTAAAAACCTGTAAAATTACTGAACCGATTTAAGAAAAATTGTTATAGAGGTAGTCTAGGTATAGCCTGAAAAAGTGCTTAACCACTAGCAAAGAGTTTACATATTATATTAAATATATGACTAGTAAGAAGTTATTAATACAAAAACAGGGTGTAAGCATTTAAAAAGGGGCTGAAATGTATCATGCAAATTTAGTAATTTTTGAAGTGAAAACTTCTTTTGGCGCGCCACAGGTAGATTTTTCGTGGGCTGTGAATTGAATTCTAGCGTCACGCTCGGGAATGATAAGAATTCTTCGGGGTAAATTCGGGACCATGGCCACTGGCCATCTAGAAATCCGGCAGCATTTCCTATTGACTATTTAGAAATGTGTCCGCATTTCTATATGGCCATGCTCACGGCCACGCCCTCTGGTTTCATCCGCGTAGTTTCCAAAGTAAGCTATCAAATGCTGAGTTATAAGTTTTCGCTTCTATCGGCAATTTCTATGACTGCCATTTTTTTTTAAAACTACAAGTTTAAAAAATAAGCTATAAGGACGAAAATGTACTAAAATCACTTCACGTATAGTTGCCGGCAAACAAGTTGACCCAATAAAGTTAGCTGCGCATGGCTGCGCAGAAACTTTTTAAGGTCTCTTTGGTGGAAGTGCACATGCGCGAACTTTCCCCTTCCACGTCACTTTTGGGTCAACTTGTTTGCCGGCCACTATAACTTAAGTAGGTACCTACGCTAATTGTTTTGCTAAAAATCTTAAGTTTTTTTTTTAACAAAAGCTTTTTTTTGTCCAGGTGAACGAATTCATTTTGGCGATTGAACGGCAAGCTAAGTATTATGACCATGACAATATACTCGTCACCATGGGAGGAGACTTTACTTATCAAAACGCTGCCAACTGGTTCATGAATATGGACAAACTCATCAAGTAAGTTAGCCAAGTTTGTTCGGGAGGACGGCGCCTGCCGATCCGGAAGCCCCGCGTTCTAATTCCACGCGCACCACTGTCTTTTCAATATCATACGCGTAAACGTATTAACTTAAAACAGTAAAGGAAAAGCGGCGGTTTGGCGATTAGCCAGATTGAAAGCGGCTGATTAAAAAACAGCCGGAATGTATTCGATGCCATACGTCATTCAAAACGGCTAGCCGTAATGTAATAAAGCGAAATATTAGCCACCGCTTTGACAGTTTTTTAGTTCCGATTTACAAAACGGCCCTGTTTTTCAAAACGGCTAGCCGTAATGTAATACAGCTGATAGCTGATTATACGATCCGGCTGCGACATAGACACATGCTGTCACGGACTTCGACGCACGTAACTAAAGCTTTCAAAAAGGAATATTTTTCCCAGTTTTTGTAGCATTCTTCATTCATGCTCCGCTCCTATTGATAGCAGCGTATAGTCTTCCTTGTTACGAGTAAATGGACTATCCAACAGAATAAACTATTTTTTACAAAAAATTAAACCGACTTCAACACCATAAATAGGCACTCAAAAGCGAAAAATAATTTAATATAGGTAATTATTATAACCTCTACCCACTCATCCATATGAAGTCGGTGCCAGGCTAGTTAAAAAGTTAGTAGATATACTATGTACGAGGTAGTAAGTAAGTAGGCATAGGTAAGTAGTATCTATCTACTACCTGTTAGATTTGGCTGGCACCGACTTCAAATAGATGAGTGAGTAGAGGTTATAATAATTACCTATATTAAATTATTTTTCGCTTTTGTGTGCCTATTTATGGTGTTGAAGTCGGTTTAATTTTTTGTAAAAAATTGTTTATTTTTCCCTTTTTAGTGCTAAACAAGTTTTCACTAATGCATTTACACGATTTCGTGTTGAGATCTCAATACATGAATTAAACACAAACACTGGGTAGTTCCTGTAAACCGTTAAGAAATTCCCTTGACTGTCCTTTATCTTCATCATCAGACCACTAATGACAGTCACAACCCATCTATGTAAAAAGTTCTCATCAATACAAATTCATCGAGCCCAAACACAAGGTAACTACTATGTACCGTCGAGGAGTTCCCTCGACCGTCTTCCCGTTCCCTCATCAGATCGACTCCAGACCATCTTTAAACTATACTGCTTTAAAATGCTGAAGCAAAAAACTTAACTAACGCACTAGTCATCGTTACAATTTTCGAAAGTTATCCTCAATTTCTCTAGGATACCATTATCAGACCTGGTTTCCTTATCATGGTACCACCCTTGGAATATCTCCTTTACAACAAAAAAAGAATCATCAAAATCGGTTCATAAACGACGAAGTTATCCGCGAACACACATAAAAAAAAAAAAAGAACATACATACGGTCGAATTGAGAAACCTCCTTTTTTGAAGTCGGTTAAAAAATAATCTTTCAATTCAGACCAGTAGTTCCCGAGATTCAAGCGTTGAAATAAACAAACTCTTCAGCTTTATAATATTAGTATAAGTTTTTGAATTACTAAAAGTGTTCTCGACATAAAGACTGGCCTTGTGGCTTAGTGGGTAGCAACTCTGCCTGCGAAGCAGAGGGTCGTATAATAAGTATGTATTTAGAACTATATAAGTATTATATCAGCTATCTGGCCGCCATAGTACAAGCTTTGCTTAGTTTGGGGTCAGATGGTGTTGTGTGTGAATTGTCCACCAATATTTATTTATTAATTACATTTTTACAAAGTTATGGGATTTGGGTGAACAAAAATCTTGGAACTGGCGTCATCGTCACCTAGCGCTTTTCGAACCAGTACAGATTAATCATAGTATTCGTAATCACTGCACAATGCTTCTATGTATATTTTTTTTACTTTTATAAGACTTTGTTTTAACTTGGCCGCCATCTCGCCTGGCGTTAAGATACAATGCGGTCTACGATGGAGCGTGCTTAGCTGGAAGAAACCGATGCACTCTCAATTTGAAGACAATAAGATTTTAACATGTACCTAACATAGGGGGAAACCCCCACTCACGTAACTCATTCCACAGCCTAGACTCTCACAAAACTAGAGTCACAAAACTCTTATTTATACACAAAACTCTAGACACAAAATTCTTAGCACAAAACTAGAGTCAAATCTCTTCTTTCGTGTCTTTGGAATCTCATCAAAAACTTACTAGGTCTTGTGACAAAATCACTAAAATGGCAACACTGGCGGTTTCATAACAATACTTATACATACATTTATTAATTCTGCTTTTCTTTCAGTCATGTGAACACCCATCCAGCGAATCTATCTGATATTAATATATTCTACTCAACGCCCTCGTGCTACCTGAAGGCTATTTACTTGTATGGCAGGAGAGATAAAGCTATTTTTACGGAAAGAGTGAGTTGATTGAAGATAACAGTGTTAGTATTTAAATTAACGTGGTTGTTACACATATTTAATTGGAAAACGGGACACTCACGTATATACGGACGGTCAATCCGACTCGAGTTTCGGCCGCGTCCGGCGGCCTTTTTCAAGGTCCACGCGCGCGATGGCTGCCCGTTTGGCACTGCGGGCTGCCGTACGGCGCGCACGCAAGCTAAACGGCTGTTGCGGGGGTCCTCCATAGTACTCTGCATGGTGTTCGCGATATGAAGTAATGTAAATAAGAAGTAAAGACACAGTGATCTCAGTGTGCTGCAATGTTCCCGACTCGCAGCTCACCAGTGACGAAGAGTTCGAGTGTATACCTGTGCAACCCTCTCGCACCCTCTTACCTGCACCCCCGCAACAGCCGTTGAGCTTGCGTGCGCGCCGTGCGGCAGCCCGCAGTACCAAACGGGTAGCCATCGCGCGCGTGCACTCTCCTTGAAAAAGGCCGCCTGATGCGGCCGAAACTCGAGTCGGATTGACCGACCGAGATTAAATATGGATAACAGTGTTGTTGCTATTAAACTTTCATTACTTATGCCCGAGCGACACGAGGCTATTTTTTCAAGCTAGGATAGCAAATTAGTATTCGTAAGCTAGCGAGCTAGTAGGTATTTCTAACTTCATTTAGATAAAACTGGCGTTGCGTAGCGTTGTCTACACGAAGCTAGAGTACTGGCTTTCTAGCTTGGTAACACTAGCTTGAAAAACTAGCCTCGTGTCGCTCGGGCATTAGTGGTGAAAAATTACTTCTAGTCATTGCGTGGCATAATTTATAATTGTAGGTACTGTATTTCTCCTTCAGTCTCTATCTCTCTGGCTCCCTGCATCTTTATCTCTCTGTTGCTTTGTCACTCTGTCTCTTTGCCTCTCTGTATCTCTGTCTCTCTGTATCACTGTATATCTGCGTCTCTGGCTCTCTGTATTTTTGCCGCTCTGTCTCTTTGCCTCTCAGTCTGTTTGTGTCACTTTCTTGTCTCTCTGTCTTTTTGTATCTGTGTCTGCTTCTCTTTTTGTGTCTGTGTCTTTGCGTTCTGTTTCTAAAGAACAATGTTCCATAGTTGGAACACAACAACAAGAACTACCACACATTAAGGTACCTAAGTACCATCATTATACTCAGAATATTTTGTACCATAGACTTACCACTCTACTGCAATTATTCTTTCCAGGGTGACTACTTGCCGTACGGTAGCGATGCTTCCACATACTGGACCGGCTTCTATACTTCTCGACCAAGTCTTAAATATTTTGCCAGAAGAGCTCACATTTTCTTACAAGTAATTATCGTATTTTTTACATTTTCAAATTCTTATTTCATGTGTTTTCAGATTTGCGGTCTCTCGTAGTCTCAAAATCTATTAAAGCTGTAAAGCGTGTGCTCTCTTGTATGTTATATTCTATTTCTATTTAGGTCGTTTGTATTGTTTACGAAATCCGCCTGGGGAAGTTCCACATTGTTGAAGGCTCATCATCATCATCATCTACAGCCTGCAGACGTCCACTGCTGAACATAAGCATCCCTCGAAGAATTCCACAATGACCGGACTTGTGCCTCCTCTATCCACCGACTCCCGAAACCGAGACAATATCTTAGGTCCATCGTGTGGGGGCCGTCCTATTTTGCGTCTGCTGGTTCGTGGTCACCATTCCAGAACCTTTACTCCCCAGCGGTAATCGGTTCTGCGAGCTATAGGTAGCTTTGAAGGCTATTGCAGAGAAATTGCAGTTTCTTATATCTTTGATTATGACTCTTCATTTTGAAACCCGTAGTAGCATGGCACTGTGATGTCATTGGCAGGTGCTACCTACCTTTAGACCTATGTATTGGTATTTCCGTTACTCTATTTGTCACACTGTATTAATAACAAAGCGCTGGATTGTATGAAAACCATTGATTCAGTCGTCTTGGTTCATTTCAACGATCGATTTGATCGGGACCGGTTCGATTTGTGTTAAGAAAATATATATAAATGTTAACTAATGATTTAACTTTCTCAGGTGGTAAAGCAAATATCAGTGATCACGAGAAGCGGAGATTCTTACGAGCTACATCTTCTTAGACACGCCGTGGCCCTTATGCTGCATCACGACGCTATCACTGGTAGTTTTGATTACTTACATTTATAACTTTTCGGTTTTTAATCGGATACACATCGGAGAGTACGCAACTGTGTGATCTAATAACACCTTGCCCTTTTTTATTAGACTTCTCGTAACTTGAAGAAGCGGCACCGTTTCATGGTTGATATTTAAAAGACACGGACGAAGAGGTTTGACTCTACTTTTGTGATAAGAACGTCTGGGCTGTGGAATGAGTTGCCGGAGTGGGTTTTTCCTGATAGATAGATATCTTGGTGTCATCAAATCGAGAGTGAATCAGTTTCTTCTAGATAAACACGCTTCACCGTAAACCACATCGTCGCTTAACATCAGGCGAGATGGCGGTTAAGTGTAAACCTACAAAAGTTAAAAAAATATGTAGGTAAATATTAAATGATAATAAATAAACCATTTATTCCTTAACGACATACATTTTTACATATTAAACAAGAGATTAATTTATTTTATGTAGAAATTCGGCGTTTTCAATGTAAATTATAACGTATTTATTCATCCCAAAAGCCCTAAATTGTAAAGCCATAAATTAATTTAAGTATTTGGCTCTGACGTCACGTATACATATAAATCGTAGGTACTTGTATAGACGTGACTCACTAGAAACTTCTAAGCACTGTTTCTTCGTAATTTTATGTTCTTTCTCTGGTGTGCAGTGTTTCTGTCTGTCTATCAATGACAGAGATCACTCAACTCCACTTTATTTTCCAGGTACGAGCCAGCAGCACGTTTCCAACGATTTTGTGAAGATATTAAGCGAAGCAGTGGACACTTGTACTAAAAAATTATCCAACTTACTCAGGTATTATACGCATTTTGTTAATCTACTTTCAAATACATCATCCTGTAATCGTCCCACAGATTAAATACCCTGTTGATCGGCGATGAAACGAATCTCGCTTAGATTCACAAGTCACCAGCGGGGGCGCAGGTCGAGGTAAAAAGCCGCGCTGTGATCAGCCGAATATCCGTGTGACGTGCACTTCTTTCCACCAATGATCGGACAAAACAAGATAGAGTTATGCAAATTTCTAAGGACAGAGCAGGATGCAAAGAAAGACATCAACGGTTACCCATTTAGTTTTTTTTGTGTTCGTTTTAATTTTGTGGATTGATGATGTTATGTTTTTCGCATTATTGCATTAAATTGTGAAATGATATACCGTCCTTTGTAAAGCTGGATGTCCTGCTATTCTTTCCACGCCATTTCACTGAGCAGAACCCCATATTTTATATTTTTTACAGATTTTTGCCAGCACTCTTTCGGTCGAAATCAAAAGCCTAACTGACCGAACTTGCAACCGTTATAGTGCAATTATGCTTATAAAACACTAAGGAAGTCGTACAATCAGTCAAATGGGTATATTTTCTTTGATTCGTCCACTGCTGGACATAGGCCTCTCTAAAGAATTTACATAAACCTACTACGTATAGAGTTGGCACAAACGCTTTCCACCGAAAGCACGGGTAGCATCTTTCTTGCCTTGTCGCTCTTGTGGAAGTGTCATACTTTTGTCGCCGCACGTCACTCTGTTGCCATAGAAAGTATGCACGTCATCTGCTTACGATTGACATGTGTAAACTCTTTGGGCCGCTCCCATAATACGCCACGGGTCTCGGATTCTCGGTCTTACGTTTCCAATCGCCACTAGGTTTTTTTGTTTGGTGGATCATTTATAATTCTGGGTACTTATTCTAAATGCAGTCCGAAAGACTCACATATTAAGTAGGGAGAATACTCTAAACCACAGATTACAGAAACCTGAACGACTCTTTGGTAAGTCAATCATTGTCTCTATCATTCAAAAGTTAATTTGATCATTGAATGAGCTTCATGGATGGTAAGAATACGTGACCCGGTGCCTGACCCATAACCCTGGTTTGTCAGGGTCTTTGTATTTGCGCTCCCTTATATCTTCTCTGCTCTAGGGACTTTATACGGGACGCTGAGGAGTACATACCGGAGTATATTTTCCTCAGTGCATATGCGACGTCCATTGGGTTTCGATGTGTGCAGAGCAACTGCTGGCTGATCTTTAATAATATATAGTTATAGTATAATTATTTAATATATCTGTTATGTATTAATTTCAGTTATTTAACACCTACATGGGGAGGCAGCAGGCGGTCGAAAACCAGCCAACCGTTCGTGGTGTGTCACGAACTCAACATTAGCCAGTGCTTGGTGAGTCATCACATCGTAGCTATGGGAGACAAGGTCGTTAGGGGACGCCCATTAATTACATGAGGTGGTCAAGAAAGGGTCATTATTGCGGAGGGGGGGGGGGGGGTAACAGTTCTAGCGTCACGCTCGAGATTGATAAGAAACCTTCGGGTAAACTCGGGAGCATGGTCATTTGCCATCTAGAAATGCGTCAGCATTTCATGCCATGTTCATGGCTTATCTACTCTATGTCATGGCCACGCCCTTAGGTTTCCAAAGTAAGCTATAAAATTCAGAGTTAAAAGTTTTCACTTGTGTCGGCTGTTCCTATGCCTGCCGATTTTTTTTTGCATAAGCATGTGTAAATTTTGTGAGAAAGCTGGCAGAAATTGAGTATAATAAGCAACAGTTAAAAACTAAAAAACACTTTTACAGAAAATCCAACTAATGAGTATAATATAAATATAATAAGTGTTGAACAAAATCTCAGCAAGAGGGTCGAGGGTATCGAAAAATCGTCAAATTTACTTCATGTAATTTATGGATATACGAGGGTCAAACTGAAAGTTCTTAGAACTGGCCACTTATAAACAATATAATAAAAAAATAATTCTATAATTTGAAAATAGAACTCTTTGCCAATATTACTGAGTATATACTTCATTCATTTGTCATTTGTTTTACGATTTGACGGCAAATTGAAAATTGTCTGTGTCACGTCAACATGAATTTAACACGAGAAAATTTTCGTGCAATGATTTTTTTATGACATTCGATGTCATTTAAGTCAACAAGAAAGTTATGATAGACTACGATTGGCCTTTCACGATGAAGCCCCATCTCGTGCGACTGTTTACAACTGGTTTAATGAGTTTAAACGTGGTCGCACTAATCTCACTGATGATTTACGTGAGGGACGGCCTTCTACGGCGACGACTGAAGATAACATCTGTGTTGTGCGGCGTATGATAGAGACTGACAAAAGAGTGACCTATCAGCAGATTCGGACAAGCTTAGGCATCGGTATGAGTCAAGTGCACAAAATCCTACACGAACATTTAGCGGTCAGAAAGCTTTGCGCCCGGTGGATACCTCATAATTTGACTGAGGCTCAAAAACTCCATGGTGTGGATTGGTGCCGTAAAATGATTGAAAGATTTAACGGAGGTGACTCAAATGTGTTCGACATACTAACAGGTGACGAAAGCTGGATTTACTGTTATGATCCTGAAACCAAAAGACAATCTGCTCAGTGGGTGTTTCCTTTCGAGGAGTTGCCAACTAAAGTGAAGAGAGATCGAAGTGCGGGGAAAAATGGTGGCCTCGTTCTTTGGAAGGATAGGTCATTTCGCAACAATTGTGTTAGAGGATCAAAAACAGTTTCTGCAGAATGGTACACTGCCAATTGTTTGCCACTTGTCTTGGAAAAAGTTCGAGAGAAACGACCTCGCAGTAGGATCCTCCTTCACCACGACAACGCCTCATCGCACACCGCCAAGCGAACGATCGACTATTTGGCGACATCAAACGTTGAATTACTGGGTCACCCGCCGTATAGCCCCGACCTCGCGCCTTGTGATTTTTATTTATTTTCAAAAATTAAAGAAAAACTTAAAGGAAAGCGGTTTATGAATGCTGAAGAAGCGGTGGCTGCGTATCGCGATGCCATTGAAGAGACCCCTAAGGACGAGTGGGCAAAGTGCTTTTCCCAGTGGTTCCATCGCATGCAGCGGTGTATTGACGTGAATGGACAATATTTTGAAAAGATATAATAAAACTAATAACTGGCTAATGTAATCAGTTTTTGATTTTCTAGGAACTTTCAGTTTGACCCTCGTATATGATATGATTTGTGGAACCGGGATGATGATTGAGTCAGAAACTTAGCAATATATCATTCTAATTTTAGATATTATTAGTCCGTCAGGTAGACTATGGCAAAATATGTAACACGTATTTTTTGTATCAAATTATAAAAAAATGACAAAGATAGGTATAGACTATATATAGATCAACAAACTTATGTAGTGTCGTCTGTGATAGGTTTTTTCGTAATAGGAAAATTTCCAAAACGGAAAGTACGCGGGTAAAACAGGCGGCAAAACTTGTATTGCGTTTGAAAAAATAATCGATCTTAGATTAGATATTAATAGGCTTATCCATCAAACTTTTTATAGTTACAGCTAGTTTTTATATAGTGATGGCAAACTCACAATAAAATTGTAAAACATTGACATTGTTCATTACAATTGTAATAAGTTATATTTTAATTTTTGACACTTATTTGTACAATACTATTATCGTACAATATAATGTTCAATTTAAAATTTAAAAATGGATACTCTTTGTATGCTTTTATTTTGTTTTTCTAAAATTGACGTGTAAATTGTACAATATTGAATAAAGAACTTTGACTTTGACTTTAACGAACGAACGGAATCTGCCTAACCTTGAGGCCTTACTGGACCAGGATTGCAGAAAACAGAGTTCAGTGGAGAGAGCTGCAGAAGGCCTATGCCAGGAGGCACGCCGAATTGCGAGACCTACTTTATATTATACTTTTGATGCAAAGAAGGTTGGTCTTCCCCTGCGCAACACTAAAAGGTCAATGTCCGTTTTTCGCTCTCTAGTTGAAATAGACTATAGTATATTTACTAAATAATACATTTTCGAGTCCAACAGGACACAAAAAAAAGTAATGCCAAATTTGTAGCGAATTCGGAATAAAAGGGCTTTATTGTAAATACCTTAGAAATATTATGTAAATCAATGGAATGAAATCATTAATGAAAAAATAGTTTTTTTTTGATACCCAAGTGATTCTACTACAAATTTTCTTTTTTACAGTTTGTTGAAACGCAAGAATCTCTATTGATTCTGGTATACAATCCTTTGAGCGTGAAGACCTACCATTATGTTCGTCTGCCAGCCATAGCATTGCATTACTCTATCAGAGATTTTAATGGTGAGTAGATTTAAAAAATAATCTTCGAATCACTACTTTGGTAATACGAACCTCTTGGCTGTGGAATGCGTCTCTCTTGAGTGGGTTTTACCGATGGCTACAATTTACAATCTTGGTGTCTTCAAATCGAGAGTGATTCGGTTTCTTCTAGTTAAGCACGCTCCATCGCAGACCGCATCGTCACCGAGATGGCGGTCAAGCACAAACTTACTATTATCCTGGTATAAAATCTAAATATAACTATATATGTAAAATACCTATATGTATTCCTACATATAGTAAAAACGAAAGGTTATTCATAATGAAATCTCAAAAACTACTACACTAGGAGTCTCAAATTTTGCTTAGAGGTGCATTTTAGCACGAAGGCGCTCACTAAGACAGGGTTTTTCCAAAATTCAACCCTAAAGGGGATCAATAGGAGATGATTTTTTTTATACGAACACAAGCCAAACCGTTAGGGCTAAAAACTTAAAATTCCGCACACGTATTCCTCCTAAGATGTGAAGATCTACTAAGGAAAGATTTATCAAAACTCCATCTTCAAGGGTGTAAAAGATTTGTGTGTTGCATTTTCATACGTTGTAAATATAGGGGATGAAAATAAATAAAGGTGTAAGTTCGCGCTGATACCGCGAAACGAGACCAAGACCGGACAACGCGACCGGAAACCGCGACAAACACTTGACATTATAGAACAGGCATGACGACAGGTCCTGCAACCATATTAAATTATTTGATATAATGACACTATTTAGATAGAATAAAATATGTACCAATTTTAATTTTGATATTCCTTAGTTTAACTTACTTTATGATCATTTAAAATTGGATGGGCAAGTCAATTTTAAAACGAGAAATAGTATTTACCATTGGATAACCCATTCAATTTCAAGTGACTTTTGCTATGAAACCAGTTTCCTAAACGCAATATTTAGTATAGCTAACATACAAACTTAACGCGACGCACGACACATAGTAAATACGTCACAGTGACGTCACGCTTCTGTAGCTTTTCTGAGAGAGTCCAAAATTGTGATTTTAAAATCGTGATATCACGAGAAGTTTTTAAGATAACAAAGTAATTCTTTCACCTATGTTTCAGTTTTGAGTAGCCTTTTGATGGCATATTAAATTAAAAATCAGTCGTCATGCCTATTGTATGGCTATATGGGCGCCAGTTCACGCGAAGAGCGCGACAGGAGATCGAGGCATCCGGTCGCGGTCTCCAGTCACGGTCTCGTTTCGCGGTCTCAGCGCGAACTTGCATCTTTGGGTCTTACGCTGTCATCTGAAATCCATAACAACGGAAAAAATAACTGAATTACCACTAATGTTTATAATGTACAGGACTTAATCACGATTTAATTCATTGTTTAAATACCTCAACGTTTCGGCAGCGTTACAACCGCCGTGGTCACGAGAAGACTGAAGAAATTGCGGGTCGTCTCATTGCGAAATGAGGGGATCTAAAAACAAAATGAATTACCACTGGTTTAAATTAGAAATGTACCTTATTGATAACTAATGTAATACGTTGTGTTTTGGAAATAAATAATTGTATAATTCATACAGATACTACATGAATACAAATTTGTATTTTATATATTCGTTTCTAAATCTCTATTGCATTGTCCAATTTCACTGGTTATTTTTTTATAAAATAATTTTAACAAAAAAGAACCGACTTTCAACGGAAAACTTATAAAGTAAAAAAGTTTTCCTCGATTTCTCTAGGATGTCATCATCAGATCCTGGTTTCCTTATCATGGTACCACCCTTGGAATATCTTCTTTACAACAAAAAAAGAATCATCAAAATCGGTTCATAAACGACGAAGTTATCCGCGAACAGTAAAAACCTAGTAAATACTATTTGTGTTTGTAGATGAAGAGACAGAATACCAACTGAATCCTCTGCCGGCATCGATGATCAACTTGCCGGGGCGGTCCTCCACGGCCATACAGGAGCTGTGGTTCGAGGCCGAGAACATCCCGCCCATGGGGTACTCGGCTTACTACGTCACTCCCGTCAGGGACCAGCTGGTGAGCTTATAATTTTTGAATTGAAAACTTCTTTTGGCGCCCTTTGGAGCTTTATTTTTGAAGTTAAAACTTCTTTTGGCGCCTTTAGGAGCTTTATTTTTGAAGTAAAACCTTTTTTGGCGCCCTTTGGGGCTTTATTTTTGAAGTGAAAACTTTTTTGGCGCCCTTTGGGGCTTTATTTTGGAAGTGAAAACTTTATTGGCGCCGTTTGGAGCTTTATTTTTGAAGTGAAAACTTTTTTTGGCGCGCTTTGGAGCTTTTTTCACAGACAGGTTTTTCGTAGGCTGTGAATTGAATTCTAGTGTCCCGCTCGAGGATGATAAGAAATCGATAATCTCTGGACCATGGCCATTGATCATCTAGAAATTTCTAGATAGTCATGGCCACGCCCTCCAGTTTCATTCGCGTAGTTTCCAATATAAGCTGTTAACTTCTGAGTTATAAGTTGTCATTTCTAGACTGCCATTTTCCCCCCTTTAATTTATAGCTGGTCTAGTCGGGAGAAAGGCAACTGCTGATCCAGAGTCTTCTGTTCGAATTCCACGCGCACAAAAGACAGTTTGCGATGTGTGTGAGAGAGAGAGGGTGTGTGTGTATGTGACATCATAGCTCCTGAACAGATAAAAAATGTAAATTACAGGGCATATAGATAAAAGATCTTATATCTCTGGGTGACGAGCGCGGTGCAGTGCTAGGTATAGTTGCCGGCAAACAAGTTGACCCAAATGAAGTTAGCAAGGGGAAATTTTGCGCATGTGGACTTCCACCAAAGAACGTTTTTACCTTAAGACCTTAAAAACGTTTTTGCGCAGCCATGCGCAGCTAACCTCAACTGGGTCAACTTGTTTACCGGTCACTATAATGATTTGGACTCGAGAACTCGTTCCTGTTCCAATAGCTGCGTGTGCTGTTGTGGCAGGCATGTTGCTTACCATCAGGCACATGTCCTGCTCGTCTCAACACTCTTCTTCATATTTAATTGGATAACGGGACACTCACGTATATACGGTCGGTCAATCCGACTCGAGTTCGAGATCAGTGCCAAACGGGCAGCCACCGCGCGTGTGCACTCGCCTTGAAAAAGGCCGCCGGACGCGGCCGAAACTCGAGTCGGATTGACCGACCGTATATACGTGAGTGTCCCGTTATCCAATTAAATATGTGTAACAACCACGTTAATTTTAATACTAAAACTCTTCTTCATTATAAAAAACCGTTTCAGATTGATGTTAGTTTTTTAATATGTTTATAGGAAGAAAACCAATACAAGAAGTCAACGGCAAGCCCGGACGCTGATCATGAGCTAACTCCTTATATATCGAACGAGGTCAGTACAAGAAACAAAATGGCAGTCACAGAAACTGCAGATAAGTTCTAAGTGAAATCTAAATGATATCAAGAACAAAATGAAAAAAAAAAGATTTATCCCCGACTACCTCGGATTTGTATTTTGTCAAACATTCTTCTAGTCAAGCCCTTTCATTTGATACAAAAGAAAAAAGAAATGTAATTCGCCATTTTGTGGTGGCGGGCATCTTGCATTTGAAATTCGTCATATATATTGTATAGTATTCTACTAGTCAAGCCCTTTCATTTGATACCCATACTGAGGTAGTAGTGGATAAAAAAATTATTCGCCATTTTGTGGTGGCGGTGATCTTGGATTTGTAATTTGTCATAGTGTTTCGTATTTATGTGCTTTGCTTAGTTTGGGGTCAGATGGTGTTGTGTGTGAATTGTCCACAGATATTTATTTATTTATTATTCTATTAGCCAAACCCTTTCATTGACACCCATATTGAGGGATGTTACCTTAAAAACCCAAAAACCCGTATCAAAGTCCGTCCATCCTTTTGAGCTCTACGGTGCCAAGAGACACAGACGTCCAGACATCGACATCAAACTTATAATCCCCTTTTTTGTCGGGGCTCCTTTTTTTGTTTTAAATAAGGAGTCATTGCAGAGTCCGCCTGGGGTGGTACCATACCTTCTTTACCCGGGGTGATGCCAAATATTCTATCAAAGAGTGGGTAATGTGAAAACATCGCTGTTAAGGGAACCGGTTTAAAAGTCAATGCCTCCAGTGAAATTACATGGCAAAGAGATAAAACTTCCTATACCTATCTCTAAGGAACGAGCGCAGTGCTGGCCTAGGCAATGGTTGCTCGTCTCGTCACTATAAAAAATACTTAATTTTTTACAGACTTCAAAAAGGAGTTTCGCAATCCGGTTGTACGTTTTTTTATGTACGTTACGCGACAGATCCGCCAATTGTTAATAAATTTCGATGTTTCTTTTTTTGTGACCTTGGCTTATCCAGAAGTGCAGTAAGTTCTATACTAGAACGAGTATCTAAAGCTGCACTAGTAGGCTCATATCAGATTTGGCTGGGCAGGGAGAGAAACACGAGTAGTGAAGGCGAGTGTTGATGTACGTCAGAAAGGGGCCCCTTAAACCTACGCCCGAGTCACAAGTCTCGGGATCTACTCGGGCTTTCTCTCTCTGCCACACGATGGACCCGGCACCCGCACGGTGAATCCATGGAATGCTAAGAAGATCGTCTCGTCTCATAAATTTTATCTAAATCGGTTTTTGAAATATGAACAAAAAAACTAAAGTTTACTTTCATTTATCTAGACGACATAGTGATGGATTCTTATGATGTAAAAGTGTCTGCTTTTAATATTTTTTTTAATTGAAGTTAATAAAATATTTAAAATAAAATATATAGGTACATAAGATTAAAATGTATCAATTATATATATTTATTTACAAAATGTACATGAATTTAGTCTAGAAGACCGAATTGAAGTCGGTTTTTGATTTTTCTCAGCAAATTGTCAAATCTTTTCTCAATTTATTTTCCAGTATCTGAAAGTAACGATCGACAAGACGACAGGTCTCCTGGAGTCCATCCAACACGCAGACGGCGTCAAGATCCAGATCTCTCAGAACTTCCATTACTACAGTCAAGGAAGGCAGGGGCTACAGTCCGGGGCTTATAGTTTTAGACCCGACCAACAAAGGCCCACTCCGGTTTGTGAAATATTCTTATTTCTATCCAAAGGCTCATAGGCAAAGACCAAAGACATTCTAGCGCGAAAAAGACTTCAAAGTCTTGAACATCGCCGCAAAACCGCTAGCTTATCGGTTTTTTATCGGAGAGTGTGCAACTGATCTGCATGATCTAATATCACCTTGCCCTTTTTTCTATCGTACTTCTCGTAACTCGAAGAAGCGGCACCGTTTCATGGTGGATATTCCAAAGACACGGACGAAGAGGTTTGACTCTACGTTTGTGATAAACACGTCTAGGCTGTGGAATAAGTTGCCTGACTGGGTTTTTCTCGATAGTTATAATATTGGTGTCTTCAAATCGAGAGTGAATCGGTTACTTCTAGGTAAACACGCTCCATCGTAGACCGCATCGTCGCTTGACTTCAGGCGAGATGGCGGTCAAGTGTAAGCCTGTTAAAGTTTAAAAAAAACACATTCTCGGAATAGTAGGTTATGATGATACATGTGTGTAATGTTGGTGATTACCGCTGAGATGCTGTTGAAGCCCGAGCCGGAAACTAGGGTCTTAATACAGCCGAAGACGCTAATCATCAATAGGTACACACGTGTATCATACGATGTTTTTCAACACACTTCTTTATAAAATAACAATCAAAAGTAATTTCAACAGTGAAAAAGAATCATAAAAAATGTTTCGTGTTGGCGGGAAAAACAAATCAGTTTTTATTTTGCGCGCGCAACTGACAATCGCGATCAGCCACAGATCTATTATCTATTCTATGCTAAAGGAATGAGATTTCTTCTTTTTTGGTTATCTGCATTTCTGGACTATGTACGAAATGTGGAAGTCAAAGTTTTCTTTATAACAAAGAAAACAAAAGTTGTATTTAATTGAAAATTCTATTTTTAAACACGTACATCGTAATTTTTTTTTTTTCTATTTAAATGCGAAGTTACATGAAGTGAGCAAGCAATAGCTACATTAATTCGTTTGTTCTATTCAACGCGATCTTTTTTATATCGAAACTTTTTTAAGGTAGTCAACATTTTATTAAACATACTCATACTACTCGTAACTTCAAGTTAATACCTACTTTCTTGCTGTAGATCTAGAGAAGAAGTATTAAAGCGCTTATTAGACTACGCGTTAATAAGCACTAGTTATTCAGCCTGTCTTAGAGTCTAATTTGTCGGCTCGCTATTACACCAGTCTGAAAAACGCAATGATCAAATCAATGAAATGATATTGTAATCAATGTTTAAGACTATATGTTAATGTCAGTGTCATGTATTTGTCGGTCTACCTGTTTTTGTCTTATTACACTACTCGTTATTCAGACTGTAAGCCAGTAAGACTCGCCGAACCCGATCTTGCTGCCTGAATTCAGAGTCTAACCAGTCTGACGCCTATTACACCACGCTACTTAGACTAAGACTGTTTGAATAACGAGTGGTGTAATAACGGCTTTACTTGGTGTATGTACTGTGTACCTACATAACCAGGTACATATACATACTTTTGACGTGACAACGTCTTATAAATTGGTTTGGCGGGTGACACTTCAAGAAACTGCGTTACGCTCCGCTCACGTTATGCGCTCACAACGAGAGCGAGTGAGAGGCACGCGTCCCTTCCACTCGGGCATGGTTAGCCCGCCTAAGAGCGAGAGAGACAGACATAAAAAGTGAAAGGCACGCGTCCCTTCCGTAAAATTATTTTACCACTCAAAGTCGTTGTGACGTAAAACTTTCGCCCGTATACCGACTTTACAGGCAACCAATTTTTTTTTTTTATAATTTATTTTGTTTGTTTATAGGTTACAGAACGAGTACAATACAATACTGTGCGCGGTACATTGGTGAAAGAGATCAGGCAGCGGTTCACTGATTGGATATCACAGGTATAAACTATTTAGTGACTAGTTTTTTCTAATAAACAAACAAAGGAATTTAATTTCAGGATTAAACTTAGTAGGTTAATAAAATTTGTTAGTCAGAATAATGTAGGTACCTTACTAAAACGAAATAATATGTATGTGTGTGTGTGTGACACACACACATTATTTCGTTACAGACAGACACTCTGTGTGTTTTTTTGGTTGAAAGGTTAGTCGGTAGTTTAGTTTGATGAAAATCAAATCAAGATGGCCGCCGCCTCAAAATGGCGGATTATACATTTTTGTACAACTCCCTCAATGTGGGTTTCAATTGAAATAGTAAAATACCAACGTAACACGATATCACGAGAAAATTTGGAATCCAAGAGGTGTCGGGACTTATTAATTTTATTATTCAATTAGTTAACATTGTGTTTCATCAGATTATTCGTGTCTATCGAGGAGAGGAGTTGGTCGAGCTAGAATGGACTATAGGCCCTGTTCCTATTGGGTAAGTTTTTTTTTTCACTTTAAAACATCGCCAACCAATATAATTAAACCATTATGTAGTTATCAAAAACACATTTTTCGAGGAGTTGTGTCGTGCCAAGCTGAATTAGACCAGCACTGTGGACAGGGCTGTGAATTACTTGTAATAGGCATGACGACTGATACTGAAATTTTATTAAATTATTTGATATAATGTCAGTATTTAAATAGAATAAAATATGTACCAACTTTAATTTTGATATCTGTTTGCTTAACTTACTTTATGACATACGTGAAAATCAGTTATCAGGAAATGCGTGGAGTAAGTAATGTATCTTCTGGACCCCATATCTCAAAATTGGTCATCTAAGCAAGTTAGCGGGTAAGCATGTGTTCTTTACCACCTTGCCCTTTTTTCTATCGGAATGCTCGTAGCTCGAAAAAGCGACATCGTTTCATGGTTGATGTTCCAAACACACGAACGAAAAAATTTCACTCTACTTTTGTGATAAGAACTTCTAGGCTGTGGAATATGTTCCCTGAGTGGGTTTTGCCCGATGGTTACAATCTTTGTGTCTTCAAATCGAGAGTGAATCGGTTTCTTCTAGGTAAACACGCTCCATCGTAGACCGCATCATCGGTTACCATCAGGCGAGATGGTCAACTGTAAACCTACAAATCGTCCACATTTCATCCATCAGAAAATACGTGACGTCTGGTGGCTCTGGGATCTTTGACTAAGTAAAATGTTTTGTTTGAGACCTGCTGTCTTTTTAGTTTTTCGTCAAAGGGCCTACCAGCCATATTTTATATTTCGTATTTGAATTACTAGTGATACATTATAGTACAATACATAGGGAATGAAATCTGTTTATTCAGAAAAAAAATATCTATGGTAATTATGAAATAACTAATCTATTTAAATTGTAGTTAGAAGAATCATAAACTCACAAAAATAAAGTAACGATGACATTTAAATTCTGTATTACAAGCTATCACATAACCCGCCCTGCACCGTTCCTGGCGCAAAGGAGCCCAAAATGCTGGCAGCATTACCACGCTGAATTGCGATAGAAATTCTTTGCACCAGAAACGAATCAGACCGGGAGTCACCACCTTTACCGCGAATTCGGCGACCAATGTCTTTCACCAGGGTTTTAGCCTCGGCTCCCCAACTGCCCAAGGTTTCCACAGCTACTGGTACAAATATATTTTTATTAGTACGTATTTTAATTGAAAGAATATACGTGCTTTGCCCAGCCCCGATTGTAGATAATGACCTTAACTCTCTCTCTTTGTGAGAAATGCCGTCTGAGTCCCATGATGACTGATGATGGGGGAGTCATGCTCATGGATGTTGATTTATGATCATCATTCTTATTATACCCTTATGTATTTAATACTAATCTTTCTATCATCACCAGCGCCGACCTCGGTAAGGAAGTGGTCAGCATCTTCAGGACGAACATCACCACTGGAGGAGTGTTCTTCACGGACTCCAACGGGCGGCAGATGATGAAGCGCACATGCTGGAACGAGACGGCTTGTGAGTGTATCTTCAATACAATTACCTGGATGACGTTCGGCGGCCGAAATATGCTTCCGGTGCGTCCGTGCTAACCTTCTTCCATACGTAATTAAATCGAGTAAATCGTTTTTTTTTTTTTCAAAATACATACACATAATTTATTGGTAAAAAAGCATT
The DNA here is from genome assembly GCA_017562165.1 of Ectropis grisescens. Classification (NCBI taxonomy): domain Eukaryota; kingdom Metazoa; phylum Arthropoda; class Insecta; order Lepidoptera; family Geometridae; genus Ectropis; species Ectropis grisescens. Next base: position 9,467,163 of record CM029796.1, on the reverse strand, counting down.
TACAAGTCACACAATACATTAATCTATACTAATATTATAAAGCTGAAGAGTTTGTTTGTTTGTTTGAACGCTAGGATCTCGGGAAGTACTGGTCCGAATTTAAAGATTTTTTTTTATTGGATAGTCCATTTATCGAGGAAGGATATAGGCTATAGAACATAACGCTACTATTAATAGAAGCGGAGCATGAATCAAGAATGTAACAAAAACGGGAAAAATTATGAGATATTTCGTACGTTTCGTGCTTTGACATGACACATGACAGCACGTGTCTAAGATTGTGTCATTGAATATCACAGATTATATACCTCTTGAACATAAACCTTTTCTAATCATTTTTTTTCTAAATCTGAGATAGTACGACCAATTTCCGACAGATGGCGTAACAGGTAGCTGAAGAGGTTTTTTTGTTTGAAAGCGATATTCTCAGGAATGACTGAACCTATGTCAGTCATTCTTTCACCGTTGGATATGTACGGGATCTCGATGACTGCTATATATGTACCACGGGTGAAGCCAGGGCGGACATCTAGTTATTCAATAAAACTAAAAACAGAATTACACTACTATTGTCTAGAACAATGGCTTGTAGTATTTGTCACCAAAAAACTCTTTCAATAATGGGCGTTTATTAAGGTTCCGTAGCCAAATGCCAAAATACGGGACTCTTATGGATTCGTCATGTCTGTCTGTCTGACTGTCCGTGCGTCCGTATGTCACAGCCACTTTTCTCCGAAACTATAAGAAGCGACCACTTTTCTCCGAAACTATAAGAGCTATACCTACTATTGAAACTAGGTAAGTAGATGTATTCTTTGAACCGCATTAAGATTTTCATACCAAAAATAGAAAAAAAAACAAAGAATGTGGGGGGTGTCCCATACTTAGAAATGGATCTCAAATTTTCAGATGAATCTCATTCGTGTGTGTTATCTATGGATAGGTCTTCAAAAACGATATTGAGGTTTCTTACATATTTTTTTCTAAACTGAATAGTTTCCGTGAGAGACTCTTCCGAAGTGATAAAATGCCCCCCCCCCTTTACAAGTTACACTTCTAAAATAAGAGAATGACAAAACTAAAAAAAAATGATGATGTACATTACCATGTAAACTATCAACGAAAATTAGTTTGAATGAGATCTAGAAAGTAGTTTTATCTTAACACGTCATAAATTCACTATTGTTAAAACACAGATTAAGGTAACAACGAACTACAAGAACTTTTGTATTATGTTACTTGCTACTACGGAAGCCTCCATGGGCGAGCCCGACTCGCACTTGACCACTTTTATTAAAACTATCAACTATCTACTTTTTAACCCGAGCAAAACTAGTTTAATCAATTATTGATTGTCCAGTGCAACAGCAGAAAAAGCCGGTGTCTGCGTGCTACTACCCCGTCACGTCACGGATATGTATCAACTCCCACAACACCAGTACTACCATGTGCGTCCTCACAGACAGGACGCAGGGTGGAACGTCCTACTCGGATGGAGATATCGAATTAATGGTAAAAACTGTATATAAAAACGAGCTTTACATAAAAAACTTTTTAAAAGTAACATTTTAGTACATGTCCATAAAAAATTACAATTTCAAATGTCAAAAACGAACAACTAAGTTAAAATCTAAGTAAAAATCTGATAAAATGATCAAGTCCTAGGTAAATTAGTCAGGACCACCGCTCGGGCATCGGCACAGATACATGCATGGGCTGTATCTCAAGAACGGTGATAGCTAGACAGTTGGTTTTTTTAAATTACTATATAGTATTTTATTACCCCGAGATCACGGACCCCTGAGTCTGTACTCTGGGGTCTGTGATCTTTGTCATTTAAATTCTTATTTTTTACATATTTCTTAGATTTCTTGGATATTGAAAATAGAGGGGAGTTGGAAACATTTGACAAATGACAAACTTTTTATTGAGACAAAAACTTAATTTAGTATTAAAATGATTGTTGGACCCCACTCCGAAGACACGGTCCAAAACTAAGACTTATGCAGTCGCTGTTTCTTCTGACTACTGATTAACAGATAATAAATATGACTGCCAGTCTCCATCCCGAACGCCGGCCTCAGAGTTGGGTCACATTACATAATATGGATATTAACACTAATGACAAATTAATGTTTAATGTTGATTTTATGATAGTTTGTATTAATAGAATATCGAAAATCACATTATTATAGCTTAATATTACGTAATTTATCTGTTGTCACGTGACTGGAAACACCGTTATGAATTATTACGTCACTAGTCGCAAAACAAGCTATCGAAAACTGACTAAACTGTTTACTTTTCTGCATTTTTTTTATAGTTTGCGATCTTAGCGACGACTATTTTGATTGTTTGTATTCAAGTAATGATAAGAAAACACATAAACTGGACATACAGTCATGAATCGCGACCAATGTTTTGCGACTAGTGACGTCATGTCAGTCGTTAGTGTTTTAGCGGCAAAATTCAAAATTAGTCTAATATTGCATATTTACTCATCGAAAATACAAATATTTTGAAATAAAATGTTATTTATTACGTTAAATATGCGTCAATCTTCAAAATAAAACCAGTTCCGAAAAATTGTTAACATCCCTATTATAATCTATTTTTACACATTTTTGTCACAATCCGGCCCCAGCTCAGCATAAATTTTAAACCTAATTTTAGTGCTCATCTGTTGAGCCGGTCACTACCGGTTAGGATTCTTCATAAACATACCCATTTACCCAATGATAGCAATATAGACAGTTGTGAAAAAAAAATCGCACTTTTTGTGGTAGCGGCCATCTTCGATTTGAAATTGAGTATAGTCCATGGACGTATAAAAAAGTCGGACGTAGTCTCGCTAAAACAAAATCTGTGTCACTAGAGTCAGCCACATTTACACGTGTGCGTTGTCAGCGTTGCGTTGCGTTGTCAGGTTGTCACTGATAGGCTGACACGCACACATATACACAAGCAGCGCGTGTAATGTATGTGACAGCGCATACGTGCATATTATCTGACCGACTCGATGGCCACAGTTTTTGTTTTAGCGTAACTACGTCCGGCTTTTTTATACGTCCATGGTATAGTCACAATCAACTACTCAAGCCTGAAATTGTATTGTTTCTTAAAACTTCCCAGTTACATCGTCGCTTGCTGACGGATGATGGGTTTGGCCTGGAAGAATCGTTGAACGAGGAGGCGTACGGGGTGGGGTTGGTGGTCAAGGGGACGCACAGGATCCTGTTCGGCAGCTTGAAGAATAATGGACCCACGGGTAACTATGATAGGGTCCATTTTTGTATTTAAAGAAGGGCAATTATTAAACCACTAGCACCCCGTGGTTGTGCTTGTGCAGTTCCAGCTACCGTTACTTTCCCGGGATACAAATAGCCAATGGATTATTCTAGACCAGGAGTCGGCAAATAGTTTCAGGTGGGGTCCGGATACCGTGGTAAATTTATAACGACGTCCCGAAAATAACAACTGAGTACTTATAAAAAAACATAAAACTTAACTTAAGTAAGCTGTAGTGGTAGGACTCTTGACAAAGTCCGCCTGGGGAAGTACCACACCTTTGCCAGTCATTCTACCGCCAAGCAGTAATGTGCAAACATTACTGTGCTCCGGTTAGAAGGGCAATGTTTCCGGAGAAATTACAGACCCCGAGATATAACAACTTAGATTTCTGGGTGACGAGCGCAGTGCAGTGATTTGGACTCTTTCATGTTCCAATAGCTGCATATCACTGTGCAGTTATGTGGCAGGCATGTTGCTTACCATCAGATACATGTCGTGCTCGTTTCGTCACTTTTCATTTATTTAAAAAAATATAAAAAGCTGTTACAATAGAAGTTTTGTTTGCTTGCCGACAACCAATATGGTTTTAGAAAAAAATAATCCACAACTTTAGCAAGTTACAAACTGGTTGAATTAATCCTCAATGGTCTAAACGGTAACCGGGCCATACCCTCTTGCGCTCTATTTTTGGACTTGAGTAAGGCATTCGATTTGGTGGATCACAGTGTTCTCCTGAGGAAACTTAATTTTTATGGAATTAGAGGAGCAGCTGAAAATTGGCTCAGGTCATATTTAAAAAATAGGCAACAAATGACTCGTATAACGAAATTGGATCAAAACACAAGTTGCTTACAAGATTATGATTCCAGTAAAAAAAATTAATAACTGTGGAGTACCGCAGGGTAGTATAGTTGAGCCAGTATGCTTCCTTTATTATGTTTATGACTTACCAGCTTCGGTGAAACATGAGAGTATTTTATTTGCAGATGATACTACTATCGGAATAGTGTCGTGATATAAATAATTACGAAAATGAAATATATGAGTGTTTGAATGATTTTATAAACTGGCTTAATCCGAATAAATTCCAAATGAATTTGACGAAAACAAAAATGATACAATTTAGGACTCTTCAAAGCAGAATAGCACCCATGAATGTTGTTTATAAAAATGTAACTATTCAATAGGTATGTAGTGCGATTTTTTAGGAATAACTATTGATGAGCATTTAACCTGAAAAGATCATGTCAATTCATTGAGAAATCGCTTGCATAGTTTTGTGTTTGCCTTAAAAAAATTAAGAGAGTGTACATCTCGAGAAACAGTTATGTCAGTATATCATGGATATACTGCTCTATAATTAGATATGGAATTATCTTGTGGGGTAACTCGTGCGACATTGATAAGGTTTTTATTGGCCAGAAGAATTGTGTTCGTGCTGTTTTTGGCATGAAGTGGGATGACTCCTGCCGTATGGTTTTCAAAAGTAATCACGTGCTCACTGTGCCGTGTCTATAGATATATAAGATGGTGAAGTTCGTAAGGAACAATCCCACTTTTTTCGAAGTCTATGATGGTTTTAACAATAGTCAACCTCTCGGATTCGTCTAAAGTTAGCGCAACCAAGGTTAGAGATGTTTAGAAGGAATTGTGTTCACATGGCTCCTTTGATTTTTAATTCCCTACCAGCTGAATTGATGGATATACCTTACAGAAGATTTTGTACTCAATTAAAAAAGTGGTTATCAAAAAAGTGTTTTTATAAATTGGATGATTTTTTGAACAAAATGTCATTTCGTTTGCATTTGTATGATAAGGCTTGCCATTAATGCAATCTACCAGAAATATCTCTTTTGTTGATTTAGTATATTAGTGCTATGATTATTATTGTTATGTATTCCTGATTTAAGTTTTGCATGCTGTCATGATCGTTAATGGAAGAACATTATTTGAATTGTAATTAAGTACGTAAACCTACCTGTTAACTGGCAAATAAATATATTGCTTTGACTTTGAATATTTTCAGTTCCCTACCCTTTGCTTTAGTTTTAAAGACTGTGTTGCAAAAGGTAGAGTCTTCCATTAGGTACTAGAATAATACAAATTTTGTGCTACCTTCTGGCCCGACTGAAAGAAGGGTTATGTTTTTCGCGCATATCTTGTATGTTTGTAAATTTCTTTATTCCCAGGTATCTTCCAAACGGCTGGATGGATTGTGACAATTAAGATACCGTTAGACTCGTCTCAATCACCCAAGTGTTCTTAGGTAGTATGTACTATCACATAATGTATTTGCAGTCGGGTTTTCACAGCCCCGGATCTTTGATTAGGCGGGGCAAAATTTGAATCTGATCGGTCTTGCTTGTCTGTTCATGCTATAATTGTTCTAAGTTTATTTTTTGTACGTTTGCAGCCGATGATCTGACGTCATCCGAGAGGATGGCGCGAGCAGCTAGAAGATGGGAGATGGAGCCGTGGCTCTTCTTTACTTCTGGAGAGAAGGTGACCAACCGAACCCAACTGAAACTACTAATATTACAAGGGACAATAGACAGTCCGGTTAACCAAACTAACAACCGGACTGCTGGCACTCCGCAGTGTCAACAGTTCGGTGATGACGTGCAACCGAACTACTGACACTAAAAAGCTGCAGTAGTTCGGCTAACCGGACTACTGACACTACTCGGACAAAATGGTTTTGATGGGTTCAAAAAGGACATCAAAGTATGTGTGAAAGTTTCACCATTTTGAAAGTTAGGAATAAACTTGACTTGACAGGACAAACCTCTAATGCTCGAGCTACACTAGGCTAGTTTTTCAAGCTAGGGTAGCAAGCTAGTGTTACTAAGCTAGTACTTTTAGTTTCTTGCAGACAACGCTATGCAACGCTAGTTTGAAGCTAGACGCACTTAGCTTGCTAGATTATCAACATCCGTCTCGGCACGCTCACCGGCTCCGCTCTGTACCCTGCACCCTCACCAAGACTTCTAAGTTGATACACGTCATGGCGCCGACAGTATACAATAGGTTACCGTTAGAGGTGCGTGATGCGCCCACTAGAGGCTCGTTTGAGCGCAAGCTAAAGCACTGGCTTACCGAACAGGCATTTTACAGGTTCGATGACATGAAAAAATTGATTAAATAAACTAGTCACCAGATGATTTATATTATTTATTCAGTGAAATTATATCATGTGTTTTAATGTTTAATTATGATGTGATTTAATTGACATTTTTTATTTAATTTACTCAATACTTTGTAGAGAAGTAAGAGTATAATTTATTATTATTTGGAAAAATTGACATGGAATGCTTTATCATTATTTTTATTATTATTTGTAAAAAAATGACTTGTAACTCATATTGTTATCAATAAACTACTATGACTATGACTATAGCTTGGTATCCCAACTTGAAAAACTAGCCTCGTGTCGCTCGGGCATTATGGTAAGCAACACGCCTGCCCATAGTCACACAGTGTCACGCTGCTAATGGAACGTGAAGAGTCAAATTCCCATCGGAACACAGTAATATTTGGATGTTACCACAGTCTATTAAATCATACAGTTCGACGAAGCCGTCTAGACAGGGCAATCGTGCGGGGCGTGCGGGGTGAGACGCGGGAAGCGCGCTCCCGCATTGCCTACATTACAATGTTAGTATTGCAGGAGCGCGGCTCAGGGCTTTCGTGTGTTTTAATTTTATTTTGGCTATAAACATTTTTGTTTGCGACAACCCTGCCCGTGTCTAGACAATATCGGCGTTTCTCCCAAGATCAAAGGCGATGAACTACTGGTAGTATTTCTTTATACTGTGATATTACCGCGTAGAAGAAGGACTTACAAAGGTCTCGTATTCTCCAGGCAGACTTTGCAAGAAGGCATTTTTTAACCCCCGACCAAAAAAAAGGGGTTTTATAAGTTTGACGTCGATGTCTGTCTGTCAGTGTGTCTGTTTGTGTGTCTGTCTGTGGCACCGTAGAGCTCAAACGGATGGACCCATTTCAATGCGTATTATTTGAAGGTTAATATCCGTGCTGATGTTTTTAGCTATATTTGATTAATATCGATTCAAGATAGCCGCCTCCACAAAATGGCTCTTGTGTATTAAAAAGTCCGACTGTTTCTAAAACTATTATAGAGATAATTATACAATCTGTTTAACGGTATACCTATATTTTTTTAAAATATATGTCTGTTTTGTATTTAATCATTTCTTTATATTTCACAGGTGAACAGGAGAAAATGGCAAAATGTCAGGAACAAGAGAGTTAGTATTTTTGAACAATTTCTTTTTAATAAAGAGTATCGAGACGAGCTGGACATGTGCCTGGTGGTAAACAACATACCTGCCACATACCATCACAGTGGCACGTAGGAACGTGACGTTTCCAAATCATTACCTAGCACTGCACTGCGCTCATCACCGAGAGATCTAAGATGTTATATCTCTAATGCCTGTTATTTCTCTAGAACATTCATAATTATCTATAGATAGATACTCTTTATTGTACACACCAAAAATAAAACAATACAGTAAAAGAAAAAGAAATACATTAAAACTAGTGTTACAATCGGCGGCCTTATCGCTAAAAGCGATCTCTTCCAGGCAACCTTGGGATGGAAATGTTTTTTAGAAGTAATAGAAAGCGGGGTGTGCTAAAAAGAATAATAAGACGATCAAATGTGTTTACATACTGTAAAACGTAAATAAATAAATAAACATACATACTAATAGAGTTTACATACTATTACATGCAATATTTGTAAAATATACTAATAAATATATAATAAATAACTGTAGGTATATAAATATCCAGAAAATAAATTAAACCATTATTATCAGAAGAAAAATTAACGAGTTGAAAAAGATAAATGAATTAAATGCATATAAAACCATAGTAGATATATAGGCATATCTAATAGTAAAGAAAATAAGATATGAGATTGCGACTACAGCTTAGACAAATAATAATTTTTTAACATGAGCTTTAAAAGAATTGAGCGATGGCGATTTTCTAATAGCAACAGGCAATTCGTTCCACAATTTAACTGCCTGGAAGGCAAAAGATTTGCCATAATAAGTTTCGGAACGTGCTGAAGGTGGCTTCAGGGTTAAGTTAGATCTTGACCTTAGCGGCCGAGCGTGGCAGTCCTGCCAGAACGTGAACCATTCTTTTAGGTACTGCGGGGTACAGGGATTAAAGAGTATATTGTATAGAATATATAATACATAATTACTGTAGGTACATAATTATAAATAAAATTCAAGTGTGTGTTTCATAATCTCAAATTAGTTCAACGAATTTTTCTTTTTTAGTAAATTCAATAGCTTTTAATTGAAAGCGTACTTTTTTTATTTATAGAATTATAGGTGGATATAGATTTTCACTTTGACTGATGTGGCACTGTTGGCACGTTTCCCCCGATCGATCCCAGAGTCTCCAGCTGATACTCAGCCGATCCAAGGTGCGAACAGTAGGTACCTACTCCATACAGGAGCTAATCTGTGCTATAACGTGAGCAACTGTTCAGACTTGAACTACCTTAGCACCTTTTTTTTTTTTTAAATAAGGAGTGACGAGACGATCAGGACATGTGCCTGATGGTAAGCAACATGCCTGACACATAACAGCACAGTGACACGCAGCTGTTGGAACACGAAGAGTCCAAATCATTACCTAGCACTGCACTGCGCTCGTCACCCAGAGATCTAAGATCTTATATCTCTAAGCCCTGTAATTTCTCTGGAAACATTGCCCTTCAAACCGGAACACCTTTGAGAGGACGCCTAGTAGATCAGTTGCACACTTTCGGGAATGTATCCGTATGAATGTTCCAGTTTTCAGCGCTCCGTCTCCACGGGCTACCTCCCCCACATCAACATCCTGACCCTGGAGCCGTGGAAGGGGGGCTCGGTGCTTCTACGACTTGAGAACACCCTCGAGACTGCGAAACGAAGTAACGTATTTTTAATATCTTTAAATATAAACTAATTAATTTTACAACAAAGTAATTTGTGCAACATTCTACTTCTATGCTTTTAGAGATAAGGCCACCATTTACGGCACTAGATATTAAGTTATTGTTTTTTTTATTGTTTCAGTGTTTGTAATTTACTAGTGTGCATAATAAAGAGTTTCTCTCTGTCTGCCTGTCTGTCTAGTCAAGCCTTTTCATTTGATACCCATATGGAGGTAGTAGTGAAAAAAAGTAATGTAATTCGCCATCACGTGGTGGCGGCCATATTGGATTTGAAATTTGTTAATGTGTATAAGTGTGTCTACTAGTCAAGCCCTTTCATTTGAAACCCATATTGAGGTAGGTTGTGAAGAAAAATTTTGTCCGCCATTTTGTGGAGGCTGCCATCTTGAATCGATATTTAATCAAACATTAGCTAGGAACATCCGCACGGAAATTAACCTTCAAATAAAAATAACTGCATCTAAATCGGTCCGTCCGTTTGAGCACTACGGCGCCACAGACAGACACACACATAGACAGACAGACTTCGACGTCAAACTTATAACACCCCTTTTTTGGTCGGGGGGTTACAAATATAAAAAGGCGGAGGTTCTCCACTCAGTTCTACCTATGTTTTTTTGTAGGTATTTTAGGCGTCGCCAAAATTGTGAATCGACTCTGATGGCGGATTTTATATCATTGTAAAATTGCAGCTCGATCGGTGCAGATCTTTTTTGAGTTTTTGAAGCGTACCTACACAAACCAACATAACATTTTTTATATATATAGAGATAAATAAAAAAAAACATTATATAAGTACTCGCAATATATTAATTAAGTATATCGAAATTGATGTGGCGGTAAAAACTGCCTTTTTTTAACCCCCGACCAAAAAAAGGGGTGTTATAAGTTTGACGTCGATGTCTGTCTGTCTGTCTGTGTGTGTGTCTGTCTATGGTACTGTAGAGCTCAAACGGATGGGCCGATTTCGATGCGGTTTTTTTTTATTTGAAGGTTAATATCCGTGCGAATGTTCTTAGCTACAAATACAAAATACAAAAATCTTTATTGCTGTTTGCAGGTAAGATAAGATGATACAAAACATTTAAATAATTGACCCATACAAACTGGCCTCTTCTTCTAGAGGCATGCAATATGTCTGGCAACGCAGTTTCCATTGGTCTGAATTTATACAATGATAATAATAGTCAGCTGATAAAGTCTTCTTCTTCTTTTTTTCATTTTTAACTTTTAATCGGTTGTATCATATATGTCATCTGATTCATCATGTATTAATTTCTGGCTTCTATCCCGTTGTGTTATGTTAGTGTGATATGTTTGATGAGTACAATTACGCCAACGTCTATGTTTGTTTAATATCGATTCAAGATGGCCGCCTCCACAAAATGGCGGACAAAATATTTCTTCACAACCTACCTCAATATGGGTATCAAATGAAAGGGCTTGACTAGTAGAATACTTTGCACTATGACAAATTTCAAATCCAAGATGGCCGCTACCACAAAATAGCGAAATACATTTCTTTTTTCACAACTCCCTTAATATGGGTATCAAATGAAAGGGCTTGACTAGTAGAATGTTGTACAGATAACAAATCTGAGGTAGTCGGGGGTTAATCAAATTTTTTAATTTTGTTATTATGTTCACAATTAAAAAGTATATCAACAAAAAAGTGTGCTTACCGTTATCTGGATGACGTAACTGTAGATTTCACAAAAATTGAGAAACTTTGTCGAGTGTCTAAGTTTAATTTTAGAGTACCGTAAAGGGGCGTTTTCACAAAAATGTATACTCCAACAAAAAATTACAGTATTTTTAGAAGTATTAGTTTTGAGGTTGTGTTTGGTCTCATTATGATAGAAAATATATATATATTTGGAAAAACTGGAATGTTATGAGATTAGAAGTAAATAGTGTAAGATATACTAAAACATAATGGAAAGTCACGCAATTTAATATCAGTTGTGTGACTATATTCTCGAGCTAAAAAACGTTAAAAACCACTTTATTTATTGGATAATTTTGGCGTCTACCACTTATAAATTGGACATTTAACATAAAAAACTGTAAATATTTGCATTTTTTATTGTACTTTCATCAATAATTCAATAAACTCTTCAGTTGTGTGACTCTTGGTACTTTCTTGCCCTTAATTATCATTGCCTTTGAAATTACAACATATATTTTAGCGGATATGGTACAAAATAATATACAAATAAATCACTTTCGTTCCAGAGAGTACTCTAACAGACTTAAAATATGAAATTGGCTTCTTTAAAATATATTTTAGCTTTTTGAAATTAAGGGACAGTCACAAAACCGAACACCAGAAAACGGTAAGGGCGCATTTACATGACGCGTTAATAGTACAGTACACATACCTAACGCAAGAAAATTGATTTGTCACCGTAAAATTCACACTTAATTTTTTTTTATTTATTAATTTGTTATTATTAATACTTATTTTGCTTTTGTTAATATTTACCTTTGTAAATTTAATTTCAATTGGGCTTTATATTATAATAGTATTGGTAGGACTCTTTACAGAGTTCGCCTGGGGAAGTCTACCAGTAATTCTACCGCCAAACAGTATTTTGAAAACATGTGTTCCGGTTTGAAGAGCAATGTGTTTAATTAAATTACCGGGTATAAAGATAATCTTTCATATTTGGGTGACGAGCGCAGTGCAGTGCTAGGTAAAGATTTGGACTCTATATGTTTCCAAAAGCTGGGTGTTACCATGTTGTTATGGGCAGTCATGTTGTTTACCATCAGGCACGTGTCCTGCTTTTCTCGTCACTGTTTACTATAAAAAAATCTAATTCTTCAAAAAAGGTCACAAAAATTTAAGAATTCTGCAATGTAAACTGAACTTTAGATGTTCAGAAATGTAGTGACTTTCTGTTCCGCTTATATGTGACCGCTCAAATAGTCACACAACGGAAGTCACATTTTAATGTCCTCTGACACATAAAAATCGTTTAAAAAATAATGTAAATGTTTATTCATACGAACTTTTGAATAACTTAGAAACAATAATATTTTCAAACTAATTTATTAAAAAGAACACAATAAAATAGATTGGAACAGGACAAATTATGGTCACATTCCTGAATGAAAAATTCGTCACGCACCGGCTTGTCAGACACATGTCTCCTTCTCAAGCAGTTCTAAAACACTGACGGTTACATTTAGTTTCGTTCATAAGCATATACAAATATGCTGCCAACAACGAAAGAAAATGTTATTACTGTAATACAAATATAGTTTAAAATCCGGTCACAAAATGGAATGTTCCGGAATGATCAATATTTTTGAATTTTACTTTATTTTGTTTTAACAACTAGTTTATTTTAAATTTGTAAATCTTTGGCTTATAATATTACGGGAATCATGTACTTTTATTATATAAACCACAAAAATAGTGTGCTCCTTGAAAAAAAACTTATAAACAGAGATTATTGATGATTAAACGAACTTACCTGTAAGTGAAGTTCTATCATAATTATACGAAGAGCTTTGTCCGAAGAGATTAGCATAGATTACATGTAGTAACACATATCGTGTCGCCATTCCGCACTATAGTTGAGGGTAGATAACTCATTAAAAAAAATGAAGGTATTGTTGATATTCTCCTGCTCTCTGCCTGCCCTACCGACGATCGTCATTTAGTTCAGAGCGTAGAACACATTGTTTTACATATATATGTCCTATGAAGGTATACAGAGTATACACATACCATATTTATAGCCAACAATAAAAACATGTTATTTATTGGTCTGCAAAAAGAAGGGTAGGTACTGTAAGTATGTACTCTTCTCCTTATTTGGAAATCTTTGGTAAGGGAAAGGGTGGGTGGGATGCTAATCTCTTCGGACAAAGCTCTTCGTATAATTATGATAGAACTTCACTTACAGGTAAGTTCGTTTAATCATCAATTATACTCGAGCTTTGTCCTCGAGATTAGCATAGATTACATGTAGATGTTGAGAGTTAGATAGGTTGCATGTAGGTACCTATTTTGCAGGAATATGAACTTACATAATATAACTATTAATTATTTAAGTATACGATAAATTAAATGTACTTTCGATTGAAAAGAATCATTGACTTCTTTTATAGATACAACAAAATGAAACAGTCAAATCACATAAAACTTAAATTTATAACTAGATGCTTTCAGCTATCAGATTTGTTTCCTGTCTATTAACTATAAGATAGTAACTAGACCTAGTTACATATGTATTGAATTTAATCACTAATAATACTTGTTGCGAATGACAAAACAGAGTTAATTTTCTGATTTATTACTCTGTTGTAAAATTTACCAAATGTAATTGAGCTTCCGCTCCACCCAGCTGTCTTCCGAATGAGATCTACATTAACACTTAATGTATTCTATGTGCCTTAGGCCTTAGGCGAAGCTGGCAGCGTGTCTGGTGCTGTGGGCTGTAAAAGTACTTACATTGGTTCTACAGCTGTCTAAAGTGGTCTTAATCCACCTACTCAAAATCTGTGGGGTTACTGCTTTATGAGGTCTTCTTAATCTTAAAAATAATCATTATTGATAGGTAAACATCTAAACATTGTTTTTTGTTTATGTAACAACGCAATAAGCACACAGGGCACAATTCTGGACGGTCATGAAAATAGGGTAATATCAGTTCCGGTTGGGTTGCACCACCCCGGGATGTTTTGATTTAGGATGGAATCTTAATGTTTACTAAATTATCCAAAAATTATAAATATTTAAAGTTGATTTTGACAGTCTGTTTTCTGTGTGCAGTGGTTAAGGCAAGGCGTGTGACTGACTTTTTAAAATGATTTCTAGATTTAACGATTAATTTGGATACCAGGTAGCTATAACATTAGAGTACCTTTGTCGTATACCCAGTTGAGTTGTATTTGGGCATAGGAGATCGCAACCTAAATAGCCCTTTAAATAATAGTTTAATTCTGTCATCAACACCTAAATGTACTTCGGCTTATAATTAAATACAGAGCTGACCTACAGCTGTTTCAGGTCCCGTATTGGCCACCAGATTCATATAGTTTTGAAAGGACGTAAGTATGCATCTAATATTCGGAATTGATGCTTCATAGATATCGATATTATTGTCTTTACAACAGTTAAACCATGTTATAAAACAAGTGTTGTATTGGTTTATAGAATTCTTTAGATTTATGTGTATAGAATTGTCTGACAGTGAACATGACGGGGACTAATGAGGAGTCACACGTGTACTCAGGAGGGACGTTTTGATAATATCTCAGCAACCAAGATAATCTTTTGATGTACATCACGGTTGCTAGAATGAGAGACAATAAGATTTTCGCTAGGTTTGAAAATAGTGGGTTCTGAAACTAACAGGCTTCTGAAAATTGGATACCACTGTCGAGTAGTCCAGTTGGGAACAACGAGGATACTGTTCGTAAGACACATTGTCGTTAATAACGTTTCTTAATGTTTTTAATATGACAAACGCTGGAAAGCCCTAAAAGAGAAAAAAAATGTCAGGAAACCGTGAATGCGTCAATCGCATAAGCATCTGCGTCCCCGTGCCAGATATTATATCTTGTCCCATTTGCTATATAATCTACTGGCAAAAACGACATGCGTGTAACCCAACTCACCCAAATGATGTACAATCTTTTGAAAGGCATAGTCTTTTGAAAATTCCCATTTGCAATCTGGGTGAATGGGTCGTGGCTCTACGTCTGCTACACTGTTGTCAGCCGACCGTAATATATGATGCGCATACCACAATATTGCGAGTTTTGCATCATTGCTAAAGTTTTTTAGCATATTTAGTAAAATGGGGAAATTGAACACCACCCGTGCGATTAGCATACGAAAAATGGTTGTGGTGTTATCAATTTGCAGGAATATTTGGCATATTCGATACGATTTTACAAAAAAAGTTCAACCCTAAGAATGCAGCAACCAATTCTAGATAATTAAAGTGATATGAGCGTTCTGAATAAGACTACATTCCAGTCGCTCGTTCCTCACCACATAGTACGCATAACCCCGTAGTTGAGAAATCCCTAGAAATTTCTAATCAAAAGATTTGTTTTATTTTTAGTTTGGTGTACCTAAAGCAACGCACGATACCAGCATTGTAAGTCCGGTAAAACTGTCAATGATAATTTATGTTTATGTAATTGTCGTAATTGTCATCATGTTTGTAATGGATTTAAATGTTTACATCTCTCTAGGTCCTTTGTATTAAGCCTGTGCTTATGCTGTGCATGTGCTACTGCTGGAGAAGCAGAGGATCATGCGAAATTCCGCATGATCCTCACCGACATCTAAAAAGATAGATCTTATCATAGGTAAACTAAGAATATACAAGAATTGAATTGAATGATGGAAAAGGATTAGGTACTCTTTTCAGTATTCACAACAAACCCTAAAGCTTCATGAAGTGTTCTCGTGTCTTGAATATTTTGTAAACACTCATTGTAGCTGGAGGACATTAACAAACCATAGTACTAATAACTACATATACTTATGTAGTATAGTATAGTTACTATATATTTATATAGTAGATATATAGCCACAGAATGTGAGTAAAGTGACCACAGCTTTCATAATTTTTGTGAACACCAAAAGCGCAGTGTTGCGATGCAAATGTGTTGCAAAACATTGAATTCAAATAGTTTTCCCAATCATCATGAATGCGAATCAACCAATATTCATCTTTGAAGTCTAAAGTACCTACCTCACTAAAGTAGGTACCTACCCATTAAACAATCTTTAGATGCAAGTTTCAAAGTCGTTCTTAAATCCTCTAATTTAAAATGCTTTGTATTTATAACTTTATTTAAAGCTATTAGGATTTATAAATCTATTCTTCCAGTTTGATTACGGAATCACTGGACATCGGAAAAATACTGGAGATGAAAATATTCAGACATTCTGAGATGGCGCCAAAAGAGAGAAGGTCATTTATAGATTGTTTGAATTTGCTTCATTCAGTTTCTGAATATAGTTTACTTTTAGGAACATTATGCTGGACCGCTGAGCAAGAAAATGGTATGTTATAACCTTTTATCCACGATAATAGAGTCGTATCAGCGTCTCACGAGTAATAAGTGACCCTTGTTCATAAAAGTTGGATAATCTACCAGCGGACTGTACCGGTGTCGGACTGTCGGTGTTACCGGTGAGCGCGAGGCGGCGCCGGTGCGCGCGAGGCGGCGCCGGCGCGCGCGGGGCCGGCGCCGGCAGCGGCGCTGGGTGCGACGACTGCCTGTAGTACTTCTCGGGCCGCGTGCTGCAGGCATGCTCCTTCATTCTCGATGCCCCTTTCTGACTGTGATTCGGGAGAGGAGCTCGAGGAGCTAAAACTGTTTTAAGTAGATCTTTTAAAGGTTAAATAGAGTAAAGTTTCGTCTTGTAACAGTCTTGGTATCGGATGTCACATAACAACTTATTTATTTATTTACTTGCTTGCATCCGTAAATTATTTTATAAGAGTCACATTATTTCTTGTTTCCGCAGACAAGAGCATGGTACTCCACCATGCTGTTGTCTGCGCCTGCTAAAAAAGAAGTAGCTATATAGCAGTTTGTTTCGGTCTTTTAATAAACCGTGTCTTAGATCGCGGTCTTTACCTCTGCGTTCAAATTTTAAATCAGGTGCATCGATTAGGGTGCAATTCCTGACAGTAGGTACTTAGATAAAAGTTCATTTCTTGTTTCTTTAGATAACTAAGATGTAGTTATGTATTGTACTACGCGTACTGCAAGATCAGAATGTATGTCCTTACGTAGTAGAGAGTTACGTAGTAGCCTTTGATGAATCTACTCCCAATACCTATTCTCCAAATATCTGCGGCAGTTCGTAGTCTAATTCCGCGACAAGTGGTTGTTGTGGCTCCGATCCCGGCGGCGCGGGCGGCGGCCGTGCGTTACCAGTAACGCTACGCTCGCGGTTATGCTGTTCATCTTCGTTAGAGGGCATATCTGTAATCACAAATACAGTTCTGCGCATGTAAGTACCGATGGTAGGTAGGTACATTTGTGTTTAGTAACGTGATAACCTTAGAGGCGACCTGCGTTACTAAATTTATTGTGTAGCAATTTGCACACGTCTGCGCAGGTAAATAAAGGTACTAGGTACGTAGGTACCCATTGGTAAAGTGATAACCCCAAAAGCGATCCGCATTACCAATATATTGTGGCAATTTGCACACGTAGTACCAGTGGTGTGAAGGTAGGTAGGTATTAGTAAAGTGATAACCCCAAAGGCGATCCGCATTACTAATTTATTGTGAGTGACAATCCCAGAGACGGCCCGCAACACATCTACCATACCTAATCACGTAATCAGTTACGTGAAAAGTACCTACCTACAATAGTAGGTAGGTAACATGTTCATCAATTAAGTGATAACCCCAGAGGTTACCCGCAGAATTGATATATAACGAACATGTAGATACATCGGTCGATGTACATAAGTAGTAGCCAAACCTTCGTATCTTGACGGCTCCTGCGACGGTGTAGGGTTGGGCGGCGGGAAGCCGGCCGGCCTTGACCGCGTCGGTGGCGTCTAGCGACCGCGCTGCGAGCCGCTCGAGCTCGCACGAGCACGAGGTCGACGCAGCGGAGGTGAGGCGCGCGGAGCCAGGCGTCTCGGGTTCCGGTGACGGCGATCTAGTTCGTGATGGCACCAGTGGCGTGACTTCCAATCTTGAATTACCTCGATGTTGCCGATGTCGAGTACGTTGTGCTAGTGCACGCGCAATTACATTTTCGAAAATCGTCGAAATCATAACTCTCGATTTTACACTTACTCACTTTTAAGGAAAAAATGCGCTGTACTGCACAACGAAAAAATGTGCGACGTGGCGGAGCACTAAAATGTGAATGACGATCGTCGGTAGGGCAGGCAGAGAGCAGGAGAATATCAACAATACCTTCATTTTTTTTAATGAGTTATCTACCCTCAACTATAGTGCGGAATGGCGACACGATATGTGTTACTACATGTAATCTATGCTAATCTCGAGGACAAAGCTCGAGTATAATTGTGCGTAAGAACCAGTTGGGGACAGCAAAAAATTAACCATTTCTGAATAGTTTTTTTACTATTTTAGGGTCAAATGTTGTATTTTTTCTTAAAAATTTGTTGTGACACAATTATATGATATTTTGTTTATGCACACATGAATAAAAATTAAATATAGTGAAAACTATTGCGTAAGAAATTACAATTGAATTCGAGGGACAGGCGTAAAACAGGGGGTTTACATTTTTGTGAAAATGCCCAAAGTATGAATTCGGTTTTCGTATTTTCAAGAAAAATTTAATTATCTTTAAAGATATAGGCTTTTAAGGCTTAGAAAATAAGTAACAATAGATCAGAGTTTTCCGTACGGTTCCTTTGTACCAATTGTAAGCAGATGAGGTGTATGTTAGCTATGGCGATATAGTGATGTGGCGCGACAAAACTATGACACTTCCACAAGAGCGACAAAACAAGAACGATCATAGGTACATCATTTTTTCGCTGTGTATGTTCTCTGGTATGCATAATAAAGTGTTTCAATGTGTCTGTAATAGCCTCTTTTTGACGTGACAACGTCTAATAAATCGATGAACGCTGGCTGCATGCACGAAGAAGGATGACTCATTGTCCCATTACGATCATTGTCCCGTTGCGCTCATTGTCCCGTTACGCTCATTGTCCCGTTACGATCATTGTCCCGTTCCGCTCATTGTCCCGTAGCGCTCATTGTCCCGTTACGCTCATTGTCCCGTTACGTTCATTGTCCCGTTACGCTCATTGTCCCGTTCCGCTCATTGTCCCGTAGCGTTCATTGTCCCGTTACGCTCATTGTCCCGTTCCGCTCATTGTCCCGTTCCGCTCATTGTCCCGTTGCGCTCATTGTCCCGTTACGCTAATTGTTCCATTACGCTCAGAAATTATGGTCCGTAAACCGACTTTACAGACCACCATTTTTTACTTGTAACTTTCTCCTTTCAGCGAACGTAGTGAAATTAGAATCAGACTTTGAAGACAGTAAGTCTCACATCACAGTAGACCTTCGGAAGATCTTCCTCCATCACAAGATCAAGATGATCAGGGAAACCACCCTCGCTGCTAATCAGTGGCTGGAGGACGCTCGGCAGATGGACTGGAGTACTAGGTAAGGATGTTAATTGTGTAACCTCTTTTTTAAGCTATTGCATAGTTGGTATCGCGGGCCTTGAGCGCGGAGACCGAATCAATTTTTTTTGTGAGAAGCCGCTAAGAAAGAGAGAGATGGAAGACATAAAATCGTAACGAAAAAAAGAAGTGTGGCACTCGGAGACTGCCGCGGTAAAGCTATTGCATGTTGCATGCTTTTTTATCAACATAAGCATTAGGGATGTTAACAATTTTTCGGAATTGCTTTTATTTTGAAGAGTGACATTTGTTTACCTTAAAACATATCACGGGAAATCCGTTAAGTTGGCAACACTGCTAAGAGCATTTAGTCTGTAAAGCTAATACAAATAAGATTCAAAGTCGAATGTGGGGGAGGACGGCGTTACGGTCTTCCATCCCGCCTTCTTGTAAACATAAGAAAGAGATGCACGATCACTAAAATTCGGTCCCCAGGCCCGCGATAAAAGCTATGCAATAACTTAAAAACCTGCCACCCACCGGGCCATTCGACTTTAAATCTTATTGTTATTACGACTTACATACTATATTTGTATATCAAGCCGTGTTACATACGTTCTTATAGATATAAAGTTGCAATAGCTTTACCGCGGCAGTCCCTGAGTGCCACACGTCTTTTTTTCTTTTAACTTTAATAGGTTTACACTTGACCACCATCTCACTTGATGTTAAGCGGCGATGCGGTCTACGATGGAGCGTGTTTACCTAGAAGAAACCGATTCACTCTCGATTTGAAGACACCGAGATTTTAACTATCGGGAAAACCCCACTCACATGTGGAGTTCACTCACCTCCCAGCCCAGGCGGAGAAACACCGCCACACGCAACAAGTCGTTTTCTAATAAGGTGCATGCGCGGTCCCGAGGGGGGGGGTCACAGAGGCCATGAAAATCGTATACGTTCAACAAAAAATAAAAAAAAAAAACCAATAGTACATAGACTATTTTTTAACGCGGTAAAACAACTGGAACGGGAACTACGTGGATAAAATCGTGGGGCGCTACTAGTGAAGTATTTTGTACTCGATTTATTGTATTCCTACTGGTGACTAAAAAATCTGAGACTGCGTACTGGTGACCCCCTCCAAATTTTGAGGCTGGGACCGCGCCTGATAAGGTGCCTAGGTGAGGAGAAGGTAGGGCGTGGAACCAAGCCTCAGACTAAGGCTGCGAGACGGCCCGGAGTCTGGCCATATCCGCTTCTGAGGCATATGCCAGAAGATGTTCTTGGACCCGCTTGGCCCTAGGAATAGCATCTCAAACCCGGTTTTGAGATTCTACGGGAGTCGATTCCCCGAATTAAGGGCACTCCAGACCATCAAATGTGGTGTCTCCTACCATGTAGTGGTAGGACTCTTGGTAGAGCCCGCCTGGGGAAGTACCACACCTTTGCCAGTTATTCTACCGCCAAGCAGTGATGTGCAAACATTACTGTGTTCCGGTTTGAAGGGAAATTACAGGGCTTAGAGATATAAGATCTTAGGTCTCTGGGTGACGAGCGCAGTGCAGTGCTAGGTAATGATTTGGACTCTTAATGTTCCAATAGCTGCGTGTCACTGTGCTGTTATGTGTCAAGCATGTTGCTTATAATCATCAGGCACATGTCCTGATCGTCTCGTCACTCTTTATTAAAAAAAAAACAAAGCATCGGAAACATAAGGCAAACTTTCCTCACCATCATTTGAATTTTGAATAGTAGCGGCAAGGCCAGCAACTTAACGAAATATAATTGAAAATTTAGGACGGCTTTAGTAATTTTTTTTCGGAGAAAATAAAGTATTACTTTTCCTAAGCCTCGACACAAAAAGAGGGCTGTTATAATACATGTGGTGTTTATTCATTATCTGTGGATGATTGCTCTTTAACAGCTTGCTTTAAAACAGATGATTTGGATTGTTTGTTTTGTCAAAAGCAGACTGGGTCGTATGTGCTAAGCATGGCTAGTTTACCAAGATCGTGTTAAAGTCTTATAGTATTGTTTTATACTTAATACCCGTGCGAAGCCGGGATTGGCTGCTAGTATTTTACTTAAACTTTTTATCCCAGGAAAATAACAGTGACGAGAACTACCAGATAAACCGCAGAACATTGCTATTGTAACAATATTCTTATTCATATTCGTTTCGAACCGACCGGTCATGAATTCGGCAACAATAGGCATGACGACTCATTTTTGATTTAAGTGCCATCAAAAGGCTACTCAATAACTGAAACATAGGTGAAAGAATTAAAACTATACCGTGATACACTCCGCGAGGCATAAGCTGAGCTTTGCATTTGTGTGAGTGTACATGGATAGTGTAGGTGTGACAACCGGCCTTAGGCGCGGCGCCATTCTGTCTCGCCGCGCTCCTGCCTGATTGGTGATCACTCACACTAATGCAAAGCTCAGCTTATACCTCGCGGAGTGTATTACGATTTTAAAATCACAATTTTGGACTCTCCCAAAAACGCTTCATACAAATCACTACAGAAGCGTGACATCACACTGTCGTATATTCTATGCGTCGCGCGTAAAGTTTGTATGGTAGCTTTATCAAATATTGGTGTTTAGGAAACTGGTTTAGGAAATTAGAATGGTGTATTTTAAGTCACCAGCATCCTTACTCTTGTCATTAACCCCCCGACCAAAAAAAGGGGTGTTATAAGTTTGACGTCGATGTCTGTCTGTCTGTCTGTGTGTGTGTCTGTCTGTGGCACCGTAGAGCTCAAACGGTCGGGCCGATTTCGATGCGGTTTTTTTTATTTGAAAGTTAATATCCGTGCGGGTGTTCTTAGCTATGTCTGGTTAATATCGATTCAAAATGGCCGCCTCCACAAAATGGCGGACAAAATATTTCTTCACAACCTATCTCAATATGGGTATCAAATGAAAGGGCTTGACTAGCAGAGTGCTATACGCTATAACAAATTTGAAATCCAAGATGACCGCCACCACAATATGGCGAATTATATAATTTTTTTCACTACTACCGCAATATGAGTATCAAACGAAAGGGCTTGACTAGTAGAATACTTTGCACTATGACAAATTTCAAATCCAAGATGGCCGCTACCACAAAATGGCAAATTACATTTCTTTTTTCACAACTTCCTTAATATGGGTATCAAATGAAAGGGCTTGACTAGTAGAATGTTGTACAGATAACAAATCTAAGGTAGTCGGGGGGTTAATCAAAATTTTTAATTTTGTTCTTGTTTTAAGGTACGTGTACAGTGGTGGCGATGACGGCATATTACCTGAAGATCTCCCGGAAGATGAGAATGAAAATAAGTCCAACAAAGCAATGGAAACGACTTCTGGTAAGAATTATCTTCTGATTAACTTTGCCAACATTCTTTTAAGATCGTGTTGAAAACATTTAAATAATAATAAAAGTAGACTTTACTTTTTTTAATCGCATATAGGTTCGCGTTCGACTTCGAACTCATTTGGTGGCAATCGACGGTGTGGTCGAAGAAGAAGCACGCCGACCTAGAAAAGTTTTAGATTGAATCTCTCATTAGTAGCTTATAAAAAAAATATTTATTTATTTATTGAATAATAGGCGAGCAGCTTTTGCTGATGTGCCTATATCTCAGTGTTGAAATAACAAATTATAGGTAATTGTCTGTTAAAATGATTTTGTCTTTTACTATCCATTTGTCAAGTTTGTTCTTAAAAGAGTTTAACGACTTTGCCGAAATAACATCCTCAGGCAACCTGTTCCAGTTGTAAACCACTCTGTTGCTGAGGATGTGATGTGCAGTGTTCGTCAGTGATGGCGCGTGGGATAACTGGGACTTATGACGCCGACTGTCTCTCTTATGCTCCTTTAATCTGTACAGGTTCCTTATGAACCTGTACTCGTATATGTGAAAAATAATTTAAATTTAGTTAAGTTACGGCTGGTCTAGTCAGGAGAACGGCGACTGCCGATCCGGAGTCGACGATTCAAATCCCACGCGCACCACTGTCTTTTCGAAGTCATGTGCGTAATGCCGCTAGGTTAAAACGATGAAGAAAAACATCGTGAAGAAAACTACATGTTCTTATAATCTTGCTCAAATAAACGGTTTTTTTTTTTTTCTTTTAAATCTTTGGAGGTCATCATTCATCCACCCTCGCTGGGCCAGCGCGGTGGACTATCGCCTTGGCTCTCTCCTTGCGACAGGCCCAGAGTTCCAGTTATGGGAGCATTTAGTAGGCTGCTTATGGTGATATTGATTACTGCAAGTGGATATTTTACTGATAAATGTTATGTGGGAGACTTCAAGTCTAAAGTTAATTGACTTATCTATTGCGTATACTTGGTGTTTCTTTAAATAAATAACTTAAGCTTAAGCGAATCAGTTTCTTCTAGATAAGTATGGTGACAAGTAGCTCAACCGCAGGCGAGATGGCTGACAATAGGCATGACGATAGGTCCTGCAATTATATTAAATTGTTTGAAAAATGACAGTATTTATATAGAATAAAATATGTGCCGATTCTAATTTTGATATTTATGATCATTCAAAGCTTCAAGTTCAAATGGGCAAGTCAATTTTAAAAGTACGAAATTATTAGAAAATGTATTTACCATTGGATAACACATTCAATTTCAAGTGACTTTTGTTATGAAACCAGTTTCCTAAATACAATATTTAATATGGCTACCTACCATACAAACTTTACGCGTGACGCATAGAAAATACGGCACTGTGACGTCACGCTTCTGTAGTGTTTTGGTATGAAGCGTTTTTGGGAGAGTCCAAAATTGTGATTTTAAAATCGTGAGATCACGGGATGTTTTTAAGATAACAACGTAATTCTTTTACCTATGTTTCAGTTATTGAGTAGCCTTTTGATGGCACATTAAATAAAAAATGAGTCGACACGCCTATTACAGCGTAACGCTCTATCTAGATAGGTATATAATCAAAGGCTGACAAGTAGTTCAAATCAGGCGAGATGGCTGGCAATTGTAAACCTATTATCAACAAAAATTGGTATTAACATAAACTCTACAATCAATATTGATTCATTTTCAGATGAAGATGCCGAGTATCCCCGAAAATTCCACAACAGAAGACTTAAATCAAGAAACCGCACTCCTAAAGACAGTCCATACAGTTACAATAGAAAAAAACGAGATCTCAACAAAACTGTTAACATTAACGATAATATAGTGATTAATGACACTAAAATGACTTACATACCGATAATAGATACAAGATATGAAGTTACCACAGAAGTTAAAGAACTATCAAATATCACGAAAAAGAAAAGTGGTCGAGCGAAGCCAAAGTTGAGTTTCTGGAACAGAGCCAGGAAGACGAGGATTCCGTTTTGGGAGATGGATGATGATGAAGTGTCTTCGGAAGAAGATTCTTCTACTGTGATCAAAAGATCGACGAAGAAGCTGAAACATGACAAGAAGGTTCGAGAAGGTGAGGGGTGTAGTAAAGATTAGTTGAAGTCTGGTAAAGTGAATCCACTACGTAGTAAAGACGGATTTTGGGCGTCCTTCGCGAGACTTGTCACTAACACTAGTATGTCCACGCTGGAATAGGCATGACGACAGGTCCTGTTTTATAAATTATATTTGATATAATGACAGTATTTAGATAGAACAATATATGTAACAATTTTAATTTTGATATTTTTTTGGTTTAACTTACTTTATGATCATTCAAAGCTGGATGGACAAGTCCATGTTAAAAGTACAAAATTATTAGAACATGTATTTACCATTGCATAGCCCATTAAATTTCAACTGACTTTTGTTTTGAAACCAGTTTCCTAAACGCAATATTTAATATAGCTACCATACAAACTTTAAGCGCGACGCATAGAAAATACAACACAGTGACGTCACGCTTCTGTAGTGTTTTTGTATGAAGCGTTTTTGGGAGAGTTCAAAATTGAGATTTTATAATCGTGATATCACGGGAAGTTTTTAAGATAACAAATTAATTATTTCACCTATGTTATAGTTATTAAGTAGCCTTTTGATGGCATCTTTTTTGATGACATTAAATCAAAAATAAGTCGTCATGCCTATTCTAAATACCAGCGTTCGACAGTCTGCAGACACGGGGCTTCTTCACTGAACACAGATGTTAGCACTTCAAAACATTGAAGCCGTGTCAGGCTTCTTCTAAAGGAGTAGAAAATTATTGCACGAACATTTTCCTTAGGCGGGCCCTAGCGATTTTGCGCAATATTGCGAATTGTAGAGTATTATTGACCGCTTAGGGTTAAAATTGAAGATTGCACAATGATTGAATGAAAGTTTGAGCGAGTGTAATTTTTATTGCTCCATTTATTATCATTATGTCGTATATGGCCAGTATGGTGCAATATTAATCAGTCTGTTACTCGTCTTGACAAGGAGTATACGAATGACGAGAATGCAGAAGTTAACAAAAGAGAGTTTATCTATGTTTAAGGGTATCCAGTTGTACAGAGAATTGACGTCTCTGTGGAATATCAAAGCAAAGAATGTAATGAACGCGAATAATAAATGTTTAGTATTAGCATTGTTAAACACAACAGTATTAGACACTAAAATATGCATAGCGATGTTTCTTTTTTTATAGTAGGTATAAAGTGACAAAACAAGTAGGACATGTACCTGATGGTATAGATTTACTACGATAACATGACCCGCCCCTCCAGAACTCAAAACGTTTGAATGTATTTGTGAAAGAATATACAACGCACCACCACGCATGTGTGCGTACTGCTACTGCAGACGAATAATTACAACTACATATAAACTCTTTCGTAAGGATGTGACTACACACATTAAAACAGTAATTTGGAGGGGCCATGTTATCGTAGTAAATCTCTAAGCATGCCTGCCTATAACTGCAGATTGACACGTAGCTATTGGAACATGAATAGTCCAAATCATCACCTAACAAAGGGCTACGCTCGTCACCCAGAGATATGAAATATTTTATCTCTATGCCTGGGAATTTCGCTGAAAACAATGCCATTCAAACCGGAACACAGTGTCGTTTGCACATTACAAACACAAAGGCAAGCAAAGATTCCCACAAACAACAACATTATAGCTGCAGCTATCAATACAATATTATAATCTTGTAAAGACATTTTGCTCACGCGGTCCATATGGAAGCAACACCATTCTCCGACTAAACACGAAAACATTAAGCAGTCTGTATTTTATGCAATATAATTTTTCGTTTGGATGCAAAGTTCCTTTCAATCTTTTTGGACACTAAAATGTATTGGTACAAAGTTATTGTAGGTCTTGGGGCCGCCTTAAAAGATTCATTTTCGTTCGTAACCTGACAGATTCCAATCGACATTATGACTAAATAATAGCATTAATCAGGGCTGCCAGTCAGATCTTGTCAAAAATTACCTGAAATATAAAAAATGTAACCTTTTTATATAATAAGTAACCTTTCATATATTTTTTACTGGAAAGTAACTAAAAGTTGGTAGAATTGAATATTGGTTGTTTTGACTTATAGAAACATCGATGAGTATTTGAGCATTTTTTGATTTCTTTATATTTATCCTAAATAAATTGATGCATTGAGAATTGGTATACAGTTGTCGTACACCTAAAAGTAACCTTTTCATTCATTTGAGTAACCAAAGCAGTTCAAAAATCACCTAAAAGTTACAAAAGTAACCTTCTGGCAAGACTGGCATTAATCCTAATACGAGTACTTTCAACTGTTTCGAGATTCATAATTTAAACACATTCGAATATAGAACTCCAAATTCAAAATTGCCGGGAAATATGGAAACGACAGAACTTAAAAGGCATGCCTCCTATTTACGAATATAGGTACTATAAGTAGGTATACTCACAGGCACGATTAGCCGCCCTACACTATATTTTTCGGCATATTTATATATTTCGATCTTTTCGACAAAATCGGTTTTGTGGGATTGTTCTAAAAACCAGTTTATGTTTTCAATATCTTCATTTGTTATTGCTTATATAATAACTTTCAACGTAGGTACTACCATAAAATTTAAATTAACGATTTCTGCAAACTAGGAGAAATACAGGGCGATTAATTGTGCCTGTGAGTTTAATTTGGAAGTCTGCTAGCGAAGCCGTAGGTCTTAAGATCAATTCCTGTTCAGGCCCATTATTCATTATCATCAACCTGCAAGAGTCAAACGACGGAGCATTGTTAGTGTTAAGCCATGTATTCACTGAGCAACAGTGTTTCAGAGACACAGTCAGCCCCGGATCTAAGGGGGGGGGGCATCAGGGGGCGCCCAAAACCACACAGAAACAATGTTGTGGCAACTCTGCCATCCATACACTCAGTTGCTTAGATCCCATCGGTTTTATTATTTCATCGTTCCACACTACAACCATGTTTATCTACCCTAATATTATAAAGCTGCAGAGGTTTTTTGAAAACTTCTTTCGGCGCGCCACAGACAGATTTTTGTGTGCTGTGAATTGAATTCTAACGTCACGCTCGAGAATGATAAGAGATTACGAGTAAACTCGAAGCCATGTCCATTGGCCATCTACAAACGCGTCATCATTTCCCATTGGCTACCTCGAAATGCGTCAGCATTTCTAGATGTCCATGCACATGGCCACGCCCTCCGGTTTCACCCGCGTAGTTTCCAAAGTAAGCTATCAAAATCTGAGTTATAAGTTTTCACTTCTATCTGCAGTTCCTATAACTGCCAATTTTTTTTTTGAACGCACTTATCTGAGAAGCTACTGGACCGATTTCAAAAATTCTTTCGTCGTTGGATTTGTATGTGATCCCTGAGTCTTACATATTATGTACCACGGGCGAAGCCGGGAGGGACTACTAGTAAACAATATTTAGTTGCACTACACTCGCACCTGATTTCTTTTCGAGTTCCCCGCAAGTGGGTAGCACCTGATCATACCGATAGACATGTATGTATTGTTTACAGAAACAAAATGATACGTTTCTGAAACACTACTATACATTTCTGTAACATTACTATACATTTCTGTAACATTACTATACATTTCTGTAACATTACTATACATTTCTGTAACATTACTATACGTTTCTGTAACACTACTATACATTTCTGTAACATTACTATACATTTCTGTAACATTACTATACATTTCTGTAACATTACTATACATTTCTGTAACATTACTATACGTTTCTGTAACATTACTATACATTTCTGTAACATTACTATACATTTCTGTAACATTACTATACATTTCTGTAACATTACTATACATTTCTGTAACATTACTATAAATTTCTGTAACATTACTATACATTTCTGTAACATTACTATACATTTCTGTAACATTACTATACATTTCTGTAACATTACTATACATTTCTGTAACATTACTATACGTTTCTGTAACATTACTATACATTTCTATAACATTACTATACATTTCTGTAACATTACTATACATTTCTGTAACATTACTATACATTTCTGTAACATTACTATACATTTCTGTAACATTACTATACATTTCTGTAACATTACTATACATTTCTGTAACATTACTATACATTTCTGTAACATTACTATACATTTCTGACATATTGGTTTTAGAAACACCTAGATTTTTGTTTCTAGAACAGAGGTTGATCAGTGAATACATGGCTTTATATTTGTCCTAATCATTTAACCTGCCTTAATTACCTATGTATAATTTTTCAACTGACATATAATTTACTCAAAAGCAATTTTTATAATTCCATATGTCAGAGATCTTGGCAAAATACAATGATCGCTTAATTCATTTTATCAACATCTTAATACACTCCGCGAGGTATAAGCTGAGCTTTGCATTAGTGTGAGTGATCACCAATCAGGCAGGAGCTTGAAATTTTGTCCGCGAGGTATAGGCTGAGCTTTGCATTAGTGTGAGTGATCACCAATCAGGCAGGAGCGCGGCGAGACAGAATGGCGCCGCGCCTAAGGCCGGTTGTCACACCTACACTATCCATGTACAGTCACACAAATGCAAAGCTCAGCTTATGCCTCGCGGAGTGTACTGTACCTACTCTATTTTGTGTGTAATAAATTTCGTTTAATTTCTTTCATCATTTCATTTCAGACATAGTGATCGATGATTCAGATGACGGAATAACAAAATCCATGTACGAAATGTATTACAAACCTCTTCTACCCAAAAACCCATACAAAAGAATTAAGCACTCAGAAGAAGTAAGAAGCCCTCAAAAGAATAAACCCAGAAGATTTGACAGCGAAGAGACGGAAGGGGGGAAGAATGAACGACTAAGACGAAGGAACAGGAAAAGGAAGAATTCTTATCTGTCAGATAGAAAAAGAAGTAAGCTGAGAGAAAAAGAAGGAAATTTGGACGCTGATGAAGATTTTCCATTACCCGGTAATGATAATTAAATTAAAATGTTTATTTCAGGTAAAATAATAATAATTAATTACATTACAACCCATATATTAGAAAGTTAAATATTAACGAAGATAGTTATTCAAGATAAAATGAAGATAAAAGTGTGGATGGATTCTGTAAAAGACGATGTGAGTAGGAAAGGAGTGAGCTTAGATCTAACGAAAGGCAGAGATGAACAGAGGAAACGTACATGTTGTACCGACCCCGCCTAAAGTGGGATAAGGGTAGGCGAATGATGATGATGAGTTATAATATCTACCCATATTTATTCAGCAACATTCCAGTGGTACGACTTCGTCAAAATATCTGTAACTACTTATTTTCGATTCGCAATCTGACGCGTTGTCTTCAACGATTTAAAAATCTGGGTATCATAGTAGACTAAACTTTAAAATCGTTTCATGGTTGAAGTTCCAAAGACACGAACGAAGAGATTTG
Organism: Ectropis grisescens; assembly: GCA_017562165.1. NCBI lineage: Eukaryota > Metazoa > Arthropoda > Insecta > Lepidoptera > Geometridae > Ectropis > Ectropis grisescens. The sequence goes on along the minus strand of CM029796.1, from coordinate 9,436,902 downwards.
ACTCTACTTTTGTGATAAGAACGTCTAGGCTGTGGAATACGTTGCCTGAGTGGGTTTTCCCCGATGGTTACAATCTTTGTGTCTTCAAATCGAGAGTGAATCGGTTTCTTCTAGGTAAACACGCTCCATCGTAGACCGCATCGTCGCTTAACATCAGGCGAGATGGCGGTCAAGTGTAAACCTATAAAAGTTAAAAAAAAAAAAAACCTATCTTCTCGATTCATCCCAATAACTCATTTCATTTTCAAAAGGCTTTCAGATCGCTTGTTTGATTCGAAGTGTGACCAACTGGCATCTAATGAGGCGTTTTTCAGACGCAAAAAGACTTGTCAAAGATAGTTCTAAATATTGCCAAGTGTGGCACCACTAATAGCTTTTGTGAAATTTCTCCAAAAAAATAAAACAGTGGCGCCACTTACGGGGGAAATTGGAAACTGTCTTTGACAGGTTTGCCTCTTGAAAACACCCCATTGGCTCAACGCATAAGCATTGCCCTTCGACGTGGTACGTGGTATTGCCGCCATAATGCCGGGTACGCTGACTTGAACATCTTGATTATCTGTAGATCTCCATTGGTCTGTGGATAACAGCGAGCAACACGGAAGGGAGTAGGCATACACAGCGTTTCCCCTCTGTCAAAGTACAAGTCCGCGCGGACCATGGAGTTTGATAATATACTGTGGCTTTAATTTTATGTGCTAGTGATTTGACTGTGTGAGTATGATCGGCAATGAATCGGTACAGGTATGTCTTGTATGTAATAGTGCGGCTTTGCGCTAGTGTGCGATTTTTTCCCTCCCGCAAGAAATGACAGAAAGATTTGAACAATGTTTTTTTAGCTAAGGCTACTTCCACCCTTCCGTGCTTGCACGGAAGATCGAGTTGCTCGATGATGGATAATGGAGATGTGCTTAGTGTAAATAGTTAGGTATGTAGCGTAGTTCGCAGTGTACTCATTGTATAAGTATTCGTTTTGTAAAAGATATGGCCGTTTCATGATATAGCGCGGTTTAAGAAACTGTATTAAGTATTAGCAGACTGAAGTGGCAATGGGCCGTTCACATCTGTCCATGCACGGTCCGAGGGGGGGGGTCACAGGGGAGATAACACCCCCCCCCCCCCAAATCGTTAATGTTAGTTTAGTTTAGCAATTTTTTTTTGTTGAATTAGGTACGAACTACAAAACTACTAAAAATTTAAAAATAAGTTAACGATTTATTGTATTCCTACTGGTGACCCCCCCAAAATTTAAGACTGCGTACTGGTGACCCCCCCAAAATTTGAGACTGCGTACTGGTGATCCCCTCCCAAAATTAGAGGCTGGGACCGCGCTGTCTCAGACCAGATTACAGTTGGGGTAAGCGAGTTCTGGAGTGAAGACCGCGAATCGGTAAACGTAGTGTAGGACGCCCTGAGACTAGATGGAGTGACGATATACGAAAGACGGCTGGTTGCGGTTAGAAACGTAAGACCGAGGATCGGGCTGAGTGGCGTATTATAGGAGAGGCCTATGTCCAGCAGTGGACGAACACGGGCTGATGATGATGATGAAGAAACTTTACTTTAATGATATGTTACAGAAGTAAGCTCACGAAGGAACCTGAAGAGGCGAGGAGTGGAGGACGCTCTCAGGCTGGCGCAGATTTCTGATGATGAATATGACTATGATGATTATGATGACGACGAAGAAGACGACCCTGAGTATATAACCAGAAGTCCTCGAAGGAGAAAAAGGTATATATTTAATTTTTAGTTAAAGCACGCTAAATTTAATTTCCCCAAAAAAGAAAAACCGTCTTCAATTTAAAACTGCACTTGACCAAATTTCGTAAAAAAATATACAGTCGAACATAGAACTTCTTCCTTTTTTGTAGTCGGTTACGAAGCTATCACTAAGTCGTCGAAATAAATGAAAGTAAATTTTATTCATATATATTTTATATATATTCACATATATATTTATTTATTCATATATTAAATTTTGTTCATATTTCAAAAATCCCCACACCGATTTCCATAAAATGTATGCCCGGTTTACATTATTCCAGTCCAGCGATCGAATCGAGTGCTGGACTGCTTACTGGAAAAATGTAACAAAAGTATGACAATTCCACAAGAGCGACAAAGCAAGAAAGATGCTTGCTTGAAAGACCCGTGCTTTCGGTGTAATGCGTTTGTGCCAACTCTATACCACAGACTAATTAGAGAGACTCTATACGTAGTATATGTGAACTCTTTGCAGATAGCTGATATAATATTTATACATTTTTAAATACATACGAATAAATAAATAAATATTGGTGGACATTTCACATACAACACCATGCGACCCCAAACTAAACAAAGCTTGTATTATGGTAGCCAGATAGCTGATATAATACTTATATATTTTCATAGTTTCATATTTTCGTTTTCAGATCTCAGTCAAAGGATGATGATAATATTCCCGACACGTCAGAACAAGAGCAAGCGGACTTGGAATACAAAGTTATGATACGGCCCACGCAAATACGAACCTTCGTTATTTGGTTTGTTAGTAACAGGAAATCTTACTAGGATCGAAACAGCCACTGGCTGACGCCATTATAACATATTGAAACATGATGTACACAGTGTATACGAGTACTTGTTGTACGGTTGCGCTTTTATCGATAAACCCGTAAAATGGGGCGCTTTCGAGATGAAAAAAGACCTGTCAAAGTCAGTTCTCAATTTCACCAAAGGAGGCACCATTGTTTTATTTAAGTAGTTAGAGAAATTTCACAAAAATAAACAGTAGTGCCACACTTGTCAAAATTTTGAACTATTTTTGACAAGACAATTTGCATCTGGAAAACGCTTCATTGTTTCGAAATTTTTAGGTTATTTTTTATTATAGACAGGTTTTGTGTAATTTAGTGCAATAACGAGTTTATCTACCTATCTACCTATATGTCACCGGAAAATTATAAACACCGTCAGAATTATTTATATTCTTACGTATGAGATTATAATCCTACGGTTAAAGCCGTCACACACGTAGCCATAATACTTATTTACTCGTATTATTTTATTTCATAGTATGACATATTTCCGAATATTATCTACCCGCGTAGTTCCCGTTATTATAAAAGTTTTTCGTTTGTTAAAAGTAGCCTACGTGTCTTTTCAGACTATAATATAGTTATGTTTTAAATTGCAGCCTGAATCGTTCATACTTTAGGATGTCATTGCGTAACAATCATAAAAATATTGACATCTTACTAATATTATATATGTACCTAGATCAATGTTTGAATGTTTATTGCTCAATCACATCTGAACGGATCGGGCTGAAATTTGAAACATAGATAGATCATAGTCTGGAAGGATTTATCCCCGATATATTAAAATAAAGGGAACGGGAACTACGCAGGTAAAACCTCGGGGTGCTGCTAGCTTATAATACTAGTACGATAGGAAGTAGGATTTCTATGGTCGGCAACCTATACCGTGATCGCTTTATCTTGTACTCATATTACAGAATACTCGTATTACTATATACCTATTACAGCTACGTGTGTGATGGTCTTAAGCCACAGATAAGTAAATAGTTACTTTGTATAGATTAGTTTATAATTTGACGTTTTTAGATTATAATATGACGATATTTATAATGTCAAATACCTAGACAAATACTAAATACTATCTTGCAAATTTCACTTCAATTTTTAATTTTTAGATAATTTATTTGTGCATATGATTAGTTATCTACAATTAGATTTACGATTGCCGTGTATTTCAGCTTTATTAGTAAATTATACAAGATTTACCAAAAATATACTAAATACTTAGTTAATAATAAATACAATTTGGATTACGCACTACAGCGGTTAACTTGCATTTTTTTATCTGGAATGTAGGTACAGATACGTATAAATATCAACAGACGGCAATGTACCTTCTGTATTTTATTTTGTTAATTTTCTATGAACTGAATGATGTTATTTAAATTAAATTAATGTGTTAATTTTTATAAACTAAAGTAATATGATTTTTAGTAAATTATTTGAACACGGCTAAAAGAGTTAGACTCCAGGCGGATTGATGCTATTAAAATAATACTTTTTGTCACGTATCAGAATTTTGGCGGGAAAGTCAATCACTGTTGTTACCTCCAAAATAAAAAGAAAAAAATACCAAAAATCATCATATTTTATAAAATTCATTTCGGCTATTTTTACGTTCACAATGAATTACATTATAGATTTATGATATTAGACATTCTGTGTTTTATTTTGGGTAATACTGTTATATACTTCGATGGTTAAAGTAAAACAATTAAATGAATGTAGGAATTTAGCTCGACAACTGATGGACCTTTCCGTTACAAAATTTCAAAAGGAATTGCCAGTCGCCGGCTTAGCTCCATCTACATAAAGCCCCAGCCCCTCCAAAACTCTTTTTGAGATGGTGGGTAGTAGTAGATGGTTCTCCACCGGCGCCCTCTATACTCAACTTTACCAGTCATATCTACTTCTTTAAATAACCAGATCCTTATTATTTTATTTAACACATATTTAGACTCAACTGTATTCATCGCAACCTGTATTTAAATATAATATTTACTAGATATACCCGAAATATACTAAAATGTTTATAACAAACATTAAGATATAAGTAATAAAATCATAAGATAAGTACCATTTTCCACTGAACTCTTAAAATCAGAAGAAGCGGCACGCACTTTAAAAAGATGTCAATGCAAAATCAGGTGACGCCTCCTGAATGAGCTTAGTCGTCTGATGAGCGGCAAATGGTAAGCGCGAATGCTAATAAATTTCAAAAAATCCGAAATAAGCCGCATCAGTGCCTTTTTGTTTGTTTACAAGGTGCACAAATAGTTTAAAGACCAAGAAAAAACGCCAGTGGCATCACATTTACTTTTCGCAGTCGTCCCCTAGTTGAAGTTACTATTCTTCGCTGTGTATCCGTTCTTAAACTTTAAATTTAGGTATTAGTTTATTACTATATTTCGTATTTATGTATTAGGATGTACAGTTATTATTATGTAGGTTTATCAAATTATTATTCATGTAATTGCAGTTTTATTTTGAAATATTATAGAGGTATTCACCACTTTTTATTTGTACTTCCCGTCTTCCTGTTTTCGTATCTGTTTTTCCATTGTACGGTTGCCTGGAAGAGATCGCTTTAAGCGATAAGGTCGCCCATTGCTACTTTAATTTTAGTTTAAGTTTTTTTTTATGTATTTTTGTTGTTATTAAGTGCAATAAAGAGTTAATCTATCTATCTATTTAATGCGTAGGTAATTTAGAAAAAATCTTCGATTTAAATCTAAAATGTATGGGGGAGTATGGTCTGTCCCGTTTCCCTTCATATAAAGAAACACGAGAAACACTCTCAACAGGTATTTATTGGTAGTTTTAGACAGAAACCAACTTATACGTAATGTTCGCGGGTTACAGGGCGGGCGCGCATGTGCGTGCGCCGAGAAGCGTGCGTTGATCTCCGTAATCTCTGTTAGTTCCAATAGCGCGCGGGAAGACGGGCGCGGGTCGACCGGCGAGGTAGTGATGTCCTACCGTTTGCTACACGTTGCTGTAGGGATGTGCTACGGTTTGCTACAAATTATATTTTCTGTAGTAAACAATTTGCCATTTGTAACAAGAACAAAATTAAAAAGTTTGACTAACCCCCGACTACCTAAGATTTGTTATCTGCACAACATTCTACTAGTCAAGCCCTATCATTTGATACCCATATTAAGGGAGTTGTGAAAAAATAAATGTAATTCGCCATTTTGTGGTATCGGTCATCTTGGATTTGAAATTTGTCATAGTGCAAAGTATTCTACTAATCAAGCCCTTTCGTTTGATACCCATATTGAAGTAGTAGTGAAAAAAAAAAATTAATTTGCCATTTTGTGGTGGCGGCCATCTTGGATTTGAAATTTGTTATAGCGAATAGTACTCTACTAGTTAAGCCCTTTCATTTGATACCCATATTGAGGTAGGTTGTGAAGAAATATTTTATCCGCCAATTTATGGAGGCGGCCATTTTGAATCGATATTAACCAGACATAGCTAAGAACACCCGCACGGTAATTAACTTTCAAATAAAAAAAACCGCATCGAAATCGGCTTATCCGTTTGAGCTCTACGGTGCCACAGACAGACACACACACAGACAGACAGACAGACAGACAGATAGACAGACAGACAGACATCGACGTCAAACTTATAACACCCCTTTTTTTGGTCGGGGGTTAAAAAGAGACACATAAACACACTTCATACACTCGTTTGAAGTGTAAAAGCGCGACACGACCAGCTATATGTTGGTCGCAGGAAGGAAGGAGGAAGAAACGCCACAGCATGTGATTGTGGAATGCAGGAGCGTGGCAGATCAACGGGCAGAATTCCTCCACTCCCCAGCAAACAGTCCCGGAGGCCATCAACAACCTGAATAGGTTGGTTCCCATCTGGGATAGCCTGGGATGGCTGGAGTAGAAGGATAGTATGAATCACGCACAATGACCCAATTGAGAGGCTAAGTGCCGAAAAGGCCCCATCTAACTAGGGTGAAGGACCCAGTAATGGACACTTTTAGGACAGTGTTCATAATAAATAGCAATAAAAAAAAAAGTACAAAACTCAGATCAACAATAATTACTGAAATTAACAATCAGTATTCTCAAGAATCAGCACAACGATATACAATTGAAGTATCTGTAACGAATTATTAGAACTTTCATATAATATAGAAAAAACTAAAATCACCAGTTATGGACACCTAGGATCCAGTTGTCCATACCCAGTGATGGACGTTACCCAGTTATGGACACCCAGTCATCGACAGTGAACAACATAACCATAATTATGGCAGATATGAATACTATGTAGGAGACAAACAAATTGAATACAGTTTAATTGAAATAATTTTTTAATTGAAGTCAAAACAGGTACTTTACCATTATGGTCCTTCATTATACAGTCTGTAACTATAAAGCACTCTCAAATTAAGCATCAAAAACAAATACAAAACTTTTACTCAAAACCCGTAGTACTCGTAGAAATAACTATTATCGATAATAATAATCATCATCACCATCAGCCGTAAGACGTCCACTGTTGAACATAGGCCTCCCACTAGATTTCCACAACGTACGGTCCTGCGCATCCTGCAACCAGCGGTTTCCAGCGACCTTTGCGAGGTCATCTGTCCATCTAGTGGGCGGTCGTCCAACACTGCGCCTTCCGGTTCGTGGTCGCCACTCGAGAACCTTTCTTGCCCATCGGTTGTCAGTTCTGCCACCGATGTGGCCTGCCATTGCCATTTCAGCTTGCTTACTCTTTGAGCTATGTCGGCCACTTTCGTTACTTTGCGAATATCCTAATTACGAATTCTGTCGCGCAAAGAGACTCCGAGCATAGCTCTCTCAGAGCTCGCTGTGCGACTTTAAGCTTCGTTATGAGGCCCACAGTTAAGGACCACGTCTCAGTTGCATAAGCCATCACTGGCAACACGCACTGATTAAAGACTTTCGTCTTTAGGCATTGGGATATTTTGGACTCAAAGATGTGCCAAAGTTTCCCGAACGCTGCCCATCCGAGTTGGATCCTTCGCTGGACCTCTTTGTCGAAGTTGGATCTACGTAATTTGACCCAGGTAGACGTATTCGTCACCAATTTCGAGTGTGGCATTCCCAACAATAACCGGCACAGGTGAGGCATAAACATTTGACATGACCTTCGTCTTGTCCATATTCATTCTCAGACCTACCTGTTGGTATACTCTACTGAGGTCCCTGAGCATAGCACCGAGATCCTCCAGCGACTCCGCCACAATGACTATGTCGTCGGCAAACCGAAGATGAATGATGCATTCGCTGTTGATATTGATGCCATATCCGTTCCAGTGCAGTAGCTTGAAAATTCTTCCAGCGCGGCAGTGAACAGTTTCGGAGATATAACTTCTCCCTCTTTCACGTCTTTCTGTAGCTGGATAATTATGTTTTGTGCACTGGTTCTGTAATCGGACAGACATTGTGGCTTTGCTATAAATACACTTCAACACTTCGATATAGCGAAATTCGATGCGGCATCGCTGGAGCGACTGAAGCACTGCCAAGGTCTCGATGGAATCGAAGGCTTTCTCACAGTCCACATACGCTATACATAGTGGCCGATTATACTCCTTGGTTTTCTGTATAATCTGCCGTAGCGTATAGATGTGGTCTATGGTACAATAGCCCTTTCGTAAACCGGCTTGTCCGGGTGGCTGGAAGTCGTCAAACCTGCGTGCGATTCGACGATTCGTGATTACCGTCGAAAACAACTTATAAACGTGGCTCAGAAGTGAGATGGGTCTGTAGTTCTTCAAGGTGTTGTCACCTTTTTGAAAAAGAGCACCACCACACTTCTGCTCCACATTTCTGGCATATTACCGTCAAGTATGACGAAGTCGAACAGCTTCTGGAGAACTTTAAGTACAGGTTTTCCACCCGCTTTCAGCTCAATCGTAATTCTGTAGTCACCAGGTGCCTTGTTGTTTTAATTTGTTTGAGGCCATCCTAATCTCATACTAGCTGACTTCTGCGACATCTTCGGTAAAGTATCGGGTAAGCTTGGCTCTGGGGTCTTTTGCCATGCTAACGACAGGTTGTGCTTGCGTAAAGGTGTAAAACTGTTCATCTCCTCTTAACCTCTCAATCTCCTACAAAATCTCGGGCTTCGACGAGACGACGTTACCACTATCGGTCTTCTATCGGTTAAAAACTTTTCTTTTGAATGAAGATGGTAGGTACAATGATTCCCAAAGCAGCATCCATAGACTTTTTGAGGTGTAATTGTATCGGTACGGTTGTTGCTTGTTCCCGGTATGGCAAAGTTTCCATCTGAAAACACTTGAAAAAATCTTGAAACATAAAAGACATAAAACCAGTAATGGACACTCACTGGATCCAGTGATCGACACTTTGTTCTTTACTGGTACTTGCACTCCAATTTGTTTAATTTAAAAATATACTTAAACTGCTTGGAAAAAGGAGTTAAATTGGTGTGCCAACTCCAGATGTTCCTAAAAAAATAATTATGGACATGTGTCGATTACTGGGTAAAGTATGTATGCCAGATCCAGTAAATGACACCGGCTATAAACACAAAAAAAGCGCGATTATAACCGGGAAGAATTACAAATTATATCTCTCATTTCAATACAAAACTTTAGAATATAATTAGAATTCAGTTACAATTAATAACAAAAAAAATATGGAGAACTAAATAGACTCACCTTGTTAACGAGTATGTTAGTAAAATTTGATTTTTCTGGACCAGCACTAACTTGGTCTAATGTTTACTTTGCCATTTTGAAACAAAATGATAGATCACACTGACGTATATTATGAGGCGAATAGGAGGTCCGTTCTCTATGATTAAGTGGTGCCACACGAAAATCTTAATGTGGAAGGCTTGTTTTCTTTGAATAAAGGAAAAAAGTGTCCATAACTGGGGTACTGTCCATTACTGGATCATCCACCCTATGTTGGTCGCAGGGACTACGACGGGTAAAGCAACGTACCTACTCGTATCTCAAACTTTCGCTAGCTTTTATTCTCACTTAGACATTTAACCTCTGAGAAAGAAAAAAGGTGGAAAAGATAATATGTATAAATAATTTAGAGTGACGTGACAAGCAAAACATGCGGCTGATGGTCAGGCGCGGTCCCAGCCTCGAATTTTGGAGGGGGGTCACTAGTACGCAGCTTCAGGTTTTGGGGGGGTCTCAAGTAGAAATACAATAAATCGAGCAAAAAATACTTTACTAGTCGCGCCCCAAGATTTTACCCGCGTAGTTCTCGTACTAGTTGTTTTCCCGCGTTAAATATAGTCTATGTACTATTAGATATTTTTAATTTTCTTCGATTTTTTGTTTAACTTATACAATTTTGGGGGGGGGGGTCATGTCAAAAAAAAAAAGTGTGAGTGATCACCAATCAGGCAGGAGCGCGGCGAGACAGAATGGCGCCGCGCCTAAGGCCGGTTGTCACACCTACACTACACTATCCATGTACACTCACACAAATGCAAAACTCAGCTTATGCCTCGCGGAGTGTAACTCACGTTTAATATAGTCAGTCCAGTCCGACTCAAGTTTCGATCGCGTCCGGCGATCTTTTTCAAGGAGAGTGCGCGCGCGGGGTTCGCAGCTCGTTTAGCACTGCGGGCAGCCGCACGGCAAAAATATTTTAAGTTATAGAGGTTTATAAGTTACCGAGGTTTGATTTATCGAGGTTCTACTGAATAATAATTGCATTGGAAGAGCACTAGTAATTGCAACACAGGGTATCACCCTACCTGCTATATTGAGAATCTGCTGTTTCGAGAATCTGATATTTCGCGAATCTGATATTTTGAGAATCTGATATTATGTGAATGAGCCACGAGAACTATGTTGTATGTTCCTAATAGCCAAATTCGTTCAGACGTAACGACGCGATTGATTAAACAAGCATCCAAACTTAACATAACGGAAACTACGCAGGTAAAGGCGCGAAGCGCTGGTAGTAAATAAATTAAAGTCAAAGTCAAAGTACTTTATTCATAAATGTACAATTTCCACGTCAATTAATAAAAAAATAAAAACAAAAGAAAGAGCATACAAATTGTATACATTTTCAAAGTTTGTATCTACTACTTTACTGTATTACAATAATTATTGTACAGAAAACTGTCAAGCATTATACGAGTATAATGTCTTTATTGCAATTGTACTAACCTATGTCAAATTTATTTATTTACATTTTTATGGGAACTTTGCCATCACTCTCGAAAAATTCGCTGTAACTATAAAAAGTTTGATCGATAAGCCAGCACTTTAATCTGTTTTTGAAGCTGCCGAAACTTGGGGCCAATATAACTTTTTGGGAAGAGTGTTATAAACTTCCGGTCCCATAATGTGAGTTAACTTCTGTGACCTCGTGAGAGATTGTGGTATTACATCCAGCTTGTCAGCTAACACTCGGTATTGGCTGCGTCTGCATCGCCCTCGATTCCGCGGTAGCAACGAGGACCGCGCCGTCAGCGCAACGTGCCTGGGAACGTGCAGCGACGCGACACCCGAAGCCGCCCGTCCCAGCCCGGCATTCTAGATCCAACTTTGATCTGCTTCACATCTTTTAATTATAATTTAAATTGTAATTCTTTTATAATAAATCTTTTATAAAATTAAAACATTTTTTTGCATCCTCCGGCTGTCGCAATCGTAATTAGCTGAAGAGTTTGTTTGTTTGTTTGAACGCTAGGATCTCGGGAAGTACTGGTCCGAATTGAAAGATAATTTTTCTATTGGATATTCCATTTATCGACGAAGGCTATAGGTAGGCTATAGAACATAACGCTACTATAGACGCGGAGCATGAATCAAGAATGTAACAAAATCGGGGGGAAAATATTCCTTTTTGAGGTTTTTGAGAGATTTCGTACGTTTCGAGCTTTGACATGACACATGACAGCATGTGTCTAAGATTGCGTCATTGAATATCACAGATTACTTACCTCTTGAATATAAACATTTTTGTTTCTAAATCTGAGTTGGTACGACAAATTTCCGACAGGTGGCTGAAGAGGTTTTTTGTTTGAAAGCGATATTCCCAGGAACGATTGAACCGATTTCAGTTATTCTTTCACCGTTGGATATGTACGGGATCTCGATGAGTGCTATATATGAAACACAGGCGAAGCCGGGGCGGACATCTAGTCTATATATATAAAAGAAAGTCCTGTTAGTTACACCATTTATAACTCAAGAACGGCTGAACCGATTTGTCTGAAAACTTGTGAGGAGGTAGCTCAGGACCAGGAAAAGAACAAGATTTTTATCACTTTCCCGTGGGACGTCAAAAAAACGACAAACGACGAATATCCCGTTCGACCGCGTGCCCGTGTGACGTGACTTAAGACGTAAACGACAGCTAAACGTCATTTCATCGTCATGTCAACGGTGACATCTACGAATGGAAGCCAAAAGAAATGTTGAAGTTGAAGAACCTTTTCTAATCTTTGTTTCTAAATCTGAATTGGTACGACCAATTTCCGACAGGTGGCGTAGCAGGTAGCCGAAGAGGTATTTTTGTTTGAAAGCGAAATTCTCAGGAATGTCTGAACCGATTTCAGTCATTCTTTCACCGTTGGATATGTAGGTAAGGTACGTTGGGGTAATTCCGTAAATGGGTATATTCCGAAAATTCGAAATTTCTACGAATTAATAGAAATACTTAACCGTTGGCTACACAAACATAGATGCCATATTGATTGCCGCGTCAGTCATCCGCGAGTCGCTAACTCTGGAGAGACGTGTGAGGTTGCAAATTTAGTGAAACAAGGATTTTTCGCGCATTTTTCGGTGTGTCACAATTACCCCAACGCACTTTTCTTGGAGTTATGGTGAGTTATTCGCATAAATGTTTGTATATTCTATAAATAGTTCGTTTTTTACGATTTCGGGTCAGGAACAGTAAGCTATAACCTGTGTTTATAATTAAATATCGCAAATTCCCCATTGGGGTTATTACGTGACAGTATTATTTCACAATAACCCCACATAGTTTTTCAATAGTAAGTAGCAGTGGTTCTCAACCTGTAGAAAAATACCTACCTAGTTTGTTTTTCATTTAATACACAACTAGATACTTTTTTTACTATTTTGTAATTAAACCACAGATCCGGTTCTGATAGAGTTAAGATGAAAGAAAATTTCAGCCGTATTTACAAGTAGGGTTACTAGTAACCACTCAATGTTACACAACGAACTTACTTGTTCTACGTCATATGTTAATTCAAACAAAAGTTTTTTGATTTTATAAAAAACATACAAGAAATATCCTTAAAAGGATTCTGATTACTAGTAACTCTGTATAAAAGCTGCCCGATTAGACGGAGACAAAGTACATACTATGTTAGGGTTACACATATCACCTCACACATACACACTCATACACACCCTCTCTCACACACACCCACCCTCTCTCTCACACACACACCCTCACACAAACAAACACACACGCACACCCTTGATACTGTTAAGCCTCTTGCTAATCTCTTGCTATATTGCTCATAAAGTGATAAAAACATTCTTCTGCAAATGAGAATTATAAGTGTTTTTTTTATTAACTATTAACATTTTTTCCAGGTCAAATATACCTCGAACAAATGTACCAAAGAAAATCAAAACATATACTCAAGAAGACTTAGCTCAAGCCATTGAAAAAGTAAAAAATGGCGAGCTTACTAAGTATAGTGCAGTGTAACAGTACGGGATTCCTATAAAATAATTAATATTAAAATGAATATTTAAAATAAAATCAAAAGGTTGTGATTTAGATTTTTATGAGCCCTTAATTTATATTTCTCCTAAAAACTATATAAGTACAGTGATTATGATTATGATTATGAATAAAGATTTGTTGTACCTAAATAATTTATTTTATTTTGATGCGAACTTCAACAGCTGCTGTACTGTACTGTTATTGTTTCTTGCAGAGGGTGAAGAAATCAGACCAAATTTATACATAACAGTTTGAGAATCACAAACTCTTCATGGGGTAATTCCGAAGTGCTAGTCTTATGAAGTGTGAGATTAGAGATAAGAGATAGGAAAAGTGTCGAGATTTTATGCTTGGGGTAATAAGGGTCTAAAAAGGATTTTAGAACTAATGTAGGTATAATAATATGTTAAATAAAATCAATTTTTGAGTGATTCCGGAATTACCCCGGGATAGTTCGTAATTTCCCTGACTTCATAAGAATACGATCCAATTTTTTAAATAACTAAATTATAGAAATTTCCTATTTTTATGGGTATTTAATAATAATTATCATACTACATATTCATATAAAGAACAAAGGAAAATAAAAAATAGCACTAACTAAAAATGTACTTCTTTCAAATATTTAGCTGAAATGTAAAAGCCTGGCCATCTCATATGAATTTATGTCATAAAGTCACCACTGTTGCCAGATTGGGGGGATTCCCCCCAAATTTGGGGGGTTTTAATAGCCATGGAGGGAAATTTGGGGGGACAAATGTTTGGGGGATTTACGGGGAAAAAATTGCTTGTGGGGGGAAATTGGGGATTTTTAATTGCCGAGTTTTGCAGTTTTTTTAGCGAATACGGCACTTATCCAATTGAACTTAGTACAAAAATGTAACCGCCTTTTCTTATGGGAACTTGTCGAAACACTTTATGGAGTAATAGCAGCTATTTCTGAAATAGCGTTATATTGTGTTTTAAGAGTTAGGAAATGTTTATCAATTTTGGGGGGTTTTTTTTCTTGAAACCCGGTTTTTGGGGGATTTTGAGAACAATTCGGAGAGAATTTGAGGTGGCCGTCAGCGTAAAATTATGTTTTAGGGGTAAACGAATGTATAATTTACTTTGGGGGCTTTTTTCCAGAAAATCTGCTTTTTGGGGGGATTTCGAGAACATTTTGGGGGAAAATTGAGATGGGCTTCTGACAACACTGGTAGTCACAATTACCCCAATACACCTTACGGGATCCCGTTGAGTGCTATATACTTATGTTCTTATGTACCACGGGCGAAGCCGGGTCGGACATCAAGTAGAATATTGAAAATAAATAATTTTCTACAATAATCATGTTTTCATTTTATAGCTATGATATCTTGAGATATATCTAATTAAGTAAATTCGACATTAAAAAAATTACAAGGTCTCTCTGAATCGAAACCTAGCCTGAATACTTTTGTTGCAATTATGCAATTACAGCGTAACGCTTCATTTAGACAAGCAAATAATCAAACCTTACATCAGGTAAGTTTACATTTGTAGATTTCAATTCTTGTTTGAATATTCTTTTATTGAATGTATTAGTTAGTTATTTTGGCGGGGCCTTTTCCGCACCTAGCCTCTTTAGTTGGGCCATTGTGCGTGACGTGTGCGTGACTCATACTTCCCTTTCCTACTCCAACCAGCCTAGGCAGTCCCAGAAAGCAAGCATCCGCTTAAGGTTGCGACAGGCATCCGGAACAGACGACGGAGATTGGAGGAATTCTGCCCGTTGATTCGCCACACTGCTGCATTCCTATTGAATGTATTATAGAACAATTTTTACCTAACCGATTTAGGTTTTTTCTGTTCTATCTGTGTAGACTGATGTAGTAAGTGCAGCATACCATATCTAGGTTTCTGTCATAGGTACATGAATATTTTTCATAGTACCTATGTACATATTGTCATCTTTCGTTAGCCTCACTACATTGAGACGGTTGCGGCGAGACTTGATCATTTAAAATACTGAATGGATTTTATAATCTCCCTCACATAAGGAACCTGTACAGATTAAAGGAGAAGAGAGACAGTCGGCGTCATAAGTCCCAGTTGTCCCACGCGCCATCACTGACAAACACTGCACATCACATGCAACTCGGCAACAGAGTGGTTTACAACTGGAATAGGTTGCCTGAGGATGTTATTTCAGCATAGTTGTTAAACTCTTTTAAGAACAAACTGGACAAATGGATAGTAAAAGACAAAATCATTTTAACAGACAATTACCTATAATTTGTTAGTTCAACCCTGAAATATAGGCATATCAGCTAAAGCTGTAGGTGAGCAGCAATCAATCAATACATAAAATAAAATAAATTTAATATTAATTATTTAATTTGTTAAAAAAGTCAGACTCGGTACCTCCTTGGTGTATTTTTTTTTTAATCCTATGTGTGCAATTTTCTTTTCACGTATGGACGATAGAGGTAAGGAATGTTATCTCAAATGGTAGATCATTTAAAAATGCTATGAATTAATTAATTGTAAAAGAATTGAAGACCTGAGTTTTAATTTTGTAATTTAATATAATTGGCGAATAAAATAGTAACTATAATATAGAACTTACAATAGAAAATTTCAACTACTTGCGTAGTACAAAATAATGTACTAATTACTTGATTATAACATCAATTAATTACTATTTTTTGAGAGAACATATAGCTAGAATTTTTATTTTTATGAATTTTAAATAGTATCTATTTATTACCTTTTTTTTTTTTATAAATGAAGAGTGACGAGATGTGCAGGACGTGTGCCTGATGGTAAGCAACATGCCTGCCACATAACAGCACAGTGACACGCAGCTATTGGAACATGAAGAGTCCAAATCCATTACCTAGCACTACACTGTGCTCGTCACCTAGAGATCTAAGACTGAATGAATGAATAAACTGATGAAAAATTACATGTGGCACTCGAGTGCAAAGTTTTTTTACCTTGTGCCCTTTTGATTCCCTTGCTACGCTCAGGATTTCATTTTAGAATCCTTCGCTTGCTTGGTCATCAAAATTGAGCATGTGGGTAAAAAGCAACTTTGCACTCTTGTACAACAAATAACTATTTTTAATATTTTTTCTTGTTATTTACTTGAATTATTATTTTACAATCACACAAATCACATTCAAATGGTTTTTCTTCAGACAATTTTTTTACCAAATTCAAATATTTTATTTATCTAGAAAATTTTATTAATTACAAAATGCATGCAATGTTAATTTACTATTTATTATAACTCTCCACAGAAAAAAAATAAATTATACAAATCTTTATAATCTTCATATTTTTATAATCACGATCATTAAAATGATTTTTCTTCAGTATGGATTAATTTGTGTAATCTTAAGCTGTTTGGATGAACTGTTCTAAAGTTACACTGATCACACTGAAATGGTTTTTCTCCAGTGTGTATTAATTTATGTTGTTTTAAACTAGATGCAAATGCTGTTTTATAATAACATGTATCACATTCAAATGGCTTTACTCCAGTATGTTTTAATTTATGCCTTTTTAAATTGGTTCCACATGACGTTCTATAATCACATAAACCACATTTCAATGGTTTTTCCGTAGTATGGGTTAATTTATGTTTTTTTAAACAGGGTGCAAGCGCTGCTCTATAATCACACATATCACATCGAAATGGTTTTTTGCCAGTATGTTTAAATTTGTGGCTTTTTAAGTTGCTTGGATAAACTGTTCTATAGTCACACATATCACATACAAATGGTTTTTCTCCAGTATGAGTTAATTTGTGATGTCTTAAACTCTCAGGATACTTTGTCCTAACATCACACAAATCACATTGAAATGTTTTCTCTCCGTAATGTCGTAATTTATGCTTTTTTAAATTAGTAGCACGTGCTGCTCTGTAATCACACATATCACATTGAAATGGTTTTTCTCCAGTATGGGTTAATTTGTGTTGTTTTAAATTGAAAGCACGTAATGCCTTATAATCACATATATCACATTCAAATGATTTTTCTTCAGTATGGGTTAATTTGTGTTGTGTTAAATTGTTTGGATCCATTGTTTTATTTCTATACTTAGTCCCCTATATCAGACTGAAATGGTTTTTCTCCAATATGCTTTAATTTATGGAGTTTTAAATTAAATGATTGTAATATTTTATAATTACATAGGTGTACCTATATCACTTTCAAATGGTTTTTCTTCAGTATGGGTTAATATGTGGCGTAAATAAGTGATTTCGGTACCGTGTTCTATAATCACATAAAATCACCTTGAAATAGTGTTTCTCCAGTTCTCCAGTATGTTTTAATCACAGAGGAAGTATTCACTACGTTATATGGTTTTGATTCATGTTTTTTAAGGTGATGTGTGTGTACTTCTGACTGCGTACTTGCTTATGTGAATCCTCCTAATTTTTATTAAATCCCGGGTAATATCAAACTCTGCTTGATGTGAGTTATCAATTCTGAAAATTAGCTGGCTGGAAGCGAACTGCAGATATTGTATAAGCTGCCAAGTGCTTTTCTGGAGCTTTATTGAGTGAGATAATTGTGGTACCACATTCCAAAACGACTTTTTTATCACACGTACAAATGAGATAACGAGACGTAGCAAAAACGTATAGTAACTAGTAACCTACTCTATAACAAAGAAACCACAGACTAAGTAGAGAGATCAAGAAATGAAGAAATGGCCACCACAGAGCCACAGACAAGTAGAGATACAGGGCCACAGATCTTTTCTAACTTCTGTGGCCACAGATCACTAACTATACTACGTGAGCACAGACTAAGTAGAGAGATACGTGAGCCATTTATGCATGATTCCGCAAGAAAGTTGGAAGTTTGACGTGGAAACTGTTAGTATTACGTATAGGGTTACAAGAATCTAATGGCACGTGGCCAAAATGGGAACTAACGCCGTCGTCAAGACAATCAGCAAAGTAATCGGAGTTTATTGTTTCACCCTTTTTTAAATAATCCACGAGAATTGTACCCTTTGCATCCCAAAAAACGGATGCCATGACTTTGCCCGCCGATAAAACCACCTTTGCCTTCTTTGGGGTGGCCGATCCTGCTCTTTTCCATTGTTTCGACTGTTCTTTTGTCTCGGGTGTAATGTGGTGAACCCAGGTTTCACCCATGGTTATAAATCTTTCAACAAATTCTATTGGGTCAGCTTCATATAACTCTAAATAGTCGCGAGAAGTTGTGAGTTCGTTGCGTTTTTGTTCCACTGAAAGATACGATGTGTTAAAGATATGATAATTATAAATATGATGTTCGCTCAGATGAGATGCTTAGCTATCTCCTCGACAGACAATCTTCGATCAGATAAAATTAAATCACAGATTTTTTCTTTGTTTTGATCAGTGGAAGCATTCGAAGGCCGGCCACTGAGGGGCTATCTTGAATAGTCTCACGACCACGTTTAAACTCTGCCATACAGTTTTTAACAGTCGCATACGAAGGAGCGGACTCACCCAAAGTAGCAGACATGTCTTCATGTATAGCTTTTGGAGTCAAACCTTTCAAATTCAGGTCTTTTATCACTGCACGAACTCAAAAATAGCTCTGACTTGACATATCACGTGTAAACGAACAATGAGTTACTGTGAATAAACTAAACTGCATACTTGTTGCTAAATAATGTAACTACAAAATGAGGGTAGTTATAAAAAAACTTTAACTTTAACCATGTTAGGCTAAGAACTTTTATTAGTATACGATTTTGGGGGCGGTCTTGTCCCCTGTGACCCCCCTTGGGGCGTTGAGTGCAGTGCTGAGAACGGAAATGAAGCCGATTCATGGAACGGTACCCGGATCCATGTCTGCCTACCTGGCTACAACAAGCGAAGAAGTGCTTGATTCCATCCAAGACAGATTCACACAACGGAGAATCACAATGGTCAGAAGAAAACTCACCAAGCCGGCGACATCCGCCGTGCCAGTGACCTCCATCGGAATGAGGACCCCGTCGAGCCCGGCGGCCTCCGTTAGCCGGCGTCTTTAGGTTCAGTATGAGAGTATGACCAAGTATCATTGGTACTGGTTAATGGCTGTCGGACTCTCTTACCACCAGGAGAAGTTTATTATTAGTTACTTTATAAAAAAAAAAATTTTCGAGCTACATCAACAAGAAAATAATAAGAATTAAGATTAACCCTGTAAACGTTTTATTTAAAAGAAGAAATTAATTTAATTTAAGAAAAAATCGGCAAGGATGTGAGGAGGCCTATACCCGAAAGGGGTCCTTAGCATAAACTAACAAACCTAATATAGGTACACATACTATGTTATGTGAAAAAAAGAAACAATAAAGGCTCATTATTGTCAATGTTTTTTAACAACAATGTCAATAACATATTATTTATATTCTTCCTTTTAAAACACATTACACCAAAAAAACTATTACGTAAAAGTTTTAAAGCCTACATTATAACACTATGTCACACACCGAACACTTGAGCATTTCTCCATACATAAGCCGCTGACGCGTTACCTATTCCTCACACAACTACGCAGCTATCGTTCGTACACGCTTGAATGTGTGCGTTATGTCTAGGGTTACTAAATTGTTTTATTGAATATTGAATAGTTGTGCCTCTTGAGTTCACCTGGTGACGTAAAGTGATTTACAATCTTTATCTAATGTTGAGTTACATAAATAACTTATAACACCCCTTTTTTTGGTCGAGGGTATAAAAACGTACAAAATCCAATTACAATTATTGATGGGACACTGCACAATACTAATTTCAAAGAAACACAAAAAATCTTTCGGTTTAGAAGATTGATAAATAACCAACAGTTATTGTCATAAAACTAAAATGTGCACACTTACTGCGCTATCTAAATAAACTATTACCAGTTTTGGTAAATATTCACTAGGTTGGCCACACTGTTAGTGGCTGTGTAAGTTACGAACTTTGGGGTAAAAATTATTAAAACTTACGTTATTTTATCCTTGGGAAATTTAAAAAAGCTTTTATTGTTTCCAGTTTAGTTGATGGACAACCGTAAAAAGCACCACCGTTACAACCCACCATGATTATATTTTGTTAGCAATTAGATGTTTGATACCAGCCCTTCGTCGAGTGCTCCTAGCAGCCTAGCGTGTATCGAAAACGGCCTGAGGGGTGAGGAAACTTGAAATTGATGGGGGGTGGGGAGTGTCCGTTCTATCTATATAAGTAATCTATTCTATGACTATGTTTATATTATGCTACATTCATTTCGACGTAAATTAGGGGAAAAAATGCATTTTAAATGTAGCCCATCTAGTATGAACCATGTATAACTCTAACTCAATTAAGTTAAGGCTGGTCTAGTCGGGAGAACGGTGCCTGCCGATCCGAAGACCCTAGGTTCAAACCCCACACGCACCACTGTCTTTTCGAAGTCATTTGCGTATTGCCGCTAACTTGAAACGGTGAAGGAAACCGTCATGTAACTAGAATCTTTCGAAGTCATGTATGTGTCATCCACCAACCCGCACTGGGCCAGCGTAGTTGATTATGGCCTTAACTCTCCTTGCGAGAGAAGGCCCCAGTCCCAGCAGTGGGAATATTTAGTGGGCTGTTGATTTATAACTCTCACTCAGTATCGCAATTTCAATTTTCTCCTGACTCAACAATAATTCGAAATCATATCTTTTCGGCATCAGACTTTGTGAATTTCATTGGACAATATCAATGACCTATTATTAATAATTATTTGTAATACTTCGTTGGACAATATTAATAAATTGTACAATGGAATTCCTGTAGCTGCTGAAGCACTAATTACATGATGATTATTACTATCCATAATTGAGAATGCCCAATAGATCACTGAAACCTCTCCACAGCATGCGTGGTCCGAGGGGGGGGGGGGGGTCACAGGGGACATGACCCCCCCTCCAAATCGTAAACGTTAAACTAAAAATCTAAAAAAAAGTTAACGATTTATTGTATTCCTACTGGTGACGCCCCCCCAAAATTTGAGACTGCATACTGGTGACCCCTCCAAAATTCGAGGCTGGGACCGCGCCTGCTCCACAGTCAACTTTCTTAATTACAAACGATACTATTTATTCAAATATGAATATGATACTATTTATTTTAATTATGTACTTTAAACTATGTAAAACATTTTATTTGTTAAATAATGGGTGACCACTTTAGCTGATATGCCTCTATGCCAGTGTTTAAATAACATCTCAATCTTATGGCGCCCTATTTGCCTTCGCCAGAATGCTCATATTTTATCTCTTGTCTTTAAAGTACTGTTTAAATATTGTTTTTAAGGTTCTTCTCCTAATGTATGCTTTTCGAAACTAATAGACTGCAGGCCCGTGACCAAAATGTATGGGTCAAATGAACCACCAGGAGACCTATGTAGGATGATAGATGGGTATAAAATAATAAGATTCAGCACTATGCCGTCACTTGTAAGCTCCCTGGATCACTGAAAAGAGGAGAATGGTCCCCTCGATATTTTCCTCATGTCGCATTTTTTTTGTACGGCGTTGCGGAATAATGGGTTAGACAAGCTATTGCAACTGTATGGAACCAATGCTGTACAGTGTCAAGGTAACAAAATTGCAGTATTGCAAAACTACAACAAAATTTTTGGGCCTGACAATAGACATGAAATTGAATTGGAAGGCACATATTGAGATTCTCTGCAAGAGCTTGGCAGCTTGGCATATTATGCTCTGCATAGGCTTGCTCCAGTGGTGAAAAAAGAGACTCTTCTATTACACCATGGATTAGTGGCATCAGTCTTGAGATATGGGATAATTTTTTGGGGTAACTCAACGGATACAGCCTTAGCTTTCAAGGCACAAAAACGATGCATTCATGCTATGTTCGGAATGCAAGTTACAGATAGCTGCAGACAGGTATTCATAGACAACCAAATCTTAACCCTTCCATGCCTGTATGTTTTTGAAGTTATGTGTTTTGTAAGTTGTAGGTTTTTTTTTTTTTTTTAACTTTTATAGGTTTACTCTTGACCGCCATCTCGCCTGATGTTAAACGATGATGCGGTCTACGATGGAGCGTGTTTACCTAGAAGAAACCGATTCACTCTCGATTTGAAGACACAAAGATTGTAACTATCGGGAAAAACCCTCTCAGGCAACGTATTCCACAGCCTAGACGTTCTTATCACGAAAGTAGAGTCAAATCTCTTCGTTCGTGTCTTTGGAACATCAACCATGAAACGATGTCGCTTTTTCGAGCTACGAGCATTCCGATAGAAAAAAGGGCAAGGTGGTATTAGATCGTACAAATCAGTCGCACACTTACCGAAGTGTATCCGATAAAAGACCGATAAGCTAGCAATTTTCCGGCGATGTTCGAGACTTTGCAGTCTTTTTCGCACGAGAATGTCATTGCCTATGAGCCTTTTGGCACGTCTCTCGATCGATTCCAGAGCCTCCAGCTGATACTTAGCCGATCCATTCCAAAGGTGCGAGCAGTACTCCATACAGGAGCGAATCTGTGCTTGGTATAACGTGAGCAACTGTTCAGACTTGAAGTACCTTCGCACCTTTGAGAGGACACCTAGTTTTTTGGCAGCTAATTTAGCCTTAGATTCGATATACGAGCCAAAGTTGAGAGTAGATGACAAAGTAACGCCCAACAGCTGGAGATGGTCGGATACCGGCACGGATACACTGCGAAAAGTAGGAGTCAGTTGGAAAGGACTCCTTTTTGCAGAGAACAGACACGCCTGCGTCTTTCCTTCGTTAAACCTGACCAGATTGGCATCGCCCCATTTAGAGACTGCCTCAAGGGTCAAGTTTAAACGCTCGATCAAACTCTCTCTCAGTACCTGAGTTTGTTGCCTATTGGCTCTCGCGCTCGATATGTAGCTCTCTACAACAGTGCTATCATCTGCGTACCCAAAGATACCGGGCTTCAACAGATCGTTGATATGTAGCAGAAAGAGTGTCGCAGAGAGCACCGACCCTTGAGGGACTTCGGCATTAATAGCCATTTGAGCCGACGAGCAGCCATCAATGACCACTCTTATGGATCGATCCCTCAAAAAGTCCGATATCCACGTTATAAAACCTGGAGACAAACCATAAGCTGAAAGCTTGCTTAACAGGTTCCCTGTCCCCATACATACGATTTTGGAGCATTACCCATGTCCCGCGTTTTTTTTCGGTTTTTGACCTCATTTTGAACATAAATGAAAATGTGTGTATTTTGTAGAATATTATACATAAAATTGCCCCAAAAAAGAAAAATATATATTTATCAATTATGATACATGAGCGTATAGAGTGAGTTTTTATTGTCACACGTCCGATGCATCAAATATAATGCACGATAAACGTGACGTTTTGATGATTTCGACGTGTCACGGGACGGAAATGACTAATGTCTCATCGTGGAGAGGAGTAACACCAAAGCCAAACGTAGTCATTGATTACAATGACGCAAAAAAGGTATTGACGTTGCTGACCAACTAGGTAGCTATTACTCTCCACTAAGAAAGAGTCTAACATGATACAAAAAAATTGCTGTCGACTTACTGTTCCAAGCGCCCATTCTGAATATCCCCGCGTCATTTACAATGAGCACACGAGATCTGCTATAAATGTCTTGGACGTGCAGGAAGCAATGATTCGTCATTGGCTTGGAGAAGCGGCGAAAAAGAAAAATTACAGACAACAGACGAGATCCACAAGTTCAACAGTACCTGCTACACACCATCTTTCACAAATACCTCGGAAAGATGGAAAGCTCATTGGAAAGCGATGTGTCAATTGTTACGCTAAAAAGAGAGCAGAAGGAGGAAATCCATTGCAAGCAAAACAAGTGAATACAGAATGCACGGATTGTGGAAAAATTTATTGCCTACCTTGTTTCAACGAGAAACACTCGCAATAATGAGGGTAGTTTATAAATCTGGTTTAGTTTGTAAGTAAAAAGTGTTCCTGCAAATTACACATTGTTCTGTAATAATAAAAACTTATGTTCCTAAATAAATCTATTCATTACATTCCTAAATACTTACTTTTATTTTGTACCCGTAAAATCATCCCAGAAAAAAAATATACACGGCAAGCAATAAAAAAACAACTTTTTTTTAACTTTTATTGCTTATTTACACGATATCTCCCACACGTCCCAGTACTCAAAATTACGATCAGAACGCCACGTCCCAAAGTAAAATGGGTCTGAAATTGGCACCACTTTTGCTCATATACGAGTCACGGACGTGTGAAAAACGGTACAAAAATTGTGTGATGAATCATATCTGATGCATGGGACAGGGAACCTGTTAAAATAAGGCCATCGTGCCAAACCCTGTCGAAAGCCTTCGAGATATCTAGGGAGACTGCAAGTGCTTCCCCGTGCTTCTCGGTAGCTTCACTCCAGATGTGAGTGACGTACGCTAGAATATCCCCGGTGGACCGGTTTCGGCGAAATCCGTATTACCGGTCACTGAGGAGGTCGTTCGATTCTAGGTACGCCAGGAGCCTGTGGTTTAAGACACGTTCCATAGTCTTGCAGAGTATGGACGTGACCGAGATTGGAGTAGTTGGCAGGGTCAGTATTATGTTTAAATAAAACACTTTTTAAGTAAATCAAATGTAATTAGGCACAGAGCTCAGTAGCATGACAAATGGAATGTGTTCTACTCACTTACCCTCCTATATTTATAATTAAATATTATCTACCCACTACCTATTTCTAACTTATTACCTACATTGTACACAACAGTAAGGAATAACCCCCATTATTTTCCTCTCATGAGTGACAAAGTGGAACGGAACCAATGTGATAAGTGTAGGCTGCTCATAGGCAAATGCAAGAAAAAGATTATGAGTGACAGCATTTTTTGTATGGCACCTCTTCTATATAATAAGCTGCCAAATGCAATTAAAAAACTTAACTTATCCATGTTCAAAAGTAGATTAAAAAAGATACTGGTACGCAAATGCTATTACACTGTGAAATATTTTTAATGATAGGGGAATTAATTGGAATTCTGATGTATAGATTTTGTTAACATGACATTTTGCATTCCATTAACTTCCACGTTAAATTCCATTAGCCACATAAGTGTCCACTGTCTATATTTTATGAAACTTTACATTTAACTGATGTTAGACCAGATAATATATTGTAACTGTTAATATATTGTAACTGTGTTGTGGTTGAATCAGATTACTCTGTATATATTGTGACAGTTCTTTGAGTAGGTATACAAATATTAAATTTTATACATGTTGACTTTCTTTTATACACATTGACATTATTTTATTATATACATATTGAATTATTATTATTTTTTGATTATTCTATACATAATGACATTGCTGACACGGCTGAACTGCAAGAGCTACTACTGCATGACCTTGGATTTAAACTACTTGTCTAAGTCCATAACAGCAGACGTTGGCGTAATTGTGCTCACCAATCATATCACACTTACCTAGCACAACTTAATAGAAGCCAGAAATTAATAGACAATGAATCAGATGACATATAATATGATACAATCGATTAAAAGCTAAAAATGAAAAAAGAAGAAGAAGACTTTATCAGCTGACTATTATTATCATTGTATAAATTCAGACCAATGGAAACTGTAATGCCAGGCATATTGCATGCTTCTAGGAGAAGAGGCCAGTTTGTATGGGTCAACTATTAAAATGTTTTGTATCACCTTATCTTACCTGCAAACAGCAATAAAGATTTTTGTAATTGTACTTGAATGACCAAAATTTTCCCTGAAAATTTCTGAAAAAATATAACATGTTTCCGATTTGGTGGTGTACCATTTTTGTATGGCACTACGTGTTTTCATTATTTTCCATGGATCTATTTGATGGTAAGAACGCTGTACAAAATCAAATGACCAAAATTTACCACTCTAATTGCGCTTTTGAATGCTCATCTGCACTCAGTTGGACAGCTTACAAGTGACGGCATAGTGCTGAACCTTATTATTTTATACCCATCTATCATCCTACATAGGTCTCCTGGTGGTTCATTTGACCCATAAATTTTGTTCACGGGCCTGCAGTCTATAAATGCAAGAACTGCTCTATAATCACACATCAGTATGACTTAATTTATGCCGTTTTAAACTTGGTGCACGTGCTGTTCTAAAATCACACAAATCACATTGAAATGGTTTTTCTCCAGTATGAACTAATTTGTGTTTTTTTAAATGGCACGAATACAATGCTCTATAATCACATAGATCACATTTAAATGGCCTTTTTCCAGTATGGGTGGATACGTGATGTCTTAAGTAACTTGGTAAGGTGGGGAAAAGCCTCTGAAAAATGTTGCTATACTTGTGGAGAGGCGATATGTACAGCAAGGCACATATTGGTGGGATGCAAGGTGCTCCTTAATGGGGGTCATTACTCACGGCGTCATGACAGAGTACTTGAAATCATACGTGAAGCCATGAGCCTTTCGGTAGCTAGAGCCCAAAAGGGATTGACGACAAACAACAGACAAATTAACTTTGTAAAAGAAGGCTCAACTTCAAACTCCAGGAACAAGCCTTACTCAATCCTGGGTACAGCACCTGATTGGACTATTTTAATGGACACGTATGAAAAGCACTACAAAATCCCAGAGGATGTGGGTGTTTCGTCATCCAGACCGGACATTTTCCTTTTTTCTAGAGCTACGAAACGCATAGTCCTTGTAGAACTTACCGTACCGTGGGAAACTAATATACCTAAAGACCACGCGATGAAACAAAATAAGTATTACGACCTCCTAAACGAATTAACAAAAAACGGCTATGTAGTTAGTTTATACGCTGTAGAAGTGGGAGCGAGAGGTATACCAGCAAAATCTCTCTATAACCTACTGAAAGACCTTGGCTTATCCAGAAGTGCTGTAAGTTCTATACTAGAACGTGTATCTAAAGCTGCACTAGTAGGCTCATATCAGATTTGGCTGGGCAGGGAGAGAAAAACGAGTGGTGAAGGTGAGTGTTGATGTACGTCAGAAAGGGGCCCCTTAAACCTACGCCCGAGTCACAAGTCTCGGGAACTACTCGAGTTTTTCTCTCTCTGCCACACGATGGACCCGGCACCCGCACGGTGAATCCATGGAATGCTAAGAAGATCGTCTCTCTTGATGTCCTGAAGTCACATACCTCACAGTGAAATGGTTTTTCTCCAGTATGGATTAATTTGTGACTTTTTAAAGAGGCTGCACAATTGGCTCCATAATCACACAAATCACATTGAAATGGTTTTTCTCCAGTATGGTTTAATTTGTGACTTTTTAAAGAGGCTGCACAATTGGCTCTATAATCACACAAATCACATTGAAATGGTTTTTCTCCAGTATGAATTAATTTATGCTGTTTTAAAGTGGATCTAAGTGCTGCTCTATAATCACACATCCCACATTGAAATGGTTTTTCTCCAGTATGGGTTAATTTGTGTTGTTTGAAGTTGCCTTGATTTTCTGTTCTATAGTCACACATAGCGCATGCAAATGGTTTTATTGCAGTATGGGTTAATATGTGCTTTCTTAAAGAGGATGCAAAATTTGCTTTATAATCACACAAATTGCATTGAAATGGTTTTTCTCCAGTATGAATGAATTTATGCTCTTTTAAAGTGGATGATTTTGCTGCTCTATAATCACAAACATCACACTGAAATTGTTTTTCTCCAGTATGGGTTAATTTGTGGCTTTTTAAGCAGTGACGATATTTAGTTCTAAAATCACACATGTCACATTGAAATGGTTTATCTCCAGTATGGGTTAATTTGTGGGCTTTTATCTTGAAATGATATTTTGTACTATGGTCACACATGTCACATTTAAATGGTTTTTCTTCAGTATGGATTAATTTGTGTTGTATTAAGCTGCTTCGATGTGATGTTCTAAAGTCACACATGGCACATGCCAATGCTTTTGTTCCAGTATGGGTTAATATGTGGTTTTTTAAGCGGCTTCGATATTTTGTTCTATAGTCACACATGTCACATTTAAATGGTTTTTCTTCAGTATGGACTAATTTGTGTTGTTTTAAGCTGCTTCGATGTGATGTTCTAAAGTCACACATGGCACATGCCAATGGTTTTGTTCCAGTATGGGTTATCATGTGGTTTTTTAAGCGGCTTCGATATTTTGTTCTATAGTCACACATGTCACATTTAAGTAATTTTTCTAGAGTGTGGGTCAATTTTTCTTGTCTTATGGTGCTTGGATGTGGTTTTGTAGACATTTCACATTCAAATTGCTTAGTAACAGTACCTATGTGTAATTATGGTTTTCTTCAATTGCCCTAGTCGTGATCGTGATTCTCTGAAGTCACCATAGAGCATAGAGGACAAAACTAAAGTAAGATATGTAAGTATACCTATAGTGATTAGGATTAGAGCACAGACTATAACACCACACTTACATATGAGTCGTTCACAAACGAACGAATCAAATAACCCGGGTCGCGAGAACCGTAAGAACCATTGGATCAGTAAGCTTAAAATGATTCGTTCGTTCGATTACAAGATCAGGTTATGCGTGAAGTTAAGGTCGAATAAGCCGACGAACGGCACGAACTATACTTGACCGAACCATGAGTTATTTGTTATTATCGATTATCTTGTCTATTGTAAGCTGTTTATTTTTTGGCGTCCGAACTGTTCATTTTTCATTTTAATCTATCTCCATTCATTATAGCTACATAACGTAAAACCAGTTTGCGTATTAAAAATCTTACTATAATAATAATAATATAAAAGTCTTCTGTCAGGCGGTAACAAAGCGCGAGCCTTCAACGGTTGGGTAATGCCTCTGCTGATATACTCCTTTGGCATACTGAGGTGGACTCAGACTGAGCTCGACGCCCTGGACAGGAAGGTCCGTCAACTGCTCACAACTCATCGCATGCTACACCCGCGCTCGTCTGTTATGAGACTGTATATTCCGCGGAAGTGGGGAGGTCGAGGCTTTTTAAATCCCAAGAACCTACACAACCGCGAAGTATGCAGTCTCAGGGATTATTTCCGCAACAGCGAGTCCGGGATGCATCGCGATGTTGTGACAGTTGACAGAAGCTTCACGCCTCTTTCACTGGCAAACGAGAACTGGCGTAAACCATCGGTGCTCAGTACTGATGATCGCAAGGAAGTGTGGAAGAGCAAGGAGCTGCACGGGCGATTCTATCGGGCCCTAACGGGACCCGATGTGAATCTGCTCGCGTCGGTGAACTGGCTACGCTTCGGGGACCTCTTCGGAGAAACCGAGGGTTTTGTTTGTGCAATTGCAGACGAGGTTATCAAGACGAACAATTACCGGAAATACATAATGAAGGACGGTACGGTCGACATTTGTCGGGCATGCCGCCGTCCAGGCGAATCTCTTCGTCATGTTATTTCCGGTTGTTCGCATCTTGCTAACGGCGAGTACTTGCACAGACATAACCTAGTAGCCAGGATCATCCACCAGCAACTTGCTCTTCGACACGGCCTTGTCGAGTCCGAGGTGCCGTACTATAAGTACGCACCTCTGCCAGTTCTCGAGAATGGTCGTGCGTTGCTCTACTGGGACCGCTCTATCATCACGGACAGGACTATTGTCGCCAATAAGCCTGATATCGTGCTGGTAGACCGGTCTCAACGTCGGGCTGTGATCGTCGATATCACCATACCACATGACGAGAACCTCGTGAAAGCTGAGAAGGACAAGCTTTAGCAAGTACCTTGACTTGGCTCACGAGGTTACCGCTATGTGGAATGTTGATTCCACGATCATAGTCCCCATAGTCGTGTCGGCAAACGGCCTTATAGCGAAAAGTCTCGACCAACATCTCAAGAGACTTTCGCTAGATGGTTGGATCAAGGGTCAGATGCAGAAGGCGGTCATCCTTGACACAGCGCGCATCGTCAGGAGGTTCCTCACTCTGCAGCCCTAACCACCGGTAGCTTGGGCCCTGCCCCGCTGCTGGCGGCAAACTAGGTTTAAGTTTTTATAATGTTTTTATGTTGTTTTATATATCAATATTGTAAAAACTTAGGCTTAAGAAAAGAAATAAATACGAAAATAATATAATAATAAATATTGGTGGACAATTCACACACAACACCATCTGACCCCAAACTAAGCAAAGCTTGTGTGATGGCAGCCAGATAGCTGATATAATACTTATATAGTTTTAAAGTATGTATTTATATATATACATAGAAACACCCAGACACAGTGCAAACATTTGAATTCATCACACAAATATTTGCACTGGGTGGGGATCGAACCCACGACCCTCGGCTTCGCAGGCAGAGCTACTACCAACTAAGCCACTAGGGCAGTCAAACTAAGATCAAAATCAGAATTAAATGGTTGCCAAACGATCGTCATGAATCCCGAAACGTAATTCATAAACCGTTTATTGGTTTATGTTTATGAACCAATGGTTCGATTGAACGGTGAACGAAACGAAAAGCAACTGAACGAGTAGTTCTATTGACTAATAAATGTAGCACTGGCTCAAAAATAACCAATGGTTCGTTTGAACGGGTTGAACGACCCGGGTCTTTTTATCTATGGTTCAGGTGCGATCCGGTTCTCTCAAATTGAACGAACGACACATTCTTAACCACACTATAGTCAGTGTTTCCACTTTAATCATTTCCTTTCCCCTCGCCTCAATTCAGATTTCCCCTTTTTTCCCCTCAAAAATTATTCTGGTATAGTTTTGGCAGCCCCTCTCCCCCTGGAGGAGAGATTCAAATTTTAAAATTGCAACCAATCTGACAAGCCTCATCGAAAACCATGTTAAGTATGTGCTAAAAGAAACATCGTCATTTTGAAAAAAAATTGGAACTAATATCAGTATGGACTAATTAAAGGAAAGTTTTCCTCAATATGACGAAGTTTTTGGATTTGTTTGTTTAAGCATGATTTCCCCTTTACATCTCTTTCATCTTTTAACCCCTCCCCTTCCCCTATTTATTCCCCTCTGGACCCTAATTTCCCCTCAAAAGGGGAAGTTCCCCTCATTGTGGAAATACTGACTATAGTCCGTTCCACGGAGAGGTGCAGAAAATGTAAACAAAGGTGCTACCATAACATAAAAATCGTTTAACCTTAGTATTTTTCTAAAACTGTCTTAAAATATTTTTCACCAATATGATACGACTTTACTGTGATCTTAAATGCAACATACTTGGATTTGTATTGATCAAATTATATATAATTTATTAACTTATCTTGAAAGTTATCAATAGTAATAGTAGAATGTGGTATATACGATTTTAAACAGTGGCAATTTGATCTATGTTTCTCAAACTGCGAATCTCATCGAAACATAAATGTGAAGTGAAAGACAAGTTCAATATGATATGATATATGATATTAAAACCAGCCAAGTCAGACTGCTTTTAATAATCATCATACATTATAAAAACTAAAAAAACTTAACATATGATTTATATGTTAAGTGTTTAAAACTAGCCTATGTTATTTTAAATAGATTTTAGAACTGACCATTTAAGACCATTTAGATTATTATTCTTTAATCGTTGAAGTCAACAAACAAGGCATATAATATCATAATACTGAACTTTGATCTCACTTCACTTAAGTATACGCATGTTTCTGATGAGATATCATTACTTTTTGCACGTAAATTATAAGACGTTTACCCAATGAACCACCAAATAATGTCTATTTATTTGCAAGAAAACCTACTAATACTTATTATAAGTGCAAAAGTTTGGATTTACGTTGCTCAATCAAGTTGGAACAGCTAAACGGCTCAGGTTCAAATGCGGAACACGGTTAGATTATGATCTGGAACGTACAGTTATAAGTTTATTTTTATGGAGGGAAAATTACGGAAAAGGGATCTAAGCGGGTAAATTTTCGGGACGCTGCTCACATAAGCAACCCACTAAAAGTTCCTTGCTGGGGCTATAATTCTTCCGTGTTGGTGGTGGATGACCTCGAAATTTGGTGGAAAAAATTGAGGCGAATTCTGGATCTTGGAAACTAGCACTAAATTGCCAATCCAATATTTTTTGTCAGGTTTAGGATCATTTGCTGAGCATAAAATCACAAAATACTGACAGATCTAGGTGGAGCCTCCGGCGCCATTTTGCAAAAAAAACGTTTTGGCTGATACATCAAAACCTATGTACTTTAGAGCAAAAATCATTGAAATCATTATTGTGGGAAATATAATTTTACATCTTTTAATTTCTAACAATTTTTTCGTTCAATTTACCGTTTACGATTTATTGCTTATTTCCTGAACCAGTTTTTCTATTGCAGCCGATAACTCTTAAAATATCAGCTTAATTGGTTCAATAAATAGAAAACAAAAGATGCGAAATGTTATTTTCTACAATAATAGTTTCCATAACTTTTGCCCGAAAGTGCATAGTTTTCAAGATACCGAGGGATAGAGATTTATTTATTTATTTAGATAAAAACGGATTTCCACTTACAATTATCTCACACAATATTCACATTATTAACTTTAACATTTATCAATAGAATACAATTAAATTATTGTTCCTACATACTAAATTATTATTACCAGAAATACAATTAAATTATTTTATTAAATCAACGTATACAAATGAAACGAGTCAATGTAATTTAAAAAAAAATCTCAAAAAGTCAATCGGTATGTCTTCTTTTGCATTCATATCCTACTGGTCAGTAAGATTCGCACAATATTCAAATAAAATCATTCGTAGGGTGTTCCAATTATCATAAAAAATGTCAATATCAGTGTTGGCGGAGAGAAGAGCATTGAGGTGACGTTGGATTCGGACCAGCGGCGTCATAGCGCGCGCCGCAGTTCGACTGCTTTTTAGGTGGAAAAGCTTATGTAATTGGCCTCGTCTGTTCGTCACACCTGGTTTGTCAGGCACACTCAAAGAGCTCATTAAATTGTGTAAATCTAGGGAGTCTATCGATCCCTTAAGAATTTTGCACCCAGTGAGGAGTTGGTCCACTAGCCTTCTGACTTCCAGCGAGTTTTACCCGAGTTGACCGAGTAGAAACTTTGTCGGATAGAGATAATACGTTTCTTCAAGATGGTGCTTGACCATGCCGTTTAGGGTAAAAATCACAGACACTATTATTGTAGAAAATACAATTTTGGATCTTTTGTTTCTAGTAAACTTTAGTGTAAAACTTACCCTTTACGATTTATGACTCATGTAATAGTTCCGACTTCACCCGAAGATTTCTTTCATTTACGAGCGTGATGATGAGCTTCATTCACAGCCCATGAAATATATCTGTGTTGTGCGTCAAAAGAAGTTATCACTTCAAAACGTAGTAGGTATTTGTTATGATTTCCACTATTCAATATCAGTTCTGTAACAACATCGGATATACTTAAATATCAGCTGAAAATATAGTTAAAACGACAATATGATGATGATGATGACGACTGGAAAATATCGAGATGTCGATAGTTTTTTTAACAGTCTTATCCATCTCTAGCGCAACTCCATTTTTACCTACCCACCATAGAAAATACTGGCTGGTGTGACACCGCACAATGATGATGGCGAGACTATGTCCGCCGACATACTAATAAAATCATTCGATTATGAGTGTCTCGAGATATCTCGATTCTAACAGTTAGTAGTTACTAATTAGTAGTCAGTCATGCACGCCCGGTCACAGAATAAATATTAGTACAAAACCCTCACTTAGCGAAACATTTTATATAAATAGCAACTCTTGCTGGGACGCAACAAAGTGCAATTCAGCTCGCATTAGCGCTCAATACCTATCGCGATTTTCACCTAAACATTTGCGCTCTCTTCTAACGCGTAACTCTGTCGCTGTCTAGCGCGGAATGATGCGCATCGAAAGGGTTATCGACATATCTAATAAAAAAATAAATTAACCTTTCGTTATGTAGGTAGTCAGCATTGTAGCTCAGATTATATATTTTAGTTACTTCGTAACGCGCAAGACAGCTAGAAGAGGCCGTAACATAGGGTCGGACACATTGAAATTAAAACAATAAAAGTATACTTTGACTGTTTTTATTCTATTTGATCGTCAAAATGATGTTTGATAAATATGTTACATATTTTAATGTACCTACATTAATACATACAACCAGCTTCGATTACAAGCTATTTTATAATGTCCCGTACTTTTTGTACGGTTAGCAGAAAAAAATATAAAAAATAATGGTATTTTTTGTACAACTAGGAAATAGGAAATATTCACTTCCGAATCGGACTACATATTAAGTAAGTTATAGGAAATATTTCAATTAAAGTATACGGTATGAAATAACTTAACACACATCAGCTTATGTTCACATTACCTTAACATCAACCAATTTATTTAAATACACAATCAAAATCTTTAAAAAACACCTATAATATAATATAATATAAATATAAATATAAAAGGCATAACTTCAATATGTACCTATAGACAATAACTGATGTACATCAATCAAATAACTTACCTTTCTTCGTACTTAGGCAATACCAAAAATGATAATTCTTTGTTTGATTTTTGACTCGTGCATCCATATACAGCACAATATGCACGCGACGTCATTTTGAGCGGGAAACGTGTTGCGTGAGCTCTCAGCGGCCGTGCGTTCGACAACCGCCTGGCGCTTGTTCCGTGCGAGGAACGGTCTAGCTGTAGGCTAAAACCGCGCGACCTTGAGTGAGTGAGGATTCACTGGCCCGGTCGTGAGTCGCGAGTCGCGCGCACAGAACACTTATACTCTAAAGAGAAGAACGATAGGTCCATACAACAAATATGCTTACATGGCTCACTAGCGCTTTCAACGAATAGCAGGTGAATAAATGTGTAACCGCGGGAAAATTTGAAACTCTGGGCGCCAACATTCGAAACGTGTAAGTGCCTAGGGCCTAGTAGCACCTATTCGTTCGTATTTAGGAAAACCTCTGCAAAAATAACTTTTATTGTACATTTTTAGGAAATCTGAAAACTCGTTTCCATTTTGTAGTTAGAAGATATTACAACAAAATTATCTACCGTAGCGTCTTGTTTATTGAACACTAGTAGTACCATGGTCGTATGAAGAACATGTTTTTCATACGTCCTTGAGTAGTACAAAATAATAACAAATCAGAAACGGTTCGCAGATGTCCAAAAATTCCACAACAAAAGTTATTTTTTCTAGAGTATTCGTGATTAAATAAAACCAGTTTAGTAAACATTTTCCAATTTATTTTTCTTGCTTGTAATTGTTTCGAAGCCTCTTTTTCCAATCAAGATGAGCGTCTTTTCACCAAACAAGCGTCAATTTCCCCATTGAATTAAACCACTGCTAATCACTGAAACGTCCAATGTAACACCAAAAAGCGTCCATAAGTAAATATTGCACTGGATTCCATTCTCACAAATAAAACTATTTCACAGCGTCTATCGCAATCACGTATTCACACGGTAGGTAGCGTTGTTTGTGATCATAACAAATCAAAACTGCATCTGAATGGCGATTAATTTTCCAGAAGTCTAGTGTACGCAAATATTGCAATAAACACACCAAATAACAGCAAAAAAATCCAAGATAGAAAAATACACAAAGAAAACAAAAATCGATATTTTCTAAAATGGCTGCTGCTAGAGGTGGGCGATTATGAGTAGTGTTTCCATTTTAATCATTTCCTTTCCCCTCGCCTTAATTGAGATTTCCCCTTTTTTCCTTTTTTCCCCCTCTGGTATAGTTCTGGCACCCCCCCCCTCAGGAGAGATTAAAATTTTAAAATAAGTAATATTTAAGCTTTCATGACTCATTGAAAACTTTTGTATTTGTTTGATTAGGCATGAGTTCCCCTTTACATCTCTTTCCCCTTTTTATTCCCCTCTGGACCCTCATTTCCCCTCAAAAGGAGAAGTTCCCCTCATTGTGGAAACACTGATTATGAAATTTACTAATGAAATCATTTTTTCAACTCGAGATATTTCGAATATAACAGTTAGTAGTTACTAATGAGCCGTTTTCCGACAAGACAAAAATAGTTCGAAAGTACGCACTAGATGGCGGTAGTGGAATTTCAAAAAGATTTGTCTGTACCATAGACTCAAAAGTGTAATTACTATGAAGCCCCTCCCAATGTTCAGGGAAAAAGTGTAAATCTAAATTATTTGCGATAACTAAAAATGTTGGAGGTGTGTTTGATAACCTCATCAATCACTTATTTCAGATAAATTATAATTTTATTCTCAGCTCAGCTGATGTGTTTGGTTTGTTTACCTTCTATAAACCCTAAATACTCGAAGAAAAAATGTTATACTAAAACAATTTTTCTTCTTTTTAAGTGTTAAAATATTGTAAATGAAAAAGTCAATTAAATTGATAATGGAATAAAAAATCGTTACTGATCACATTCGATTTTCAATACAAAATCTTTTAAAACTCTCGATGCAGAGACAAACTAAGCATAAGTAAAAGGAAGATTCAAAAATATAAATGGCAACACTGATACGAAAATATTTATCTGAGGCTGAAGGATTAGTATCTATTCTCTCTACTTAGTCTGTGGTATCTATCGAGTGATTTGTGGTATCTATGGCCAAGAATAAATAAATAAATAATAGTGTTGGGACATTAGTTACCAAACGACGAGTATACAGAACAGCTCCTTAAGTTTTAGTGAACTATGTGAATTAGCTCATCGATTATCTGGTTCCGTGACCGTTATTTTTCGGCGATCCACTATTGTTCAGTAATGCCGCATGGTCAACTGACTGATTTAGTTCGCTCTTACCCGAATTGTATGTTACGTATTCAACGATTTTAATATATTTCGAATTTTTGTAGTGAACATTTCTTTACCATCGTTGTGATTTGAAAATCAATGAAACGAAAAAGCGACAGTAAAAAGAAAGTTAAGCATTCCTAAAGTAACGCTTCTACCACGTATTTTTTCTAGACATTTTCAAGAGATTAAAACAAAGAAATGATAGATGGCGCTTATGTTACGTCTAACATAACTTGACATTTCTGTCTAAATCTATGGTTTTGACAATATCCGTATATTGAGATAGATGAAATTTTTGAATCAGACAATTTATAGTTCTCTTGAATTGAATGCATGTACACAAAGCGTTTCCGATTTTGCAGATGTTCATAAGCAATAGCAACCAACAACACAACAACAATCGTAGACATCTACGGTCAGGTAGCAAAAGCATAAGCAGCCCACTAATGTTGGGACTCAGGGCCTTTACTACAATAGTACATAGCACAATTCTAGGTACATGTCGGTTTCCTCACGAAGTTTTCCTTAACCGTTTTAAGTTAGCGGCATTACACACATTATCTTCGAAACGATAGGATACCAATCGGCAGTTGCCATTCTCCCGACGAGACCAGCCGGAACTTTTCTCAATTCATGTGAATTTTTTTGTATTATTATATGAAATAGTTAAATATTGGAGCACAGTATGAATTAAAAAAAATGCATTATTGTCTTCTAAAATATTTAAAACAAGACCGAACGAACGAAAGATAGGAGCGAACTAGTTCGACACAGGTATGCGAGCTAAGTTCAGCGTTCCCAGTGGTCCTCATGTGGCTCAGTGACTTTTGACATTGACATCGCAATCTAAAACTTACGAGCGCCTCCTATCGTCCTTTTTTCGAACCAATTTTTTTATCTCGTCCAGCGATGCCATTGCTACGGCAATTGCCGTGTTAATACGGCAATTGGGGCTGCTTGGCAAAAAAACACGGTACACGGCAGAACTTTCATTGCCGTATCATAAAACACGGCAATCAGAGCAACATACTTTAAAAAAACGAAATCTCGTAACAAAATGATCACTTCCACTATAAACAATACATTGCTCGCCAAACAATACATTAAGTCTAAAGGAAATTGCACAAATTTTAAGCCAACTAAAGAAAAGCTAAATTACATGAAAGACAGTTCAAAATACAAACTAAAGAAAGAGGAAGAAGAAGAAATAAATTTAAGTGACATAAGATATTTATATTATAATGGTTCTAATGAATAAACAGCTATTTGTGTCTATTTTTGTTTCTTTAACCTTCATTAGGGACAGTAGAGCTACAAAGTACATAGTTTATGAAAACTGCTGCCGCCTATGGGATGGGTCGGCATAGTACCAGCTCTTGACTCGGTTGAACGGTGTGCTGTTCGGCTAATCGGTGATAGAGAATTAGAGACTTAGTAGCTAAAAAACTGCTAAGCCCAGAACATCGTCGAAAAGTGGCTAGTTTGACAGTGTTTTACAGGATACAATTTGGAGAGTGTGCAGCGGAGTTACACAACCTAATATTGCCTTCCCCTTTCCATAACAGGACAAGTCGTAAGTCGGCTCACTACCACACATATACTGAGGATATTCCCAAAATCCGTACTAAACAGTTTGAATAAGTTGCCGGCCTCCTTGTTCCCTGAGAGATATAAACTAGAACTTTTCAAGGCCAGAGTGAATAGGTACTTTCTAGGTAAACGTGCGTCATCTTCGACTACACCATCGCTTACCATCAGGCGAGTTGGTGGTCAAACGCGGACCTATACGCGATAAAAAAAAATATATACGAGACACGGCAATTTCTTAAATTTTGCCTTAAAACACGGCAATTTGATATCCAAAACACGGCAGTCATGTTTTTTTTAATGGCAACCCTGATTCTCGTCGGAAAACGGCTCATTAGTAGTCAGACAGGCACACGCCGTCGCGAGTCGACTCGATTCACTCACGGCACAGCCGCGTGGGGCGAGGAGGGGACAACACGTTACGGTCTCTCGCGGGGTCTATAAAAGCGGAAGAATCAGAATCTTTATTGCTTAACTGTGTACATAAGATGGTAGGTACTAAACATACAAAAGTAACAACAGTTTACCCATTTCGGGCGTGCAATTTAAGTTTTACATTATTATAAAATATTCAAAATGTAACGCAATTTTCACACAAAATTATTACATGTAAGTATTCAAAGTATTTACAAATAAAATTTAAATTAAAAATAAAGAAGTTAAAAGTTGAGTTATTACAAAAAAATAAACACATGAAAAGATTGTACGCTATTTTCAAATATATGAGTACATATGTATATCTCTATAATCACAGAATTTATTCAGAATCCGTGTTAAATACTATGTTCCTGGCAGTGGGAACTTACACAGTTAAACTAAACAAATAAATAAACATTGGATGGTTTTTTGACCTTGTTACAAATAAAACTATAATTATCACCTATATCTATCACTATTTATAATATATATCTTTATATATAATAGGTCATTAATTTTCAAAATATTCACTTAACTTATAATAGACTTTTGATATAAGCCATTTTTTTAGTGCTATTTTAAATTTGGTCGCTTTTAGTGACTTTAGTTCCACCGGTAGGTGGTTGAATATTTTAATAGCAGTATAAAATGAACTATTGTAGAATATCGCATTGTTTACTTGTCGAATAGAGATGTTGAATTTTTGCTTGGTACGTAAAGTATCGGCACGACTCGATGGTATGTTGAAAAAGATACTTTCATTATTTTTGACAAACATGCAAATTTCTAATATATATATTCCTGTTAGAGTCAATAAGTTATTTTCCTTAAAAATATTTCGTAAAGAGTCAGTGCTTTTTATATTATATATTACACGAAGACACTTTTTTTGTAATAAAAATGAAGATTCTACGTCTGTTGAGTTGCCCCAAAATATTATTCCGTAACTTAAATGAGGATATACATTCCCATAGTACGCATCTGTTGCAACAGCCTTGAAGTGGCTTCTTTAATTATGGATAACGCATAGCAATTCTGCGATAATTTAATATTTACTCTACGAATATGTTGTTTCCAATTTAGATTCGTGTCTAATGTTATTCCAAGAAAATTTGTTTCATTGACAGTAATAACTTTATGCCCATTATGTTTAATGTTCAATGGGATGGGAGTTTGTTTATAATTTCTAAAATTCATCAATTTTGTTTTATCTATATTAACTTTTAAGCCCAAACTTTCCAAGTATTTTATGACAACACATAATACATAATTTACCTCATTTTCAAATTCTGCTAAAGATTGAGTGGTTTTTGGGATATAAATTGTGGCATCATCGGCAAACATTACAGTTAAATATTTAGTTATAAATGGCAGTTCGTTTATGTATATTAAAAATAGCAATGGTCCAAGAATGCTACCTTGTGGAACTCCTGACTCGATAAGCATATATTTTGATAAGACTTGTTGCATAGTTTTTGTGTTTTTGTCATATATATTTAGGGATGTTGCTTGGGTACGATTTTCCAGGTAAGAGGCAATAAGTTTCAGAGCTTGACCTCTGATTCCTATATGTTCTAGTTTCTCTAGTAATATTTTGTGTTCTACGCAGTCAAATGCTTTAGATAAGTCTAAAAATAGCGCCACGCCTGGTTTTTTAATATTTATGTCGTCCCATACCTGTTTCAACATTTTGAATACAGCTAAGGATGTGTTTTTATCTTTTTGAAAGCCAAACTGATTATTGTTTAAGATGTTTTGAGAAGTGAGAAATGATGATAATCTGTTATAAATCGCCTTTTCAAGTATTTTAGAAAAACATGGTAAAAGCGCTATGGGCCTATAATTATTTACATCATTTTAGATCCTTTTTATATAGTGGTTTAATTTGGGCTCTTTTCAGTGCATCTGGAAAACATCCATTTGTGAATGATAAATTTATAATATGAACTAGAGGATCAACGATGTAATCAATGCAATTTTTAATTAATTGCACAGGCACACTATCATATCCTGAAGATTTTTTATTCTTCAATCGTTTTACAATATTTTTTTATAATTATTTGTGCTATTTTTTATGTATTTTATATTAGAAGATTTTTTTGAATATCGTATTACACGTTTTAGTATTTTCGAGTACGTCTTATATTTATTTAATGACTCTTCATTATTGTTTATGAATGTTTTTAAGTATAGTTCTTTCTTTTTCTTACTTGAGACCATTATACCGGTAGTTTTCCAATTTTGTTTCTTTTTGTGATATATTTTCACTCTTTCTAATGGTATACATAGGTTAAATATGAGAGAGAATAATTCAATGAATTTATTATAAGCTACGTTTACGTCTGTTTCATTGTAAACTTCAATAAAATTAAGACCAGAAATATGGCTCATGAACTTATGAAGATGAGTATCTATGTTTCTTTTTCTTGAAACCACGCTTTTCACAATAACTTAGATTTGTGTGTATTTGTATTTTTGTGCTGTGTGGTCAGATATGTCACTTTGTATGCGAATAATTTCAGTACTATACTTTTTGTATTTGTCAGTATATTATCTATACACGTTTGGGACTGAGCTGTAACCCTGGTTGGACATGTAATAGCAGGGTGCATTTTGAAATAGTTTAGTGTGTTTTAAACGTTTCAGTTGTTTTGTTTTGTTCCAGTAGATTTATATTGAAATCTCCTAGCACGAATATCTTTTGGTATTGTGCCTAGCCCTGACAGTTAACTTATGGAGCATTGTCTCTAGAGTTTGTGTAAAAGTTTAAAGTTTCCTTTTGAGATCTGTAGTTGCAAATGATTACGGTATTGAGTTCGGGAATGAGTATTCCACAACATTCAAAGTGACATTCAATGGAAATTTCATTTACCCAGTCAATTTTTTTGAAATCAATATTATTTTTAACAAAAATACTAACGCCACCTTTAGTTTTTTTATTTCTTGAGAAGTGAGCCGCTTTATTAAATCCGTCGATTTGCAATGTATTCGCTTCATGATCACGGAGATGTGTTTCAGTGAAACAAATAACATGTGGTTTATGTTCATTGTTCAGTAATTCAATATCGTCTATTTTGCGTCTCATACTACGAATATTTAAATGCATAATACTGAATAAATTCTTATTATTGTGGGTCACGAAAAAATTGAGTGTCTTCATTTCTGGAGTCACATTTTTGAGACGGAGCGTCTATATATACATTTTTGTTGGTTTGTTTTTTAAAATAAAACGGTATGGTCCCTGGTCTGTGGTTTGAATTTTTATTTGAGGTTTTATCTCGCATGTTGTCAGGTGTTTTTCTTTCTTTATTAAAGTAATAAGGAATGGTTCCCGGAATAAGTTTATTTTCCATTTTGTGGGCATTTGTGCGAGTTATATTATTACTGAGAAAAGTCACCGCGTAGTCGACAGTGTTAATTTGGTTATTGATTGATTTTACCAAACGGTCCACATAATGCTCATAGTACCCGCGGGTGTATGGATGACGTATCTCTTTCTGAGTTTGCAAATATTTAGAGTTATTAAATTTACTGACTATGTTTCTGTAGTTAGAATTTATCATATCCTCATTTAAGTGTCGGTTTTGGAGACACCTACGACAATAACATTTTGTCTACTTAGAGATTTCAATCACGAGACTTTTCTG
Source organism: Ectropis grisescens (assembly GCA_017562165.1). NCBI lineage: Eukaryota > Metazoa > Arthropoda > Insecta > Lepidoptera > Geometridae > Ectropis > Ectropis grisescens. The sequence goes on along the minus strand of CM029796.1, from coordinate 9,394,230 downwards.
AGAGGAGTTTAGTGGGGTTTGTGTCATTTGATCCTACACATAAAACTATCCAGTCGTTTTCTTGCAAGTTCAGTCTGTCAAACTCTGTGTTGCGTAATATATACTCTCCGGGTTCTGCAGGGTTTGTGATGTTTATAATGCTATATGTTCTTGAATTTTTATATTTGGTACGAAGATTTATCAAAACTGATGCTAAATTCTTATTGTATTGATCACCCACAATTACTATTTTTGGGGTATTGTTTGTACATAAGTTGATCGGGGTTCTATTAAATTTAGTTGAGTTATTGGTTACTTCTGTTGTCTCCGCCTTTTCGTTGGTTATTTGTTTATCTTCACTTTGTATTTTAGCATCTGTCATGTATTCAAGCGTATCTCGTTTCTCTTTGCTGCCTTTGCCACTTTCAATTTTTTTTTTTTTGTGGGTTTGTAATATTCGTTAATCCAATTTGGCATGGTTTGTTCGTAAATTCTTTGTTCGTTTGAACATTTGCACGTAGCTCTGTAGTTTTCTTGCAAAAGTGTAGCATTTCTTTTTGACTTTTCTTTATAGCACTTTCATTTTCATTTTGTGTTAAAGCCTCTTTCAGGATTAAATTTTCTTTATAAAGATTATTAATCTCGTCTTTAGCTTTAAGAAGCTGTTTAGTAAGTTCTTCAATTTCTTGTCTAAGATGAAGTGTTTCTTCCATTTTACTACTCCCGTTTAAGTTGGTTGCCGTGTTAATTAAAATATCGTTGTCATCATCAGAATGACTCAGTAGCGTATCATCCATGGATATTTGCAAACTAAGAGCCTTTGGTTTTCTCAAAGTCACATTTGCATTATGATAATAATTATTCCCAACAGGACTATCTGAGTTGTCACCTTTTGGTTTTTATTTGAGGTGCATGCTTGACATCTCCATCTAGCTTTTTTTTCTGGTTCCATGATATAAAACCTAGTGGCTGAAATATTTGCGCAGATTATATCGTATGTTATAGCACATGAGGAACAAACTATATACTGTCTGTCAGTTATTTTATTGGGACAACCCCCACAATTCAAATATATTTTCTTAACTGGCGACCGCTCCATTTTCCTTATTTCAATAAGCTCTGGTAATTGTTTATTTTTTATCCAATATCAATGTCCTGTGCGTAAATTACTATTCATACCAACGTACTGTGTTGATAGTATAGGATCTCAGTAAAAAAAAAAAATGTACCAATGTACTGTTATTGCAGTATACGAAATTGCGGACCATCAACGTACTGTTTCTTCAGTATATTGGCTGTACTACGTGTTTAACCAATGTACTGTTATTGCAGTATACGAAATTGCGGACTATCAACGTACTGTTTCTTCAGTATATGGGCTGTACTACGTGTTTTACAAAATGCATCCAAGAGTCCTCTCTGAGCGGGTAGTGGTACTAATGCCCCGTTTTGCTGATTTATTTTGTTTTGTATAAGAGCCCTCTATGAAAGAGTAGCGCAACTAAATGCAAAAATATTGTAATCATTTAGAGATTTAATTTCATAATTCTCACTCATCAGTACACGTTATTTCTGTTCTTGATATATTATTACATGCGAATTAGAGTAAACACAACAATATTGTCACATAATTCACAAATTAGAACGAAATTATCATTTATTTCACGAAAAACTCGGCACCAAATTCAAACGATAGTCAATGTTTGGAAGGAAAATTTGAAAATGTTTACCAGTTATTTTGAAAAAACTAAGTTATTTCACTTTACTATTGAATATATGATCACTGAAACACTTTGGGATTGGTATTATCACTTGTATAACGTTTTTAAATTGATAAGAGTCAATAATAAGGCACGAAACTAATTTTAATTAATTATTTACATTGAGAGGCGCGGAACTACTTGTTTACCAAGTGGCGCCACTTGGTGCACTCAAACGAACGAAAAGAGTTACCTAAATCATAAAAGTCGAAAACAATCTATCAATAAAAAAATCGGTAAACTTACCGTTAATTCTACTACTGACATACATACTACTAACATAAGTCACGGAACAACTGTCGTAAACTTCACAAAATACGATTAGTAGTACTAATTAGTAACATCATGCGATTATGAAAACATATTAGTGACTAATTCCCTATATTGAGAAAAGTAGCAAATATCACTCGATAAAATTTATTTTCCAACAGATTTCTGTACTTGAACATGATTCAAAGACGTAATAGTTATGACGAAGTGGCGTTTCAAGTAATGGATTATAATAACTAATAAGACACATTGTAAATTGTCGCTTTAGTTTAAATACTATACTTTTAATCAACCACTTTATATCGACATCCCGTATAAAAGTCCTGGTGAATGCTGGTTATTCGATAGCATGCCCTAAAGTAGAGGCAATTAGCATCATAACACGACGAAAAGAACGTCTCACGACGACGTCTATACAACCACTACACGACTATATAGTTATTTAAACGACTGCTACGTAACTCTATTACGACACTGATTCGTATAAAATGGGCCTATTTTAGGGTTTTTAACGTGATAGCGACGTATTTGCGACCAGCTTAAAGAACCAAAAGTAAGAATCGGCACGTTGTAGCGACCTATCAAATGTTTGTTGGGTTAACATCAGGCGAGATGGCGGCCAAGTGTAAACGTATAAAAGTTAAAATAATAATAAAACAGCCCTAACCACCAGTAGCTTGGGTCCTGCCCCGCTGCTGGCGGCACCCTAGTTTTTAAGTTTTTTATAATGTTTATATTTTTATACTTATTATAAAAAACTTAGAAATTAAGAAGAATGAATAAATAACTGAATAATAATAAATATAAACACAGGTACACAGGGACTATATTATCTTTCTCGCTCTGACGCGCTTGTTCACTGTGTTTTGTTTCTCGCTCTAGCACCCCGAGTTCACCTGAAAAGCTATTATCATATCCGAGCGTGACGCTAGATTTCAATTCATAGCCCGCGAAAATTCTGTCTAGGCGCGCCAAAAAAAGTGTTCACTTCAAATATGTGGCACATACAGACTTACAGATCGCAACAATGCCCAGAATGCAACGGCAGAACTCCTGAAGGTCGCGAGAGAAAGGGGAGTTTGGAGTTGCCCTTGTTCAAGAATCCTATGTGGAAAACAAAGTCGGAATGAAACAATATCCTGGAACTCGTGTTATTCAGTGCAGTTTAAATAGGCAAAAACCAGTTATGGCAGCCATAATAGTCTTCGGTGACAAACTGGAGGTAATCCATGACCCCCAACTTGTTACCGAAACGGAAGCGGCTGTCCTGTTGGTCGGCACAGGCCTAAAACTGGGAGTTATTTCTGTCTACTTAGAAGGAGACCAAATAGTCGACCCCTATCTCAGCAGGATTAAAGTATTCAGTGAAAAACTAGCGACAAAAGACCTGATTGTTGCCGGTGACGTGAATGCGTGGTCCCAATGGTGGGGAAGTACATCCCAAAATGAGAGATGAGAAGCCGTAAACTCTTTCTTCAACGAAATGGACTTATTTATTCTCAACTCTGGCGATACACCAACCTTCGAGATCGTTAGGGAAGGCAGACTCTGCACAAGCATAGTAGTTGTACCTAACAACGTGCAGCGAGTCTCTGCCATAACAACATAACTCCTCGAAGAGCATCTCCGTCAAACAACTACTGGAGAACGCAGACCGAGGAGAAGCAGGGATCCGCATCCGCGGAGTGGCTCTCTTCATGGACAGCAAAAAGTCATAATGAAGCGGAAAACCTACGGACGCCATGCCGGGGTGCGAGGTAGACGGCCACCGATTTCGGTTGGTGCGATTGAAAAACAAAACGATTGCACTACTAGAGTACTCGGAAGGTCGGACGCCTTTCACACAGGCAAGTGCGCTACTCGCACATCTGAGCAGAAATACAGGTGAAACACCCCGGGTGATAAGCGATGGCAATCGAATATTCAAGAGCGAGTGTCGCAGACCGGCTGGGTTGCATTTAGGCCTCTACACATCATAAGGTTGTCGTATACGAAGACAGAGGAGAAAATCTGAGCTTCCTCAGAGCCCCTTCGCACGACTAAACAAATGCAACTGACAGCTGGGGACATCCTGTTCCTAGTTCGACCACCCAAACCGGCTCCAAAAGAGTGCAGCAGAGGGCAGCCGCGGAAAAAACCTCAGCCAATATAGCTAGCAGCCGAGGCACCAACACGGCGTTCGTGACTGCTTTCAACGCAGAAGCAAGGAGCGTACTCCGAATCACATCTCATCCATCACCCCCCTCGACTTCAAAGACCCCAAAGCAGCTTCACAGCAACAAATGAACCGAACGAGAGCCGACATGGGACAGGTTGAACCGCCCCGCTATGTCACGGCTTCAGAGCCGCGGAGCCATGCACGTAACGCCTTCATTGAATTCATAACCACACTGAGCGCGACACGACAAGTCAACCTCAAGACCTGCGAAAACATCATGCAGTCCTATAGGCTAGGAAGTGAAAGCCTTTTAAAGGCGAAACTCGAGAAGGCCGAAGCAGCCATTTACAATAATGTCACTTCCCGGGTCATCAAGGGAACCATGACAGGACACTTACAGTGCAGAAAATGGCTTCGTGACACTGAACGAGAGAGGGACAGAGCGCGCGAGAGTGCCTGTTTATGCGACACCACCTAACGACCCAATTGTAGTTACTGCCCGATGCACCAAGATTTTGCTGGACGATAAGATCCTAGAGTTGGCCAAGACCATCGAAGGGAACGGAAACGTAAAAGCAGGTTGGGAAAATTGGAAGGTACCGAGAATACAGTGGGTCAACGAAGTTCCAGGATGTGGAAAAGCAACATGGGTGATTAGACACTTCGACGTGGACAAGGACGCCATCATCACTACAACTGAGGCAGCAAAAGATCTAAGAGAAAAGCTATCGCACCGAATCGGAAACCTGGTCAAAACCAGAGTGCGAACCATGGCTTCTGCTCTGGTAAATGGTTTTGGTAGAGAAAGTTTCAGTTGTCTCATGGTGGACGAAGCTCTCATGAACCATTTTGGAGCCATTGTGATGGCTTCAAGGCTGTCAGGGGTTGGTGAAATTGTCCTCATTGGAGACGTCAATCAGTTGCCTTATATCGACAGGGAAAATCTCTTCGAAATTAGGTATCATCGCCTGAACCTGGTAATAAAGATCAGCCAGGATTTGCTCTGCACATATCGAAACCCAATGGACGTCGCATAACTATGCACTGAGGGAAATATACTCCGGTATGTACTCCTCAGCGTCCCGTATAAAGTCCCTAGAGCAGATATAAGGGAGCGCAAATACCCAATAACCTACCAAACACCCTCTTTTTAGTTCTCACTCAAGAGGAGGAGACTCAGACAAACCAGGGTTATGGGTCAGGCACCGGGTCACGCATCCTTACCATCCATGAAGCTCAGGGACTAACGAGTTTACGAGTCGGTAATCGTAATCAAAACCGAGGCAAACATGAAGCTGCACGAGAGCGTGCCTCATGCGGTAGTTGCAATCTCACGGCACACGGGGACCTTCCCATACTACGCTGACGACACCGACGACGTCATCGGTCGGTTCGTGCGGCGAGCGTGGGCTGCATCACCGAAGACCATCCGAGATTTTAACCACAGATGGCCATCAGGGACAGAAATGCGGCCGTTGTGGAGGCTCTGGGCCGGGAGGAGGTAGCTTAGGCAAATGGCAATTAGGCAAACACTCGATGTCGAGTCGATTACTAGCGGAATCCCAACCGGTAGTGATCGGCTCTACATACGAGCACTAGAATTAGATTTTAAATGTACCCGATTCTCTCCTATTTTCCTCTTCTTCTCCTTATCCAAGAAATGTGTAAAAAAAAAAGATAATTTTAATGACAAAGATCACGGACCCCGGAGTCTATGGAGTGGCCAATTTAAATTTAAAAAAAAAAGACAGACCGTACATAGGAGCAGGTAGCAAGCAAGTAGGAAGGAATACCATTGATTTTTTTTTCACTATAATAGGTTCGCACTTGACCTGATGTTAAGCGATGATGCGATCTACGATGGAGCGTGCTTACCTAGAAGAAACGGATTCACTCTCGATTATTTGTTAAAAGAACGTAATTCATTAAATATCATAACTACAGAAGTATGTGAGTGTGTGTGTTTGGTTGTTACTTTTTCATGCTCGAGTGGCTATACCAATTTTGATGAAATTTGTTATAAATTTAGTTGTTGAATTTTGGCAGCTTCAAAAACAGATTAATAAGCTGGCTTGTTGATCAAACTTTTTTATACCTCCAGTGAGTTTTTGAAGAGTGATGAGTGTGAGTTACCTTACAGTGGAATTGTAAATCTTACAATGAAATGTTCAGCTTCAACATTTAAAACCTTTTTTTTTTTATAGCACAGAGTGACGAGACGAGCAGGACATGTGCCTGATGATAAGCAACATGCCTGCCACATAATAGCACAGTGACACGCAGCTATTGGAACATGAGAAGACCAAATCATTACCTAGCACTGTACTGCGCTCGTCACCCAGAGATCTAAGATGTTATAGAGACGATCTTCTTAGCATTCCATGGATTCACCGTGCGGGTGCCGGGTCCATCGTGTGGCAGGGAGAGAAAACTCGAGTAGATCCCGAGACTTGTGACTCGGGCGTAGGTTTAAGGGGCGTACTTTCTGACGTACATCAACACTCACCTTCACTACTCGTTTTTCTCTCCCTGCCCAGCCAAAGCCTCTAAGCCCAGTAATTTTTCCGGTAACATTGCCATAAACCGCAACACAGTAATGTTAACCTTTGTATGCTGTTTTTTGTTTTTTTGAATTGACATGCAAATTGCACATTTATGAATAAAAAACTTTAACTTTAACTGTTGTATCAACTATGGCCAGTTTCAAGTCAAGGCTGAAACGTTGGCTTATTGAGTAGCTATGTTGTGCTATTACTAAATGATAGTGTTTAATCACACATATCAGATTGACTGCCCTAGTGGCTTAGTTGGTAGTAGCTCTGCCTGCGAAGCCGAGGGTCATGGGTTTGATCCCCACCCAGTGCAAATATTTGTGTGATGAATTCAAATGTTTGCACTGTGTCTGGGTGTTTCTATGTATAATAAGTATGTATTTAAAAAACTATATAAGTATTATATCAGCTATCTGGCTGCCATCACACAAGCTTTGCTTAGTTTGGGGTCAGATGGTGTTGTGTGTGAATTGTCCACCAATATTTATTTATTATTTATTTATTTAAAACGGTTTACTCCAGTCTGGATTAATTTGTGTCATCTTAAACAACTTAACCAGAAATGAATAGAAGGTGCGGAAGAAGAAGACTTTAATCAGCTGACTATTATTTAATTTATTTCATTGTATAAATTAAGACTACAACAAATTGTCTTGCTAGACATATTGCATGCTTCTAGGAGAAGAGGCCAGTTTGTATGGGACAACTTTTAAAATGTTTTGTATCATCTTATCTTACCTACAAACAGCAATAAAGATTTTTGTATTTGTATTAAATTGTTTGGATAGATTGTACTATAGTAACACATATCCCAGTGTTTATTTTTCTCCAGTATGCCTTAATTTATGTCGTTTAAAATTAAATGCAAGTAATGTTTTATAATCACACAATATCACATTGAAATGGCTTTTCTCCAGTATGCCTTAATTTATGCCGTTTAAAATTAAATGCAAGTAATGTTTTATAATCACACATATCACATTGAAATGGCTTTTCTCCAGTATGCCTTAATTTATGTCGTTTAAAATTAAATGCAAGTAATGTTTTATAATCACACATATCACATTGAAATGGCTTTTCTCCAGTATGCCTTAATTTATGCCGTTTAAAATTAAATGCAAGTAATGTTTTATAATCACACATATCACATTCAAAAGGCTTTTCTCCAGTATGCCTTAATTTATGCTGTTTTAAATTGGATGCAAGCGTTGCTCTATAATCACACAAATCACATTGGAACAGTTTGTTTCCAGTATGGATTAATTTGTGTCTTTTTAAACTGCTTGGGTGTATTGTTCTATAGTCACACATATCACATTCAAAAGGCTTTTCTCCAGTATGACTTAATTTATGCTGTTTTAAATTGGATGCAAGCGTTGCTCTATAATCACACAAATCACATTGGAACAGTTTTTTTCCAGTATGGATTAATTTGTGTCTTTTTAAACTGCTTGGGTGTATTGTTCTATAGTCACACATATCACATTCAAATGGCTTTTCTCCAGTATGCCTCAATTTATGCTGTTTTAAATTGGATGCAAGCGTTGCTCTATAATCACACAAATCACATTGGAACAGTTTTTTTCCAGTATGGATTAATTTGTGTCTTTTTAAACTGCTTAGATACATTGTTCTATAGTCACACATATCACATTCAAATGGTTTTTCTCCAGTATGAGTTAATTTGTGTTGTCTTAAGCTGTGAGGATATTTTGTTGTAACATCACACATATCACATTGAAATGTTTTGTCTCCAGTATGTCGTAATTTATGGTTTTTTAAATAGGTTGCACGTGATGCTCTGTAATCACACATATCACATTGAAACAGTTTTTCTCCAGTATGGGTTAATTTGTGATGTTTTAAAGTTGATGCACGTAACGCTTTATAATCACATATATCACATTCAAATGGTCTTTCTCCAGTATGGGTTAGTTTGTGTTTTGTTAAGCTGCTTGAATATGATGTTTTAAAGCCACATATTTCACAATGAAATGATTTTGCTCCAGTATGGCTAAATATGTGGCGTATTAAGTGATTTCGATATGGTGTTCTATAGTCACACATATCACATTGAAATAGTCTTTCTCCAGTATGTTTTGATATATGTTTTTTTTTAAATTGGTTGCACATGATGCTTTATAATCACACATTGCACATTCAAAAGGTTTTTCTCCAGTATGGGTTAATTTATGCTTTTTTAAACTGGATTTAAGAACTGCTCTATAATCACACACATCACATTCAAATGGTTTATCTCCAGTATGGGTTAATATGTGTTGTCTTAAATAGTTTGGATATGGGCGATTCTCTGTAAGCTCGTACAGCTCCCATACAAATGCTGTCCTGGCAATTTTTTTTAATATTTGGCATAAATTCGTGTCCTATATAGAAGAAAATTAACTATTATATTAGTTAAATAAGGAGGCCCGCTGAATTTATTCATATTTTCTGAGTAATTATTGATTTTCCAAGAAATCATGACAGGGGACTGTTAAGTGAGACAGAGGACTGTTGTACTTTAAAAAAAAGTCATTTTACATTTGTCAATTATCAATTATTTTTATAACATATTTCCACATCAATAGTAAACAAAATATCTATATAAAGAAATGAACAGAAATAACAACTTTCTTTAAACATTCACAACAAAAATTAATCTTAAGTGATAGAAACAGTTTGTACTCATGGAGATTAACATAGCCATTTTCTACTATCAACAATTAAATGCTTCCTTCAGTATTCATTGAAACAGTTATACGACTACGACTACCTACCTGCTACGACTACCTACCTTCGGTGACTAAAGCAATAGCTCCTACAAATAAATTTGATTATAGAAGTATAAGTGCTGCAAGAACAACTTATATGGGGAAAAAAACATACTTCAACGTAATACCGGCCGACACAAATAAACAAAATAACAAGAAAACTCACTACACTGCTGTTATCACGGATATTCCGAACCTGGGTTCCACAACGAAAGTTGGTTTGTCAATCTTCTAAAAGATACGTGAGTGACACCACACCAAGTACATTAACAATTTTCATCGGTACAACAACACTAACTTGCATTTTTCTGAACTTATTCGTCAAAAACAGAAGAAAAACTCAAAATCAAGATCATATTAAAATTCATAACATTATGTTTACCCACATTTGAATTTTGAGTAAAAATGATAATGACAACTATTAAATTATGATTTTGACAATATGATACGAAACTGACATATTAATAACCTACTTCAATCAGTCATCCCACAGAGTAAAAAAAACGTTCCCCAGGACCATCAATATTACAAGTCTGCCATAGACTGTACCCCAAACCTTGTTTTCATGTCTAATCATAAGTACAGCATTTAATACACGCATGCTGCATAACGAGAACAGGTGAAAAGACAAGGAAAGCCGTAAGATTACCAACTTTTACAGTTTTGACCTAAAATAATTATAATTCCCGGAATACTAATTGTTAGTTACAATCACTTAATTAAAGGTGTATTATTTTGTCCATGAATGGCGTACCCTAAAGAGGAGTGTATAACATATCAAGCTATACGTATAAACAACTATTGTTCACAATAACACTGCCTAAGCAAAATAAGTCACTATAGAAAATAGGATTATCGTCAGCATAATCAGCCCAAGTCCACTGCAGGACATAGACCTCTTCAATAAACTGCCACTCAATAGGAAATATACATATCTAATGCATTAAAATAGATATCACATGTTATAAGTATTAAAACCCAGACACCTACCATACAAAAAAGCTGCAAGATTAAAGTAGTCCTCATTTGTTTTGATTTGATTCGTGATCTGAGTGATTAGGAACACTAAAGACCAATTTACTAGTACCTAATAAAAAAAATAAAAAAAATAATAAATAAATAAATAAATAAAAAAAAAAAAATTATGGCAGAGTCAATAATGGAGATGTTGCAAGCATTACGCGGTCAAATAAAAGAGGATATGGAAAAGAGCTTAAAACACGCCGAAGAAAATATAACTCAAAATATCTACGAAAAATTGAAGAAAAATTCAATAAATTCGAAGAAGACATTACGAGTTTAAAAAACATCAGGAAGAAACAGAAAAAAGATTGGATGATAATGATAGAAAACAAAGACAGAAAAATTTAATATTCTTCGGTATTGAAGAGGAGGAACGGAACTATTCTGAGCTGGAAGACTTAATAATTGGAATCATCAACCTAAATATGGAAGTGGAATGTGATAAAAAGACATTGAATTTATAAGCAGAATAGGAAAGAAAATTCCAAACCAAGGCCTATAAGGGTTGTTTTGACGACATACGGAAAGAAAATCGCAATCCTTCAACAAAAACCAAATAATGGAACACAATGGTACATAAAAGAGGATTACCCGCCGAAAGTATTGCAAAAAAGAAAAGAACTACAGGAAGAAATTAAAAAACTTAAAACCGAAGGGACCAGAGCAGTCATTAAGTATGATAAAATAGTCATACTAAAGGAAAAGGCAGAAATAAAACAAAATTCAGGGCAAACACAGGCATCCAAAAGAAAACTGTCACTGTCCCCGGTGACAGCAGATCGGAACAGCACAGTCACTAAAAAGCCTTATAAACAAATACCACCTGCAACTAAATCAAAGAACATAACATCTTACATGCGAAGCCCAAATAATCACAGAACTCAAAAAATACAAACAAAATCACCTAAACTTAATAAAGAAGACGATAAAGTAGAATTAAAACAAAAACTAAGAAATAGAACTCTTCCAAGCCGGCTGGTCACCGTGGAAGAAGAAGACCTAATCCCCCCAGTCAACGTAAATAACACTAGAGGAAATTATTTTTACATAGCAAGTTTAAATGTGAGAACACTACTGGCAGAAAGCAGATTAGTTGAACTGAAAGAAGGCTTAAATAACGTAAAATGGGATATCCTCGGATTAAGTGAAGTAAGAAGAAATGAAGAAGTCATAGAAGAATATGAGGAGTTTATATTATATCACAGTTATGCATCGAAGGGGAAATGTGGAGTAGGATTTCTCATTAAAAAGAACTTGAAAGATAAAATAAATAAATTTGAGACATTTTCAGATCGGGTCGCATCAGTTGAGATCAATTTGGAAAATCAAAATTGGGCAATCATTCAAGCCTACGCCCCGACAGAAAAATGTACCAAAGAAGACTTAGCAGAGTTCTATGTCACCCTTGGAAAAGCCACCACAACATCCTCCACAGCGAATATAATTATAATGGGAGACTTCAACGCTCAGATAGGCACAAGACAACCGGGAGAAGAGTATATTTTTGGAAGATTCTCACATGGCAAAAGAAGTCCACATGGCAAAAACCTTGTGGAGTTCACCTTACAAAATAATCTGAGAATAATAAACACAATGTTTAAAAGACAAAACACAAGACTTGGACGTGGAAATCCCCAAATGGAAAATATTTTAATGAGATCGACTTTATTTTGACAACCAGGCCAGACCACATAATGAAATTTGACATAATTAATCCGAATTTTTTCACTGACCATAGAGTAATTAGATGCAAAATTAATATAAGAAAATCAAGAAAACCAAAAATTCCTTCAACACAACAAAAAATATGGTATATCCCAGAGTTTTCTGAAACAGACAATTGTAAACTAAGGGATAGATTCCAAAATATAAACTATGACGGAGATATTCACACTCAATACAAATCTTTGCATGCTGAAATATCCGGTATACTACAAGAAATACCCCAAATTACGAAAAGTAAGCGAAGTGAACTAAGCAAAGAAACGGAAATTCTTTTGGATAAGCGAAGAATTTTGTACAAACACAAAAGAACAAAAGTAAATAGACGGGAAATCACGAAAATCAGCAAGGACATAAATAGAAACATCAGGGCAGATAGAAAAAAGCGTAGGCAAGAAACCTTTGGGAAATTTATCAGAAATACAGGAGGAGTAAAACAAGCATTTAACGAGTTAAGAAATAAAAAAGAATGGACAGCAAACCTAAAGAGAAAAGACAAGACTATTGCAACAAAAAGACAAGATATTTTAAATGAAGCCACTGAATTCTACAAAGACTTATATGCAACAACCCAGACCTCTAACTTAAGCCTTTGCTCAGATAATATATATAATAAAGAAACAGCCTTACCTAGCATTTTAAAAAGTGAGATACTACATGCAATAAAAACACAAAAAAGAGGAAAGGCCCCAGGCGACGATAATATTACGAACGAAGTCCTTAAATCACTAATAGATCCTTTGCTGACTCCTCTGCAAACATTGTTTGACAATATCTTGAGGTACGGACAGACGCCAGAAGATTGGAGCAAGTCCACGACAATACTCTTGCATAAAAAAGGCGACAGAAATGAACTTGGAAATTATAGACCGATCAGCTTAATGTCTAATATTTATAAAGTGTTTTCAAAGGTAATTCTCAATCGTCTTACACCAACGCTTGATGAAAGCCAACCACAAGAACAAGCGGGATTTCGCAAAAGCTTTTCGACCACTGACCATATTCAGGTGGTTTCGCAGATAGTGAGCAAGTGTAAAGAGTATAGTAGAATTATATATATCGGTTTCATAGATTTTAAAAAGCGTTTGATTCACTCGAGCATAATGCTATATGGCAAGCACTGAAGCAGCAAGGGATACATGAGGGTTACATTAAAATTATTCATAACATATACTCCCAAAGTTCTTCCAAAATCAGACTGGAGAAGGATGGTCAGGATTTTCCAATTAGAAAAGGCGTTCGCCAGGGAGATCCTCTGTCACCGAAAATCTTTTGCTCAGTGTTGGAAATGATATTTAGTAAAATAGACTGGCAGAAGAGTGGAATCACAGTCAATGGACAATATCTGAGCCATCTGAGGTTCGCTGATGATATAGTGATTTTCGCGGATTCCTCAGAACAGTTAGAACAAATGCTAAATGAACTTGCATCCGAGAGTAAAAGGTGGGTCTTAGTCTCAATGCTTCAAAAACTAAAATAATGACGAACGGCACTCAGGATCCCGTAGCAATAGATAAAGAAAATATAGAATACGTATCTGAATACACTTATCTTGGACAGTCCATTGCTTTTGAAGACCTAACTGCAAAAGAAATAGAACGAAGGATTGCAATAGCGTGGAAAAATATTGGAGTTTAAAAGAAATAATGAAAACAAAGATATTAATATTGCTATCAAGACGAAATTGTACAATATAGCTATTTTGCCGTCTCTCATATATGGTTGCCAAACATGGGCTCTAAGATCAGAGGATGAGCAGAAACTAGCAGTGTGTCAAAGGAAGATGGAACGAAGTATGATGGGAGTAAGACTGTCGGACCGAATAACCAACAGAATGATCAGAGACGAAACAAAAGTAAGAGATATAACAGAAACAATAAGAACATTGAAATGGAATTGGGCTGGTCACATTTGTAGAATGAGTAATGAAAGATGGACAAAGAAAGTAACGGAATGGATACCAAGAGGAGACAAAAGGAAAAAAGGACGCCCTAACCGACGCTGGGAAGATGTATTTACACAGAGACAAGGGACAGAATGGATGAGAATAGCACGAGAAAGGAAAATATGGAAAGAACTGGGGGGAGGCCTATGCCAAAGAGGCAACATCTGCACACGAGACACCTAATAAGCATTGACATCCAATACTTCATTGACATAATTATTATACCTGAAATGAAATAATAATAATTAATTTACTAATTTGACATAAATTTTGTATAACAGATAAAAAAAAAAAGTATAAATTTTAATGTGTATTAACTTTTGTCATACGAAATTGTAATAAATAATAATAACTGTATCAACTAATGAAGCGGAATGTATATAGATAGCTAAGTGTAGTTGAATAAAGGCTTTTTTATTTTATTTTATTTTATTTTATTTTATAGTAAACAAAATATCTATATAAAGAAATGAACAGAAATAACAACTTTCTTTAAACATTCACAACAAAAATTAATCTTAAGTGATAGAAACAGTTTGTACTCATGGAGATTAACATAGCCATTTTCTACTATCAACAATTAAATGCTTCCTTCAGTATTCATTGAAACAGTTATTTTTATTAATATAATTATTAGAAAACAGTATTTTTCTTGCAAATATATAACATTTCAACTGAGATCTCCAATCGAATCCTAAAGATTTTTGTAATTCTAATAACGGACATAATAAAGTTTAAAAACACTTTAACTTAAATTTAACATAATTAAAAAAAACACTAAAATGTCATCTTGAGTCAACTGATAAAATATTATCTTTCTCTTTCCAATCAGCATAAACAGCCCACTAAATGTTCCCACTGCTGGAACTCCGGACCTTCTCTCACAGGGAGAGAGTCAACGCCATAATCCACCGTGCTGGCCCAGTACGGGTTGGTGGATGACACATGACTTTGAAAGATTCTAGGTCCATGGTACACGTCGGTTTTCTCATGATGTTTTCCTTCACCGTTTTTAGCAGCAGCATCACGCGCATAACTTCGAATAGTTAGTGGTGCGCGTGGTTTTGAACCTGGGTTCTCCGGGATGACAGTCGCCCGACTAGACCAGCCGTAACTTTAGCCTTTTTAATCAAGTCAGGATTAACCAACTTTTGAATACCTTGATCAAATGACACGTCTATAATGTCCCAATCTTTTTTCTGGCTGGCTTCTAAAAGTAACACGTAAGTCGTTTTCATCGTCCTCATTAATTACAACAGTTTTATTATCATCCAATCTTTGAGGGTACTTGTTTGGGGTAGGTGTCAATTCAGGTTCAGCCGATACAGGATCCTCCAGTTAGGACTCTATAAACCCTTTTTCTACTGTCCATCTAGGTTTTTGAGCAAAGTTGATACTGCCAATATCGTAATTCTGAACTGGCGTATCTTGAAGGTGGAGTATCTGCTTCTGGATCTGTTGACGGTATATTTTCTCGTACAACAGTGTTAGTGATGCTTTTCAATCTCAGTCTTTTAGTTCGAAATACCTTAAAAAATTGAAATAATATTGGTACAATATTATTCAATTAAGGTGGCCTTAAGGGTTCTGTGCTCACGTGGCGTCCTATTCTTTACTAACTTCAGCAAACCTTTTTCTTTTGGCACCTACTTCAACTTCTCCTTGCCTCTCATTTCTTCTTCTTTTTTGAGGGTAACTTTTTCTTCTTTGGTAACGTTATTGCTCTGCTTCTCCCTTTTTCAAGAGTAATTCCTCTCGGGATATCTCTTTCCATTTAGAAACCATTTCACGTGCGTCGATTAGCCTGTGTAAAATAATTTAAGTTTACAAAGGAAAATAATACGAAGCGATCTAATATTTTGATGGTTGTTACATTAATAAAACTGATTAGCGGCTAAATTTACACACACAATACATAAAATCAATGACCAATACACAAAATACACAGTCCCCTGTTATGTAAAACAGTCCCCTGCTGCAATTTCAGGCAGAGGACTGTTGCCAGGGGACTGTGTATTTTCCTTTGATTTTACAATATTTATGAAAGTAATGTAAAATTGTTATTTTTAAATCTACCAATTAATTGCGACACAAATAATACAACAATAAACTTTATATAGTGAATATTAAAGTAATTAACATACATTTTATGACTTACCAGAGGACTGTCTGTGGTAGCGGTCCAAGCGTGTGTTCACCTCACAAATGATGCTCTGACACTAAACAAAATAGCATCTCAACGCAGCATTTGGTAAGGTTGCCAACTTTACAGTAATTGCGTTTTGTTTCACTCAAAAAAATGTTTGTAAATATTATGGTTTTTTATTATCATGGATTTGAAATTTTGGCAGGGGACTGTATGAAAATTTTGGGGACAAAGTTTACAGGAGTTTACTTAGTAAATAAAATTCGTAACGGGACCTTATTTTAAGAAAATAATATAATTCAATTATTTTTATTTATTATGTTAACTGCCAAATGTATGCAATTTCAATAACTTCTTTGTAAATCTCATTTGTAGGTGGGAATGCAGGGTTGGGGACAGCCAGGGGACTGTATTTTTAGAGCTTCCATCACATCTAGAAAAAAAATTTAAATAGTTATGGTTCTAAAAACAAAGGGCCCGTATAGTTTCGATGTTAAAGTTTCATTAGGATTATGATTTTTTTAAATAATTGAAGTACTTTGAGAAATAATTGGTCGGGACAGCCGATTACGAGCTTACAGAGAATCGCCCATATATTGTTCTAAAGTCACATGTATCACACTGGAACGGTTTTTTTCCATTATGCCGTAATATATGCTGTTTTAAATCGTATGCACGTAATGTTTTATAATCACATATATCACATTCAAATGGTTTTTCTCCAGTATGGGTTAATTTGTGTAGTCTTAAGTTGCTTGTATCTGCTGTTTTGAAGCCACATATTTCACAATGAAATGGTTTTACTCCAGTATGGGTAAATATGTGGCGTATTAAGTGACTTCGATATGGTGTTCTATAGTCACACATATCACATTGAAATAGTGTTTCTCCGGTATGTTTTAATTTTTTTAAATTGGTTGCACACAATGCTCTATAATCACACTTAACATATTCAAAGGGATTTTTTCCAGTATGGGTAACGTTTTGTTGTGCTTCGTGTTTTGAGGTGCTTGGATGTGGGGTTGTATTGTCACACATTTCAAATTCAACTTGCTTGACACCAGTATGTGTAATTATGTTTTTCATTGAGGACAAATAACTAAAGTACTTATATGTACTCAATGATGTTTTTCAACAAATTCCTCCGACCGCCGCCGCCGCCGCGATGTTCTAGTCACTGATTCAGATCGATGGTTTTTCTCTAATATATTTAAAATTGTGTTTCTGTAGTATAAGAGTATTACATAATAATATTAGAAATGCTTTTTTACATTCATATTGTTTTTCTCGTGCAAGTGACATGACAATTCTAATCTTGATCGTCGCCACTCTTCTTGTAAACTTATACTTGTAATCTCAGGACCACTTTCACAGCACCAAATAAAGTTAAAAAGTTATTCTTTGTTTTAAAATTAAAACCTACATTCGCAATCGCACAATAATAAACAACCCATGAAGTAGCGGAGTAGTGGTGTTGCCCAAAGTGAATTTAAATTACCACGGTGTTGCCTAGGCAATGGAATTTTAAACATGTTGATTTACCCCCCGACAATTCCGATTTTTCCTAATTTGTACAACATTCTACTACTACGCCCTATTACTACGCCTTTTCGTTTGATACCCATATTGAGGTAGTAGCAAAGAGTTTTCACAAAAAAATGGGTACCTTGTCGTAGAACAGCCGATAGAAAACTAATAAACTCATTTTCAACACTTAATTTGATTATCAAATTCTGAGTTTATTATTTGATAACTTACTTTGGAAACTACGGAAACCGGAACGTGAAACCGGAGGGCGTGGCTATGAGCATGGCCATCTAGATTATTATGACGTATTTCAAGATGACTAGGGAAATGCTGATGCATTTTTACATTTCTAGATGGCCGAAGGCCATGGTCCCGAGTTCACTTATCACTCCCCAGCGTGACGCTTGAATTCAATTCACAGCGCACGAAAAAATCTGTCTGTGCCCCGCCAAAAGAAGTTTTCACTTCAATAAATTGGCAGTCGTAAGAACTGCCGATAGAAGTGAAAACTTATAACTCAGAATTTGATAGCTTACTTTTTGGGCTTTGGCTGTGGCCATGTGCATGGACATCTAGAAATGTGTCAGCATTTCTAGATTGCCAATAGGAAATCCTGGCCCATTTCTAGATGGCCAATGGCCTTGGTCCCGAGTTTATCCGAAGACTTCTTATCATTCCCAAACGTGACACTAGAATTCAATTCACAGCCAATCCTTCACTTCAAACAACTACTTTTGATGTATCACACACAGATTATTCTTGGGCTGTGAACTGTGAATATATTAAGTGAAAACTTCTTTTGAGCCATTAAGTTTTGAAATTTCAAAATCCAAATCGATAAGGCCAAATCCATTCACAAGTTTACCAGATTTAGCCAAATAATGGTTACTTTGGCAACACTTCAAAGTAGTGAAGTTTTTTTTAATTATCTTGGCCATGGATGCTGGTTTTTCAGCCGAAACTAGGGAACTACCAAACAGTGCTGTTAGAAAACTATACGTCCCAAAGCGATCTCAAAACTACCCCATAAATAGAGTTTATTAGAAAAAAATGGCAGTCAAACTAAAAGCCGGGCCACACAGAGGCGGGAGTGATCCGATAGCGATCCGATAGCGATCGAGTGCAAAGCGATAGCGGTCCGTATCATGTCACACAGAGCTACTGCCCGCAGCCCGCGGCGGGCAGATGGCGAGAACACAGCCGGTGTGACACCAAAAGCGATCAAATTGCTCACGACCTTACGTTGTAAAAAAATACAACTCGTGAGATCGGATCGCGATCGCTACGCGAACGCTCTGTCCTGTGTGACAGCTTGTACTGACTACCGTAGAATACAGCGCCCGCGCGGGCCGTCCGTCGCGCGTCCTTCCCGCGAAGCATGGCGAAGCGATCTCTTGTTTGTCGTCACGATCTTGTCGCGCGGGAAATCGTATCGCGCCGGATCGCTCCCGCTTGCTATGTGTCAGGTTGCATACAAATTCGAATATTACAAAAAATCCCGTCCCGGATCGCGATCGCTTTCTCGCGGCTCCCGCCCCTGTGTGACCCGGCTTTAATGCATGGAAAACTTCTTTGGGCGCGGCACATTCGGATTTTTCGTGGCTGTGAATTTAATTCTAGCGTCACACTCGGGAATAATAAGAAAACTTCGGGTAAACTCGGGACCATGGCCATTGGCCATTTAGAAATGCTTCAGCATTTCTCATTGGCCGACGCATTTCTAGATGCACGCTCATAGCCACGCCCTCCGGTTTCACCCGCGCAGTTTTCAAAGTGTGCTATGAAATTTCAACTTTATAAAGGCGTTATTACACCACTCGTTATTCTTAGTCTAAGTAGCGTGGTGTAGGTAATAAGCGTCAGACTGGTTGGACTCTGAATTCAGACAGCAAGATCGGGTTCGGCGAGTCTTACTGGCTTACAGTCTGAATAACGAGTAGGTAGTGTAGGTATCCAATAGGACAAATACATTTAGACCGACAAATATGTCACTGACATTGACATATATAGTCTTAAAATATTTCATTGGTTCGTGATTGGTTCATTGATATTCGCGGTAATTTTTGTGTTTGTGTGTTGGTATTCGGAGTTCGAATGCCATAATTTTATTTTTGATCTCGCTGTTATTAAACTATTCTTAAGATACTTAATTTTTTTTTATTGATTTAAATGAATAAATTCCATAATATCGTGCAGTAAAGAAAAATAAGTTCTTTTAAAAGTCCTAGAGTTGTATCGCGTAAGTGCGAGAGCACGCGTTTTTCAGACTGGTATTATAGCGAGCTGGGAAGTCTAAGACAGCTGAATAACGCGTAGTCTAATAGGCGCTTTAGTTTTCACTGCTTTATGCCTCCTCTACACGTAGACAGATTTGTCTGCAGACGTCCGCAGACGCATCCGCAGATGAATCTCTACGAGCCGTCCACACGTCGCCAGGTCGTTCAGTCTATGTTGGTTCTCGTCAGATGCAACACGTACGCACGCAGAATGGATATAGAGACCGTTGCTGCCGCAGCTATTTATTTATTTAGTACCTACAAGTATTATTTAAGCGTCTATCGCAATAGAGTTATTAAAAAAAAATGGAGAAGAAGAAGGTGGTGGATGCTGACTATACATAGAAACCGAACAAAGTAAGTGGGATTTTTTTATTCATAATATAACTTGTACGCTTTTTAATCGACTTCAAAAAAGAAGGTTCTCAGTTTGACCTGTATGTTTGTATGTATGTTTGCGGTTTTCATAAAAGGATTTGTTACATTTAGGTAGAGGTTATAGTATATAATACTTCTTAGTTTAATGATGACCTTCGGCAATATACTTGGATATTCTTACGGGTTAGTGTTTTTGAAGTCGGTTCTCTTTTCTAAAAGTTTTTTTTTAACGTAGGTAACGACTTCTTACATTACTCTGTTTCTTCGCAGGAATAGCATGGAAAACCAGTTTGCAGAACTATATGCAGAGCCCTCTGGAGAATTTAATAATTTTGTTCGAATGTCTAGCAGCGATTTTGAATATTTACTACAAAAGATATCTCCAACGATTGCTAAAAAAGATACAGATTGGAGGGATGCCATTCCAGTGAAAGTGCGTTTGGCAGTAACATTAAGATATTTAGCTACTGGTGATAGCTATAGAAGCTTGCATTACCTGTTTAAAATTTCAAGCCAAGTTATATCCATTATTGTTCCTGAAGTATGTTTAGCGCTCAATAACGTGTTAAAGGATTTAGTGAAGGTAAAACCACATAATTTAATCCAAAATCTTTATTATTAATTGTATTGTAATGAATAATCAACAGTTTACAAAAACTTTGCTTTGACAAATAGGTAAGTAGGTACTTTCAGTTTGCTTTGACAAATTAAGGGTGATCGGTGTTATTATCGTCCGTCATATTTAAACAGCTTTCGTAATACATTTTACTTGTTTGTGGTACAAGTACTTCTTGTGAAATAATGTTAACCATTTCGGTTTGTTGATTGGCCATATTTTGTGGTGGTGACTGAACTGAATGGGGGGGAGTCTACTACGTATACAGGTGACGGTGTTGATAGATACATGCTGTTGCTCGTGCTAGGTCGACTGAGGATTATTTGTGAAGGAGAAGAAACAGCATATGATCTACCCTGCATCGTGTTGTAACGACGACGTCTGTTCATCATAACACCATGAAGCTCGTACATTATTTCTTCCCTTTCAAGTTTTGGATACTCCCTTATTTGTTTTGCCAACATTTTACAAAATAAATCGCATTCGTCTTCTTCTTTTATTTTTTCTTTGTTAGCCAATGCTTTATTTAATGCTGTAAAAGCAGTACTCATTTTTTTATTGGCTTCTTGCATTTCGGGTGGATCTTTAGCACGACGTTTTTGTGACTGAATAATTGGTTTGTTTTGAGATGTAGTAGGGATGTCGGCATCATTATGGTCTTCGTTTTTAGCATCCGGAATATTATCACTAACCTGCACGTTAGAAGCGCTATCCTCTTCATACAAATCAGGTTGTGTCTGGGAAAGAAAAAATTCAATAAAAATATATTTAAATAATAATATTACATTAAAGAGCAAACCAGCGTTTTTTTTTTTTAAATTGACTATATATTTTTATTTTCAGATACCTAACACTACGGATGAATGGCTTGCAAAGGCAAAAGGATTTAATTTTCCTCATTGTATTGGCGCTTTAGATGGGAAACATGTCATGATTCTACCGCCACCCAATACCGCAACGGAGTACTTCAATTATAAAGGGCATTTCAGTATTGTACTCTTAGCACTAGTTGATAGTGACTACTGCTTTATGTTTGTAGATATAGGTTGCCCAGGGCGAATTAGCGATGGTGGAGTCTATAATCAAAGTGTTTTAAAGCAAAAAAATTGACACAAATGTGATCAACTTGCCTTCTCCTAGTTGCTTACCCAATAGTAATACAAGCTTACCCTATGTATTTTTAGCTGATGCCGCATTTGCATTGAGTACACATATTATGAAACCATTTCCAGGGCATCACGCTCTTGGTACTCCAGAGAGATTATTCAATCAAAAGCTCTCTAGTTCGCGTGTAGCAGTCGAAAATACTTTTGGTATAATGTCTAGCGTATTCAGAATTTTCAAAAAGCCTATACCCTTGAATATCACTAAAGCATCTTTAATTACAATGACATGTGTCTTGTTACACAATTTCTTAAGAAAAGTAAAACATCTCAACATTTGTACAGTCCCCCAAATTCAGAAGATAAGTATCTCAATGGAGAATTAATCCAACCAGGGTCTTGGAGACAAAATTACACGGGAACATTCGATCCACTGCAACCTATACCTCGAAGAGCGCCTACATGTGCAGTTGAAACGCGATTAAAATTTACCAGATATATTAACGAGAATAACCATTAATTCAAAAGTACCTAGTAATCTAGTAGTATCTAAATACCTATAAATTTAAGATAAGTATATAGAAATGTATGTTGTGTTGGCTACTCAAATAAATAAATAATCCAAAAATAAAGAATGTTTTATTTTTACTTACTTTTTCCTCTGTATTTAGAATACTTGTGGATTCGTAAACATCTGTTAAAAACGCAGCCATCACATCGTAAAATATCCATATGGGCTGATACACATCCTCTGTTCCCGCCCCTGACCGAATGGATGCATTTCTTTTTTTTAAATTCGTTCTAAATGTACTAAGAAGATTATCTTTTTCTTTTTAACTCATGCACTGGAATGCCCATCGTATCAGCAATACGTTTCCATGAATCATTAATCTGAAAAATAAAATAAGTAAGTATAATCATTGTGGTTATATCAATGGGCATAATAACAGGTGGTCAAAATAAGTTGTCGTGTGTCGCGTTAACACGATCAAAATACCCATTCACATAAAACTGTATTATAACTTTGACCGTGTTTCAATGCGGCTTTAATTCGAACTAAAATAACAATTGCCTACCCGTCATAAATCCACATTGTTAATATCTAATAACCAATTTACAGTAAACTCAACTGAATTTGTAAGTAGATAGTTAAATAAAATGAATGAATTGTGTACTTACAACATTTTTATTTTTGTGGTATTTATTTTGGGATTCCACAGGCAGTTTTCTGCTTGATACAGCTCCAGAAATTTAAATGTTTCCTCTGTGCTCATGTTTGCCATTTCAACAAGCAAGAAAAAAACGGCGGTAGGTAAAAAAGAACGGCGAAAATCACGCGTGCACTCTCACTCGCTTCCCGCTGAACACTGATGCGTCGTCAGACGTGTGGACACACCGCACGCTCGCGCCGGGCGCCCGCGCCAGATCCCTTTGATCCGTGCAACAAAAACCGACAACAAACGGATAAGTGCCGGACGCGTCTGCCGACGTCAAATACCTACCACAGACGAGCAAATCACTCCCTCTACACGTAGGCGGACGCGTCCGCCGATGGTATCGGCGGACGCGTCCGCCGACGTGTAGAGGAGGCATTAGACAGTTCCTATAACTGGCTAGAATTTAATGGGGCGTTTTCCAGATGCAAAAAGACATGTCAAAGGCAGTTCCCAATTTCACCATGGGTGGCGCCCATGTTTTATTTTGTTATAGAAATTTCACAAAAACCAATAGTGGTGCCACACTTGGCAATTTTTAGAACTCAATTTGACAAGTCAATTTGCATCTGGAAAACGCCTCATTTTATTGAAGAGAAAAATTCTTTTGGCGCGCCTAAACAGATTTTTCGTAGGTTATGAATTGAATTCTAGCGTCGCGCTCGGGTATGATAAGACATTTTCGGGTGAATTGGGGATGCTAGAGCGAGGAAGAAATATAAGGAAAAGAAAGAAAAAAATAGGAAAGGAAAGAAATATAAAATAGGAAGAGAACAAGTGCGCCAGAGCTTGCTTCGCTGTTGTGTCGATGTGTTTAGTATTTTCATGTTTTTTTTTATCGCGACAATAACTTCTAGGTACTTACCACATTAATTGAACTTGTCACGAAAATCACGAAATATTATATGTGCATTTCACATCCATTGCAAAAAAGTTTTGGTTCTATTACTGTTTTATCACAGCACTTACACTACGTAAACACACAAAATTGATAGGTACCTAATTTCATCACAGTAGGTACTTAAAACATATTATTATAAGTACTATAACACAACATATGTATGCATTTTTAACGAAACACCTACCATAAAATAATAAATAGCAAATACTAATGCGAGTCAAACGCTATAGCCGACCCGCGTAAAAGATGGCGGACAAAATATTGCTTCACATCCTCCCTCAGTATGGGTATCAAATGAAAACGCTGGACTAGTAGAATACTGTGCGAATTTGAAATCCAAGGTAGGTAGTCGGGGATAAATCAAAATGTTTTTTCTTCTTGGCTAATTAGCCATGGATACTAGCCCTTCAGCCGCCTACTAAAAACGAAGAGTCAGGTTCAGTGTAGGTACTGCGTAGCGATTCTGAACCATATTATTATTAATTACACTTGGCTAAACGTCCACTGAATTAAGAAACAAGCAATCCTGTCTTCTGAATTTAGTATCTTGCTGATCTATTAGACTTCACCGATTTCCCTCAGTACCTAGCGACTGAATTCAGTTGCCTAAATTTAGCCAAGAGTAATACACCTTTAATAAGATGACTAGCAGACCTCCCACCTCTTGTTCTGCCATATATTGAGTACAACTATCTATCTGTCAAGTTGGATCAAACTCCACATCTCCACTATGTGCAAAATTTGATTAACACCGGTTCAGTAGTTTTGGATTTCAACACCAACAAACACTGTGATAGGAAATATTTATTTATTCCTATTAATATTACAAACATCGAGAGTGAATCGGTTTTTTCTAGGTAAGCACGCTCCATCGTAGGTCTCATCATTGCTTAACATCAGGCGAGATGGTGTACAAGTGCGAACCTATTAGATATTGTTAAAAAAAAAAAAAAAAACATCATCACTGTTTGGATGTTTGTAGCTCAATCACGTTATAACAGTTCAACAGATCGGGTTGAAATTTAGAAGACAGGATATATTTTGGAAAAACACATGGGCTACTTTTTATACTAAATAACGGGAAAGAGAACTGCGTAGGTTAAACAGCGGAGGGCTGCTAGTGTGGTAATAATTAGATCCATTTTCTTAGCTATTTATTTACAAATTAATAATTTTTCATTTCCCCTACAACCATGGACGTATACAAAAGTCGGACGTAGTCTCGCTAAAACAAAAACTGTGTCACTAGAAGTCGGCCACATTTGCACGTGTGCGTTGTCAGGTTGTTACTGATAGGCTGACACGCACACATATACACAAGTAGCGCGTGTATTGACCCACTGATGTGTGCGCGTCACCTGTTTGCTGTATATATGACAGCGCAACGTGCATATCTGGGATGTAACGGAGGTGACTTTATCGGAACCGAAGTCGGAGTCGGAGTTTTTAAATTCGATTTATCGGAGTCGGAACCGAAGTCGGAGGCGTAGGCATGATCAGAAGTGGTGCACGAGAGAGAGTTTTATTGGGGGTAAATAAAACATTATTTAGACAAACTTTTTTCATTTAGATTTTAAAATAAATACAAACAATGAAACAATAATAGCATGTTTCCAACTAAACAAGAAATTAAATCAGATGACTTGAATCCCAAAGTAGCATATAAAAGAACATTTGCATATTACATGAACAAAAGCTGTGAAACAAAATGAATCAAATTAGTTGACTCCAAAAGTAGTTTATTAGTTAGTTATTTTAGTTTATACTTTACGAAGCTTGAAAGCTTTATCTCCATCCAATCCATTTATTAACGAGTCGTTTTAATTAAGTGCAATTAAGCGTTAATCTATTTACTTATACACCTTACCTCCGATTAAAACCTCCGCTTTAAAAGTTTCGGAGCTGAAGTCGGAACTAAAGTCTCATAATAATCGGAAGTTCCGACTTAACGGAGTCGGAGCTCCGTAACATCCCTAGTGCATATTATGTGGCCGACTCTGACTCGAGGACAGTTTTTGTTTTAGCATGACTACGGCCAACTTTTTTATATGTCCATGCCTACAACCTACAACATAGGTAATAATTAAAACAACTCTTAAACACCACATGTTAATAAAGAAAAACATAAACTTACGAACTATCGGGACAGGCTCCGGAATGGCGGCCTTATCGGTTAAAGCAATCTCTTTCAGATAACCTTTTACAGAATAGGATAGAGATTACTTAACGTAGATTAAATCGTAGTAACATTTTACACATACTCAACAAAACCTCATAATAGTAAAAATACACACATACATAATAGTATAAAGTTATTTCTGGGTGAGTAGATAATAATCTGATTATGTATTTGTTCTGTTGAATGGTTTTAAGAGTGTACTCTCAAAACACAAGGTAAAATATGCATGACACAATCTGTTGTAGGTACACAGTTTTTGGAAATAAATATTTTCATTCAGAGCTTTTCACCAATACCAATATCACAGTATAAAGAAGTACTAGAGATTTACTACGATAACATGACCCGCCCCTCCAGAATTCAAAACGTTTGAAAGTATTTGTGAAAGAATATACAACGCACCACCACGCATGTGTGCGTACTGCTACTGCAGACGAATAATTACAACTACATACAAACTCTTTCTTAAGGATGTGACTACACACATTAAAACAGTAATTTGGAGGGGCGGGCCATGTTATTGTAGTAAATCTCTACTACATAATAAATACGATTTAATTTATGCCGAATACTTTTTTGAAGTGACAACTTTTTTAATCGATTGTCGTCACCTAACGCATTCCAAAAATCACTTTGACTAAAGGCTTGTTCGCATTAGGCTAGCAAATTAGTCTAGTAGAGAGTAATTTAGTAGCTAAAATACTCGCTACTATTCAAAAATCGTTCGCACCGTGCTTTAGTACAGTTCACAAGTGAGTAGCGTTTCGCAACATGAAGATTCTACAACGCAATAAAATAAATGAATGAATAAGCTTATCTTATCGAATCGTAATGGCTATTTTAGAAGAGGTGAATGAGGAAATTTGTGTGATCAATAAAATAAGTTATTCCACAGACAATTTCGTATTTGGAAAATTGTTAGAAGTTATTTTTCTCTCCAGACTAATTCGACAAGTTCGAACCTGTTTAATCGGCGAGCCAATGAGCGCACCGCTCGCAACTAACGTGTGGTGGGGGGTGCTACTCGCCCGTTCAAAATAGAACAAAATGGATTGACTCGACTAAATCACTTCCTAAACTACTCGACTAAATTTTCACTGTTCATACACGTTTAGTTGCTAAATTACTCGCCACTAAGCTAAATTACTAGCCTAATGCGAACAAGCCTTAATATGAAGTAGTTTGCATAGTTCCCACAAGATGGCGCTACTAGACACACTTAAAAAAACAACTGAATCACATTTGCAATAAATACACAGGTAAATCACGTTTGATATAGTCAGTCGGACTGATTATCGAAACTTGAGTCGGACTGACTCAGTCCAGTCCGACTCAAGTTTCGATCGCGTCCGGCGATCTGTTTCAGGGAGAGTGCGCGCGCGTGTTCACAGCTCGTTAGCGCGGAAACGCTAAACGAGCAAGTGATAACGGCGTTAGTTTTCATACTACCTATAAGTGAATCACCCTGATACAACCAATTTTTTTATTTCGTTAAAATTCATTGAGATAACCTTTTATAGTATAGACGAGACAAGCCAGACATCTGCCTGATGGTAAGCAACATCCATAACAGCACAGTGACACACTGCTATTGGAATATGAAGAGTCCAAACCATTACCTACCACTGCACCCAGAGATTTTTATATTTAGTAGTGGTAGGACTCTTAGCAGAGTCCGCCTGGGGAAGTACCACACCTTTGCCAGTTATTCTACCGCCAAGCAGTAATGTGAAAACATTACTGTTCCGGTTTGAAGGGTAATGTTACCAGCGATATTACAGGGCTTAGAGATATAATATCTTAGATCTCTGGGTGACGAGCGCAGTGCAGTGCTAGGTAATTATTTGGACTCTTCATGTTCCAATAGCTGCGTGTCACTGTGCTGTTATGTGGCTGGCATTTTGCTTACCATCAGACACATGTCCAGCTCGTCTTGTCACTCTAAATTATAAAAAAAAAACTAAGCCCTGTAATATCGCTGGTAACATTGCCCTTCAAACCGGAACAGTAATGTTTTCACATTACTGCTTGGCGGTAGAATAACTAGCAAAGGTGTGGTACTTCCGCAGGTGGGCTCTGCATAGAGGCCTAAACCCTAAATCGTAAAACTCAAGATTAGCCCTCACAAGGCGCACATCAGGGCGCACGGAATCATGTTAACGTTGGGAAGAGTGAGCTCACTCTTTCCGTTCTAGACGGTTGTAGGAAGCGGGGGACGCCGGTCGTTTATACCTATCACTGATTTTGATCATTTTGAACATAAATATAAAAGATTATGCCTTCCTGTGCGTTCAAAAAGTGTTCTAATAATTCTAGAAACTAAAATCTAATAGAAAAATCAAATAAATCTAATATTATTTACATTTTACGCGTAAATAGTATTTAAATTTATATTAAATGTTTTCTAATTCATCATCATCATTATGGCCTCATGGTAGTCCAGTTTTGAACGTAGGCCTCTTGTCCTTTTATCCACTTCTGGCAGTCTTGTGGCCGATCATCCAGTCTTGACCTCCGTGTCGTCTGATGTCGTCCACCCAGCGTTGTGGTGGCCTCCCTCTTCCTCTCGTGTCAGCCCTAGATCTCCACTCAAGGACTCGTTTCGTCCATCGGTTAGCATCCATTCTGGCAATGTGCCCTGCCCAATGTGTTTTCTAATTACATACCCGTTAATATTTTAAAATGGCTACCATCACCATCACTGGTTAAACATCACCGTGTGACAGAGAGAGAATAATACCAATTATAACTAGCGCGAGCGAAACAGATATGTCTTAGGTAGAGACAAATGTCACAGACGCAGTTTGTTACAAAATTTACCAAATGTCAAGATGTTCAGGGCTAATCTTGAGTTCAACAATCTTTGGCCTAAACTATTAAAAAAGTTAGGGTAATTATATTGTATTAAAGAAACTAGCTGACCCGGCGAACTTCGTACCGCCTAACAGTCAATGAATGACGTGTTACTTTTTAGCTGAACTAATTTAGGCTTTGATGAACGTAAAACAATGATACAAAATAATATACAGTGTAAACTCGACGTAACGTCCATCTATTTAACGGCAAACTCCCTAAAGCGTCGAAATCATCAATTGGCTTTGGTTGGTTTAGCTTGTCTTCCATACAATAATACACTCTACATAGCATTATATCCACTCGTCATAACGACCACAACTGAGTAATAAAAAGTACCTTTTAAGTTGCTAAAATTAGTAAAAACTGCGCATCTGTGTACGTTTTTTTGTCGCTTTATTATCCTAGCCTGCAATAAATTCGACTGTCGGCATCATGTAACAACTTTCTAAGAAATTCGTTCTTTTGTTTACAAATTGGGATTGCTTGCACGTGTAGATTGTTAGTAGACCATGACTAATAAGTAGGAGTTATCTTTACGTTATCATATTCTTAGTAGCTTACAAACTTTTAAACTGCAAACATGGCTACTAAAAGAATATCACTGTGTATTAACGAAAAAGTTTTACTGATACACGTAATAGAGACGGGAGAGAAGATAAATGAAAGCAGCTAAATTATTGGAAAATTATTTCCTTTATCGCCAAGATGGCTGAATATTGCAAGATATTAATAAAATAAGTAAATAAACTATTTTTTACAAAAAATTAAACAGACTTCAACACCACAAATAGGCACTCAAAAGCGAAAAATAATTTAATATAGGTAATTATTATAACCGCTACTCACTCATCCATATGAAGTCGGTGCCAGGCTAGTTAAAAAGTTAGTAGACATACTATGTACGAGGTAGTAAGTAAGTAGGCATAGGTAAGTAGTATCTATCTACTACCTGTTAGATTTGGCTGGCACCGACTTCATATAGATGAGTGAGTAGCGGTTATAATAATTACCTATATTAAATTATTTTTCGCTTTTGAGTGCCTATTTGTGGTGTTGAAGTCGGTTTAATTTTTGTAAAAAATAGTTTATTTTACCCTTTTAGTGCTAAACAAGTTTTCACTAATGCATTTACACGATTTCGTGTTGAGATCTCAATACATGAATTAAACCCAAACACTGGGTAGTTCCTGTAAGCCGTTAAGAAATTCCCTTGACTGTCCTTTATCTTCATCATCAGACCACTAATGACAGTCACAACCCATCTATGTAAAAAGTTCTCATCAATACAAATTCATCGAGCCCAAACACAAGGTAACTACTGTGTACCGTCGAGGAGTTCCCTCGGCCGTCTTCCCGCTCCCTCATCAGATCGACTCCAGACCATCTTTAAACTATACTGTTTTAAAATGCTCAAGCAAAAACTTAACTAACGCACTAGTCATCTTTACAATTTTCGAAAGTTATCCTCGATTTCTCTAGGATACCATCATCAGATCCTGGTTTCCTTATCATGGTACCACCCTTGGAATATCTCCTTTACAACAAAAAAAGAATCATCAAAATCGGTTCATAAACGACGAAGTTATCCGCGAACACACATAAAAAAAAAAAAAAAAAAGGAACATACATACGGTCGAATTGAGAAACCTCCTTTTTTGAAGTCGGTTAAAAAGTACAAAATAACTAATGGTACAGCAAAATACGTCCGATAAAAACAACAGACTATACGCAATAGCGTTCAAATAAGATTATTTTTTATATACGTAACTACCTATTTTTAACACAATTTTCCAATAAACTTTTCTTTTCCTAATTCTGATTTTTCTTAGTCCGTTTAACGACAGTTCTCTATAACGCCATAAAATGGGCAGTCCCTTCAGTGTCGTTATATAGAGTTTCTTTATATAGATAGAAACAAAAAAGTATTTTATTATAATGAATGATGATGAAAACATAAATACAGAATGAGAATAAAAAAAATTAAAAAAAATTAAGTACTTCAAACTCATGTCAGAAAAAAATGATTGAAAACGTATGTTGTGCAGATTGGGAATAAAAAAACTCGGATTAATTCATTAATAGGATTTTCATTCAAGCACTTTGTGGTAAACGACATTCTTTGTTTTTTGGTCAGGCGCAAGAACAAATAAAGCGGATGGTTTGCCACTAAGGCAGCACAAACCAGGCGTTTCACCAGCAAACTTCAATGCTCTACAATGCTGGCAAACAACGTCCATTGGACCAATGCAAACTAAACGATGAAGCTGTAGTCGATGGTGCAATCATACAGAAACGCTGCTCGATTCAAATCAATACTTGAACCATTTCTTCTTGCACTTCGAAGATTATTCATCTGTACGATAAGCTCGAGGATTTCTCGTTTCTAACCTAGCCGTTTCTCGGGCTGCCTCTCTTTGCTCTTGTGTTTGAGAAGCACGAATTAAGGCCCTTCTTTGCTCCATACTAACGCGGCGCTGTTCTCGTGCAATTTCTCGTTCTCCATCAGATAATTGACTCGCGATATTCCGTTGCCTAATTGCATTACGGCTTCGCTGGGAAAGATTAGATCTTCTAGGACGCGGCATTGTTATTAAAATGTGCACTCGCATAAAACCACCAAATATAATAATAGTGCCTGAACTTTCGAGACATAGACAATAGCTCAAAGAGTATATAACCACTACGTATGAATAGTTTATCAAGAAAAATCATAGACAACCTTTAAAAGACATTTACTTTTTGTTAACCTGTAGATTTTTCCCTTAATCTTATAACCTTTACCTACTGATTTTTATTCCTAAATTCCGTTCCTTTCCGATGATTTTATGTTTTACTGTAGAATAAATCTTAGGTATTATTTTCGGGAATTAAAAATGAAATAATTAATACATAATTTTCGAAAATTAATGTCTAAAACAAACAAATATAACAGTACCTGAACTTTGTAGACCTTTTACAAAAAATAAATTTCTGAACGCACACATGATGTCTTCAGAAAAAAAATAAAGTTGTGGCTTAAAGGTCTCAGCAACCAGGCCATAAGCTCAAAAAAAAAAAGTTGTTACACTATTTGACAGGATTGGACAACAAATGTTTGACATGTAATAAATAAATCAGCATCTATTGAAATGATTAAGTATTCATTACACATATCGAGTTTTCATTGTTTTTAAGATGTATTCTGTTATTCGGGACGGAAACAAATCAACCAAATCAAAAATCATGGCAATCGGTCCAGCCGTTCTCGAGTTATAAGTGTTGTAACAAACACGACTTTCTTTTATATATGTATATAGATATAGATTATAAATATGTATTCTCAATTATAGAAAAATGTGTATCACTAATACAAACATATTTAGGTTTGGATTCTATTTGAGTATGTGTTCATTTAGTTTTCGTTTCTTGAAACAAATAAAAATACTCAATAGTTTGTTTATTTTGATGCCTGAGAGATAGGAAATACATATATCGTCGCTTAAGTTCTAACAGCGTGTAAGTAAAAAATGACAACTTTTCAGGATAGCAAAAAAACTGTGCCTTTCTATATTTCGCTATCATAATACATATATACTTATTTGAATATTAATATTCAATGAAAAGTTGTAATTTTTTACTTACGCGGTGTTAGAACTTAAGCGATGATATCAATTAGTATATTGTCGTTTACAGACACAAAAATTATGGTTTCGTTGTTGAGTAATTGTTTTGAGTTCGATCCAACCCAAGGGGCGTTCGTATTACGATTACACTTAAGGTTAAATCGTAAGCATGTACAAACTGATTAAATGAACCAAAATAATTTTCTTTTTCATTTCAATCATTTAAAAATTGCATGATATTTGCCGAGACCCCCCCTCTCTCCAATGTAAGATTAGATGAGATTTGACTCGACCCCCTGCCCCTCAAACACCTCACGCAATTTATGGACGCCCCCTTTGTGTCGTGTTAAGTTTTTTTGATGAGCTGTTTTAAAGTTACACAGATCACACTGATATGGTTTTTCTCCAGTATGTCTTAATTTATGCCGTTTTAAACTGGATCCAAGAACTGTTCTATAATCACAGATATCACATGCAAATGGTTTTTCTCCAGTATGGGTTAATTTGTGTTGTTTTAAGCTGTAAGGACGTATTGTTCTAAAGTCACACATATCACATTGAAATATTTTCTCTCCAGTATGTAGTAATAATATATGTTCTTTTAAATTGTTTTCACACAATGCTCTATAGTCACACAATACACATGCAAGTGGATTTTCTCGAGTATGTCTTAATTTATGCTGTTTTATACTAGATGCAAGAGCTGTTCTATAATCACACATATCACATTCAAATGGTTTTTCTTCAGTATGGGTTAATTTGTGTTGTTTTAAGCTCCGAGGATGTCTTGTTCTAAAGTCACACATATCACATCGAAATGTTTTCTCTCCAGAATGTCGTAATTTATGTTTTTTTAAATTGGTTGCACTTGATGTTCTATAATCACACATATCACATGCAAATGGTTTTTCTGCAGTGTGGGTTAATTTATGCATTTTTAAACTGGCTGCAATTGCAGCTCTATAATCACAGATATCACATTGGAATGGTTTTTCTCCAGTATGAATTAATTTGTGGTTTTTTAAACGAGATGCACTCAATGCTCTATAATCACACATATCACATTCAAATGATTTTTTTCCAGTATGGGTTAGTTTGTGATTTCTTAAGCTGCTTGGGCTTGATGTTCTGAAGCCACATATGTCACAGTGAAATGGTTTTTCTCCAGTATGGGTATATATGTGGTGTTTTAAGCGGTTTCGATGTGTTGTTCTATAGTCACATATATCACACACAAATTGTTTTTCTCCATTATGTATTAATTTATGTTGTGTTAAACTGGCTGGAAGTACTCCTCTATAGTCACACAAATCACATTGAAATGTTTTTTTTCCAATATGCGTTAGTTTGTGGGTTTTTAAGCTGCTTGGATATATTGTTCTATATTCACACATATCACATTCAAATGGTTTTTCTCCGGTATGTGTAAATATGTGGTGTAATAAGCGATGTCGATGTGGTGTTCTATAGTCACATTTATCACATTCCAATTGCTTGGCTCCAGTATGACTTAATTTATGCCATCTTAAATTGGCTGCAAGTGCTGCACTATAATCACACATATCACATTGAAATGTTTTTTTTCCAGTATGGGTTAGTTTGTGGCGTTTTAAGTAGCTTGGAAATGTTGTTCTAAAATCACATGTCTCACAATGAAATGGTTTTTTTGCAGTATGGGTAAGTTTGTGGCATTTTAAGTATCTTGAAGATGTTGTTTTAAAATCACATATATCACAATGAAATGGTTTATCCCCAGTATGGATTAATATGTGGTTTTTTAAACGGGATGCACAGACCGCTTTGTAATCACATTTATCACATGCAAATGTTTTTTCTTCAGTATTGATTAAAATTTTGTTTCTTGAGTTCATTGGATTTGGTGTTGTATTGTCACACATTTTTCATTCAAATTGCTTATATAGCACCCGTATGTATCATGTTTTTCTTCAATGATGCTCTATCTCTATACGTCTATAGTAACACCACAGTATCTCATATTACACTCT
This sequence comes from Ectropis grisescens, assembly GCA_017562165.1. Taxonomy (NCBI): domain Eukaryota; kingdom Metazoa; phylum Arthropoda; class Insecta; order Lepidoptera; family Geometridae; genus Ectropis; species Ectropis grisescens. The sequence goes on along the minus strand of CM029796.1, from coordinate 9,359,246 downwards.
CTTGCAGTAACTGTTGGATGACACTGATCACATCATTCTATGCTGTGGATCACATTCATGGTTTTCTCAATGGTTTTGGTTTTCCTCCGGAGTGTATCTCTCTACTTCGTCTGTAATTATAATGCATTGTACCTTTGACGAGGAAATAAAAGGACAGCAACGTTGAAAAAAGGTTGGGTTTGGGCTGAGCCACGGAAACGTCAGACGTCGGAAACTGGCCGCTACATAATATTAATTATAATTACCTATACCCAGTGTTTCCACTTTAATAATTTCCTTTCCCCACGCCTCAATTAAGATTTCCCCTTTAAAATAATTGTATTTAAGGTAAAATAATTTTAAAAATTTTAAATTGAGAATTGAAAAACTAGATGAAATTTTTCGATAATCTTCAAGTTTAAACAATAACATAAAAGCTATTGTTGCAAATGTCGAGTCCTATTTTACATTTGATTACCATTACAATAAAATACCTACTAAAAATGTTCTTTAAAAATCCTGAACCACTATAGTATGGTCTCAAAAATTAAAATATAAAACAATTTTTCGTTAAGCTTCATGTTTAGATAGTAAAATTACAAATAATGATTGCCACAAAATTACCAATGTTTTATGTTACATTTGACTAGTATTAAAATGAAATACTTAAAATGAGAATTAAATAACTAAACGACTACGTTGTCCCAAAAACTAAAATTTTCAACATTTTTTTCATTATTTTCGAAAATCGATTAAAATACGTAATTTTTATAATCGATTTACAAATCGATTATTTCTATTCAACATTACAGACTTTGCGACATTAGACAATTATTAAAAATCGACACAACAAAAACGATTATTATAACATAAAATCGATTAAAATAAAAATCGATTATTTTTTCATCCCTACAGTGTTACTGGCAAACTGGCATCACGGTCACGGCATCACGGCTAGGGGATTTGAAGAAAAACAAATATACCTACATAGGACATAGGTACGGGTGCTAAACAATTCGAATGAAAAATGTGTGACAATACACCACCAAATCCAATGACCTCAAGAAACAAAAAAATAATCAATACTGAAGAAAAAAAAATTGCATGTGATAAATGTGATTATAAAGCGGTCTGTGCATCCCGTTTAAAAAGCCACATATTAATCCATACTGGGGAAAAACCATTTCATTGTGATATATGTGATTTTAAAACAACATCTTCAAGATACTTAAAATGCCACAAACTTACCCATACTGCAAAAAAAACATTTCATTGTGAGACATGTGATTTTAGAACAACATTTCCAAGCTACTTAAAACGCCACAAACTAACCCATACTGGAAAAAAAACATTTCAATGTGATATGTGTGATTATAGTGCAGCACTTGCAGCCAATTTAAGATGGCATAAATTAAGACATACTGGAGCCAAACAATTAGAATGTGATAAATGTGACTATAGAACACCATATCGACATCGCTTATTACACCACATATTTACACATACCGGAGAAAAACCATTTGAATGTGATATGTGTGAATATAGCACAATATATCCAAGCAGCTTAAAAACCCACAAACTGACCCATATTGGAAAAAAAACATTTCAATGTGATTTGTGTGACTATAAAGGAGTACTTCCAGCCAGTTTAACACAACATAAATTAATACATAATGGAGAAAAACAATATGAATGTGATATATGTGACTATAGAACAACACATCGAAACCGCTTAAGACTCCACATATTTACCCATACTGGAGAAAAACCATATCACTGTGACATATGTGGCTTCAGAACATCAAATCCAAACAGTTTAAGAAATCACAAACTAACCCATACTGGAAAAAAATCATTTGAATGTGATATGTGTGATTATAGGGCATTGAGTGCATCTCGTTTAAAAAGCCATAAATTAATTCATACTGGAGAAAAACCATTTCAATGTGATATTTGTGATTATCAAGCAGCACTTGCATCCAGTTTAAAAATGCATAAATTAACCCACACTGCAGAAAAACCATTTCGATGTGATATGTGTGATTATAGAACATCAAGTGCAACCAATTTAAAAAGTCATAAATTACGACATACTGGAGAGAAAACATTTCGATGTGATATGTGTGACTTTAGAACAAGACATCCTCGGAGCTTAAAACAACACAAATTAAACCCATACTGAAGAAAAACCATTTGAATGTGATATGTGTGATTATAGAACAGTTCTTGCAGCCAATTTAAAACGCCATAAATTAAGTCATACTGGAGAAAAACCATATCAGTGTGACCTGTGTAACTTTAAAACAACTTATCAAAAAACCTTAACACAACACAAATTAACCCATAATAGAGGAAAATCATTTGAATGACTGTAATTATAAAGTATTACTTGCAGCCAGGCGCGGTCCCAGCCTCGAATGTTGGAGGGGGTAACCAGTACGCAACCTCAGATTTTGGGGAGGGGGGGGGGTCACAAGTAGAAGTACAATAAATCGAGTAAAAAAAATACTTTACTAGTAGTGCCCCACGATTTTACCTCCATAGTACCCATTCCAGATGTTATCCCGCGTTAAAAATATCTAATATGTACTATTAGATATTTTTCATTTTCTTAGATTTTTAGTTTAACTTATACGATTTAGGGGGGGTCATGTCCCCTGTGACCCTCCCCTTCGGACCCTGCATGCTTGCAGCTAATTAAAATCCTTGAATTGAAAAATATGAAGACATCTGGAGAAAAACCATTTGTATAATAATGTGATCTGTGTGATTGTGGAAGAATAAAAAAAAACATAGGGAGTAAAGCAGTCATAGGAACTGCCAATATTTAGAAGTGAATACTTCGAACTATACGTACCAATATTATAAAAGCTGAAGAGGTATTTGTTTGAACATGCTAATCTCAGCTATTACTCGACTGATTTCAGAAATTCTTTTACTGTTGGATGTGTATGTGATCACTAAGTGTTATAGGCAATACATGTACGGGTGAAGCCGGGGAAGGACCAGTAGTCAAATAGGTTCAAATTTTGCGTGCATTCCTTACCATCTATTGTAGAGTAAAAATATTACAATATCAAACATTTTTCAAACTTATCCAGATCATAAAAACCCCCGTTTTATCAAAGTCCATAACCAGGATCACAGGAGAGCCAAAATACCAGGAGAGCATGAGCTCTGTATCATGTCTCGAGATAGCTGTAATGTATCTGTTCTTAAATATATTTGCATCAGTGATACACATTTTTCTATAATTGTGAATACATTTATAATTTCTTTAATACATGTATAATAATACAAGAGTAATGTAAAACATTACTGTATTCCGGTTTGAATGGATATGTTTCCAGTGAAATTACAGGGCATAGAGATATAACAATCTCTGGGTGACAAGCACAGTGCAGTGCTAGGTAATGTTTTGGACTCTTCATATTCCAATAACTGTGTCACTGTTTAATTGGATAACGGGACACTCACGCATATACGGTCGGTCAATCCGACTTGAGTTTCGGCCGCGTCCGGCGGCCTTTTTCAAGGAGAGTGCACGCGCGCGACGGCTGCCCGTTTGGCACACGGTGTGCCGGAGTCGGATTGACGGACCGTATATACGTGAGTGTCCCGTTATCCAATTAAAATATGTGTAACAACCACGTTAATTTTAATACTAAAAGTGTGACACTGTGCTGTTATGGACAGGCATGTTGCTTACTATCAGGCAGATATCTGGCTTGTCTCATCAGTACTATAACAGTTTATCTCAATGAATATCACTGAAAAAAAAAAAAAATGGTTATAGCTATCAAAGTCCCCCACTATTTCCCCAGGCTCCATGTGAGAGATGTCTGAGTATTCTTTGGGTGTCAGACCTAGAAACCTGTGAGGCTTATCATTCACCATCCCTTTTATTTGTAATAAATTTCTCTTCATATCTCTGGAAGTAGTATTGGTATCTGGTATATGTATGATGCAACCTCCATTAGCATTGACAGAAATTCTCTACCGGTTGTGTGATTGCATGCAGTCTCAATCAACAAAGTGCCGTTATGGGTGAATTTTCCTTTGATGTTTCCATATTTAAAGCTGACCATTTGGTTTCCCCTTTAGAATATGTATAGTTAGTTAGTTAGTTAAACGGGGCCTTTTCCGCACTTAGCCTCTCAATTGGGCCATTGTGCGTGGCTCATACTACCCTTCTACTCCAGCCATCCCAGGCTATCCCAGAAGGCAAGCAACCTATTCAGGTCGGTGAAGGCCTCTGGGACTGCTGCTGGGGAGTGGAGGAATTCTGCCCGTTGATCTGCCACGATCCTGCATTCCACAATCACATGCTGTGGCGTTTCCTCCTCCTCCATGCATCCTCTGCATAGAGGGCTGTCTGTCACACCTATATTGAAAAGGTGCTTGTTTAGAGGATAGTGGCCAGTCATAATACCTATAAGTTTACGTACTTTGTCCCTGCTTAATCTGATAAGGTTGCGCGCAAGTTTTTTTGTTGCTACCGGAATAGCATTTTTTGGTTTGCCTGCAACCTTCAGTGTTTCTCCATTCCATTAAATGTGCTTTCCCAGTATTTTCCTGCAGCCATGTTTTTATTTGGGCCTGAGGTATAGGCATTAATGGTTCCGGTCCATATACTACTGCCTTTGCTCCTCTTTTGGCCAGTTCATCAGCTGCGTCGTTACCTAGTGAGTCGCTGTGTCCTTTGATCCATTGGAGGGTTACTCTGTTCGTCCCTGCTATGGATTGGAGTGCATTGTGGCATTCAATATAAGGACAGAGGTAATGGTATTATTTTTAGGGCTTGAAGCACTGACGCGCTGTCGGAGACAATTTTGATGTTTAGGTCCCCAACATCTCTGGCTGCGACCGCCTGTGCCGCCCTGGTGATACCGATACATTCGGCTTGGAAGATTGTATTTAGGTTACTTAGTGATGTTGCTATTTTTATGTTTAAGTCATTTGAGAAGACGCCGGCTCCTGTACCTTGTGTGGTTTTAGAGCCGTCTGTGTATATCCTCACTTCTCTGCTACCAGAGCTATCTTTTGATTCTGCATTGAGTTGGATATTGTATCTTCGATCAAAGACATGTTGACATATTGTTCTGTCCATAGGTGCCTCCAGAAACGGTATTTCTTTCAGCACCTGTTGCAGAATTTTTGAGTGTTGTGTTTCTATATTTTGTTTCCACAGTCCGTTTGCCCTTAGTCGCAGGGCGGCTGCCGTAGCCTCCTCCTGTATGACTAAGTGTAGAGGTCTCAAACTTAGGAGATACTCCAGTGCGGCTGATGGTGTGGTCTTCATGCATCCAGTAGCTGCTACGCTTGCCAGGCGTTGCAGACTTTGGAGTTTAGCTTTTACTGTGGTCAGTTGTGTTCTGGGCCACCGCACAACTGATCCGTAGGTCAGAGAGGGTCTGATCACTGAGGTGTACAACCACAGTGTGATTTTTGGATTGAGACCCCATTTTCTCCCAACGAGTCTCCGGCATTGCCAAAAAGTTAGGCAGGCCCTCTTAATTTTGTGTCAATGTGACTCGCCCAGTTCAGTTTATTGTCAAGAATGACGCCCAGATATTTCACTTGAGTTGATAGGGAGAGTTTGGTGTTAAATAGTTTTGGGAGATGTAGTTCTGGTAACTTTCTTTTTGTTGGTGAAAAGAATGAGTTCTGTTTTTTTCGGATTTACTGACAGTTGATGTTCGCCACACCATTTTTCTACAATCTGAAGGGCCGAGCGCATGCACTTACAAAGGACATTTTCAGCGCTTCCGCTTATCAGTATTGTGAGGTCATCTGCATAACCAATAGTAGTGTATCCTCTGTCATTTAGGATCTTTAAGAGGCTGTCCACCACTATGTTCCATAATAGTGGTGATAAGACGCCACCTTGGGGGCATCCTTTACTACCTTCGCTCTTGTGGTAGTGTTCATCACTATCTGGACCGCTCTTTTGCTAACCAACTCGGTGATCCAGTTCCTCATCACTGGTTCGACCCTGAGTTTGCAAAGGGCGTGGTTTATGCTGTTGTGCATTGTTTTATCAAAAGCCCCTTCTATATCGATGAAGGCAGCAAGTGTTGAAAGTTTGTTTGCGAGAGCCGATTCTATCTTATGTACGACCATATGTAGAGCCGACTCTGTTGATCTACCCTTCCTGTATGCGTGTTGCTGAGGATGTAGTTGTTTATGTTTCAGTGCCCCGTCTCTTAGGTGTCGGTCCACTAATATTTCTAAAGTTTTTAGAAGGAATGACGTTAGGCTGATAGGCCTGAACGATTTGGCTTGTGTGTAATCCTCCTTACCAGGTTTTGGTAGGAAAATTACTTTCGCCTCCCTCCATGCTTTCGGGATGTATTTAAAAGCTATACATGCCCTATATATTGGTAGCAGGTGCTCTATTACCTGATTTGGTTGCCATTGTAGTAATGCTGGGAATATGCCATCCAGCCCTGCGGATTTGAAGGGTTTAAAGCTTTTAGTGCCCATTCTATTCTATCCGCGGTTACTACATTGTTTGCGACTTCCCATTCTTGGGTTGTTGGTGTGCAGTATTTTTCTTCTGGCCATTCTAACTCTCCTGTGATCTGGCATCCTGGAAAGTGAGTCTCCAGAAGCACTGCACTTGTTTCTCGGTCTGTGTTTGTGTAAGTGCCGTCTTCCTTTTTTAGGGAGCCCGGGAGGTTGAGCTCGCCCTTGGCTAGAACTTTCTTTATTCTACCGGCTTGGTTTGTTGAGTTTATGCTATTACAGAAGTTGTGCCAAGATTCTGTTCTGCGAAACCTGATACGCTTCTTGTAATGCCGTTGTGCAATTTTGTAGTTGTCCCAGTCTTCCATGGATCTGGTGTTTTTTGCCCTGTTATAAAGTGTCCTTAGTCTATGGCGTAGTCTATCAAGTTCTGGCCCCCACCAGGAACCTTTGCCTACGTTATTTGATTTTACCACTGGACATGCTAATTCATAACTATTCAACAGAGTTTTGGTTAGGAGTTGTACGTTCGTTTCTATATTTTCTGTACTAAGTGTTGCGTCAGTCAGATGTGTATCACCTAGTGCTTGGTTTAGTGATGTTGTGTACCTTGTTATATCGGTTTTACGGGGGTTGCGATATGGAACAGGGTCTGTTGACTTATACTGTAATTGGAAACAGACGCGGCGGTGGTCTGCGAATGATGGCTCGTTTGATACGTGCCATCCCTCAATTTGACTAGCCACCGCGTTGGTTGCCAGTGTAATATCTATGATGGTTTGGTACCTAGAGCTTACAAAAGTAGGTTCCGTACCCCTGTTCATAATATTAAGATTGGTTTGGAATAAATATTCGGCTAAAGACTCACCCCTTTTGTTGGTGTTTTTACTTCCCCACAGTGAGTGATGAGCGTTGCTGTCGGCAGATGCGATCAGGTCCCAGTCTTGTGCTTCACAGTGTTGTACCAGGTCGGCCAGTTCTTTTGGGGGAATATCACCCTCGCCCGGCAGGTACACTGATGCTAGTACTAGGACAGTTTGGTTTTCTGTTGTGAGTCTCACTGCTGTAAGGTCTCTAGAACAGAATTGGTTAAGCAGAGTGGTTGTTATAGATTTAGGCATATAAATGCAGGTTCTGGGGTTTTCGACAGTAGTGTCTACCATTAACTGACCGCCGATGTTATTGAGACCGCAGATTTTGTTGTTTTTGATCCAGGGTTCCTGGATCATGGCGACGGTCTTGTTATTTTTCTCCAGCACTCTGCGCAGTGTGGCCGCCGCTATTTGTTTGTGCTGGAGATTGGTTTGTATGAATTTGAGGGGGCTAAGGGCTACGCAGGACGTCATCTTCGTCACTGCTGGAGCACCCCTCACTTTGCAGCGGTGAAACCGTTTCCACTTCGCTCTGTTTGGATTTAGGAGCAGAAATGGAGGGCTCCGGAGTCGATGTCTCCTTTGCCTCTGTTTCACCAGCTGTGTTGGTCTTCACGGGTTGCTGTTCGGCCGTTTTCGCTTCCTCTGAGGAGAAGAAGCGGATGTACCCACTCCCCGACATGTGGGCCACCCGGCGGTCTCTGTCTAGGATGGTTTGTTTCTGGTCCTCGGGTATTCCTAGGATGAGGTGCACTACCTTATCCTTGGAGCCCGTGACCTCCTGTGGTTTCTCATCTACCGTCATGTCGTAAGCCCTGCCTTGAGCCTCTTCTTCATATCCGATTGCCTCATGACCGTTAGATTGGTATTTGCAACCGGTGATGGTAAGGTTCTGACCGTTTCTTCCAGCCAGCTGAGTGAGTTCTCGTCTTCGCACCACATCGCTAGCGCCCCGTCCAATAGGAAGGGTCGACCGCGGAAAGCCGGTGCGGATGAACTCGAAGAGGTTGGAGACAGAATGGCCTGGAGAATGCTGTCATCGACAGCTTCTCTAAGCGCCTCTGCCTGGGTCTGCGAGAGGTCCCTCGGTGGGACGGTAGTAATCACCACCTTCAGGTGGGATTGAGCCGCGTCTGCGTAGCTCACCGTCCGCTTGGGTTTTGGGTCGGTTTTCGCGCGTTTGGCTTCTCCTCTGGGAGATTGGGTCTCGTCCAAGCGAGCGCGCTTCGATGAAGCTCTCTCGCCCGGCAGAGCCCCTTTCTCGGGGTGTTCCTTTTCAGGAATGGGAGTAGAAGCCTTCGCAGCGATCCGTCTACCGCGAGCACCTCTCGGGTTCCTTCTCTTCTTCATTTGGCTGGGAACTGGTGGTGGTGGTGGTGGTGGTGGTGCCACCCCTGTGGAGGTGGATTGTGGTATTTCGCGCTGCGTTTCCGCTGCTGCGATGGTTGTTGGTTTGGTAGGCAGAAGTGCTTTCCTGCTCGCGCGCCTGTTGTGGCGACTGCGTTCTGGTCCGCTCTTCTGCCCCTGTTTTTGGGTTTCGGCCTTCGAGTGCGTGGACTCCCTTTTGCAAGGGCGCTTATGCGAGACTACAGTCCACTGCGTCTCGAAGGTGGTTTTTGTGTATTTGGTATGGCCTTCATAAGGCCAGATAAATCCAGGCTGGAGCCTGGTTGAGCGCACAAATTGCCCCCCCCCAGAATACGAGGGGCAGACCGAGCTGGGCTCGGTGAGGGATTCTCCCCTAGCAGTGCTAGTGGTACCCTCCTGGGGTAAAATCTTTTTGTTTTGTGCTGACATTTTGGGTTGTTGAGCTGATGTTTAGAAACTCACACACTACCCGCCCTTGGTAGGTGTGGTGCAGATTTTTGGGGGTATTTGGTGCCCCAGGGCTTTGCTGGCCCAGGAAGTGGATATACGCCGCCACGGTTCGGCTGTGCAGGTTTGGAAAAGGGGGGAGTATGGGAGGGAGAAGGAATTGGGAAAGTGTTAAAGGAAAGGGTTGGATATGGTGTGGGGAAACTAGGATAGGTTGGGGGGTTGGGATAAGTGAGAGGACTTTGGGATAGGAAAGGAATGTGGGCCGGCCAGAGGTTTTTGTTATACCAATTACAGAGGGTAATTGGCCAAGTAACAGGCGGTAACCTCGAGAAGGATAGTCCACTGGCCTTGTTTAGGGGATCTCTGCGACCTGCGCTACTCCCTAAACCATTTACCAAACCCAGTATCGGACAGATACTGGGAATAGGGGAAATACCAACCAAGCATATTGATTGATCTTCCCCCCGCCCTCTTCTAGAATATGGATATCACTTCCTGCAATGTTCCCAATCACACTATCTCTGGAGTCGGATGGCATCGGGCATGTGGTTAGTCCATCCCTAATGCATTCCAATATTGATCCTCGTTCGAATAAAGCTTTGATCCATATGTATTCTAATTTGTTTTTTATCACTGATCAGATCAATAAGGTCAACAACTCTACTACTCTCTACTACTCTACTACAAAAACTTAACTAACTAAGGTCAACAACTCGTCTTTTGAGTATCGTGGTGTTGTCACATATATATGTATTTCAGATCAAGAATCTCAATATTAGACAATTTGGCTTCTACGTATAAGCAACGTATAAAGTTCTCCAACATAGGTTCCCATGAGAGATTTTTTCCCATATCTTCAATACCGACATTGGCCACTACTAGATTGTTGTGTAGCATAGCATGTTTTAGTGGTATCATCTCTTTACTAGTGTTAGGCAAAATGGGCAAATATCTTTCCCTAGGGTCCATAGCGTTCACTAATACCCTTATTTGCCTCACCAGACTCATCTTGTCTTCGATGTTTATGGCAAAGACATCTCTCATAGCTTCAACATCTTGTGTTTCAATTCTTGAGTCTGGAATTGTCATGTCGGGAAATATTGCCTCTTTCAATGCTGGTGTTCTTAGATGTGGGGGAAGTTCAACTATAGGGTTTTTTGTTCTTGTTATTTGTCTTTGTATTATAGGGTGTCCCCATTTTACCACTGCCCTATCCCATTGTATTGAAAAGTAATTCTCAACCTCAGAGTCTTGTTGTTTCATCAACAATTTTATCATCTTCTGAGCACCTTCAGTTGGGACAGGGCTGTTGTCAATCCACCAGTCGATTTCATTTCATTCATTCAATTCAATGAATGAATGTGTCGATTGCACCGATTTTGGCCAATACTTTTCCATGTTTGTGGCTGTCCTTATGTCCTCCATTTATTTTCTGTGGAAATAAATTCTTAGGCATGTTGTAGTGTAAAGCCTTTTTCCCATCTACAACTATCGGATATTTCTTGTTCATAAGGCACATTGCAGTTGAGAGAGGGTTTGGGTATTTTGTGCACTTTGATGATCTCTCTATCAGCTTTAGGTGGTACCTACATTTTCCTCTTATTTATTAATTGTGCGCAGTTCTCATTTAGCTTCAAAATAGATCTTACAGCTTTCATGAGTATAATTTTCTTTGGGTCATTCTCTGTTTCCTCGTCTGCCATCTTTAAATTTTGTTGATATAGGATCGGTTTATGCTATCAAAGTGATTCAGTTATAGTATGAAAACTAATGTGGTTATTACACACATTTTAAATAAACACACGGGTAACTCCCGTTTGATAATAGTCAGTCCAGTCTGACTCGTTTAACGTTTAGCGCGCTAAACAAGCTGAGAACACGCGGCGCGCGCACTCTCCTTTGAAAAGATCGCCGGACGCGATCGAAACTTAGTCGGACTGGACTGACTATATCAAATGTGGAGTTACCCATGTATTTATTTTGCAATTCAATTAAATTCATTTATTCAAACCCTTGGAAATTAACATCACTTGGTAACATCACATTATACAATTTGAAAGAAATAATTTAATTTGTGCATGACGGTCTTTTTAGTTTGTGTATATAAAAGTATACTTATGTAAATAAAGTGTGATACATCTGTGAGCCGTGGCATTAGGAATTCGCCCTCGTAAGAGGTGATATATAGAACCTCTTACGAGAGCGAATGTATAGGAAACTCTTTGGTTTTATGACAAGATTTTATTCCAAATTTAAATTTTTGTTTTTTCGGTTCGAAAAACGGCTCCAGATTTCACGTCACAGAATTAATTGAAATTCGTTTATGTTATTGTTTTCTCTAAATAAGTCCAGTAATAGGTTCCATGACCGGAACATAATATCTATAATATTGGAATATAATAAGTGGCTGTAAAAAGGCCTTGTCATAAAAATAATTCTGCTGTAAAGGGGCGTTGTCAAAAACATGTTTCTGTTTCTGATATAAAAATAAAATGTCATTAAAGAATATTATAAGTATTGTGATGTTATATCATTATGTAATAACTTCAACTTTTGGTTTATGGCTTTTATTGTGGTTTAGCCTCACAATTTCGAAAGATAGACCGCCAACCGAGGAGATTGGTAGGCAACAGTGCTTTTGGACGGTAAATTTTGTTCAATGTATTTGTGTAATTTTGTTTTCCCCTTTTCTAAGAAGAAAGGGGTTAGTTCTAACTACAGCAACAAGCACAAGACAACACAGCAACACACCAATATTTCTACATACTATCAGAATATATACATGTGACCACTCTTTTCCGCCTTGAATAAATTCTTTGGTTGTGTAGAAGGCTTTTCTTATTATAAACTTTTTTTACATCATAGCAGTCTTAAACTTTTTTTCTTTGAGACCTACCAACTGATTCGGAATAATATTATAAAAACGCACACACATTTAAAAAGTGATTCAGTCTGTGGATTCTGTTATTTTTTTAACTCAGATTGAAAACCTCATATTGTGTAAACTATTCAAACTATTTCAGGGTAAGGTCTTGAATCGAGCCGCCTGAATTTAGGGGAAGTGGGTGGAGGGGGAGGGAAGGGAGAGGGAAACTCCCCCTACCATTTTTCCTGCCGGAACCGCATAGTTTTAAAAAAATTAAATATCAAAGATCAATTTTGCTACTCTACTAAATCACTTTTACACCAAAATTTAGGGAGTGGGGCTAGTTGTATCTGTCACTGATTTCGACCTCACCGGTCTGAGTTGGACTCCCGGGTGGGCTCCCGCCAGAAGCTCTAGCGGTCGCCCCTGAACTTTGCTCCGCCACACTCAGCCTTCGTTTCGCAATTTGATTTCATGCGGCAAAGCAACGTTCAGGACCTCCCTTGAGCTTCTGGCTCCCGCATTATTTATAAACACTAGAGGTGCCACAAGACTAGGTGGAATCGGGGTGCTCTGTGTCGGTTTTGTGACCAATTTCGACCTAACCGGTCTGAGTTGGTCTCTGGGTATGGGTAATTTATTAAGTATTGAAGGGAGGAAAATGATGCGAGTACTATATTTCGTTCACAAAATTATTTACTTACCTATATTATTTATCGTATTAATCATTTCTAAAATAATATCTTTTTTTTTGGCTTATAGACATCGCCTCCACAAATATAACATCGTGAAAACGTTTCGTTTCACGAATATAGACATCGGAGACGTTCAAACTTATGCAATGTTTCCTGATATTGCGTTCCATTTCACGCATTCGCATGTGTTTCGTGCGAATTTACTGAAACATTAAATATTAATTTAAAGTATTTTCGCGTAACTCCGGCAGCTAAAATCGAATTGGGAGGGTCAAGACAAATCCCTTTGACTATTCCACAGTAGCAGAATCCTGAAATTCAGGCGGCTCGATTCAAGACTCCGCTCCTATTTCATATTAGCCAAAGTGACTTTTTGAATGCGTTAGGTGACGATGACGCGAAATCGACGATTTTTCTTCACTCCTATAGTAGTCAACTCGCCTAAAAAAGTTGTAACTTCAAAAAAATATTGGCCCAAAATTAAATAATGTTTATTATGTACGAGTACTCGTAGTAGTTAGTACTTTTTTATACTGTGATATTGGTGAAAAGCTCTGAATGAAAATATTTATTTCCAAAAACTGTGTACAACAGATTGTGTCATGCATATTTTACCTATTGTTTTGAGAGTGAAAATGAAAATGTTTATTAGCACATAAAAACTTAAGTTGCTTACAATACCAACCAAAATACCAACTTAACCTAGAATGCACTCTTGAAACTTCGAATATTCGAATAGTATGCGAATTTCAAATCGAATATTCGAATACTGAAATTATCGAATATTTGCAAGCCCTAGCCTCGATCTCCCTCTTGACAAGGATACATACCTATATGCGAAGGTTGCTTTTATGGAAAACACCATAGATAGATAGATAGATAAACTCTTTATTGCACTTAGTTAGAACACAAAAAACAAAAATATACAAAACTTAAAAAAAACAAAGAAGCAATTGGCGACGCGATGGTGAAGTTAGATAGATAGATAGATAGATAGATACTCTTTATTGTTCACACCAAAACAAAAAACAGATTTACATACAAAGAAAATAATCACAGCTAGTGCTACAACAGGCGGCCTTATCGCTGAAAGCGATTTCTTCCAGGCAACCTTTGGGTGGAAATGGTTTTTGATATTTTTAATAGCGGGGTGTGCCAATCCAGACTACATCAGTTAAATACAAATTACGTAGATATATATGCTAACAATAGAATAAAATAAACATACATGCTAATAAAAATTACATGGTAATACTTACATACTTCTATGACAAACTAATACATATAGGTAGATATATAAAAATATTATTGATACTTATTTATGACAGATATCTAAGATAAAAGTAGACGGTAAATAATGACACATTATGTAACAGGAAACTAAGTGGAATAATGGGATATTATGACTGTAGTTTCGACAGATAATATTCTTTGACGTGACCTTTAAAAGACTCCAATGAGGGAGATTTTCTTATGGAAATAGGTAATTCATTCCACAATTGGGCTGCTTGAAAGGCAAAAGACTTCCCATAGTATGATTCGGAACGTGCTAATGGGATCATCAGAGCTAGATTTGTTTTTGATCTTAATGGGCGAGAATGGCAGTCTTGACATAAAGTAAAGCGTTCTTTAAGGTAGAGTGGAGTTTTAGGGTTAAATAGAATATTGAACAGCAGAAAAAGAATGTGGGCATTACGACGCAGACGAATGGGCAACCACTTGAGTTTAGCGCGAAATTGGGATACATGATCATATTTGCGCAATCCAAATATGAATCTAATACAGTAGTTTTGAAGGCGCTCAAGTTTTTCTAACTGGTCTTCTCTAAGATCAAGAAAACATACATCAGCGTAGTCCAGGATGGGAAGAAGCAGAGACTGTGCGAGTGCAATTTTAGTGGCAGTCGGTAAAAAGTTGCGAAGGCGTCTAAGAGAACCACCTGATGCAAAGAGCTTACCACTTACTGTTTTGATATGACTATCCCATGATAAGGTTTTATCAAATACTATACCCAAGTTTTTGACTGAATCACTAAATGGTAACATTTCTCCATTAAATGTTACGTTAGGAATCAAGGTCCAGTCAATTCTTGAGATCCAGTAGGAGCTGCCTATAACAATAACCTGTGATTTTGTGGGATTGACACTTAAACCAAAAGAATTGCTCCATTTACAGATGCATTCTAGATTAGTATTCGTCATCGAAATCGCTGTGTCAAGTTCATGGAGTGAAGCTTGTGTATAAATTTGGAGATCGTCTGCATAAAGGTGGTAAGAAGAAGTAAGATATTTGGAGATAGAATTAATGAAAATCGCAAAGAGAAGAGGAGATAGCACACCACCTTGTGGAACACCAGCTGTTGCATTACGCCAGGAAGAAAAGGTTTCTTCCAGACGAATACGCTGCCGGCGTCCTTGTAAGTAACTACGAAACCACTCGATTACTGGTGGAGATATGTTGTTCGAGCGTAGTAAAGCTAGTAAGATGTCGAAGTTGACGGCGTTGAAAGCGTTACTGTTAACCTTAACGGAGTTCCAAGTTCTCAAAAGAAGAGAGAAGTTCCAACTTAACGGAGTCGGAGTCTGAGCTCCGTAACATCCCTGGTTACGACACAAATCGGAGGTCAAGGACAAACTCGCCTTGGTCCTCAAACAGTGCCCGACTGTCGGACATCCATTAAGTCTATTAATTCGTGTAGTATCCACGGTCTCACGTATTATGAGCTGAAATCAAAAGTTACAAAGCAACTTCTCCAATGGTCTTTTGATAATACGGAAAGCTTCTTGAAGGGAATTTGGTGAGCAACGGAATTAGACACCACTCACACCCACACATACACACCCTCACACACACATACACCCTCTTTTACTCATTATCATTACATCATTATCCTCTTTCACTCTTTTTATATTCACTCATACCCCATTCTCATATCGTTTTATGATTTTAAACGATGTTGGTGCCTATGTATTTTTATGCTTAAAATTGTATCTCGATTGTAAGTTAAATCACTCGTGTGCCGTCAGTGACCAACCTCATGTGAAACTAAAATTAAAACTACCCACAGGACAAGCCTAGCTTAGTGTGGGTGTTTTTGAAATTATGGGCATTTTGTATTAAACTAATAGATAAGATATCTCTGTACTTCTTATGCTTATTTGTTATTTTAGTTGAAATAAATTTGATTTGAGTTCGGGAATAGAGATCGGGAATATGTCAATAAAAAGACCCGTGTAAAAAGAGGATGTTCTAATTTTTACTGCATGTTGGTAGCACTATACTGATTTAGCGCGCAAAGTTTCAGCGGGATCTGTCATTTAATTTGTTTTAAACTACACTATTTGTTGGTCATAGTTTTGAGTTCTCGGCGATTTTTACAATGGAAAATATTGTTGAACAAAGAGTGTGCCTTAATTTTTGTATTTCGAATGATATTTCATGTGGTGAAAACAAGGGCTTATGAATAGTATAAGGCTTTTAAAGAAGGCCGAGAAGTAGTAGTAGACTTGCCTCGTTCTGGTAGAACTTCAACCACTACGACCAAAGGAAACATCGACAGAATCAAGAAGCTAGTGCTCGAAAATCGACGTATGAGTCAGAGGGTTGGTTAGTGAGGTGAACATATCTTTTAAGTCCGTCCACAACATTCTCATTGACATTTTAGGCATGAAACGCGTCGTCGCTCGACCAGTTCCAAAAGAGCTCAATTTTGTTCAAAAAGCACAGCGAAAGCATGTGGCTGAAGACATGGTTTCCCGAGCTTCTACGGATCCGACCTTTATGAAACGTATAATAACTGGTGACGAGACATGGGTTTATGAGTACGACATGCAAACAAGCCAACAGTCTTCAGAATGGCGTCTCAAACACGAGCCGAAACCCAAAAAAACCGCGGCAAAGTCGCTCCAAAATCAAGGTGATGCTAACAGTTTTTTTTGAGTACCGTGGTGTGGTTCACTCCGAATTGGTCGTGGGTTCGATCCCCACCCAGTGCAAATATTTGTGTGATGAATTCAAATGTTTGCACTGTGTCTGGGTGTTTCTATGTATAATAAGTATGTATTTAAAACTATATAAGTATTATATCAGCTATCTGGCTGCCATCACACAAGCTTTGCTTAGTTTGGGGTCAGATGGTGTTGTGTGTGTGAATTGTCCACCAATATTTATTTATTTATTAATTCCTTCCAGAGGGAGAAACAGTGAATAAAGAATATTATTTAGGCGTCATGAAGCGTTTGCGTGATAGTATCCGCCGAAAACGTCCAGATTTGTGACAACACAACTCATGGATGCTGCACCATGACAATGCACCATCACACACAGCCATTATAGTGAAAGAGTTTTTAGCGAAACATTCAACAAAAGTTCTCGACCAAGCACCGTATTCACCTGATATGGCTCCGTCTGACTTTTTTTTATTTCCCAAGTTAAAATTACCACTTCGAGGAAAACGTTTTGAGTCGATAGAAGCCATAAAAAGAAAATTCGCTGAATGAGCTAAAGGCCATACCGCAAATAGCCTATGAAAAATGTATGGAAGCGTTGGAGATGTTGTATTGTAAGCGATGGGGCCTACTTTGAAGGCGATAAAATAAATTTAGATGAATAATTTGTATTTTTTGTTTTATTGGCAAATTCCCGATATTTAGTACACAGAATGTACTACGTACTCGTATAGAGTTGGCACAAACGCTTTACACCGAAAGCACGGGTAGCATCTTTCTTGCCTTGTTGCTCTTGTGGAAGTGTCATGCTTTTGTCGCGGCACATGACTCTGTTGCCATAGAAAGTATGCACGTCATCTGCTTACGATTGACACAAAGGAACCATGCAGAAAATCTAACTCTATACGTAGTATGTGTAAACTCTTTGATTCATTACAAATCTAAAAGTTACGGCTGGTCTGTTAGGGAGAACAGCAGCCGCCGATCCGGAACCCCGGGCTCAAATCCCACGCTCACCACTGTCGTTTCGGAGTCATGTGCGTCGTGTGGCCCTAACTCAAAACGGTGAAGGAAAACATCGTGAGGAAACCACCACGTACATAGAATCTTTCGAGGTCATGTGTCATCCACCAACCCGCACTGGGCCAGCGTGGTGGATTATGGACTTGACTCTCTCCTTGCGAAAGAAGGCCCCGAGTCCCAGTTGTGGGAACATTTAGTGGGCTGCTAATTAAGTCTTTCGACAAAGGTAGATTTCTCATCATCACATAAACATTCTACTTTAGTAGGTAGGGTAAAGGGGACCTATTGGGGATGACCTCTATCCCTCATAAGTTACGGCCGGTCTAGTCGGGAGAACGGCGATCTATGGCTACTGATCCATCGCCCCCCCGGTACAAATCACGCATCACCGTAATTTCGAAGTCATGTGCGTAATGCCGCTAATTTAAAACGGTGAAGGAAAACATCGCGAGGAAACCGACATGTACCTAGAACCTTTCGAAGTCAAGTGTTATCCACCAACTCGCACTGCCGCCGTGGTGGATATGGTCTAGACTCTTTCCTTGCTAGAGAAGGCCCCGAGTCCCAGCTGTGGGTACAGTTAGCGGGCTGCTTATGCTGTATGCTATATCCCTCATGACTACCCCATAATATATGATATTACATTCATGTAGGTACACATCGAGAAAGTATTAGTCAAGTTTAACATGTAGGTACATTTTGCGTTGTAGATATAATCATTGGCTTAGAACGATGTTTCCGAAATTTCAATGTTATAATATTTATTTAATGGATAACCCATTCAATTTAAAGTGAAGTTTGAATTATGAAACCAGTTTCCTAAACGCAATATTTAATATAGCTAACATACAAACTTTACGCGCGACGCGTAGAAAATACTCGACAGTGACGTCACGCTTTAGTAGTGTTTTTGTATGAAGCGTTATTGGGAAAGTCCAAAATTGTGGTTTTAAAATCGTGATATCTCGGAATTTTTTTAAGATAACAAAGTAATTCTTTCACCTATGTTTCAGTTATTGTAGCCATTTGATAAAAAATGAGTCGTCATGCTTGTTCATAGGTATCGTCTTATTTGACTGAACCGTTAATGTTGTTGTCTTGCGTAATTGTCTCCTTGTATCACGCTGGTCAATGACGGTCCACAATGATTGAATTTGCTCTTCTAATGAATGATGTCATTTGTTATTACTGCTAACCATTAGTTGAACCAGTTCTATGGAGTTCTACCAGTAGAAACAAGTCTTATAATAAGGCGATGATGCTGCTATAGATTTTTTGAAGTGAAAAAATGTTTTGACGACTCGGGACATGGCATTTTACATATATGGGGGGGGGGGGGGGGTCATCTGATGGTAAGCAACATGCCTGCCACTGTTGTGGCACAGTGACACACAGCTATTGGAACATGAAAAGTCCAAATCATTACCTAGCACTGCACTGCGCTCGTCACCCAGATAACTAAGATATTTTATTTCGTAAGCCCTGTAAATTCTCTGGAAACATTGCCCTTCAAACTGGAACACAGCAATGTTTGCACATTACTACCTGGCGGTAGAATAACTGGCAAATGTGTGGTGCTTCCCCAGGCGGACTCGGCAAAGTGTCCTACCACTACAAAATACACATTACACAAGATACACATTAGTATACTACTCTGTGTAAAAGTATCGAGAATATGTCAATAAAAAGATCCGTGTAAAAGAGGTCGTTCTAATTTTTTTACTGCATGTTGGTAGCACTGTACTGATTTAGCGCGCAAAGTTTGAGCGGGATCTGTCATTTAATTTGTTTTAGGCGGCCCCTAGATGATCAATAATTTTGCGCAATATTGCGAATTGTTCAATATAATTGGCCGTTTAGGGTTAAAATTGAAGACTGCACAATGATTGAATGAAAGTTTGAACTAGTGTAATTTTTTATTGGTCCATATTTTTTTATTGCGTCGTGTAGGATCAGCATTGTGCAATATTTTTCAGTCTGTTACTCGTCTTGACGAGGAGTACACGTATGGCGCGAATGCAGAAGTTAAGGAAACAGAGATTATCTACGAATATGAGTATCCAATGATACAGAGAATTGCCGTCTCTGTGGAATGTCAAGAGCAAAGAATACGAAATGAAAGAAACGCGATTTATAAATGTTTGGTATTAGACATTGTTGTCTATATGCAAATAGATGTTTCCTTTTTTATAGTACCTATAAAGTGAGGAGACGAGCAGGACATGTGCCTGATGGTAAGCAACATGCCTGCCCATAACAGCCCAATGACACGTAGCTATTGACACATTAATAATCCAAATCATTACCTAACAAAGCATTGCGTTCCTCACCCAGAGATATACTTTATAAAAATAAATGTATTAGTAATAAAAAAATAAATTAATAAATTTCACCGAAAACAATGCCCTTCAAACCCGAACACATTACAAACAAAGGCAAGCAAAGATTACCATGAACAACAACACTATAAGATATAAATGT
This sequence comes from Ectropis grisescens, assembly GCA_017562165.1. Taxonomy (NCBI): domain Eukaryota; kingdom Metazoa; phylum Arthropoda; class Insecta; order Lepidoptera; family Geometridae; genus Ectropis; species Ectropis grisescens. Next base: position 9,339,097 of record CM029796.1, on the reverse strand, counting down.
ACATACGAGTGAGAGACATTTGTTCGCGCGGTCCTTACGGAATCAACATCGTTCTGCGACTGAACACGAAAACATTGAGTAGTTCGTATTTTTGTGCCATATCATTGATCGTTTGGATGCTAAGTTCCTCTCAATCTTTATGTACAATAAAATGCATTTCACAAAGTTATTGTAGGTCTGGGGGCCGCCTTAAACTACACTTTTTGTTGGTCATAGTTTTGAGTTCTCGGCGATTTTTACAATGGAAAATATTGTTGAACAAAAAGTGTGCCTTAAATTTTGTGTTTCGAATGATATTTCATGTGGTGAATCACTAAAAATGTTGCGAAATACCTACGGCGAATCGTGTATATCGAAAACAAGGGCTTATGAATGGTATAAGGCTTTTAAAGAAAGCTGAGAAGTAGTAGTAGACTTGCCTCGTTCTGGTAAACCTTCAACCGCTACGACCAAAGGAAACATCGACAGAATCAAGAAGCTAGTGCTCGAAATCGACGTAGGTATGAGTCTGACAGAGTTGGCTAGGGAGGTGAACATATCTTTTTAAGTCCGTCCACAACATTCTCATTGACATTTTAAGCATGAAACGCGTCGCCGCTCGACTAGCTCCAAAAGAGCTCAATTTTGTTCAAAAAGCGCAGCGAAAGCATGTGGTTGTTGGAAGCAAGACATGGTTTCCCGAGCTTCTACGGATCCGACCTTTGTGAAACGTATATATACGTATAATAACTTGCGACGAGACATGGGTTTATGAGTACGACATGCAAACAAGCCAACAGTCTTCAGAATGGCGTCTCGAAAACGAGCCGAAACCCAAAAAACAGCGGCAGTCGCTCCAAAATCAAGGTGATGCTGACAGTTTTTTTTGACTACCGTGGTGTGGTTCACTCCGAATTCCTTCCAGAGGGGAGAAACAGTGAATAAAGAATATTATTTAGGCGTCATGAAGCGTTTGCGTGAGAGTATCCGCCGAAAACGTCCAGATTTGTGGCAACACAACACATGGATGCTGCACCATGATAATGCACCATCACACACAGCCATTACAGTAAAAGAGTTTTTAGCGAAAAATTCAACAAAAGTTCTCGACCAAGCACCGTATTCACCTGATATGGCTCCGTCTGACTTTTTTTTATTTCCCAAGTTAAAATTACCACTTCGAGAGTCGATAGAAGTCATAAAAGAAAATTCGCTAGTTGAGCTAAAGGCATAGCGCAAAGGTTGAGCATACCGCAAATAGCCTATGAAAAATATTTGGAAGACTGGGTGAAGCGTTGGCAGAGCCGGATTTAGGGGAGGGCAAACGGGGCATATGCCCCGGGGCCTCCACAAACGAGGGGCCTCCACAATACAGACTTAACATGGGTGTGTATTTCAACGTACGAAGTTAAAGAAAAGATTATTAGCCCCCTGCCCCGGGGCCTCCACACCTCTAAATCCGGTCCTGAGCGTTGGAGATGTTGTATTGTAAGCGATGGGGCCTACTTTGAAGGCGATAAAAAAAATTAGACTATGAATAATTTGTATTTTTTGTTTCATTGACAAAATCCCGATATTTAGTACACAGAATGTGTATTATAACATAGGAACATAATAACTGAACAGTCGGGGCCATTGAACAATTAAATTGGCCGTCGAATAATAATGAAAGTTATTAGCATGAAATCTACTGAAGCGATTTTAATGAAATTTGGTACACAGATCAAGAAAGGCTTTATATACATAGGCCACTTTTTATTACGGAAAAATATGCATCAAAGGGGTTGAAATGGGGGATGAAAGTTTATTTGAAGGTTCGTAATTGACGCAAAGCAAATAAATGTTTGTTCTAGCAATTTTATTATCTCGAACTTTACGGGGATGAAATGGGGGATGAAAGTCTGTATGGAAATTCGTAATCGTTCAAGATAAAATTATGAAACTTCGTATCTAGACACTTGACTCGAAATAAATAAATGTTTGTTTTAGCATTTATTTTGTAATATCTAACTATACAGGGATGAAATAGGGGTTGAAATGGGCGATGAGAGTTTATAAGTAAGTTCGCAATTGTTTAAGATAATACCATGAAATTTTGAACTAGACACTTGAAAGCCATACTATTTTATTGTAAACTAGCTGAACCCGCTACTTCGTTCGCGTAAGCAGATGTTACTAACGTATACATTAGTTGGAAGTATCGTCCGTCAAATATTTGGATAAGTAGTCATTGAAAACCCTTTGAGTTTGAGTGAATTTCTATTTCCACACAAAAATTTATTTAATTTTATCATCTTTATTTTTCTTTTTTTAAACAAAATCAAACATACTTATTAAGGTTTCGTAGTATGGAACATAGCCGCAAGTGTTCAGTTTGTAGGATTTTTATAGGATACATTACGAAAAGTCTGAAGCTGATGTGCACGATCTGATTACCTAATTATCTCTTTTTATCCGCAAGCTGTTTTCTAACTGTTACCCGCGACTTCGCCCGCGTTAAATTTTGAACGAAGCCTGTGTGGAATCAAAATGATTAAAATTTTGAGTTTTAATGATAGGTTCTCAAGCAAGTTGAACCCGTAAATCTAAGCCAAGTCTTAGTGAAATGTTAATGTATGAATTTAATTGTAACACAGAAAAAAAAATCAAGAACGAAAGAATCCAAATTCGGCATCAAAATTCTTTTAGCAGCAAAAACTTATTAGTACAATTTAGAATACCAGTAACGCCACCTAGTGATGAAAGAAAAAATACATGCCACAATAACAAAACATTGATTTAAATGGCCTTTAGTGCTTTTAGATTTAAACTGGCATTAGCGCCATCTAATGAGAATATAATGTTGCTTGTTATTTTGATTGTGAACGCAAATCACCTGTATTATCTACGCCAAAACGGGTGCATATATTTTTCATTTTTGGCTCTTACCTTACCATCACATCAAGTTCCTTACGAAAATATAGACTTAGACCCCATGCGAAATTTTAGACTCAAAACTATCTGTGTTTCGTATACCAACCCAATTCGTTGTGCCGTTTTGACGTGATAGTTAATATTTGTTTCCTTAGGACCCATGCTTCTTTTTAGGTTGATAGGTAGTACATATATGTGGTATTTCAGATTATAAGTTATCTGTTTCAATTTTCAGCCGTTTCAATATGTTCAGCCGTTCCAACGTTGTCCTGTAACTGTAAATATTATGAATGTCAATGTTTGGATGTTTGTTACTTAATCATGGCGGAACGTATCAAGTGATCGGGCTGAAATTTGAAATACAATTAGATTATAGTCTGGAAGAACACATAGGCCAAACATTGCCTATGTATAGTTACTTATCTATAAGTCCCTATGTGTGTTACTTAAGCTAAGCCAAGAATATGTTTCAAATTTTAACTCGATACATTCAGCCATTCCAACGTAATTGAGCAGCAAAAATTTAAATATTGACATATTTATATAATATTAGGAAAGGATAGGATATTACAAAATTTTTCAAAAAATAAAACCGGCCAAATGCCAGTGGAACTCGCGCGCGAAGGGTTCTGAACCATTAGCAAATAAAATGATTTTATTGTATGGGAGCCCCCTTAAACATTTATTTTATTTTAATTAATTACATTTAAAGACAACATAAAACTTAACATTATGTGAATAGTGAAAGCGTCAACCTGTGACAGGTACGTTATTAGTATCGAGCAAGAAACGGTAAAAAAGTCAAGTTTGTTGTATGGAAATAAGCCCCTCTTAAATATTTATTTTAGTTTTAGTATTTTTTGTTAAAGCGGCAATAGAAATACATCGTCTGTGAAAATTTCAACTGTCTAGCTATCACCGTTCTTGAGATACAGTCTGGTGACAGACGGAAGAATGGACGGACAGCGAAGTCAGGTACGGAATCCTAACAACGGTCTGCTTCGGTTACCGAAGCTTGTTGAACACTACCTTTAAATTTTAAACAGTATTTGGATTGAAATAATACGTTAAGTTACGGCTGGTCTAGCAAGCTACAGCTGACTTAGTCGGGAGAACGCCGACTGTCGATCCGGCGACCCAGGGTTCAAAACCACGCGCACCACTATCTTTTCTGAGTCATGTTCGTAATACCGGTAATTAAACGGTGAAGGAAAATATCGTGAGGAAACCGAAATGTACCTAGAATCTAAGTTCTAAGTCATATGTCATATGTCATCCACCAACCGACACTGGGCCAGCGTGGTGGATTATAGCCTTGTCTCTCTCCTTGCGAGAGAAGGCCCCGACGTCCAGCAGTGGGAACATTTAATGGGTTGTTTATGCTGCTACTTATTATGCTGATATGTTTTCTCCAATAGAACAAAAATTTACTTCAATGACAGGTAATTTAATTCTGTCATTCGACTAACTAAATACAGATAAATCTAAGCTGATATTTGTTTTTTGTTGATATTTGAAAAACTACCTCCCTGTTTTCGATATATAAGATCACCTCTGAAGTATTTTCTACCAAACAAAAAAAGAATTATCAAAATCAACTCACAATTAGCGGAGTTATCGTGTAAAATAAAACCAAATAAAAAAACATGCAACCCGATTGAGAACATCCTCCTTGTTTGAAGGAGGATGTTCTCATCCTCCTCCTTTTCCACAGAAAATATATATTTTGACAATTATTTTGTCATTCAAGACGACGCGACGCGATCACGTGGGCACTTATTGAATCTAGAATCTAGATATTCTGTGGATCGTCTGTGATACACAGAATATTTAGAAGTTAGTATGTACCGAACGCGCCGTGCGTGTCGTTATTATTTAATGTTTGTGTAATTTCCGAACCACCAAACCGATAATGTTCAAATTTTGATGGGACAATATAAAAAATGTGTTCTTTCTAACAAAAAAAGAATTAATGAAATTAAACAACGCAAACATGATTTACAAACAAATACACATTCTGACTTTCACCCCCTCCTGCAAGAAAACCGATCAGAATTTGGAGATCAAAAGTAGCCTACAGCAATCTCCTTAGTTTAAACTAAAATCATGCCAAGTTTCAGCTGAATTGAATCAGTAGTTTCGGCGTGATGCGTGATCCCTATACAGAAAGACAGACAGACAGACAGACAGACAGACAGACAGACAGACAGACAGACAGACAGACAGACATGAAAGAAAAAAAATGCAGATTCGCCATCAGTATCGACTATGGAGTGCTCCAAAAAATTTTTTCAAAATATCTTCAATGTACAGAATTCGACCCGTTACAGTTTTATTATAAGTATAGATGTTAAAGTAACTCTATTTGTCTGTTGTTACGCCTGTCTGTCTGTGTGCTTCACGCCTAAACCATTGAAGCGATTTTGATAAAATGATTTATAAATGTTTTAAAATAAGCTGTTTTAGTAAACGTAAATTTGTATGTATTTGTATTATACCTATATTGGCAATATAATATATGTACACAAATACTGCCTCAGTTACCTCAACATTTATTTCGTGCGGACGAAGTCGCGGGTAACAGCTAGTAGCTTCATGAAAAAAGTAGGTTGAGTGCCTGAATTTACTTTTAAATTGAAGTCAATTATAGTTTCATCGAAAAAAAGAAATTAAATCAGAAAAAAAGAATGTAAGTTATGTTACGTCCATATATCGGTCAGTGACGGCTTAATTGTCGTCATTGCTAGCAAATCAATATATATAGTCTAGGGCTGAAGTTCAGTTTATCCAGAACTCTTAAAGCTTGAAGTGTGTCAGTCAGTCTTGAACCACGGTCGGAGCCGCACGCGTATAACCGAGAATATAATTTATATTTCGTGAAACAATAACCCACCGCCATAGCGTCTTTTGTGGAAATTACGGAGAACGCTGGTAAGTTAAATTTTATTTTTGGTACGAAGTTCCTTACGGTTAAGGCTTGCAGGTCATAGAGGATTTTCCGCGTGGTCAAACTGAGAAAAATCATAGAATAGATAATATAGAAAAAAAAAAGTGAGACTAAAACTATAAGGAAAATATGTAACGGAAGTGACGCGTAAAATTGTCCGTGACCAGTGTTGCCAACTTTGTTTTTCAGATGATCGTACCATAAATAAAAAGGCATTTCTTTTTTTACTTTTTTATTTGTGGCTTCTCTATTATCTCAAGTAGCTTCGTTCCTACCACAGACTAAGTAGAGAGTTACGTTCCTACTTGTACCAGGACGTCTAGCACAGACTAAGTAGAGAGATTGTCTACTCTCTTTCTACGAAAAACGTAATTTCAAAATAAACTCGCGACTTTCCACTCCGGTTTTACCGGACAAGACAAAGTAGAACCGGAGTAGGTAAGTCCTGAACTGAATAGGTTGTGCTAGAGACTCTTCCAAAGTGGTAAAATGTAGGTACCCCCCTCCCGCGTAACTTCTAAAATAAGAGAATGACAAAACATATTCAACTTCTTTGGACAAAACTAAGAAAAATGTATGATGTTACCATGTAAACTTTCAACGAAAATTGGTTTGAATGAGATCTAGTAAGTAGTTTATAAAACTTATCCATGTTCAAAAGTAGATTAAAAAAAATACTGATACGCAAATAAATGCTATTATACTCTGAAACAATTTTAGATGATAGGGAAATTAATTGGAATACTGATGTATTGATTTTGTTTAACATGACATTTTGCATTCATTAACTTCCACATTAAATTTCATTGGTTATATTAGTGTCCATTGTTTATATGTTATGAAACTTTACAATCAATTTCATTCGAGTGCTCGAGTTTCATTTTAAATTGAAGTAAATATTAGTTTTTGTGAAGAAAAGTTAATACATATTCCGAAAGCTTCATAGCAAATTTTGGGTAGGTATCTATTGGAGGCAAGCAGACAACTTGTCGCATAATTCTCCTATTAATTAGGGTTGCCATCTGTAAAGCTTGGGAACTAGGACAAGATTCGTGAAAATCCCGGATTTTCCAGATTATAGAGCCCAAAACCCGGACATGTCAACATTTTTAACCGACTTCAAAAAAGGAGGTTTCTCAATTTGTCCATATTTATGTTTTTATTTTTTTACACATAGGTATGTGTAAAAAAATGTTATTATCTCTTCTTACATTGAGATGAAGATGAAATCCTGCCCGGACGCTGCCCGGACGCCGTCCAAACTAGGACAAATCCGGGTAAAACCGGACGGATGGCAACCTTACCTATTATTCCTCAACACGAAGGTGCAGACTTGGCTGGTGAGAGGCGGGGAAAAATGGATCCATAGTCCATATGTATATCTTGTATGGGTTCCATACATTTTTAATTTTTTATTTAATTACTTTATTCAATAATATGTTTGCGGCAATATGCAACTTTTTATGTTGTAGTGCAATATTTAAAGAATAATAATAAGCCAGATGATTTAGTCGGGGATTTAACATTGCATTGTTAAGGTAACACTTTCAGCAGAGGGAATTTTAGTTTAAAATCACTTTTAAGTGAGGTGCCTATATTTACGATTGACGTTTTTTTTAATTTATTTTTTAACTTTTATAGGTTTACACTTGACCGCACACATACACATCTCGCCTGATGTTAAACGATGATGCGGTCTAAGATGGAGCGTGTTTACCTAGAAGTAACCGATTCACTCTCGATTTGAAGACACAAAAATTGTAACTACCGGAAAAAACCCTCTCAGGCAACGTATTCCACAGCCTTGACGCTCTTATCCCAAAAGTAGTCAAATCTCTTCGTTCGTGTCTTTGGAACATCAACCATGAAACGGTGTGGCTTTTTCGAGCTACGAGCATTCCGATAGAAAAAAGGGCAATGTAAAGGGTAATGACTTACATGGTAGTAGGTCTGCATGCGAAGCTGTGGCTCGTTGGTTTGATTGCCAATTATGTATTGGTGAATACAAATATTCACAATTATACTCGTATATTATTTCAGTTATCTGGCTCATAGTACAAGCTTTGCTTAGTTTGGGCTGTAATAGATGTTTGGGGCTGGGTGTGTTGTAAGAGAAATGATCATCAATATGTATCTCTATCTATGCTACGTCTCCACCACCAAGCAGTAATGCCAAAACATCAATGTTTTCCAGTTTGAAGGGAAATGTTTCCAGTAAAATTTCAGGACATAGAGATCTTCTTCTTCTTCTCAGTCGGGCACTCTCGGCAGAGTGGTCGTGGTTATGTGTGGGTTGTTGAATGACGGCTGTTGCTATGCGTCTCTATTCGGCTCTATCGGAGGCATTGTGGGAGCTGTCGGCCATGGTGGATTGAGTGAGGGTTATGATAAGGTCTGTCCACCTGGTTGGAGAGCGACCGCGGGGTCTCTTTCCCTCCATTAGATAATAGTTATTTGTTATACAAGAGTGCAAAGTTGATTTTTAACCGCGTGCTCAATTTTGAATCACTCGCTGCGCTCGTGATTCAAAATTAGAATCCTGAGCGTAGCAAGGGAATCAAAAGAGCACAAGGTGAAAAATCTTTGCACTCGAGTGCAACACGTAACTTTTCATTCCACCTCAGCGAGGAAATGACTAAATGCTAATTTTTAAATGTTTTCGCGCTAAGCAAATTAAAAAAAAGTAAGTACACCAAGGAGGTTCCGAGTCTGAGTTTTTAAAATATAAAAAAAAAAATATGATGCATTCGGCACCAAGGAGGTAGAAATAAATATATTGAATTACGTTTTGAATTCAAAACCTCAGTACACACGATGTTCGCATCGCGCATTTAAACGCATTTTGCGCCCTAATATAGAGGAGCAAAAGTACTCTTTCCGAGCTGTTGGGATGAAAAACATCTTTTATCACTGGGTGGCGAGCGCAGTGCAGTGCCAGGTAATGATTTGGACTCATCATAATCCAATAGCTGTGTGTCACTGTGCTGTTATGAGCAGGTATGTTTCTTACCATCAATCAGGCACATGGCTTGTTTGCACTATAACAAAAAACGTACCTATGCTAAGCTGATGACGAATTTCGATCCAGAAAAAGATCTTTGTTACTATGTAATTTGGAAATATTAAATATAGGTGTCAATTTTACTATTTATGAATAATTAGCACCTTCCTTTACAAGCTATTTTTATGATTCGGTTGAATGAAATGATTACGTTATCTATGAGTCACTGAACAAATTCAATCTACAAATATGTATTGGATGGACTCTTTACAGAGTCCGCCTGGGGAAGTACCACCTTTGCCAGTTATTCTATCGCCAAGCAGTAATGTGCAAACGTTACTGTGTTCCGATTTAAATAAAATGTCTTTATTTAGAGGAAATGACGTAAAAGTAGTCGGGCAGAGCCTGCATCGCAACATAAATCGCCAATCATATGGTGCGATGTAGGATATGATTGGTGATTTATGGTTCGATGTAGGCTCCGCCCCACTACTTCTACGTCATTTCCTCTGATTTTAGGACTCGTGTGTGGACGCTTATACTCTAATTACAGTATGCTTAGAACATATAAACGAACGAAACGACGGATCGAAGTAGAACCGGAGCAGGAAAGTCGCGAGCTTTGATTATACACTTGTCTAGATAGAACGCTCGAGCGTAGAAACACCAAAAAATATCAGCTAACAGTTGGCTGATAAGCTCGATCTGTCAGTTTAGTTGCGAAGCTGACGTTGTGCGGTAAACACGTGTTTTGTGACTCTTGACTAATGATGATTTGCGCTATAACGGTCTACAAAAAATTACAAAGGACGATTTAAAACAACTAAAATCGTTAGCTATCATCGGTAAGTAACCTTTACATTATCATTTGGTTACAGAAACAATTGATTTTAAAACGTATTGTGTCTCAGGACAGCGTCATTTGACGCCATTGAAGTTTTATACAAAATTACTTTCACAAAATTTTAAAAGAAGACTATAAATGTCAGGCCAACGGTCACAAAAAAAAATGTCACAGGATAACTACCAAGGAATGCGTTGAGGCCCCGAAAATTACCACCTTACCAAAAAAATACCACCAAAAAGCATCACCTAACCAAAAAAAAAACCACCAAACCCACTACAGTCCCGCCTCCCCCGCAAGCCCCTTCTGCATAAAGGACTAAAATCTCGCGACTCGGTCATCCAATGCTCATGGCAATGCTCCATCTAGACAAGTATATAATCAAAGGTCGGGAGTTTATTTCGAAATTTCCTTTTTTCTATCGGAATGCTCGTAGCTCGAAAAAGCGACATCGTTTCATGGTTGAAGTTCCAAAGACACGAACGAACTTACTTACTTTTGTGATAAGAACGTCTAGGCTGTGGAATACGTTGCCTGAGTGGGTTTTCCCCCGATGGTTACAATCTTTGTGCCTTCAAATCGAGAGTGAATCGGTTTCTTCTAGGTAAACACGCTCCATCGTAGACCGCATCGTCGCTTAACATCAGGCGAGATGGCGGTCAAGTGTAAACCTATAAAAGTAAAAAAAATAATTACGTTTTATGTAGAAATAGTCTAGATTACTCTGATTAGAGTAGGCTAACATTTAAACGTCAAACAATGTTCGATCGGACGAAACGAAGTAGAGCCGCAGTAGGAAAGTCGCGAGTTTATTTCGAAATTACGTTTTTCGTAGAAAGAGAGTAGACGTCCTGAATGGTCGTGGGCTTATCTTTACTAAATATTATAAAGCTGATGAGTTTGTTTGTTTGAACGCTAGGATCTCTGGAAGTACTGGTCCGAATTAAATAAATAAATAAATATTGGTGGCCAATTCACACACAACACCATCTGACCCCAAACTAAGCAAAGGCGGCATGGCGGCCAGATAGCTGACATAATACTTATATAGTTTTAAATACATACTTATTATAAATAGAAACACCCAGACACAGTGCAAACATTTGAATTCATCACACAAATATTTGCACTGGGTGGGAATCGAACCCACGACCCTCGGCTTCGCAGGCAGAGTTACTACCCACTAAGCCACGAGGCCAGTCAAATTGAAAGATTCTTTTTCTATTGGATAGTCCATTTATCGAGGAAGGAAATAATAGACTATAAAACATAACGCTACTATCAATAGAAGCGGAGCTTGAATCAAGAATGTAACAAAAACGGGGGAAAAATTTCATTTTTGAGAGTTTTCGTAGCGTGCTTTGACATGACAGCAAGTCTCCAAGATGGCGTCATTGAATTCAAACCTTTGCTAATCAAATTTGTTTCTAAATCTGAGTTGGTACGACCAATTTCCGACAGGTGGCGTAGCAGGTGGTTGAAGAGGTTTTTTGTTTGAAAGCGATATTATCAGGAATAACTGAACCGATTTCAGTCATTCTTTCACCGTTGGATATGTATGGGATCCCGATGAGTGCTACAAAATGTACCACGGGCGAAGCCGGGGCGGACATCATTCGTTTCTTTCGTTTTAAAATAATCTGTTTCACTCATTTCTATTTCTGTTTCACTCATTCGCGTCTCGTGATCAATACATAGTTATTAGTAATGTGTATTTATAGAACTGGCCTTCATTGGTTTCAATTAATGTTTAACAGTATTGATGCATGTTGAGAGTTGAGACTCACTGCCGCCATTTTCGAAACATTTAGATGCGAATCGTTTAAAGTTATTACAGCTATTTACTACACTAGTATTATTACTAGTTTAGTGAACGGTTACTAATTTTGTCAATAAATTAAGGCCTAGATTGATATGCTGTTTACTGTACGTGTACGGTTATCTGGTAGTGATCGCCCTAAGCAATAAGGCCGCCAATTAATAGTGTGTTTTTTAACTGGTGCTGCGAAAGTACTTCAAATCTGAACAGTTACTTTTGTTATACAAAGCACAGATTCGATCTTGTATGGAGTACTGTTCGCACCTTTGGGATGGATCGGCTAAGTATCAGCTTGAGGCTCTGGAATCGAGAGGCGAGCCAAAAGTCTCATAGGCAAAGACACTCTAGTGCGAGAAAGACTTTAAGGTCTTGAACATCGCCGAAACATTGCTAGCTTATCGGTTTTTTATCGGATACACTTCGGAGAGTGTGCGACTGATCTGCATAATCTAATACCACCTTGCCCTTTTTTCTACCATACTTCTCGTAACTCGAAGAGGCGGCACCGTTTCATGGTGGATATTCCAAAGACACGGACGAAGAGGTTTGACTCTACGTTTGTGATAAGAACGTCTATGCTGTGGAATGAGTTGCCTGAGTGGGTTTTCCCGATAGTTATAATCTTGGTGTCTTCAAATCAAGATTGAATCGGTTTTTTTCTATGTAAACACGCTCCATCGTAGACCGCATCGTCGCTTAACATCAGGTGAGATGGCGGTCAAGTGTGAGCCTATAAAAGTAAAAAAAAATGGTTTGTGTTTTTTGTTTTTGTGGCTTTTAATAAAGAGTTGTTTTATTGTATTAGTCGCGTCTCACAGTTTTACCGGCCCGTTCCCGTTATTTTCCTGCAGTAAAAAGCCTTTATGCTATTTTAAGTTATATTATACTTTTAACCCCCGACCAAAAAAAGGGGTGTTATAAGTTTGACGTCGATGTCTGTCTGTGTGTGTGTGTGTGTCTGTCTGTGGCACCGTAGAGCTCAAACGGACGGGCCGATTTCGATGCGGTTTTTTTATTTGAAGGTTAATATCTGTGCGAATGTTCTTAGCTATGTTTGGTTAATATCAATTCAAGATAGCCGCTTCCACAAAATGGCGGACAAAATATTTCTTCACAACCTACCTCAATATGGGTATCATATGAAAGGGCTTGGCTAGTAGAATACTACACATTATAAAAAAATTCAGATCCAAGATGGCCGCCACCACAAAATGGCGAATTATATTATTTTTTTCACTACTACCTCAATATGGGTATTAAACGAAAGGGCTTGACTAGTAGAATACATTGCACTATGACAAATTCCAAATCCAAGATGGCCGCTTCATATGGGTATCAAAGGAAAGGGCTTTACTAGTAGAATGTTGTACAGATAACAAATCCGAGGTCGGGGGTTAGACAAAAAATTTTATTTTGTTCTTGTTTAAAATAAATATACGGGCTACTCCTTTGATATACAGTCCAGTCCGACTTAAGTTTCGATCGCGTCTGGCGTTCTTTTAAAGGAGAGTGCACCGAGTGCGAGGAGAGAACACTCAAATGTTCAGTAGGTTCTAAACGCGCTGCGAACACGCTTACTTATTACTGCTTGGCGGTAGAATAACTGGCAAAGGTCCTACCACTAAAATTATTACGGAGTAGGTACCATCAACATTTATTTTGTATCAGAGGAAATGTTGAATATTCATTTAATTGAAGATCCTAATTAATCCCCACTTAGCTCTTAGTAACCGAAACAAGAATTTGGGCGCATTGGTAAACATTAAAATTTCATATAGAGAAAAAAATTAGTTTGAATGCCACATCTGCATTTCTAAGGTCATTTCATAAAAATTCAAATAGAGAGAAAATGTTGATTGAACATTGGGTTGCCATCTCTAAAGTTTGGGAACCAGGACAAGACTCGTGAAAACCCCGGATTTTCCTGATTTTAGAGCCCAAACCCTAAACAAAAATATGTCAACAGATTTTTTTACACACAACTTTCTTACCTCGTCTTTCATTGAGACAATAGAATACGATTTTTCAACCAGATATACGAGTTTTAAACCTATGATTAGGGCTATGATACTACGAAGTCCTGCCTGGACGCTCCCCGGACGCCCTCTGAACTAGGAAAAATCCGGGAAACCCCGGACGGATGGCAACCTTCATTGAACATCTACTATTTCTAAGATCATTTCAATATTATTTTCAGAATATCAGATGTATTTCAATATTATTCGTAGGTAATTCGTCCGCAATTCGCTAGATGACGCAAGTAGCGTTTCGCGATGTATTGTAGAGGTGGGGTGCGGCGAAGAGGAAAGAAATGTTCAAGGTCATTTGGCCAGGGTACAGCCTTAACACCAGGCGATGGTTGTCAAGAGAAGACTAATTATTTATTATCAAAAAAAAAAATGCAGTCATAAGAACTGAAAACTTATAACTCAAATTTGATACCTTACTTTGGAAACTATGCGGGTTTAACCGGAGGGCGTGGCCATGAGTATAGCTATGGTCCCGAGTTTACCCGAAGCATTATATCATTCCCGAGCGTGACTAGAGTTCAATTAATTGACAGCCCACGAAAAATCGGCTTGAAGCGCCAAAAGAAGTTCTCGCTTCAGAAAGCGTATGTCTGTGTACGCACGTGACATAATTCCGTGCACCTGAAGTTTGGGAGCGCACATCTAATGGTTTATGTCGATCATTTTTCCGTCGCGTCAAAAGAAGTATAATTTCAAAAACAATTAAAATTATCCAGTAATATTATATAACGCTGTGTTATTATAGTTACTGCTCCATTTAAATGTTTAAACAACAATTTGTGTCAACCGGAGATAACCAGACATTACTGGTATTAAGTGGTATTAAACCAGTTGACAGCAGACAGAATTCAGTTTTAAAAAGTTAGTTACATTATCATTTTATAATGGCTCATCATCATCAGATGCAAGACGTCCACTGATGAACATAGGCCTCCCCCCATATATTTCCACAACGAACGGTCCCGCGCAACCTGGAACCAGCGGTTTCCAGCGACCTTTGTGAGGTCATCTGTCCATCTAGTGGGAGGCCGTCCAACACTGCGTCTTCCGGTTCGTGGTCGCCACTCGAGAACCTTTCTTCCCCATCGGTTGTCAGTTCTGCGAGCGATGTGGCCTGCCCATTGCCACTTCAGCTTGCTTACTCTTTGAGCTATGTCGGTCACTTTCGTTCTTTTGCGAATATCCTCATTACGGATTCTGTCGCGCAAAGAGACTCCGAGCATAGCTCTCTCCATAGCTCGCTGTGCGACTTTGAGCTTCGTTATGAGGCCCACAGTTACGGACCGCGTCTCAGTTCCATAAGCCGTCATTATTAATGGCTCTTCGAACACAATTTTTAATTTTTCGAAATAGTATGTGCGTTTGATGGCGTATTGGTGGTAAGGCATTCGGTTTCGAAGGTCGTAGGTTTCAAACCTGCCAGTATAAGCTGCCCATTAAATGTTTCCCGCTGATGGACTCGGGGTCCTCTCTCGCAAGGAGAGAATCAAGGTCATAACCCACCACGCTGGCCTAATGGCACCCTAGGCCTAGTGCGGGTTGACGCATGACCACGAAATATTCTTTGGACTATAAAGTACCTACTAAATAAAGAATTACTTAGTTAAGTTATCTTTATTTTTTCAGCCATATAAAATATATTTTTTTTCTAAAATTATTCACCAAGTTTCCTTGGATCCTAATACTAATCTAGCCTATATATTAAGTCTAGGCTAATGAGTAATTTATGTATAACTTAAATTGCTACATAGTTTATATACAAGAAGGTGTCCATTAGCACTTTTATTATTGACTCTGTTAAGGGGAAGTAAATTATTTCACTTGACTTAGTACCACGGATATCCGTGCTCATTGCATTTAATTGTTTTATATAGTACTAACTAGCGGCCCATTCCAGCTTCACTCGGATAATAACCTAGATACCAACTGCAGCGCCATCTGCCGGGGTGTTTTGTGAATCTAAACCATCCAGGACCCTACCCAAACGTATACAAAAATAATCATTCAAATCGGTCCAGCCGTTTAGGAGGAGTTTACTTACAACGAAAAGTGGCATTGATTTTTATAATATATAGATTGCACTGCCTACTACTACTCACCCTTACTACTTGCCTACTTACTTGTAAAAAATATATATTTCGACACAATACGATTAGATTTACATAGTTTGACCCATCGGCTCCCGAACTGGTCTAGACAGTGCATCAGGTGCTAATAGTTTCTCGAAAAATAAAAAAGTACTATTGCGAAATAAACAATACAAAATGTAAATGAAAAAATACAAACTCAAAATAAAATAACTGTATACAGAAACATTCAACTATAACATTGTAAAACCATTAAACTTTAAATTTTTACAACTGAATACCTTGTGATAACAATTCTATATACTACTAGCTGTACCCTGCCACGCTTCGCTGTGACACATTGTGATGCAAAAATTAGATAAAAACAATCCTTGATGCGGATTACATATCATTGTAAAATTTCAGTTCGATCGGTGCAGAACTTTTTGAGTTTTTGAAGCGTACACAAACCAACATAACATTTTTATAAATAGAAATGTAGGTACATATTGTATAATTCTATATGGATGCTGATAAGCAATAATGTGTCAACCCACAAAAAGTCAAATTCAGAGGTTTTGATATATTTTGATAAAGCATCACGTGTTTAACATTCTACAAAAGTGTTTTAAGTCATATAAAACATAAAAGTGCGTAAAAAAATGGATTTTATCATAAAATAAATCTCAAATCACGTTTACAATATTTATCAATAATCCTTTAAGTTCCTTAACATCGTTGAAATTCAAAATAGTGACATTTGACGTCACGAAAACTATGTTATGAGGCTTGACACAGTGTTGCTAAATGTCATTCAGCGTTTTCGCGCTGCGCCAAACAACGAGCTTTTATTAAATAATGAAATTCTAAAGTTATATCCCCATTTTAAGTACTAAATTACTTCAATAAACACATGTTTTAGTGAACTGTAAGAAATCCATGTTAGAGTCATTAAGGTAAGTCTGTAATCTATTGTTATATTAAGGTTTTCATAAGTAATTCGTTTATAGATAATGTTGCCGGTTTAAATTGGACAAGGAATCATTAATTAAACAATTGTGTAGGTATATGTCAACTTTTCAAGTTATTTTTTTATGCAAAAATAACATAATTTGGTCCAATCAGATTGATTTTCTGTAACTTTTGGTTAAAAATAAATACGATAAATCACTTAACTCATTATTGCTAGACACAAGACAATACGATATGTCGTACTATACAGCATATCACATTGTTGCTAAACAATGAAAGGGTATTTAACAAAGTTTACAGTACAGTTTAAAGTGTTTGACATATTATTACTGAATGTTGGTTAGATTTTTGTGAGAGATAGTTTATATTTTAAGTATCTTGATATTGTATTGAAAATACTTTCTGATTCGTAGATTTGTTAATCCCAATCAAAAAAGTGTATTTTTCTATTTTGTTGTAAAGAGATGTCACCGTCTAGATCAAGAGGAAAATTACCGGTTAATATTGCGAAATCTAAAACAAAATGTTTGTTTTCAATGTTTTTAATGAAAATGATGAACCTGCCGGCTCAAATAAACCTCAAGATATCCCTGCGCTTGATAGAAGTATTGATCTAGATGTACACCATTCTGATAAATTACAAAAGACTAGGTGTAATAGTCCGTTTACTTATGAGGAACTACCAGGTAATTTTTCATTGGGAGAGCATTTTATCAGTAATTACGGAATTACTGATACGGATATAATTCCGTGAACCTCATCAGATGCAATGAACCTTTTATTCTCGTCAATTGATGAAAAAAGACTGCAGTTTGTAAACCCAACTAGTGATGAAGAACATGTAGAAGCCATTGTTAATGTTATAAATTCCACAAATGAGAACAATTTAAAATGTCAATAAAAATAGACGTCTACAAAGTCATACCTATGAAGTAGGATAACCAGCCTCGAGCCGTTCCTGGTGCAAATATGCCCAAAACTCTGCCCGCATTGCCTCGCTGAATGGCGATGGATATCCTCTGTCCCAGAAACGATCCAGAGCAGGATTCATCTCCTTGGTTACGTAGACGATGCCCAATTTCGCGGAGTAAAGCCTTCACATCGGCTCCCCAACTGCCCATAGTCTCCATAACCACGGGAACAAAATAAGACCACGGGTCCATTACCGCGTACTTCTGCCGTTTTTTTACTAGCAGCCTCCTCCGCCACTGCTGCCGGAGTATGAACAGTGCGACCCAGATGCGTAGCCGCGATAATGCTGACACACGTAACATCCCACATCAATCACTTGCCGTGCTTCCAAGGTACCAAGGTCATGCCATCTGGACGCTTACCGTCGGATCTACCTAGACCCGGTGGCTCAAGAACACAAGGACCGTTTGTCGAAATAAACGTGCTTCGAACTATATCATTTAGGCCATGGTGACGCCGAAACCTACCTAGGCAGCGACGACAACTTAGCGCGTGGTGACCATCGGCTTCAACCATGTTACCGCAGGTGAATCTATGGGGTTCACACGTTTACACACCTTGCAACCCAGGAGGAAAGCCGTGGCTACCCGCAAGGAATCATCGTCTAACAAAGTGCCTAGGTGAGGTGAAGGTAACGCGTGTAACCAGGCCCTGGATTCTGAACGTGATACAGCGCTGAGCCTCGCCAAATCGGCACCAGCGGCATTGTTAAACATGTGTGTGAGGATCCTTTTGGCACCAACGTCATGCGTTGTTCGCTGAACTTGTGGGGTAGCTGGACTTGGCACATCCAAATTAAGAGCCGACCAGGCCGACGCTGCCTCAGACGCATAAGGAATACTTTCCTTGCCGCCATTAGAACAAAGGACAACAGCTACAAGGTCCGCGACCCCATGAGCCGAAGCCAAGAAGGCCGGCTGGCCGACATCGTGGACACGCCGTATCCCGAAGCTCCCATGGCATATCGGCAGACTCACCTGCGTGCACTGCGAATCGTTAATGGAGACCTTGAGGATCAACTCCACCGTGTTCTTAAGGACCCCATTGAAAATTGTGACCTCCGTTGGACAAAGCCATGTTGGAGTAGTCCGCAATAAGTATGTAACCTTGGGTACCGCGAAACACATACGTAACAACACCATCGACAAGTGTGATCCATCGTAGACCGCATCGTCGCTTAATATCAGGCGAGATGGCGGTCAAATGTGAGCCTATAAAAAGGTAAAAAAAAATCCTTAAGACGTTCCCGGGATGAAAGAAGAAGCTCTATGCGAGACGCGATAGCTTCAGGAACTTCGTCAATAAATATGAGAGAACCGATGGTTCCATCTTCCAGATACCAAATAGGTTTAGAGGTGACTTGAGCCCTGAAATAATTTTGTGGATAGCCTGACTGACCACCAGCGGTCCAATCGTACCTCCCTGCAGCGCTTCACACTTATAGAAGAGATTTGAGGGGAATTTTATAAACCTAATGAAGAAAGGGACAAGTGGATGGAGTTTTGTCCTTAACGTCACACAAAAGAACATCTTTCTAATGTATTAAAAGCATTGCTAATGTCGAATTTTACAATTACACAAAGTTGGCCGAATCTGAGTTGGCAAAATCCATTGCAGGAAAACAAATTAAATTACAAAAATTGTTGGCATAATATAGATAGGTACGAGGGTCAAACTGAAAGTTCTTAGAAAATCAAAAACTGATTACATTAGCCAGTTATTAGTTTTATTATATCTTTTCAAAATATTGTCCATTCACGTCAATACACCGCTGCATGCGATGGAACCACTAGGAAAAGCACTTTGCCCACTCGTCCTTAGGGGTCTCTTCCATGGTATCGCGATACGCAGCCACCGCTTCTTCAGCATTCATAAACCGCTTTCCTTTAAGTTTTTCTTTAATTTTTGAAAATAAATAAAAATCACAAGGCGCGAGGTCGGGGCTATACGGCGGGTGACCCAGTAATTCAACGTTTGATGTCGCCAAATAGTCGATCGTTCGCTTGGCGGTGTGCGATGAGGCGTTGTCGTGGTGAAGGAGGATCCTACTGCTAGGTCGTTTCTCTCGAACTTTTTCCAAGACAAGTGGCAAACAATTGGTAGTGTACCATTCTGCAGAAACTGTTTTTTG
Source organism: Ectropis grisescens (assembly GCA_017562165.1). Taxonomy (NCBI): domain Eukaryota; kingdom Metazoa; phylum Arthropoda; class Insecta; order Lepidoptera; family Geometridae; genus Ectropis; species Ectropis grisescens. The sequence goes on along the minus strand of CM029796.1, from coordinate 9,319,423 downwards.
ATCCTCTAACACAATTGTTGCGAAATGACCTATCCTTCCAAAGAACGAGGCCACCATTTTTTCCCCGCACTTCGATCTCTCTTCACTTTAGTTGGCAACTCCTCGAAAGGAAACACCCACTGAGCAGATTGTCTTTTGGTTTCAGGATCATAACAGTAAATCCAGCTTTCGTCACCTGTTAGTATGTCGAACACAGCATTTGAGTCACCTCCGTTAAATCTTTCAATCATTTTACGGCACCAATCCACGATGGAGTTTTGAGCCTCAGTCAAATTATGAGGTATCCACCGGGCGCAAAGCTTCCTGACCGCTAAATGTTCGTGTAGGATTTTGTGCACTTGACTCATACCGATGCCTAAGCTTGTCCGAATCTGCTGATAGGTCACTCTTTTGTCAGTCTCTATCATACGCCGCACAACACAGATGTTATCTTCAGTCGTCGCAGTAGAAGGCCGTCCCTCACGTAAATCATCAGTGAGATTAGTGCGACCACGTTTAAACTCATTAAACTAGTTGTAAACAGTCGCCCGAGATGGGGCTTCATCGTGAAAGGCCAATCGTAGTCTATCATAACTTTCTTGTTGACTTAAATGACATCGAAAGTCATAAAAAAATCATTGCACGAAAATTTTCTCGTGTTAAATTCATGTTGACGTGACACAGACAATTTTCAATTTGCCGCCAAATCGTAAAACAAATGACAAATGAATGAAGTATATACTCAGTAATAATGGCAAAGAGTTCTATTTTCAAATTATAGAATTATTTTTTTATTATATTGTTTATAAGTGGCCAGTTCTAAGAACTTTCAGTTTGACCCTCGTAACTATAATAATAATAATAATACATGTACATGTATTAAATATGTACATGTATTTAATACATGTACATATTTGTTAAAAAAAGATTTCCGTTTCTTATTACGTTTGAAGGATGACTTGCTCAAAATGTTTATGTTATTGTACTTTTCATATGAATAAAAGTTTAATATCTTAAGAGTTTTACTTAAAACAATTTGTCAAAATATAAGTGATAACATGCATTTATCAATATTCATTTATGTTCCTCAACATACATTCATTGTCATTCAATCCTGGTACTAGCATTTATCAAAACAGTGTTATGTGCCTTAATTTGATGTTTCGAATATAACAGTGTGTTTCTTATTTTGCAATATGCGATTACCTCATTTTTTTGGAAGAATATACTACATTGTTGTCATTTTGCTACAGTAATCTATTTTTTTAATTCATTATTCTTTTTATTAAAAACATGAAAGCATAGTAGGCACATATATTTTCAAGCAAACTTTATAAGAATTGGTTTCACATCTTAAGACGCCAATTTCTCAAAACCAAGTTAATGCGGGTTAACACATTATTGCTTATCAGCATCCATATATTACTAGCTGTACCCTGCCACGCTTCGCTCTGGCACATTGTGATGCAAAAATTAGATAAAAACAATCCTTGATGCGGATTATATATCATTGTAAAATTTCAGCTCGATCGGTGCAGAACTTTTTGAGTTTTTGAAGTGTACAAAAACCATCACAACATTTTTATATTTAGAGATGTATATATTGTATAATTCTATACATTATACGTACATGTGTGAAGCTATTAAAATGTGAATCAAAACCTGTTTAAAAATATATTTTAATTTAAAATGCAAAAATACCAATAATCATGTTATTTTCTCAAGGTATTTATTTTTTTGTTGTCCTGTGTATAAATTATTTAGCAAATCCTCAATACCCTGATACATGTTAAATGGCCAGAGCATTAGCAAGCCAGTTCATTAAATGCTATAACAAACGCCACGGCTTAATATCATTCAGGCCCTTAGTTAAACGATACTGTAAAATAAATAAGCTAGGCGGCTAATTGAGCGATTAGTTGGTGGGGCCTTGTTTTTTTTAAATAAAGAGTGAGGAGATTAGCAGGACGTGTGCCAGATGGCTAGCAACATGCCTACCACATAACATCACAGTGACACGCAGCTATTGGAACATGAAGAGTCCAAATCATTACCTAGCACTTCACTGCGCTCGTAACTCAGAGAGAGAGGTGTTATATCTCCAAGTCTCACTTATTACGAGTACCTATCACTGCACTGATATAAGATGATGCATGCCCTGTAATTTCTCTGGAGGCATTGCCCTTCAAACCGGAACACAGTGATCTTTGAATTATAAATGCAGACGTTATAAATGCGAAAGTTTGGATGTTCGTTGCTCAATCACGTCGGAAATCCTGAACGGATCAGGTTGATCGAACATTGGTTATATTCTGGAATAACACATAATTTATCACGGTAATTTTGCGTGAACAGGAACTGCACAGGCAAAACTGCGAGACGTCACTATTATCTGTCATGTTATCATCATATTCGGTACAGCAAACAAACACTCATATAATGTTAAGTAAATTATTTGCTTTTTACATTTCTAGGCTTAATTAGGTATTGATATAAAAGATCTGGTTGGTTTCTGTATTTCATTATACTTCGTCTGTTTAGTTTACTCTGAGTGGTTCTTTTATGACGTGTTTTGGTTCTACTTACTGTAATTCTAATTCATTTTTATTATTATCGTACATTTCAGAAATAGTTAATTATTTATAATTACGCTCTTCATTATTTTTCATTTCGGAAGTGCTTTAAAACTGCTGAAGTCCTACAAAATTATCTGCTTCACTGGTAAGGTGATTTTTTTAGAGTATGGAGTGACGAGACGAGAAGGACATGTGCCTGATGGTAAACAACATGCCTGCCACATAACATCACAGTGACACGCAGCTATTGGAACATGAAGACTCCAAATAATTACCTAGCACTGCACTGCGCTCGTCGTCAGACATGGTGTTATGTCTCTATGCTCTGTAGTTTCACTAGAAACAAGCCCTTCAAATCGAAACAACATGATGTTTTTACATTACCTACTAACAAGTGATCTATACTAATATAAAGCTGAAGAGTTTGCTTGTTTGTTTGAACGCTAGGATCTCGGGAAGTACTGATCTGAAATGAATGATTCTTTTTCTACTGTATAGTCCATTTATCGACGAAGGCTATAGAACATAACGCTACTATAATATTAATTCAATGACGCAATTTTAGACACATGCTGTCATGTCAAAGCACAGTTCGAAAACTCTCAAAAGGAATATTTTTCCCCGTTTTTGTTACATTCTTGATTCATGCTCCGCTTCTATTGATAGTAGTAGCGTTATGTTCTATAGCCTGTAGCCTTCCTCGACCTAACCTTTACTAATCAAATTTGTTTCTAAATCTGAGTTGGTACGACCATTTTCCGATAGGTGGCGAAGCTGAAGAGGTTTTTTGTTTAAAAGCGATATTCTCAGGAATGTCTGAACCGATTTTAGTTATTTTTTCACCGTTGGATATGTACGGGATCCCGATGAGTGCTATATATGTACCACGGGCGAAGCCGGGGCGGGCATCTAGTTACTTATAAGCTTTCAGAGTCGATAAGATACTTTATTTTGTAATGTATAAAATATGCAGCCATCAAGTAATCTGCAAGTCCAGTTTGTTCCGGGAAATAGGCATTACTTTATGACCATTCAAAGCTGGATGGGCAAGTCCATTTTAAAAGTACGAAATTATTTGAAAATGTATTTACCATTGGATAGCCCATTCAATTTAAAGTGACTTTTGTTATGAAATCAGTTTCCTAAACGCAATATTTAATATAGCTACCATACAAACTTTACGCGCGACGCGTAGAAAATACCAGACGAGTGACGTCACGCTTTAGTAGTGTTTATTGTATGATGCGTTTTTAGGAAAGTCCAAAATTGTGGTTTTAAAATCACGGGAAATTTTTAAGATAACAAAGTAATTCTTTCACCTATGTGTCAGTTATTGAGTAGCATTTTGATGGCATATTAAACCAAAAATGAGCCATCATGCCTAACAAGTACCAGATAATATTGTATCTTGTTTACAGCTAAGCGCTCCAGACTTCAGTTTCCGGTGACAGAAAGGACCTCAGGAAAAGTGTCTTTTAAGGCAAAAACGTTTTTCCAAAATGGAATCACATGAGAAGAACGTAGACAACATGGCTGACGGCCATGTTCACAATGACTCTATAGAGATGCGCGAGACAAATGGTAAGTTCTCTTTGGCATTACGTGACCTAGGCGCGGTCTGAAGGGGAACATTATCGTCCCAAAATCGTATACAGATGTTAAAGGGCGTCCCCCAGCAAAACGAGTTTTGACGTGACAACGTCTTATAAATTGGTTTGCCGGGTGACACTTCAAGAAACTGCGTTACGCTCCGCTCACGTTATGCGCTCGCAACGAGAGCGAGTGAGAGGCACGCGTCCCTTCCACTCGGGCATGGTTAGCCCGCCTAAGAGCGAGAGAGACAGACATAAAAAGTGAAAGGCACGCGTCCCTTAAAAACGCGTCCCTTCCGTAAAATTATTTTACCACTCAAACTTTCGCCCGTATACCGACTTTACAGGCAACCAATTTTTGTATCCAGTTTTCAAAGCTATCTACTCATTAGCCAAAACAAATATCAACTGGTAAAAAATACATTAAATGTTTTCAATTTCTTGGCTTCAAAATGGTAGTTTACTTTTTTGTTAATGAATTTATTGTTTGAATAATCTTCTCTCAACGAAACCATAAGAAATAGAAATAATTGTAATTATCATGCATCTACTCGAAAACCCGCCATTATTTCGATTTTGTACTTACACCAACGGATAGGCAATCCCATTACGAACATTTTGGTAGAAATATTTTTTTCAAAAGACCAAAATCTGATTTTATAAAGAATTTATTCTAAAATTTGAGCGTAAAACAGCGAGAAATCCTACTGTTTCTCTCTTGCTCTTTCTTGCGGTGTGCGATGAGGTAAGAAATACTCAAGGTCATTTGCTCGGGGTATGCCTTTAAACGGGAAAATCAAACAGGTTACAAATATAGAATAGGTTCACGCTCCATCGTAGACCGCATCGTCGCTTAACATCAGGCGTGATGGCAGTCAAGCGCAATCCTATAAAAGTTACAAAAAAGGTACATAGGCTATTTTTTACTGTGAGATAACAACTGGAACGGCGACTGCGCAGGTAAACTCACGGGGTGCTACTAGTAAAGTATTTTTTACTCACACATTAAGCATCCCACTAAAGGTTCCCACGGCTGGTACTCGGGCCCTTCTCGTCGCAAGGAAAGCATCAAGGCCATAATCCACCACGCTGGTCCAGTGCCGGTTGGTGGATGACACCTCGAAAGATTCTAGGTAGCTACATGTCGGTTTTCTCACGATGATTTCGTTCACCGTTTTTAACATCGCAGCATTGTGCACATGAATTTGAAAAGACAGTGGTGCGCGTGGGGTTTGAACCCAGGGCTCCGGATCGGTAGCGTAAAACTGTGTGTAAAAAATATATATTCATATTCATATATATAGAAAGCGTGTTGCTTACCATAAGGTAATAATCTTCCTCATTGCTCATTCTGTGACTCTTTACAAAAAAATATACTAGTATCATAGACGTATAAAAAAGTCGGACATAGTCTCGCTAAAACAAAATCTGTGTCACTAGAGTCGGCCACATTTGCACGTGTGCGTTGTCAGGTTGTCACTGATAGGCTGACACGCACACATATACGCAAGTAGCGCGTGTAATGACCCACTGCTGTGTGCGTGTCAGCCTGTATGTGACAGCGACACGTGCATATTATGTCGTCGACTCGATGGACACAGTTTTTGTTTTAGCGAGACTAGGCCCGACATTTTTATACGTCCATGGCTTGTATTTATATAGTAATCGGTTCGTTTTAGGCCTAGTCGATCTTTGACTCATCTGGAAAATTTGGTTAAATAATTTTAGTGCTAGGTAGGTACTTTAGGACCAATGACAATGGGATTAGTCAATATTTCTTCATCTGTCACGAGGTCCGAAATACTTAGACAACCACTAAACATACCCAAATTGTAGTTGTTATTGCCACTCCATATAAGTTTCAGTAGTAGATATTTGTTTTATCCATTAACAAGCAAATGAAGTCTTTGTATCTGGAATGTTCTTCAGATGATACCAGTTTCCAATGGCTTATACCATTTAAATTAGGATTTAATAATATATAATATTCATATAATCTAGTGATCTGTTCCGGCTTCGCCTGTGATACATATACAATGTGTTTGTCTACCCGTGTCGGAGCTTGAAATGGTAAAATATATGATTAATTTTGATGACAAATCAGGCATTAATAAACGTTTTTTTTAAGTTATAATTTTTTCCCCTTTTTAATGAAATAAGATTTGCAAAGGCTTCAACACGTTTTATTGCCTATACGTTCAGCTATCAGATGATATATTTTTTTAATCAATATGGGGGATAACGTCGTAAGTTATAACTAAGTATATTAATATAAGTCTACTATTCGCAGTCATCACCCAGTTGAAGCTGTTACTCTGTTTAAATAATATTTAATAACTATTTATATATCGAAAACTCATTGTTGTATGTATTAGTATATTCTTATGTTCGTATTTATGTATTAGGATGTAAAGTTATTATGTAAGTAATGTATGTTAATGTATTATTTGGTATTTCCGTTTTTATAACTACTTACTTTATCTTTAATTGTAGATGTACATAATATAAGTATCAACCACTCCTTTTTTGTACTTCCCCTCCTCCATATTCTCAAATCTCTCATTCCATCCTATGGTTGCCTGGAAGAGATCGCTTTTAGTGATAAGGTCGCCAATCGCTACTTTATTTTGTTTTGTTTTAATTGTCTTTTGTTTATTACTAAATTAAGTGCAATAAAGAGTTTATCTATCTATCTATCTATAAGTGTCGAAGGGTTGGTACCAAAAAAAAGCAGAAAAAAAAACATTTAAAGCCTGATTGGTCGCTAAAATTAATCATATATTTGACCATTTCAGGCTCTGACACGGATAGACAAACACATAGTATAATATAACTATAGCACTAACAGGGATCACGAACACATCCAACGCTGAAAGATTTTTTGAAAGTAGTCCAGTAGTTCTAATGATTAACGCGCTCAAGATGTTTGTTCAAGTATAGGTGACTCCAGAACCTATTTTTCGATAATACCTACTAAGAAAATGTATACTTCTTTGTCGATTTTTAACCCCCGACCAAAAAAAGGGTTGTTATAAGTTTGATGTCGATGTCTGTCTGTCTGTGTGTGTCTGTCTGTGGCACCGTGGAGGTCAAATGGATGGGCCGATTTCGATGCGGTTTTTTTTATTTGAAAGTTAATATCCGTGCTAACTAAGAACATCTGTTCTTAGCTATGTTTGGTTAATATCGATTCAAGATGGCCGCCGCCACAAAATGGCGGACAAAATATTTCTTCACAACCGACCTCAATATGGGTATCAAATGAAAGGGCTTGACTAGTAAAATACTATAAATTATGAAAAAAAACAAATACAAGATGGCCGCCACCACAAAATGACGAATTATATAATTTTTTTCACTACTACCTCAATATGGGTATCAAACAAAAGGACTTTACTAGTAGAATACATTGCACTATGACAAACCGCTTTCATAAAATAGTGAAATACATTTCTTTTTTCACAACTCCCTTAATGTGGGTATCAAATGAAAGGGCTTGACTAGTAGAGTGTTGTACAGATAACAAATCTGAGGTAGTCGGGGATTGATCAAAATTTTTAATTTCGTTGGCTCTGGGGTCTTGGACTATAATGGACTATGTAGTATATTTTTTGACTCAGTCATCACTTCACATCACATCACTTTTGATTACACCACATATGACACCAGCTCGTCTGTTCCGATAAAACTTTGTAACCATTAGCTCGTCTTTTCCAGGTTTACCTCGTCACCCAAAAGACTTAGACGACCTCCTGGCCTATGTCGGAGGTTTCGGCTGGTACCAACGGATCCTGTTTTTGCTTATGATACCCTACGCGTTCTTCTTCGCGTTCGTCTACTTCGGTCAGATCTTCATGACTGTCGTCCCAGCTGAATATTGGTGCTTTGTGCCGGAACTTGGGAACCTTAGCTTGGAAGAACGGTAAACCATTTTCTTCTACATCTAATGCCCGAGATACACGAGGCTAGTTTTGACGTGACAACGTCTTATAAATTGGTTTGCCGGGTGACACTTCAAGAAACTGCGTTACGCTCCGCTCACGTTATGCGCTCACAACGAGAGCGAGTGAGAGGCACGCGTCCCTTCCACTCGGGCATGGTTAGCCCGCCTAAGAGCGAGAGAGACAGACATAAAAAGTGAAAGGCACGCGTCCCCTTCCGTAAAATTATTTTACCACTCAAAGTCGTTGTCACGTAAAACTTTCGCCCGTATACCGACTTTACAGGCAACCAATTTTTTCAAGCTAAGATAGCAAGCTAGTGTTAGTAAGCTAGCAAGCAAGTACTTTTAAATCGTCTTAAAATCCAGATGAATATAAGTAGTATGCTGTTCCTCCTTAGCCGAGGTGTTTTGAACAAGTCCAGGACGCTGTAGTTCTTGCATTCTTGCTCTGCCTTCGCTATATCTGTAGCTGTTACCTGGAGATATGGATATATCTTGTATAACAAGTATTTATTTACAACTACATCTATATAAGTGTTATATAAGCTATCTGGCTTCAACTGGCTGTACGAACGTTTATTTATCAAAGTGATTAGTAGTGGTAGGACTCCTAGCAGAGTCCGCCTGGGGAAGTGCCCACACCTTTGCCAGTTATTCTACCGCAAAACAGTAATGTGCAAACATTACTGTGTTCCGGTTTGAAGGGCAATGTTTCCAGAGAAATTACAGGGCTTACAGATATAAGATCTTAGATCTCTGGGTGACGAGCGCGGTGCAGTGCTAGGTAATGATTTGGACTCTTCATATTCCAATAGCTGCGTGTCACTGTGCTGTTATGTGTCAGGCATGTTGCTTACCATCAGGCACATGTCCGGATCGTCTCGTCACCATTTATTAAAAAAAGCTAATTACTTCTAGCTTCGTGTAGACAAACTAGCGTTGTAGAAGTGCTAACTTGCTAGCTTGCTATCATAACTTGAAAAATTAGCCTGGTGTAGCCCGGGCATAAGTTAAATAAAAATTTAGAAATTTTATGACATCCGGTTTGAAGAATGCATTTCGCGAAATCAGAAGTCCCCGCTAAAATCTCTGCCTACAAGAACAAAATTAAAAATTTTGGCTAACCCCCGACTACCTCGGATCTCGGATTTGTAATCTGTACAACATTCTGCTAGTCAAGCCCTTTCATTTGATACCCATATTGTGGTAGTAGTGAAAAAAATAATGTAATTCGCCATTTTGTGGTGGCGGCCATCTTGGATTTGAAATTTATTATTATGTATTGTATTCTACTAGTCAAGCCCTTTCATTTGATACCCATATTGAGATAAGTTGTGAAGAAATATTTTGTCCGCCATTTTGTGGAGGCGGCCATCTTGAATCGATATTAACCAAACATAGCTAAGAACATCCGCACGGATATCAACCTTCGAATAAAAAAACCGCATTGAAATCGGTCCATCCGTTTGAGCTCTACGGTGCCACAGACAGACACACACACAGACAGACAGACAGACAGACATACAGACAGACAGACCGACAGACAGACAGATAGACAGACAGACAGACAGACATCGACGTCAAACTTATAACACCCCTTTTTTTGGTCGGGGGTTAAAAATGGATTGTAATCGAAGTGTACATGAGCGTTTCACAGTGTACTGTTCATCCAGATTGTGGGTTCCACAATTTTTTTAAGGAGATAGAAAAAAAATTGGTTGCCTGTAAAGTCGGTATACGGGCGAAAGTTTTACGTGACAACGACTTTGAGTGGTAAAATAATTTTACGGAAGGGACGCGTGCCTTTCACTTTTTATGTCTGTCTCTCTCGCTCTTAGGCGGGCTAACCATGCCCGAGTGGAAGGGACGCGTGCCTCTCACTCGCTCTCTTTGTGAGCGCATAACGTGAGCGGAGCGTAACGCAGTTTCTTGAAGTGTCACCCGGCAAACCAATTTATAAGACGTTGTCACGTCAAAAAAATGTTTTATATTCAAGCATTAAGCATTTAAAATTTTGCTCAATGATGTTTTATTGACTTTCATATTTAATCCGAATCACGGCTGCCTAGAGATACGACTATCTTTAAATGGCACCAATTGAAATGAAACTATGAATAAATAGTAGTTTATGTGTCTATTGTATCTATTATCATGTGTTGTGTCTTTTAATAAAGATGTTTCTTATCTTATCTCTTCATTACACTAAACTCGCTCACTCCACCGGTAATCCACAAAGCCACAGTAAACATCATAATGGGGCGTTATCAAGAAGCAAAAAGATCTGTCAAAGACAGTTCCCAATTTCAACATAGGTGGCGCCACTGTTTTATTTTGTTAGCGAAATTTCACAAAAACAAACAGTGCCAAATGTGGTACTTTGGCAAAATTTAGAACTATTTTTGACAAGTTGCATTTGGGAAACGCCCCATTAGGAACACTTTTGAACATCGAAATATACCACTAGATGTCCTCTGAGAACCTTGAAATTCTCTCTGTCTGTGTGTGTAGTGTAAATTGTTTACACATCACCTACATTTACAGTCTCATACACAGACGCAGTTTATTACCAAGTACAAGGTGCTCAGGCCACATCTAGTTGACCCCTAGAATCGCTAGCGGAGAGATATGTTGTGGTTCTACTTATTTTGGTTGTTGACCACCAATAGTGATAGGTAAAAACGTTTGTTCGTGTTCACTGCTTCATACAACCGAGTAGAACGGAACGAGTTAGCTCACACTTCCCAACTAACAAGATTAAGTGCGTCCTGAAGTTTGGGAGGGCACATCTATGGATTGAGATCGTTGCTTTTTAATTAAAATTGAATTGCATAAACGATAAAATTTATTTCACCAACTTGATTAATGAAAGAGTTTACATATACTACGTATAGAGTTAGAGTTTCCGCACGGTTCCTTTGTGTCAATCGTAAGCAGATGACGTGCATACTTTCTATGGCAACAGAGTAATGTGCCGCGACAAAAGTATGACACTTCCACAAGAGCGACAAAGACAGAAAGATGATACCCGTGCTTTAGGTGTAAAGCGATTGTGCCAACTCTATACGCACTATATGTAAACTCTTTGATTGACGGTAAGCACCGGAATTATCGAAAATGATTCACACATAATGTCTTAGATATCTTCTTACTAATATTAGAAATGTCAATGCATGGATGTTTGTTGCTCAAGCACGCCGTAACGCAAGAACGGATCGGGTTGAAATTTGGAACACGGTTAGATCATAGTCTTAGTCACGGTTAGGTCTGGAAGAAGAAATAGGTTACTTTTATCCCGGCCAAATAACGGGGCCCTTTTTTCTATCGTACTTCTCGTAACTCGAAGAAGCGGCACCGTTTCATGGTAGATATTCCAAAGACACGGACGAAGAGGTTTGACTCTACGTTTGTGATAAGAACGTCTAGGCTATGGAATGAGTTGCCTGAGTGGGGTTTTCCCGATAGTTATAATCTTGGTGTCTTCAAATCGAGAGTGAATCGGTTTCTTTTAGGTAAACACGCTCCATCGTAGACCGCATCGTCGCTTAACATCAGGCGAGATAGCGGTCAAGTGTAAACCTATATAAGTAAAAAAAACACGGGAAAGGGAGCCACGCGAGTAAAACCACGGGGCACTGCTAGTAAGCTATAAGATTTCACTTCTATCCCCAGCCCCTATAACTCAGTATTTTTTTTTAACTTTTATAGGTTTACACTGGAACGCCATCTCGCCTGATGTTAAACGATGATGCGGTCCACGATAGAGCGTGTTTACCTAAAAGAGTAGAACTGATTCACTCTTGTTTTGAAAACACAAAGATTGTAACCATCGGGAAAAACACACTCAGGCAACGTATTCCACAGCCTTGACGTTATTATCATAAGAGTAGAGTCAAATCGCTTCGTTCGTGTCTTTGGAACATCAACCATGAAACGATGTCGCTTTTTCGAGCTGAAAGCATTACGATAGAAACAAGAACAAAATTAAAAATTTTGACTACCTCAGATTTGTTATCCGTACAACATTCTACTAGTCCAGCCCTTTCATTTGATACCCATATTAAGGGGAGTTGTGAAAAAAGAAATGTATTTCGCCATTTTGTGGAAGCGGCCATCTTGGATTTGAAATTTGTCATAGTGCAATGTATTTTACTAGTCAAGCCCTTTCGTTTGATACCCATATTGAGGTAGTAGTGAAAAAATAATATAATTCGCCATTTTGTGGTGGCGACCATCTTGGATTTGATTTTTTGTATAGTGTATAGTATTTTACTAGTCAAGCCCTTTCATTTGATACCCTTTTTTTCATTTGATGATATTGAGGTAGGTTGTGAAGAAATATTTTGTTCGCCATTTTGTGGCGGCGGCCATCTTGAATTTATATTAACCAAACATAGCTAAGAACATCCGCACAGATATTAACTTTCAAATAAAAAAAACCGCATCGAAATCGGCCCATCCGTTTGAGCTCTACGGTGCCACAGACGGACACACACACAGACAGACAGACAGACAGACAGACATCGACGTCAAACTTATAACACCCCTTTTTTTGGTCGGGGGGTTAAAAAGGGTAAGGTGGTATTAGATCGTGCAAATTAGTCGTACACTCTCCGAAGTGTATCCGATAAAAAACTGATAAGCTAGCAAATTTTCGGCAGTGTTCGAGACTTTGTAGTCTTTGTGACAACGTAGGTATAATAAATCGATGAACGCCGGCTGCATGTACGAAAAAGTATCCCGTTATGTCCCGTTACGCTCATTGTACGCTTGCGCCGCATCTATCAATGTTTTGTTATCACATTGTCATTGGTTAAAGTATCGTCCGTAAACCAACCGACTTAACATTTTTTTTATTCAAAATGATTTGCCATTTTCAGTCGCCATCTTTCCATCCCACCATCTGAAGTTGGTCCGAAATACGACAAATGCCACGTCTATGACGTAAACTGGACGAAAGTTCTTGAAACCAACACCCGCGATCCTGATCCATTATGGCCCACTGTGAAATGCAGACAATGGGAGTTTAATTTCAGTGATGTGCCATATGAAACTATCGCTACACAGGTTAGTAAGCAATCAGTCATTTTATTTAGCTTGTGGCCTTGAAAAAAACTGTAGCTTTTTTTATGGTGGTGTACCTGGTCTATCCAGGGGTCACCAATTAGTTACGCTCGGGATACATTTTAAGAAATTACAGGACCTTCGCGATCCTCACATTTCATAAAAAATAGTTATTTGTTACACAAGAGTGCAAAGTTGATTTTTAACCGCGTGCTCAATTTTCATGACCGAGCAAGCGTAGGATTCTAAAATTTATAAAAGCGAAGGATTATAAAATTATAATCCTGAGCGTAGCAAGGGAATCAAAAGAGCACAAGGTGAACAATCTTTGCACTCGAGTGCAACACGTAACTTTTCATTTCACCTCAGCGAGGAAATGACTAAATGCAATTTTTATTTTTAAATGTTTTCGCGCTAAGCAAATTAAAGAAAAATAAGTGCACCAAGGAGGTTCCGAGTCTGAGTTTTTTACATATTAAAAAAAAATGTATGATGCATTCGGCACCTAGGAGGTAGAAATAAATAGGTTGAATTATGTTCAAAACCTCAGTACACACGATGTTCTAAATTCAAATTTACTTTAGCCTCTAGATGGTAAAAACGACTTTTGCGCCCTGATATCGAGGAGCAAAAGTACTCTTTCTGAGCTGGTGGGATGAAAAAGTTTATTATCAATGACAAAAGTTTCATGTTTTGTTGCTGATTATCTGTCTGAAGTTTGGAATGAAATTGGTGCAAGCTATTTAGAGTGAGATCCCAGGGCCGTCACACGTCACGTATCTATTTTCTGATGGATGCGATGTGGACGATTGAGTAGAGTTAGTACGTACTAAGAACACATGCTTACCCGCTAACTTGCTTAGACGGACAATTTTGATATATGGGGTCCAGAAGATACATTACTTACTTCACGTATTTTCTAATAACTGATTTTCACGTATGTTATAGGCAATATCTTTAAAAATAAGGCCCCAATACTCCCAGACACTTTCCGTCGGCCGTTTTTCTTAACAGACGCTTTAAAACTCTATTATTGGGAGTTTTAAAGCGTTTGTTAAGCAGACGTGACCGCAGAAAATACGTGAAGTAAGTAAAGTATCTTCTGGACCCCATATCTCACAATTGGCCGTCTAAGCAAGTTAGCGGGTAAGCATGTGTTCTTAGTACGTACTAACTCTACTCAATCGTCCACATTTCATCCATCAGAAAATACGTGCCGTTTGCCGGCTCTGGGCTCTTGGACTAATTGACATTACGTCAACAAATATACTGCAAGATACCAATATTTTTTCGGTCCGCACACAATGGGTCGGCGGTCCGGATGAGGACCGCGGTCCGCCATATGGTGACCCCTGCTATAGACTCTATACTTTTTTTTTAAATAAAGAGTGACGAGACGACCAGGTCTTGTGCCTGTAAGCAACATGCCTGCCACATAACAGCACAGTGACACATGTTATTGGAACATGAAGAGTCCAAATCATTAGGTTAATAAGCACAAGACGTTGGCGTAATTGTACTCATCAAACATATCACACTAACATAACACAACGGGATAGAAACCAGAAATTAATAGACGATGAATCAGATGACATATATGATACAACCGATTAAAAGTTAAACATGAAAAAAAGAAGAAGATGACTTTATCAGCTGACTATTATTATCATTGTATAAATTCAGACCAATGGAAACTGCGTTGCCAGACATATTGCATGCCTCTAGAAGAAGAGACCAGTTTGTATGGTTCAACTATTTAAATGTTTTGTATCATCTTATCTTACCTGCAAACAGCAATAAAGATTTTTATTTGTATTTGTAGGTACCACTCTCACCCAGAGATCTAAAGGTAGCGGATCGCCTGGAGACCGCGACGCGAGACCGCGACAGGCACTTGACTCTATAGACTTGTATGGGCGCCAGTTCGCGCCGAGACCGTGACAGGAGACCGAGATGATCTAATACCACCTTGCCCTTTCTTCTATCGGACTTCTCGTTCCACAAAAGGGCGACATCGTTTCATGGTTGATGTTCCAAAAACGCGAACGAAGAGATTTGACTCCACGTTTGTGATAAGAACGTCTAGGTTGTGGAATGCGTTGCCTGAGTGGGTTTTCCCTGATGGTTACAATCTTGGTGTCTTCAAATCGAGAGTGAATCGGTTTTTTCTAGGTAAGCACGCTCCATCGTAGATCTCATCATCGCTTAACATCAGGCGAGATGGTGGTCAAGTGCAAACCTTTATAGTTAAAAAAAAAAAAGAGACACGTGTCCCGAGACATGTGTTGCGGTCTCGGCGCGAACTGGCGCCCATACAATCCTATAGAGTCAAGTGCCTGTCGCGGTCTCCGGTCTCGGTCTCCTGTCGCGGTAGATGTCATATCTCTAAGCCCTGTAATTGCACATGTCCTGCTCGTCTCGTCTCTCTATAGTAGGAAGACATTGCATTGCAATAATTTGAACTCTTCTTGGTACAATAGCTAGGTGTCACTGTGCTGTTGTGGCCAGGCGTGTTGCTATCTATACTAACAGAGTGATGAGAAGAGCAGGACAAGTGCCTGATTGGTCGTTATGACACTTAAAAAATGGTGAAGGAAAACATCGCGAAGAAACGGTTATGTAGGTAGGTAGCTAGAATCATTCGAGGCCATGTGTCATCCACCGGGTCGGGCACTGGGCCAGCGTGGTGGCCCTTGACTCTCTCATTGCGAGAGAAGCCTCCGAGTTCCAACAGAACATTTAGTGGTTGAAAAGATTTGGTGGTCGTTTAGCTAAAGCTATACCGTCTTCTCTTTCCCCCTCACAGCAAGGCTGGGTGTGTGACAGAGACAGCTACCCTGCGACTGCTCAAGCTATCTTCTTCTGTGGCGCTATCGTTGGAGGCCTCATCTTCGGGTGGATAGCCGACAAGTATGGAAGAATACCTGCCCTTATTGGTAAGGCCTTAAAGTTCAGATTTATTTGACCGCGTTGAGTACTAAACGGGAAAAATCTATGGTTTCGATTCACCTACATGCTAGTGTTGGGCAACGGCGTATCGTAGCTACATTACTATGTTCCGGTTTGAAATGCAATGTTTTTTACGGTCTAGAAGGACGGAACTAGCAAGACTCTCATATCAATTACAACTCTATGACACGCAGCTATTGGAACATGAAGAGTCCAAATCATCTCTTATTACGAGTACCTATCACTGCACTGATATAAGATGATGCATGCCTTGTAATTTCTCTGGAAGCATTGCCCTTCAAACTGGAACAGTGATGTTTGCACATTACTGCTTGGTGGTAGAATAACTGGGAATGGTGTGGTACGTCCTCAGAAGCACCCTGCAGTTAGTTTTACCACTACTAGATATATCTCATTTATTTTTGCATTTTTTCGGTGATATAATATGTCACAAATACGATATTTACTCGTATTACTTACAATACCAAAAAGTTAATTTTCTTATTTTCAATTGGGGGTTTCTATGTATAATAAGGATGTATTTACAACTATATAAGTATTATATCAGCTATCTGGCCGCCATATTACAAGCTTTGCTTAGTTTGGGGTCAGATGGTGTTGTGTGTGAATTGTCCACCACCACTACCCAATATTTACAGACTTCTAAATATCTTTCACTTATTGTTTATACTTCCTCGTCTTCTTATTCTTAATTTCTTCTTTTCCATCCAGCGGTTGCCTGGAAGAGATCGCTTTTAGCGATAAGGGCGCCAATTGTAACTTTTTTTTTGTAGTTGTATATTTTTGTAACTTTGTTTCCTTGTGAAATGCAATAAAGACTTTATCTATCTATATATTAAGAAGATAGATAATGTTTGTAATAAATGTACCTATTTCTATTTTCAGGAGCGAATCTGGCCGGCCTGGCCGGGGGGATAGGGAACTGTCTTCACGAACGCCTTCTGGTCGTTCTGCCTCTGTCGATTCATCGTGGGCCTCGCCTATGATAACTGCTTCATCATCATGTATATCATCGGTGAGTTTTAAATCGGCATCCTATACTAATCTTCAGTCATTCATAATTTAAGAGCGACGCTCTTGTCGGTGGAGTTCCTTCCATGTACTTCTACACTCCGCCTTCTTGACTTCCTGATACGAGGATCAAACTGAAAGTTCTTAGAAAATCAAAAACTGATTACGTTAGCCAGTTATTAGTTTTATTATATCTTTTCAAAATATTGTCCATTCACGTCAATACACCGCTGCATGCGATGGAACCACTGGGAAAAGCACTTTGCCCACTCGTCCTTAGGGGTCTCTTCAATGGCATCGCGATACGCAGCCACTGCTTCTTCAGCATTCATAAACCGCATTCCTTTAAGTTTTTCTTTAATTTTTGAAAATAAATAAAAATCACAAGGCGCGAGGTCGGGGCTATACGGCGGGTGACCCAGTAATTCAACGTTTGATGTCGCCAAATAGTCGATCGTTCGCTTGGCGGTGTGCGATGAGGCGTTGTCGTGGTGAAGGAGGATCCTACTGCGAGGTCGTTTCTCTCGAACTTTTCCAAGACAAGTGGCAAACAATTGGTAGTGTACCATTCTGCAGAAACTGTTTTTGATCCTCTAACACAATTGTTGCGAAATGACCTATCCTTCCAAAGAACGAGGCCACCATTTTTCCCCGCACTTCGATCTCTCTTCACTTTAGTTGGCAACTCCTCGAAAGGAAACACCCACTGAGCAGATTGTCTTTTGGTTTCAGGATCATAACAGTAAATCCAGCTTTCGTCACCTGTTAGTATGTCGAACACAGCATTTGAGTCACCTCCGTTAAATCTTTCAATCATTTTACGGCACCAATCCACACGATGGAGTTTTTGAGCCTCAGTCAAATTATGAGGTATCCACCGGGCGCAAAGCTTCCTGACCGCTAAATGTTCGTGTAGGATTTTGTGCACTTGACTCATACCGATGCCTAAGCTTGTCCGAATCGGCTGATAGGTCACTCTTTTGTCAGTCTCTATCATACGCCGCACAACACAGATGTTATCTTCAGTCGTCGCCGTAGAAGGCCGTCCCTCACGTAAATCATCAGTGAGATTAGTGCGACCACGTTTAAACTCATTAAGCCAGTTGTAAACAGTCGTACGAGATGGGGCTTCATCGTGAAAGGCCAATCGTAGTCTATCATAACTTTCTTGTTGACTTAAATGACATCGAAAGTCATAAAAAATCATTGCACGAAAATTTTCTCGTGTTAAATTCATGTTGACGTGACACAGACAATTTTCAATTTGCCGCCAAATCGTAAAACAAATGACAAATGAATGAAGTATATACTCAGTAATATTGGCAGAGTTCTATTTTTAACCGACTTCAAAAAAGGAGGTTTCTCAATTCGACCGTATGTATGTTCCTTTTTTTTTTTTTTTTTTTATGTTAGTTCGCGGATAACTTCGTCGTTTATGAACCGATTTTGATGATTCTTTTTTTGTTGTAAAGGAGATATTCCAAGGGTGGTACCAGGATAAGGAAACCAGGATCTGATGATGGTATCCTAGAGAAATCGAGGATAACTTTCGAAAATTGTAAAGATGACTAGTGCGTTAGTTAAGGTTTTGCTTGAGCATTTTAAAGCAGTATAGTTTAAAGATGGTCTGGAGTCGATCTGATGAGGGAACGGGAAGACGGTCGAGGGAACTCCTCGACGGTACATAGTAGTTACCTTGTGTTTGGGCTCGATGAATTTGTATTGATGAGAACTTTTTACATAGATGGGTTGTGACTGTCATTAGTGGTCTGATGATGAAGATAAAGGACAGTCAAGGGAATTTCTTAACGGTTTACAGGAACTACCCAGTGTTTGGGTTTAATTCATGTATTGAGATCTCAACACGAAATCGTGTAAATGCATTAGTGAAAACTTGTTTAGCACTAAAAAGGGTAAAATAAACTATTTTTTACAAAAAATTAAACCGACTTCAACACCACAAATAGGCACTCAAAAGCGAAAAATAATTTAATATAGGTAATTATTATAACCTCTACTCACTCATCTATATGAAGTCGGTGCCAGCCAAATCTAACAGGTAGTAGATAGATACTACTTACCTATGCCTACTTACTTACTACCTCGTACATAGTACATCTACTAACTTTTTAACTAGCCTGGCACCAACTTCTATATGGATGAGTGAGTAGAGGTTATAATAATTACCTATATTAAATTATTTTTCGCTTTTGAGTGCCTATTTGTGGTGTTGAAGTCGGTTTAATTTTTTGTAAAAAATAGTTTATCAAATTATAGAATTATTTTTTTATTATATTGTTTATATGTGGCCAGTTCTAAGAACTTTCAGTTTGACCCACGTACGACACTACATTTATCTTCTCCTTCACTTGGTTCATGTAACTTCTCCTAGGTCTACCTCTCTTCCTCCTTCCTTCTAATTTACCTTCCATTATTGTTCTAATGAAGTTATCGTGTCGTATCAGATGTTTTCTCTTCTATACTAATCTTATAAAGCCAAAAAGGTGTTTTGTCTGAACGCGCTAATCTCAGAAGCTACTGAAACGATATTGGTTTTAAGCTTTCGAGATTTGAACCTACGGGGCATGGTATAAATACCTTCATCGATAAATGTCTATGTCTATACTACATTTACTTTACTTTTACGACTTTACTTTAAACTACTTATTTGTCAAAGTCCATAACAGCATCCTGCTGAAGCACAGACGTTGGCGTAATTGTGCTCACCAAACATATCACACTTACATAGCACAACTTGATAGAAGCCAGAAATTAATAGACGATGAATCAGATGGCATAATATGATACAACCGATTAAAAGCTAAAAATGAAAAAAGAAGAAGAAGACTTTACCAGCTGACTATTATTATCATTGTATAAATTCAGACCAATGGAAACTGTAATGCCAGGCATATTGCATGCCTCTAGAAGAAAAGGCCAGTTTGTATGGGTCAACTATTAAAATGTATTGTATCACCTTATCTTACCTGCAAACAGCAATAAAGGTTTTTGTATTTGTATAATACCAAAGAACCTACGGGGTTTAATCACGAATAATTCATTGTTTGAATACCTCGACGTTTCGGCAGCGTTACAACCGCCGTGGTCACGAGAACACTGAACTATTTGAACAATGAATTATTCGTGATTAAGCTCCGTAGGTATTATACAAGCATTACTGAAACGATTTCTAAAATTCTTTCATTCTTGGATATAACATCTTAGATCTCTGGGTGATGAGCGCAGTGCAGTGCTTGGCAAAGATTTGGACTCGTCATGTTCCAATAGCTTCGTGTCAATGTGCTGTTATGTGGCAGGCATGTTGCTTACCATCAGGCACATGTCCTGCTCGTCTCGTCAATTTTGAATTTAAAAAAAATATACGTCATCCTTGAGTGCTTTTAAAGTGAGCGGTGCGCGTGACGTCATACCACAACACTCGCTCAGTTCGTTTACAACTGGAAGCGATGAAACAAAAGAAAACATTGCACGAGTAAACTACTACTAGCTACTACAGCTGCCGACTTGCGCCTAAGCGGAGTGGACCGTTGTGTAATGACGTCACACGCGGTGGAAACTTTTGCGTATTTTGAATGCTTGTTTAATTATAAATACTTGGTATTTTTTAACCGACTTCCAATAAAAGGAGGAGGTTATCAATTCGACCCCTATGTTTTTTTTAATGTTAACAAAACAAAAATTAGTGTATCTGTATTATAAAGAAGCTTAACTGCAACAAAGTTTCAAGTGATTTTAACTATTAACATTCGCCATTTTGTGTGTTGCTTGCAGTGCTTGAATACGTGGGTCCAAAATGGCGGACGTTCGTTGCAAACATGTCTATCGCGGCTTACTTCACGTTTGCTGCGTGCTTGCTCCCGTGGCTGGCACTGGCGGCGGACGACTGGCGCGTGTATACCCTGGGCATCAGCGCTCCGCTGGCGTTGGTCATCCTGACGCCATGGGTGGTACCAGAAAGTGCCAGGTAACTTTTATTCACTAGCATCTGCTCAGGACTTTGTACTTGAATTAAGATTTTTGAAGTGAAATCTTCTTTTAGCGCGCCACAGACAGATTTTTCTTGGGGCGTGAATTGAATTCTAGCGTCACGCTCGGGAATGATAAGAAATCTTCGGGTATACTCGGGACCATCACTATTGGCCATCTAGGAATGCGCCAGCATTTCCCATTGGTCATCTAGGAATGCATCAGCATTTCTAGATGGCCATGCTCAATCATGGCTTCCGGTTTCACCCGCGTAGTTATCAAATTATGAGTTATAAGTTTTCACTTCTATCGGCAGTTCCTATGACTGCCAATTTCTTTTTTTTCTGTGTACCCTAAATTACCCTAAATTTGTAAATAAAAGTAAAGTTGTAAAAAATGTGTTTGGGCTAACTTAGATGTGAAACAAGAACAAAATTAAAAATTTTGATTAACCCCCGACTACCTCGGATTTGTTATCTGTACAACATTCTACTAGTCAAGCCCTTTCATTTGATACCCATATTGTGGTAGAAGTGAAAAAAATATATAATTCGCCATTTTGTGGTGGCGGCCATCTTGGATTTGATATTTGTTATTATGTATTGTATTCTACTAGTCAAGCCCTTTCATTTGATACCCATATAGAGGTAGGTTGTGAAGAAATATTTTGTCCGCCATTTTGTGGAGGCGGCCATCTTGAATCGATATTAACCAAACATAGCTAAAAACATCCGCACGGATATCAACCTTCGAATAAAAAAAACCGCATTGAAATCGGCCCATCCGTTTGAGCTCTACGGTGCCACAGACATACACACACACAGACAGACAGACAGACAGACAGACATCGACGTCAAACTTATAACACCCCTTTTTTTGGTCGGGGGGTTAAAAATAACCTCTAGTACCTTACAAGCGGTCAAATTCTACTATTATAGTTTTGTATGTTATTGCAGATGGCTGATATCCCAGGGTCGAATCGAGGAGGCGATCAAAATAATGAAGACAGTGGAAAAAATTAATGGGAAGAAAATACCTGATGACGTCATCGCAGAGTTCAGAGTAAGTGCTATTGGAGTTTCATGTGTTTTTATTTATTTATATTATTTCGAAATTAAGAAAAAAATACGCACAACGTTTTTAGAAAGACCCAATCAGTGCACATGTATGTTTGTCAACATATAAAGTAACAGTAAAGATAATACTCAAAAAAATATTACATTACCTATTATCTATTAATCAACTTCAAAGAGCGAGCAACACGGAAGGGAGTAAGCATCACGTAAGCATACACAGCATTTCCCCTCTGTCAAAGTACAAGTCCGCCTGGACCATGGAGTTTGATAATATACTGTGGCTGAGGGCGGGGCTACATTTCTGAATGGTGCTTTATTTTTTATGTGTGAGTGATTTGGTTGTGTGTACGGTACAGGTATGTTTTGTATGTAATAGTGTGGCTTTGCGCTGGTGTGCAACATTCCCCTCCCGCAACAAATGACAGAAAGATTTGTACAATATTTTTTAGCTAAGGCTACTCCCTTCCGTGCTTGCGCGGAAGATTGGGTTGCTCGATGACTTCAAATACCTTGCGTGCGTCCTACCCGTTATGACCTACGGTGCTGAAACGTGGACACTGACAGTCAAAATGGTCCGAAAGCTCAAAGTCGCTCGGCGAGCTATGGAACGGGCTATGCTTGGGGTTTCTCTGAGGGATTGCATCCGCAATGAAGTAATTCGTCAGAGAACTAAAGTCACCGACATAGCTCACCGTATTAGTAAGCTGAAGTGGCAATGGGCTGGTCACATCTGTCGCAGACCCGATAACCGTCAGGGTAGGCGGGTTCTGGAATGGAGACAACGAATCGGTAAGCGTAGTACAGGACGCCCTGAGACTAGATGGAGTGACGATATAAGTAAGACGGCTGGTGGCGGTTGGAGATGTAATACCGCGGATCGCGCTGAGTGGCGTATTATAGGAGAGGCCTATGTCCAGCAGTGGTCGTACACAGGCTGAAGTCAAAGTCAAAGTCAAAGTCAAAGTCAAAGTCAAAGTCAAAGTCAAAGTCAAAGTCAAAGTCAAAGTCAAAGTCAAAGTCAAAGTCAAAGTCAAAGTCAAAGTCAAAGTCAAAGTCAAAGTCAAAGTCAAAGTCAAAGTCAAAGTCAAAGTCAAAGTCAAAATCAAAGTCAAAGTCAAAGTCAAAGTCAAATCAAAGTCAAAATCAAAGTCAAAGTCAAAGTCAAAGTCAAAAAGTCAAAGTCAAAGTCAAAGTCAAAGTCAAAGTCAAAGTCAAAGTCAAAGTCAAAATCAAAGTCAAAGTCAAAGTCAAAGTCAAATCAAAGTCAAAATCAAAGTCAAAGTCAAAGGCTGATGATGATGATGAACTTCAAGTAATGAGGAGGTTCTCAATTTGGTTGTATGTTTTTTTGTATGTATGTTACGCAACAGCTTCCCCAATTGTGAATCAATTTTGATGGTTCATTATTGTTATTCCTCCTCCCTTCGGCGGAGGTCAGGAACTGGTCTCGAGGCTATTTTGACGGTTCTTTTTTTTGTTTGGTAGATCATAGTTCAGAGGTAGTCCCATGTAAATTTTATCGAAATCGGTGGGGTGGATTTTGTGATACGAACAAAAAGCTAAAATTTTCTTTCAGATACCTTGACGACTTAGTGACGGCTTCATATGAAATTTGGACGAGAACTTGAATTTAATTTTAAACTGAAGTCGTTTTTGTCTAAGATTTTTACCGTAGCTAACAATAGATCTGATTTTATTTTTTTAAATAAAGAGTGACGGTACGAGGAGGACATGTGCCTGATGGTAAGCAACATGCCTGCCACATAACAGCACAGTGACACGCAGCTATTGGAACATGAAGACTCCAAATCATTACCTACCACTGCACTGCGCTCATCACCCAGAGATCTAAGATGTTATATCTCTAAGCCCTGTAATTTCTCTGGAAACATTGCCCTTCAAACCGGAACACAGTAATGTTTTCACATTACAGTTTTGCGGTAGAATAACTGGCAAAGGTGTGGGCACTTCCCCAGGCGGACTCTGCTAGGAGTCCTACCACTACTAATCACTTTGATAAATAAACGTTCGTACAGCCAGTTGAAGCCAGATAGCTTATATAACACTTATGTAGATGTAGTTGTAAATAAATACTTGTTATACAAGATATATCCATATCTCCAGGTAACAGCTACAGATATAGCGAAGGCAGAGCAAGAATGCAAGAACTACAGCGTCCTGGACTTGTTCAAAACACCTCGGCTAAGGAGGAACAGCATACTACTTATATTCATCTGGATTTCAATAGCCATGGTAAATATCAAAACCACGATTACGGATTTAGATGCTTCAAATTTAAATCTTAGCTGTTCAGCTTTTTCAATGTGATTAAGCAACTTCCAAACATTACAACATCCAAACTTTAAAATGTATTATATTATATACCTAACAGTAACACTTTCACCCATATTCTCGTTCGTATAATTTTCCCGATATATAATGTAGTCTATGTCATCGATATAAACCAGTGGATGTTCCCTGAGCACCATGAAATTGGTAATAATCTGCGTCTGTGTGTAGCGTAAGTGGATTACATAGCACCAATCTACTGGACCCCTAGTATCGCTAGCGGCGAGATATGCTGTGGTTCCACTTATTTTGGTTGTTGACAATGAATAGTGATAGGTACAAACGTCCGGCGTTCACCGCTTCCTGCAACCGACTGGAACGGACAGTGAGCTCACTCTTCTCAACGATGACGTAATTCCGTGCGCCTGAAGTTTGGGACGGCACATCCATTGGTTTATATATTTATATCGATGGCTTCTGTGCGATCTAGGGATTGCATCTCCACTGAATTCAGCCAGGGATTCAGACGTTCAGGGTGATCGGCACGAAACCTAGGCCTTCGTGAAAAAATAACTTCACTGGAAAAAAAATGTGGTGCTTCGTCCCCCCGCGAGGCAAGCTTGCAAGAGCGGTGGCAGCGGTAGGGTTATGGCATAGAATAGGTAATATAGATAGAACGGGCACTCCCCACCGTCCGCCAATTTGAAGCTTCCTCTCCCCTCAGGCCGTTTCAAGGTTTCTCGGCTTCGCAGGCAGAGTTAGGCCAGTCATATTCTCACCAATATTTATTTATTTACCAGGGCCTGATTAACCATTAGGCTAATTAGGCTGCAGCCTAGGGCGCAAGTATCAAGCGCTTAAAGCATATATTGGGATGCATTATTAATCTACCATCATTGCATCTACTCTATATACTTTAACTAGACCGAACCAAAAACACTAACGCTAAATATGCTGTGAACTGAAACAGCTTGGGAGTCCCTGATTTTAATACACCTAGTAGAGGCGCGTCTTCACAATTAGCCTAGGGCGGACAAAACTCTTGATCAGTCGTTTCCCGTTACCGTTATTTCCACGTAATAAAAAGTAACCTAGGTACGAGTCTATATTATTCCAGACTTTAAACTACCTGTATTTCAAATTTCAATCCAATCCGTTCAGACGTTGCGATGTGATTGAGCAACAAACACCCAAACGTATAAGATGTTGCATTTATAATTTTTATTTTTATTCTAGGTTTTCGACGGGCATGTAAGGAATGTAGGAGCTTTGGGTCTGGACATCTTCTTAACGTTCACCGTCGCCACAGCCACGGAGTTCCCTGCTGATATACTGCTGATACTGACGCTTGATGTGTGAGTACATAAAACGTTTATAAATTTTGATACGTAAATAATATGCCGTCTCGAACCCTTGCGCCTAAATTTGCGGCAAATCGCAAACATAACACTAGCGGCCCGTTCCGGCTTCGCTCCGATGGGAGTAGGCAGTAGTAATAAGGGGAACCTTGAACTCCCGGCGAGCGAGCCGAGGCCGTGCCGTCTGAGGCGCCCTCGCGTGAGTAAGTTGTTGTATTATTATTATTTTTAATCTGATTATAATTTCTGAATAGATTGTTTATTATTATCTGTAAAGATTGACATTATAATACTAAATTAGCTGACATCTGATAATAAATTATGATTTTTTTGCATTGTTTATTAGTACCTATCTACTTATAATTGTGTTATTTCTACCATAAATTGTAAAATTGATATTGACGTGTACTTGCTGTATGAATA
Source organism: Ectropis grisescens (assembly GCA_017562165.1). Lineage (NCBI taxonomy): Eukaryota > Metazoa > Arthropoda > Insecta > Lepidoptera > Geometridae > Ectropis > Ectropis grisescens. The sequence goes on along the minus strand of CM029796.1, from coordinate 9,293,158 downwards.
TGAATATGTTGCCGTACCCACGTCACTGCCCTCCGCGACATGCGGTATACGGGCGCGCTCGATGCAATAGCACTCTGCTAGTGTGCTTAGTTTGGTATGTATGTATGAGTTAGAGGTATCTCCTCTAGTTAGTTAGATTTTTTCTTACAGGTCAGATTCGTAAGGAATGTCAGGTTAGGTTATTTTGAGTCCTGCGCCTCCGGCGCTAACTCAATAGTCCGATAGGTAGTATGGGCTCACCCAAGCCAGATACTGATAGTCAGGTTCTAAAAAAAACTGCAGCGCCGCGCCGGGCCGATTTTTGAATCTAAACCCTCCAGGTTTAGATTCAAAAATACAAAAACAAAAAATCATTCAAATCGGTGCAGCCGTTTAGGAGAAGTTCACTGTCACCACAGAAAGAAATTTATATATAAAGATTTAGTCCATAGTCGGATATCTCGCTCATGTCGCTGTGCTGTTATGTGTAGGCATGTTAGCGAAAAAATAACTGCAAAGGTGTGGTACTTCCCGAGGCTGACTATGCAAAGAATACCACTACTTACAAAAAAAAACTACAGAATATGAATTATCCATAGACCGATGAAGACTAGAGACATTCAACTCAATCACAAGTTTATTGAATGATTGTTCGTTTGTTCTTTAGTTTGGGCCGTCGCTGGCTCGCCTTTGCTTCCATGGTGGTCAGCGGTATCTTCAGCCTTGCGGCCGCTGCTGTGCCTATCGGTAAGTACTCCTTTGTTTTGAAGGGAAACATTCCTGAACCGCATTATATACGGCTGAAATAATATATTGCAGAAATAAATATTTTTGTAAAGTAACTTTAGCTAATCAGAATAAAAAAAAAAACAGAAAATCGCCAAATTCATATTTGGGCATGTCATACCCACCTTGCAACTGATGTGACAATGCTTCATGTCATTCCCGCCGGGTTGGTTAATTACAAGTTACAGGCGCGGTCCCAGCCTCGAATTTTGGAGGGGGTCATCAGTACGCGGCCTCAGATTTTGGGAGGGGGGGGGGGGGTTCACCAGTACAAATACTAGTAGCGCCCCACAATTTTGCCCGCGTTAAAAAATAGTCTATGTACTATTAGATATTCTTAACTTTTTTAGATTTTTAGTTTAACGTATACGATTTGGGGGGGGTCATGTCCACTGTGACCCCCCCCCTGGTTAATTACCTCGCGTTTCGGCAGCACTACAACCGCCATAGTCACGAGATAATTCGGAACATACAGATCATTTTGTTGGGACTTTGTACGTGCCAAGTACTAAATTGAGGGATTAATAATATTGCCGCGCTACTCACCAGCCGATGTGGGAAGAAAGGTTCTCGAGTGGCGACCACGAACCAGAAGACGCAGTGTTGAACGGCCTCCCACTAGATGGACAGATGACCTCACAAAGGTCGCTGGAAACCGCTGGTTGCAGGTTGCGCAGGACCGTTCGTTGTGGAAATCTAGGGGGGAGGCCTATGTTTAGCAGTGGACGTCTTGCGGCTGATGATGATGATGACTCACCAGCCACCTCCACTCCGTCTGCACCTTGTTTGGGTATAACAGGAGAGCATTGTGATAAGTTTCCAGCTTGCCTCGAAAACCTTCACAAAATGTTTAGCCTACCAGCTCTCGGAGTATAGTTTGTTTGTGAAAGATTCACAGTTTTGGTTTTTTAAAGTTTTTCTTATCTGTTCAATTTTGCATGGTGTTTTTTAATTATTTATTTATTATAATATTTATTAGTGGCAGAGGATGCCGCTGATAAGAAGAAGCGAAAGTGTGGTATGTTGGTGTCGCAGTACGAATTTGTACCTGTTGCCGTGGAGACCTTCGGGTGTTGGAGGCAGAGGCTAAAGGGTTCCTCTCAGAATTAGGGCACAGGCTCAAGGAGAATACGGGTGACTCCCGCTCCGGCGCGTTCCTGGCGCAAAGGTTGGCCACTGCCATTCAGCATGGGGTGAGCATCTTCTTTTGCACCGGGTGCAGTTAAGGGTGGGTTATTCGAAGATTATTTTTTATTTTTCTTATCCATTTTATTTTTTACTTCTTATTTATCATTTGTACACACAGATCCTTAAGGATTCTATTAAATCTTTATATTTCCTTTTGTACAGGCTTACCATCAGCGTCCCTGGCCATCGTGGGCCGGTTCGCGGTCAACATATCCTTCAACATCGGCATGCAGTACGCGGCCGAGCTGCTCCCCACCGTGGTGCGAGCCCAGGGGCTGGCGCTGATACATATCACCGGGTACATCGCTACTATACTCGTGCCTTACATCGTATATATGGTGAGTCACTGAACAGACACTGTTCCCGCACTCCGCTAGGGCACCAGGAGGTGCCAAACATTCTGTCCCCCGGCACTAGCACTAGCCGAGGTCGAGCCGTCTGCGGCGCCCTCGTGCTAGCAGCCGTAACGCGTTCCAGGTATCATCCCATGCCATAGCACTAGCTAGCATATCAATACTTTTTACATAGGTTAGGTTCCTTTTGGGTCCTGCGCCCTCGGCGCTAACCCGAATAGTCAGCTCGGTAGTATAGGCGTCTCGTGGCCAGCTGCCATAAGTTAATAAAAAAAAAGACAGTGGGTCACTGAGTATTTTAATATTGGTGGTGGTGGTGGACAATTCACACACATCACCATCTGACCCCAAACTAAGCAAAGCTTGTAATATGGCGGCCAGATAGCTGATATAATACTTATATAGTTCTAAATACATACTTATTATACATAGAAACACCCAGACACAGTGCAAACATTTGAATTTATCACACAAATTTTTGCACTGGGTGGGAATCGAACCCACGACCCTCCGCGTTGCAGGCAGAGTTACTACCCACTAAGCCACGAGGCCAGTCTATAATAGAAATCAAAAAATGCCAAGGTTCTCAATTCGGAATGTTTTTTTGGAAATTAAAACTTCTATAATACACTTATTACTTGGCTTACACTTAACTCTAGCTCAGGGGTTTCCAAACTTATTTTGTCTACCCACTTTGAGAATATAATTGAAATAACTTTTTAGCGCCCCAATTTTTTTACATACTTCAAAACCACTATAACTTCAAATTAAATTAATGAGCGGTTTTCCGACGAGACAATAATAGTTCTAAAGTACGCACTAGATGGCGATAGTGTGTATCAAAAGTCTTCTAAAATATTTGAAAAAGACCGAACGAACGAAAGATAGGAGCGAACTAGTTCGGCACAGGTATACGAGCTAAGTTCAGCGTTCCCAGTGGGCACTCAGTATCTGGGTCAGTGGTTTTGACATTGACATCGAAGCGTAAAACCTACAAGCGCCTCCAATCGTCGTTTTTTCCAACCATTTTTTTTTGTCGGAAAAAGGCTCATTATGGTGAGTTTTTATATCCCGTATAAGTTAACTTGAGACTTGGGCCCAGTAGGTAGTACACAACGGACTCCAAGCCGCAACACAGCACCCCAATTTTTTTCTGGGTCTTTTGGGCCTGCAGCGCCCACAGAGAGGCGCTTTTCATTTTCATTTTTCAATTCATTTCTATCACCCACTTTGGGCTGGCTGTCAAATGGCACAATGGCTGCCAAAATTAAGACACCAAAAAGTACCAAACACGGTTACATAAATGTTTATTTCAATAACTAAAGATACGAGTATTGTGATTAAACTTTGTTCTTTGTTCAGGGAACTATCGCCACTGAAATCCCGCTCATCATCCTCGGGTGCCTGGGTATCATCGGCGGTTGCCTGTGCCTCTTCCTCCCGGAGTCCATGGGCGTCGTGATGCCGCAGACGATACAGGATGGAGAGGACTACGGCAGAGGACAGAGCTTCTGGAACTGTCCAGCTTGTACCAGGTAACCAATTCATAGATAGGTAGATTAACTCCTAAAGAATAAGTAAATAGATTTTTTAGTAGACAGGTTTTTCCGCACGGTTCCTTTGTACCAATCGTAAGCAAATGAGGTGTATGTTAGCTATGGCGATATAGTGATGTGGCGCGACAAAACTATGCCACTTCCACAAGAGCGACAAGACAAGAGCGATCAGACCCGTGCTTTCGGTGTAAAGCGTTTGTTCTAACTCTGTATGTAGTATATGTAAACTCTTCGATGAACGACTTAGGGATCTAAACGTCTTTGTGATGCAACTCGTGACCAAAATGCTGGCCTATTTTTTGCTTTTTCTATGCACTTTACCTTCGTCATTTATTGTTTGTGAACCAAAAGAAAAAATACATTTACAATGTTTTTATTGTAATAATCTGTCAGAGTAATTTCTTGTAATTCATCATGCCCATTGACTGTACAAAAACTATAAAATCGTTTCTTTTTTTACAGAAAGAAGAACGAGAAAGAGCCGGACACAACTATTGTGAAGTATTGAAGAAAAACGAAACAATAATTTAAAATATTCACAAAATGCGTCATAAATATGATAAATACCTAATATACTAATATTACTTAATTTTACTTTTTCAATGTGTTTACACAATGTTGGAAATGTGGACTATTTAAATACAACTGTCTGACAGCTGACGTATTCATTAGGCGCCATCTTGTATAGTATTTTTTTACCTCGTTTGAAAATGACTCTAAAGTTTTGTTCGTAACTCTTTGTAAAAAAATTGATTTTCCTTAATTAAATTCAATGCTAATCATGGAAACGAGTTTTATTGCTAATATCATTTATTAAATATCATTAAATTTATTGCATTCATTTGTTCACTTAACATTATATCTTATTTAATTACAGTATTGTTTTCAACCGCCTTTATTATTCATTTGATGCAGAATATATTCGTTCATCCTGTAAAGAAAAAGAATGTTATGATTTTTAAACAAAATTGTGTTGTTTTAGTTTCTGCCTCAGCTTTTACATTTTAACTAGGTAATAATTCTATTTAGTGTTATATTTTCTAGTAACAAGAACATTACTAGAAATACTGATAGTTTAAGAAATGTATTTAGGGGAAAATAACATTTTAACAGTAACTAGTATTTACATTTTAGAAATTTGTTTATTTGTGAAAAATAATGAAGGTCATTTTTTTATGTACCTATTGTCTAATCGTTCTGATATATTACGAACGAAACATAGGTTTAACATATGTATCCGCCAAGTTAATAATGCCACATTCTACAAAAGTTCATTTCACTCTGCTGTTAAAATATACAATAATTTACCCATTAACATAAAGTCACTAAAATTACCACAAGTTAAACATAAATTAAAAGCTTGACTCGTAAGTAAGACTTATTACAAACTCCAAGAATATTTTAATGAAACATAACAGCGCTATTGTAATGTTTACCTATTGTACAAATATTTTGAATGTTAGGTTACCTATTTACTATTATAAAATTGTCTTTCTCTTAATTTAAGCATTTCAGTCTGAAGTTATGTAACGAGCTCAACCTCACAATAAGTGCTGATCGTTTTTCTCTCATCTACGTTTGTTTTTGTTTTTATTATAAGTTAATTCTGCAATTATTTACTTACTCAAAATTAGTTTCGTCGTTTTTTTATAGAGTGTAGGATAAGTTAACAATTTAATATGTTTTAAAAAGTACTAATTAGTTCCAAATTTTGATATAATGTGTTATTATTTGTGTAAATCGTTGTGATATTTTTGTAACCTCATGCCAATGAGGCCTTATTTTTGCATGCCCGCAAAGGGTAGAACTGTTGTTTCTATAAATATGTCTTATTTATAACATCACCTTTGTACACAGTTTTGCAATAAATGATTCTGAATCTGATTCTGATTATTCAGAATCGTTTCTTAATCCTAGCCTATCAGACACACTTTTTAAACGGTCTTATTTCGGAAGGAAGTTCTTACACAGTTTTATGGCTTAGAAAAAAAGCCTTTATTTCCCACTTCCCAGTACCTTTAAAAAACAGTCTCTACATAAATATGTAGCTACATATAATACATTTCCTTTCATATGATTTAACTTAATTGTTCATAAAATCTAGGTTAGTGTTTTGATAGTGTTTGAGCCCCTCCTCGCATGGAGGCTTCCTCCAGTTGCTTCCAATTTGCCCTGTCACTTGCTATAGCGACTTAAAATAACATGGGACCATACCTATTATTCCAATATACCTATTATGCCAATATACCTATTATGCCAATATACCTATTATGCCAATATACCTATTTTGCCAATATACCTATTATGCCAATATACCTATTATGCCAATATACCTATTATGCCAATATACCTATTATGCCAATCGTCTCCTGCTCTTTTAAGTCCTCAGCCTATCTATCTTTCCTCTTTTCTCTCTCATATCTTTCTTCCTCTTTTCCTTTCTTTGAGAATTATAATGAAACTTTAATTTTTTGAGAACTAGATACAACTTACTAACCTTCTAACGTTGGCCCTTCGTTCTGCTTGTATGACGAATGTCATAGGGTCGATATCCATCCGAGAGTCGCTGTCCATCAGTCCTGGCATTATATCGGAGTTGCCGCCGCTATCTGGTACTGCAATCACGAAACAAATCTTAAAAAAAGTGAAAAAATAAAATTGGGCGCCACAGACATATTTTTCGTGAGCTGTGAATTAAATTCTAACGCCTAGCTCGGTAAAGTTGGCTCAGTGAAGTTACGGCTAGTCTAGTCGGGAGAACGGAGACTGCCGATCCGGAGACCCTGGGCATCTATATTATCTATTCTATGCCCCGGGTTCGAATCCCACCACGCGCACCACTGTCTTTTCAAAGTCATGTGCGTAATGCCGCTAACTTAAGAACGGTGAAGGAAAACATCGTGAGGAAACTGACATGTACCTAGAATCTTTCGAGGTCATGTGTCATCCACCAACCCGCACTTGGCCAGCATGGGGGATTATGGCCTTAAACTCTCTCCTTGCGAGAGAAGGCCCCGAGTCCCAGCAGTGGGAACATTTAGTGGGCTGCTTATGGTATCTAGCTCGGTAGTGATAGAAATCTTCGGGCAAACTTGGGAAAGTGGCCATGCTCACGGCCACGCCCTCCGGTTTGACCCGCGTAGTTTCCAAAGTAAGCTATCACATTCTGAGTTGTAAGTTGTTACTTACTTCTATCAGCAATGCCTAGGACTGCCAATTATTATTTTATCATAGTTTAGTGACGAGACGAGCAGGACATGTGCCTGATAGTAAGCAACATGCCTGCCCATAACAGCACAGTGACACGCAGCTATTGTAACAGAAGAACCATTACCTAGAACGACACTGCGCTCGTAATCCGGAGATAAGGTGTTTTATCTCTTATCTCAGTAATTTCTCTGGAAACATTGTCCTTCAAACCACCGGAACACAGTAATGTTTCACACTACTGCTTGGCCGGAGAATATCTGGCAAACGTGTAGTATATCTTATCTGCAAAGAGCCCATTTAAAATCTGGTGACTCCCGCTCCGACTCGTACCTGGTGCCATGGCCATGGCAATCCAGCGTGACAATACGGCCAATATCCCGAACACGCCAATATACCGAAGGAGACTCGGTGCAAAAGGGCGTTTTTGCTAAAATGTACCTACTATATACCCTTCGTCTCACTTTGATCAATCCGGAACATACCATTTTGTAACAGGACTTTATATTTATACCAAACTGGCTGAACCGGCGAACTTCGTCCCACGCATGGACGTATAAAAAAAGTCGGACGTAGTCTCGCTAAAAGAAAAACTGTGTCACTAGAGTCGGCCACATTTGCAAGTGTGCGTTGTCAGGTTGTCACTGATAGGCTGACACGCACACAGATACACAAGTAGCGCGCGTAATGACCCGCTGATGTGTGCGTCTCAGCCTGTATGTGACGCTAAAATAAAAACTGTAACACGTGCATATTATGTGGCCGACTCGATGGACACAGTTTTTATTTTAGCGAGACTACGTCCGACTTTTTATGCGTCCATGGTCCCACACTTTTTTTCGTCAAAATTATCTAAACTTTCAACCATACAAACCTTATCCCGACAAGAATTTATGTAACATAGATTTTTCTAATTTGGTGCAGTCATTCAAAAGTTATGAGCGAACAATACATTTCGAAGGTCCATTTTTACCCGACTGAAATGGTTATGTTTTTTACGCGTATCTCTTATGTTTGTAAATTTCTTTATTCCCACGTAATCTTCAAAACGGCTGGATGGGTTTTGACAATTAAGGTAACAAGTTCGCGCTGAAACCGCGACACGAGACCGCGACAGGAGACCGAGACCGGAGACCGTTTCCTGTCGGATCGGATGAGTGCCTGTCGCGGTCTCCGGTCTCGGTGTCCTGTCGCGGTCTCAGCGTCAGCGGTCAGCGGTCAGCGGTCTGCGGTCAGCGGTCTTGTACCTAAAGGTACAAGTTCGCCCTGAGACCGCGACAGGCACTTGACTCTATAGAATTGCATGGGCGCCAGTTCGCGCCGAGACCGCGACACATATCTCGCGACACGTGTCTCGGTCTCCTGTCGCGGTCTCGGCGCGCACTGGCGCCCATACAATTCCATAGTGTCAAGTGCCTGTCGCGGTCTCCGGTCGCGGTCTCGCGCCGCGGTCTCGTGTCGCGGTCTCCGGGCGAACCGCTACCTTAAGATATCGTTACATTTGTCTCAATCACCCAAGTGTCCTTAGATAGTACAAGGTTTTTAAAATAAAGTTATTATGTAATAAGATTTGTTTTACTTTGTTTCGAAACCAACTACAAAAAATTCCGGAATGATCAATGTGAGAAGAGGGGATATATACCGACATTTTTGTGAAACCGTCCACCGAGTAGCGTTCGTGGTTAGTAAATTAGTGACGAATCTTTTCGGTGCTAAGTTATCGTAATTTTATTATCTTAATACTTTATTTATATATAAATTATACATACTTCGTTTACCGTAGTCGCTTATATGTAAACTCCCATCGTAATACACGTTTCCTTCTGTGTCAGGTTTTAAATCTACAAAAAAACATAATAACTTAACAATTTTTTTGACGTGACACGTCTTATAAATTGGTTTGCCGGGTGACACTTCAAGAAACTGCGTTACGCTCCGCTCACGTTATGCGCTCACAACGAGAGCGAGTGAGAGGCACGCGTCCCTTCCACTCGGGCATGGTTAGCCCGCCTAAGAGCGAGAGAGACAGACATAAAAAGTGAAAGGCACGCGTCCCTTCCGTAAAATTATTTTACCACTCAAAGTCGTTGTCACGTAAAACTTTCGCCCGTATACCGACTTTACAGGCAACCAATTTTTAATAGGTTTGCACTTAAGGCCAGGTAATTCTGTCAAAGTAGGCATTTAACGCTGTCTTGTTCTCGCGACCGTCACCGACAGCCGAATCGATGCCACAGTGCAGAAATAACATTAAAATATTGGACTATGTAATTTAAACTCATTTTTTGTTCAAGATTTGTTTATGTTTGTTTGTTTGTTTATGATAAGAGTTTTGTTGCTATATAAACGAAGAAATATTAAATTTATCTATACTCGTAGGTATACCAAACTCAACCTTTTCTTTTTTGGTCACACTATAAGTTGAGAACGGCTTTTAAAATTTCATGCATCATTTTAAAACGATTCCTAATAATTCACAAGTACGTCAAAAAAATTTAAAAATGTGCTGAAACATAATGAAAGGCCAGTAAAAATAGACGGTTTTTTGGTCATCTTTGCACTAAATTTCTAATCCAATGTTTTTCTATGAGGTAAAGATCACTTACTGAGCATAAAATTACAAAATGCTCACAGATCCAGGTAGAGCTTCAAACGCCAATTGAAAAAAACTGTTTTAGCCGATAGTTTGGAATATATATATGTCGGGGAGACAGATAGATCGCCCGACATCAGTGAGGGCGGATCAGCCATTTTCCGTCACGTGAGGTTATGCCTGGTTTCTTCAGTTGCGGGTTTATTGAAACCAATAGTTGATATGAATCAGCGGAGTTATATATTCCGTTTTACAATTTATTTGATACAAATTAATCACAGGCAATTAAGATTGAGATGGATTTAGAAAGCAACAGATTTGTACGCGAGCTCAACTGACGTTCACCCATAGAGATAGAATGGCATAGAGAATATTGTCGTGAGGATTTGTGTACTAACCTTGTTCAACCTTTTAACTCACTTGTTAATGTCAACCTGTTACAACTTCTCAACGCCATTCCACTCCAATGTAAGCGAACGGTGTTGCCGCGTACGACCCTGTTCGAGTAATACTCGCTCTAAATCTGTACACAATAATCATAAGGGTACTCTGCCCCGACACGGCCATCCTGCTGTTCATACGTCCTCGTGTGAATCTTCATGGTCTGTTAGCAACACAATATACCAATGTGTAATAACGATAACAAAACGTGTACCAAAGTACTCCTCAAAACAAACAAAAACAATCGATTTTCTAAATGACACCGATCACCGATCGCACAATCTACTGGTTCATAATAGCGACACACATCAGAACACATCAAAATTACAGCAAGTCTATACAATTTCCAGGCACCCCTCTGAAAACTTGTCTTCTTTAATTCCAGTACCTCTTACACCTATCTAGGTGCACTACTCAATCTACCCATTTCAGTATAATCTGATCAATTACCACAAAGGCGGGCCACACAGGCTTTTCCTGCACATTGATAACTAAGGTCAGGACTAAGGGTCATCGATTGTCACATAGACCACAACAATTTGCCACACAGTCATCTACATAAAATTGCTACACCGGCTGGTCACCAAAGATTGCCACACAGGCCAGTCAACAAATATTGCCACACAGGCCAATCAACAAATATTGCCACACAGGCTTGCCACACAGGCTTGCCACAGACTTGCCACACAGACTTGCCACACAGACTTGCCACACAGGCTTGCCACACAGGCTTGCCACACAGACTTGCCACACAGGCATGCTTCACAGGCTTGCCACACAGGCTTGCCACACAGGCTTGCCACACAGGCTAGTCAATAAATATTGCCACACAGGCTTGCCACACAGGCTAGTCAATAAATATTGCCACACAGGCTTGCCACACAGGCTAGTCAATAACTATTGCCACACAGGCTAGTCAATAAATATTGCCACACAGGCTAGTCAATAAATATTGCCAAACATGCTAGTCAATAAATATTGCCACACAGGCTGGTTTTATTACACAATAACTCTGATGATCACAGACGTAAACGCAAAACATCCTGCTCTCAAACCAAAGTCAAAATCAAAGGGAACGGTACCTTCGGGCATTGCGTGGAGACGTTCATGAGCGTATTTGTATGAGCGATTTGAGTTCATTGCCTTCATAGTCAAAGTTCTTCATTGACAAATGTACAATTTACACGTCAATTAAATAAAAAAACAAAATCAAAAGAAAGAGCATACAACCTGTATACGATTTCAAAGCTTAAAATAACTAATTCAATGTATGACAATAATTATCGTACAGAAAACCGTCAAGCATTACGCGAGCATAATAATTATGTTTTAATACAATACTTCCTACTCGTACTCATGTCAGTTTCTCTTTTTTTACACCTTATAGGAACTCTGTCATCACTCTCCAAAATTCACCGCAACTATAAAAAGTTTGATCGATAAGCCAGCACTTCAATCTGTTTCTGTTCAAACAATATCTATCGCCATCCGAAAATTCGATCACCTTGTACAGGCCCTTGAACTTTGCATCAAGTTTGTCTGATTTCTTTCATGATTCTCTGTTAAAACATAATCACCAACGCAAACTTCTCAATTTCAACTGAACTTTTATCAAACCTCGCCATTTTGCGCAAGGCGCTCGTGTTTATTGCTTGAGCGGCGCGCTCTCAAACTATTTCCAAATCTGTATCCACTATATCGTCCAAAGTCATTACATTAGGTTTAACGGTCTAGCTACTCTACCAATCAAAAGCTCTACTTGGCTTGCTCTTGTGACACGGTTTCCGGTACCGAAAGCAAGCTGAATATCGGGCAAAGTGCCTTGCCATGACTGATTATTACCCGTTTCCACTGCATATTTTTAAGAGAGACCATAACCCTATCTACCTGACCGTTGCCACGTCTGGTCCCGGTAGAAATCAAATGGAATTTAATATTCTGGTCACTACAAAAATCCTTAAACTCTTTACTAGCAAAACCGAGCCCTTGATCCGCGATTATACGATTCAGCGCTTTTCCAACAAATCCATGTTGTTTTATTGCATTCCTCATGAATTCCGAGTCATCATGACTCTATGGTTTACAATAGACCCGACCTCCGCCAGAGCCAGACACGCACCGCGCATCCACGGACTGCCTAAAACAGACGCCGACTTCTAACGGACTATGGCTACGAAATTGCTACTGGTACGGCCCGACCAACTGACCTAAGATTCCATACTATCACTCAACTGCATCTTCTCTATTTTAAGAGATATTTGGCCCTCAGACATTCTCATTAACATTCTCATTATCATGTGTATACTTGTAAGTAAGCTTAGAGTGTAATGTTCTCTAAAAACTGAGATCGTATTGTTTAGACCAAAAAGTAAACCATAATCAGGAGCTCATGTCGACTCTCTGCTGTTATAAGAGCAGTGTTCTTTGACGCTTATAGTCACAGATATCAAATGAAAAGCACCGGCGGAGAGTTTAATTTTGAAAGATAATGGCACCATAAAGGCAATGTATTTGATTGGATTTACGGGCGGGTATACAGTGTTACTACTAAACTCGCCATAGTCTACACACATGTGGTCTGAACCATCGTTTTTGTTGTTTACAAATATAGCTGGGTTTTCAAATGGGGAGCAGCTAGATCTAATAACATTCGCTTCTAAGAACGGATTCGCATGATCACGTAGCCTCCGATCATCTGCGGACATCCTATACGGTTCCATTGTATCACGCTATTTAAAAATCAATAATTTTAATTAAAAGCTCGCCTGTGTTCATTCAGGTTGTAATACCCGCAATGAAACACTCAGAAAAATGAATTAACGATTTCAAAAACTTAAGACTTCTTATTCTTCTTCTTATCACTAGTTTAACATTTGTTACGATAGAAGTTACATGCGATTGATAGAAACTATTATATTGTGTTATCAAATTTACACAAAGAACTTTAGTTAATGTGAGTTGCGTCGTTGTCATGTTTTCTGACTAGCCCCGATTTAAAACTTTACGGCCTAACATGACGTCACTTTCGTAATAATTGTTCAGCAAACTAAGTAACAAAATCTTTAGAGGATGATCGTTAATCACTACACGGCATAAAATCTGTCCTTCACTAAATGTTCCTGTTTGACCAATACCAGTCATAGCAAAAACATTACGAATTCGTTTACCTTTGCGTGCTACGAGTAGATACCCTCCAAGTTGTGAGATAGTTGATAACTCCCGAAGTAAATAGGTAGCTGTGATGATAAACTTGATGAAACTGCTTTTTAAACTCAGCTCGGCATAGGGTGGGCTATTACAGCGATTACAATCTTTAAATTAAAACTGAATGAAGAGGCAATAATTACGAATGACAACTAGAAACGAACACACCTGATTGACGGTTGAGGCTCCTCGCTGAGCGTAGACTTTGACTCATCGACTTGATCGCTCGACTGCTTGATTAGTGATGGACCAACCAATCTCCACAACTTTATATCGGTGTAGGCTGGCAGGTGGGCAGGCACGTGGTCTGTCTACTGTGGATAGGTGGCAGGTAGCATAAAGACTATCGTTTCGGTCGAAATGTAAAAGCAGCTTGCTTCCACGTAATTCCTTCATAGGGTAATCTCAGTTAACCACGTTGATGCTTCGCCTTGAAACGCCTTGCTTATGGTTGACCGCCACTTGTGTTTATTTTCCGACAAATAAATCTGCGTCACACACATGATATTGCATTGGTATTTTGATTTACATCATCGTATCGCCAGTTCTTTATAGGAGGCTGATTTCGGTGATTGCAGCGGCTCTATTCATACTCGCATGTTTTCCAAAATCTCACACCAGGGATTTACTTATCGTTAGAGTTAGTTTACTTCCATTTAAGTTTTTCTCCCATGTACAAATCCACCGCGTCCTGCACCACGCACGAATATCGTGATCGGCGAATCAGGGTTAAATTACGGAAAAATAATTTATTTACTTTCAGCATAACTCGGTTTCTTAAGGGCAGTAATCATTTCGCGTATCGTGCGTGGCTGCATATAACTTCTGCCACTCATCATGATCGAGATTACTGTTAATATTACTCTGACCTGCATTCTGTTGATGTGGACGTTGTCGGGATCCCACTTCTGATGTCGGGGAGACAGATAGATCGCCCGACATCAGTGAGGGCGGATCAGCCATTTTCCGTCACGTGAGGTTATGCCTGGTTTCTTCAGTTGCGGGTTTATTGAAACCAATAGTTGATATGAATCAGCGGAGTTATATATTCCGTTTTACAATTTATTTGATACAAATTAATCACAGGCAATTAAGATTGAGATGGATTTAGAAAGCAACAGATTTGTACGCGAGCTCAACTGACGTTCACCCATAGAGATAGAATGGCATAGAGAATATTGTCGTGAGGATTTGTGTACTAACCTTGTTCAACCTTTTTAACTCACTTGTTAATGTCAACCTGTTACAACTTCTCAACGCCATTCCACTCCAATGTAAGCGACCGGTGTTGCCGCGTACGACCCTGTTCGAGTAATACTCGCTCTAAATCTGTACACAATAATCATAAGGGTACTCTGCCCCGACATATATTTTGACAACAATTGTCAAAAAATAAAATTTTGCATCTTTTGTTGCTTGTAAACTTTTTTTGTAAAACTTACCGTTTACGATTTATAGGCCATTTAATGATACGGTTGTGATGATGCCGATAATAGTGGATGAAAATGATGTGGTCTACGATGGAACTTGCTTCTCTAATAGAAACAAACACAGTGTATCTGTTAACCCCAAGGTTCGAACCATCGATAAAAACCCACTCTGACAATGCGTTTCACAGCTTAGTTGTTCTTATTACACAAGTGGAGACCAAACTCTTCGTTCAACTTTTCAATCATGATGATGAACGGTGCTGTTTATTCGAGCAACGAGCAATATGATAGAATCCCGACTACAAAAAAATCTACACGTAAAAAAATATTAACAACTTACTATCTAAGGACACTTTGGCGAATGAGACTAGTCTTAGAATATCTTAGTTACCAAAATCCATCCAGCCGTTTGGAAATACGTGGAAATAAAAGTTTTACAAACATAAAAGATACGCGCAAAAAACAAAACCCTTCTTCCATTCCGGTAAAAAGGGACAGAATTCGCATCTTATTTTTTTTACATTATTATTATTAAATTGGACATAATAAATCGTAATCGGTAAGATCGACAAAAAAGTTTACTGGCAACAAAAGATGGGAAATTTTATTTTCTAAAATAATAACAGGCTTTATAACTTTTTCGGAATATCGGCCAAAAACGTTTTTTCGAGCTGGCGCTTGAAGCTCCACCTGGATTTGTTATTATTTTGTGATTTTATGCTCAGGACATGATTCTAAACCTTATATAAAAAATAGTAATCGGAAATTTAGTGAAGAGTTAAATTTTACGAGTAATTTTACTGCCTAAAAGGCTTCTTATCAAATTTGGTCGAGTGTCTAAATTTCATTTTAAATAAGTTTTAAGACCGAAGTTGGGTTTAGGGCTTCGTAGCCAAATTTCAAAATATGGCACTCTATATACGTTATGTCTGTCCATCCGTATGTCACAGCCACTTTTCTGCGAAACTACCTATAAGAACTATACTATTAAAACTTGGTAAGTACATGTTTGCATTCTATGAACCATACAAAACATACAAAAAAAGGAAAAAACAATAAATTTTGGTGGTGTCACAAACTTGGAACTGCAACTCAAAAAAAATCTATCATAACCATACGTGTATCTATAGGTGTGTATAGGGTATATAGGTACCATACGTTTATCTATAGATGTATATAGAGTATATAGGTGTTCAAAAATTGTATTGAAGTATCTAACATTTTTTTTTCTAAACTGAATAGTTTGCGCAAGAGTCTCTTCCAAAGTGGTAAAATGTGTATGTGAGAACTTTTCTTCTAAGTACTAAGTACCTTACTACCAAAGAATTTACTAACTGGCATATAAATGCAAGTTAGGTCTCATTTATATTAGAAGATTTACGCAGGGGATTTCTCCCCTCTCATTATTTCCTTATCTCGATCTCTGATTTGACGGACGAATATTTTACCGATACTTAGCTATTTTCCATTGCATCCGCATTTAATTTTTTACTGATGTGTTATCGACGTCAGTTTTTTGAGACTCCTCTATTGGTCTACAACATAAAGTAAACAGCGTACTAATTAGTATCAGCGTCTATTTGCAATTCCAATGAAAACGGTATCAAAAATCAAGATCATAGCGTGCTTCACTAGTAATACCTACTGATATTGTTATACTGTGGCACTATGATCGTAATATTTAAAATTTATTGGTTGTCAAAATTGCAAAATCAAGCACAGGCCCGTCGTCCGTGAGCGCCGAAACGCGACTGATCAGGCCTGCCGAACGGCGCGCTATATATATGGTAGATATTAAAACATAGTGAATAACTGATACTTTTTATCAAGTCAAACTCTGCGAATGCATCTATAACTTTTTAGTGGCTTTCGTTGAGTACAAAAATTTAGTAAAAAAGTTCATTAGTTTAGTCATAAACTTGAAATAACTTTTTGAAAAGAGGTAACTTTGGGATTTTTTTCTATCAAGTAAAATTCTTTAAATCGTGTTATTGACTGCGAATTACACTAGATTAGATCTTTAACTAATACATATATTTTTTTCAGATTTTAATACACTATTTTAAAGGTCTTAAAGTTGTTTTAAAAATTCAAAATTACGGCCCACACGCCCTTAACCGCCATCTCCTGATGTTAAGTGACGATACAGTTTACAATAGAGCATGCTTACTTAGAAAAAAAATTAGTAAATTGAGTGTGAGTGAGTTTTTCTAATGGTCTCTTCAGTCTTCTCGTAACAACGGCAATTGTAACGCGACCAAAACATCGGAAGGCAATCCTACTAACATTTTACATTTATTTATTTATTTCTCAACTACTTGCACACTTACAGTCACGCCAAGACGTGTGTCAAGTTATAACATAAGTAGGTAAATTCTTAATTAAGAAAAGGATAAGCACTTAAAAAGTAAAACGAGTACCTATTAGTTACGTTAGTACATAGAAAATTTGGATAAAACGTTAACAACAAACATAGGTAATATTGTTTTATACATGCGAAAGTTTGGATGTTTGCTGCTCAATCACGTCGGAACGCTTGAACGGATCAGGTCGAAATTTGGAACACACATAGGTTATAGTCTGGAATAGGAATTAGGATACTTTTCATCCCGGAAAAATAACGGTAACAGGGAAAACGCTGAAGAAACCGCAAGTTGCTTCTGGTTTAATAATAATTTGAAACATGATTAAGTCCTAATTAAGTACACGGGTAACTCACGTTTACTATAGTCTGTTCAGTCCGACTCAAGTTTCGATCGCGTCCGGCGATCTTTTTCAAGGAGAGTTCGTTGTTCGAGAGCGCGCGTTTTCGCCGCTCTAGCACCGAACACGCGCGCGCATTCTCCTTGAAAAAGATCGCCGAACGCGATCGAAACTTGAGTCGGACTGGACTGACTATATCAAACGTAAGTCACGTTTGACCCGTGGAATTATTTAAAATGTGTAATAATTACGTTACTTTTTATACTAAAACGATTAAGTTCTGTGTAGAAGATAATATTTTCAATACTTACCAAATTGTTTCAAATTCGACTCCAATTCATCGTTATCTGAAAATTAACACACAAGTTCAGGCACGCTCTTTTTTATAGAATAGAGTGACAAGACAAGGAAAGACATCTGCCTGATGGTAATCAACACGCCTGCTCATAACAGCACAGTGACACGCAGCTATTGAAACATGCAGAGTCCAAATCATCACAAACTGCCCACATCACCCAGAGATTTAAGATGATGTATATCAATGCCCTGTAATTACGGAAACTTTGATTTTCTAACCGGAAAACAGTGTTGTTATATTATATGGCAGCAGAATAGAATAATCGTGATCCTGTTCGTTGTATTACAAAAAGAATACTATACAATTCTTGATACCTACATAGATTGGACGAGAATGTTGATCAAATGTCGAACAAATCATTAATTATCTAGCACTGCACTGCACTGTCACCCAAAGACATACTTAATATGTTTTGTCTCTAAAGGTACAAGTTCGCCCGGAGACCGCGACACGAGACCGCGACAGGCACTTGATTCTATGGAATTGTATGGACGCCAGATCGCGCCGTCTCGGCGCGAACTGGCGTCCATACAATTCCCAAGTGCCTGTCGCGGTCTCCGGGCGAACTTGTACCTTTAGCTTTGTAATTTCTTTAGAAAGATTGTCCTTCAAATTAAAATACTGAGATAGTGTCACATTACCGTTTGGCGGTAGAATAACTGACAAAGATGTGATCCTTCCCCAGGCGGATACTGCAAAGAGTCCTACCACTACAGAAAGAAAAGAAAAAGAGGTAAAACTGACCTGGGAAGTATATCTGGTCTGCAGTAGTGACCAGGTAGACCGGGGTGGTCTTGAAGACAGGCTGCAGCGTCGTATGTGGTTGCTCCACCATTACTGTCGTTACCATCGGCCCTATGGAAGACAGAAAATATATTTTTAGACATTCCTCATATCTCACTACATCAAACACTCTATATACTCGTATATCTAATGACATAATGACACGTTTGATATAATCAGTCCAGTCCGACTTAAGTTTCGGTCGCGTCCAGCGACCTTTTTCAAAGAGAACTTAAGTCGGGCTGGACTGATTATATCAAACGTGAGTTACCCGTGTATATTTATATAAAATGTGTAATAACCACGTTAGTTTTCTTACTAAAATTGGTATAGATGGTTCTTGGTTCTAGCCACACTTTCTGAAGTAAGTCTTTTAAAACCCGAAAGAAAAGCAACCTTACGACTGTTGTTGAGTATGGGGCTAGATGACAGAAAGATAGATGTACAGAATACTTTATAATTCACATCAGATATGAAATACTGTGAAAAATACAGAGAAACGACTTAGGCGCAAACCACATTTAAATGGATTCGGGTACTGGCATGGCACGGGTAGCTTCCTATTCCATTCAAATTTCATAAATAATAAAATTCAAATAAAGCGCTTATACACGCTGACATCGTGCCTCAGGTTTGGACGCGCCATATCGTCTGTTAGTGTACTCGTATCCTAAACTGGTCTTTATTTCCATGCTTTTCGTACGATATTTTAATGCAATAGGAAGCTACCCGTGCCATGTATGAACATGGATGAACTGCAAGACCTACTACTGCAAGATCTTAGACTTTGGATGGACATACTGATCAAACTCAAAACACAAAACAACATCCTGCTGAAACACAAGACGTTGGCGAAATTGTGCTCACGAAGCATTTATCTCACATACATATGTATAGCACAACCAAATAGAAGCCAGAAATGAATAGGAAATGAAGAATCAGATGACATATAACACAACTAAATGAAAAGACGACGAGGAAGAAGAAGACTTTAATCAGCTGACTATTATTTAATTTATTCGTTGTATAAATTGAGACTAGAACAAATTGTCTCGCCAGAAATATTGCATGCCTCTCGCAGAGGCCAGTTTGGATGGGTCAATTTTTAAAATGTTAATGTATCATCTTATCTTACCTACAAACAGCAATAAGATTTTTGTATTTGTATTTGCATGTACTTGCCCAAAGCCATTTAAATGTGGCTCGCGGCTAAGTATTTTTACTGCATTTTTCATGTTCATTAAAAAGTGTTTGTCTGTATTTCTACCTAACCCCAAACTTAAAAAAAGGTCGTAAGGTTGTTTTTCTTTTGGTTTTTTATCAGACACATTTCATAAAAATTTGGCAAACCAAACGTCGTCGGTACGTGGTCAATTACAAGTTTTTTTTATTATAGTGTGACGGGACCACCAGGATGAAATACCACATTCCATTAAAATTTAAACCTTACCTGTGTTGGAATTAGATCTCTTTTCGTGATAGTTGACCGTATTTTCATAATGGTTCGTAGTGCCAAGTGCTTCTTGATGCTCTTTTGTTGTTACCGTCTCTTGAGGTGGCGGAGTGAGTGAATTCATTTCTGAAAATATTATCTCTGATGTTATTCAAATTACTTACACTTATTATACTCATCAATAAATGACGTTTATGAAATACAAAACTTTATTTTTGTTAAATATTTGATTATTTGGTTACGTTAACTCCATATCTTCAACATAAAATTTACCTTTTTAAAGTCATGTAGTAGTGACTATATTAGTGACTACTATATTAGTGTATTTATTAATTTAAAATGTATCTATTCATATCTTACCCATAAACTTAAGACGTCTTAGAGCCTTTTCTACACACCATTTCAACATTTGAGCATTTGTGTTTTGACCTATCTCATTACAGAAAGTCGTGGCCATCGCTAAGAAAGGATCGCTTTTTGTTTGACCAGATTTCAAATCATTCAAACCAGGAGCTTTGCTATTTTCTGAGTTTTTGGGGCCAAACATATTAAGACCATTCTTATGTGCGTTTATTCTTTTGTATTTGTTCTTGCTGAAATGGTTGATCCATCGGCGTTCTCTTTTTACAGGAGCATCACTTAAGTTATTGTTTACAGGTACCATCAAAGTAGTTTCCAGCTCATTCCTTTTATTCTTGGTTAGCTTACTTCTGTTTACAATCTCCACGCTCTCTGAATTAGTTGCGTAGTTATTCAAAATTTTACTCTTCATCAATGCATCTATAAACGTATTGTTGAAATAGTATTTATATACTAAATCGTCAATTTGCTTCTCGTCCTTTTCTTTTATGATCAACGCGTCTTGATTTTCCGGCTTGTTAGCTTTACTTGGGATTGAAAATAAATTTATCTTCATTGATTCTGTGTTTGGTAACAAAGTTGATGTTAAAGGCTCTACTGTCGTCTGGGGTGTTGTAACTACTACAAGATTTTCTGGTTTGGGTTTAATATTATTTAGTCTCGTTTTATTACCATAAGTGAATTGTTTAGCCTTTTTCAATATTCTTGCAAAATTGTTTTGTCTGTGTGATATTTGACCTTGAGTTTGAGCTATCATGTTCTGCTTTGCGTTTATTTTTTCATTTTGTGCTATCATTAACTTCTGTATGGCATAAAACTGTCGCTGTTGAACCAAAAAATTTTCTTTGCTGTTCTTGGAAGTCCATTATCGTATCGTGTATTTCTTTTTTGTTTAATATCAAAGTAATTCTTTTGAGAGTGAAGTTCAAGGTCAAACGCTTTCAGTTTATTGTTAAACTGTATCATGTCTGCATATTTAGAATCAAAGTCTTCAAACTTCGTAGTAACTTCAGTTAATTTTTGCTCAAAATTCTGATTTATATTCATTAAACTTGCGTGAATGATTTTGATTTCATTGTGCTGGTTCATAATTTTTTTGAACGTTTTAGTTAACATCGATATAACTTTGATCAATCCTCTTTCAGTTACTGATGAAGACTTTTCATATTCTTTTGGGACAACTTTATAAAAGTTATTGGCAGTCAAGAGAGAATTCTGTTTCCACATTCCATCTTTCTCTGAAAACATATCTCTTTCTTGTTTACTAATTTCGCTATATGTTTCAGTTTTATTACTATCTTCTACCACATTGAGATTATTGATACCTTCAACAACTCGGTCGAACTTTTTCTTACGTCTCGAAGTGTCGTTCGTATTTGTGTTATTTATATTTAGAGATACGATGTTTATTTCTTCCTTTACGTCTGTATCGTATTCATCTGTATCATTTGGATGTTTACCTTCCAGATGTTTTTTGTGTGATTCTTTTTTAATGTGTTTATGTTTGCCTATATTTTTATCGGATTCGTTATTTAGCAAAATAGAGACTTCATAAGGATACTCGTTGAATACGGACGTAGGTCTGAGATCTGATACCAGTTTAGATTTAATTATAACTGCGTCTTCTACATTACTTTTTATTATCTTCCCTTGTTTCATACTCTTTCTTGGACGTCTTTTTCGTAAGTCTGTAAATTAAAAACAAGAGTTTTTTTTACTATTTAGAGAGTAACGAAATGTATCCATCCATCCATCTAATGGCAAAAACATTCTTGTCTACAGCATATTGTCACGAAGCTATTTGAATATTTCTAAATTGCTTGATAATGTTGTACTGCGTTCGTCATCCAAAGGTATAAGTTGATTTGTCTATTCGACCTGCATATTTATGTATGTATAAAGTTGGCTCTGTTCGAAAACGAAAAACAGTGATGTTTTTAACATCATTACTACTTAGCAGTAGTTATAACTTACAAAGTTGGTGTAGGTACTTCCACAAGACCAGAAGAAGTTGAAATAAACGATTGTCATCATTTTTCAGTTTTCATTGACATTTGAATTTTATTGATATATCATAGTCAATTTAATTATTTATTTACTTTTATTTAAAATATGTACAAAGCAAGAAAAATGTTAAAATGTTACATTAATTATTATTTTCATTATGGTCAAAAATATGTTTCTAACTATGTTTGGACTGGACAAACTGTTGGAACTCATGTAAATTTTAATATCTTGTACTCTGCATACAGTTTATACAATAAAGCTTATTATATTTACTTCTAGAGTATATTTAATTTATAATCTTTGCATCACAAATTTAAAAAAAAAAACTTAAAAAATAGCTTACAAAATATCGAAATGTACACCCCTAAAAGGTATTAAAACTTCAAACTTTACCTTTTAAAACGTAAACAAATGATCAAAACTCACGGTCAGGGCTGCGTCTCTTCCTCTGCTGAAACGACACGCTGCCCAGGGCGTTGATGTTGTTTCCACCGAAGCTATCGAAAGTATTCTGCACGGCATCATCGCCCAGCGAGTTGGGGTGGAAGATGAAGTTGCCTGCTGCAAATAGAATAAGCATCAGGATGAGCAGCCCACTAAATGTTACTGACTCGGGTCCTTCTCTCGCAAGGACAAACTCGAACTCATAATCAATAACGCTGCCCAAGAACAGATTGGTGGATGATATGACTTGAAAGATTCTAGCTACATTTCAGCTTTCCTTCATGCTTTCCTTAACAGTTTTAATTTAGTGGTACGTAATGACGCACACGACCTTGGAAAGACAGTGGTGCTTATTGGATATAAACCCATGGCATCGGCAGTCGTCGTTCTCCCGACTAGACCAGCCGTAACATGTGATAGGAAGGTTTTAATTTTCGTAAAAAGGAGTTTAAAGTAATCAAAATATAGATTTTATTACCAAAATTATCGTATATTTCTCCTGATAACTTATTTCTCACCCAAACCCTTTTATTCACAACATTGGTCCTTTCCAATTTGGGTTTCAAAAAATTTGACTCCTCAGCCAAATATAAACAATCGATTATTTTAATCGCAATCGATACAATGGCAAATATTTTCGCGTACATCACTAATGATAACACATGTCAACTGGAAGAGGTTTTTAAATATGAATGGAGAGAATTTTGCAAGTGTATCTTTGTATTCGTTGGTTTTGGCTTATTTGTAAATATCGATTATAGAGATGGGAAATTGTCGATGTTTTTAATAGAATATCGATAACGTTTTCTGTTTGTGTTATTGAGAATATCTTTTTGTGTTTCTTTGTTTAAAGTATCGTACGATAGCGTGTTATTTTCTTAACTAAAATTAAAAACAAATAATTTCATTGGAAACATTTCCAATTAGGTTTCTTTTACAACTATAGGTTTACACTTAGCCACCATCTCGCCTGATGTTATGCGACGAAGCGGTCTACGATGGACGGAGTCTACGTGCTTACCTAGAAAAACCGATTTTATCCGAAACACCAAGATAATAATCAACGGGAAAACCCAACTCAGACTACGCATTTCACAACCTAGACGTTTTTATCACAAATATAGACTCAAATCTATATGTTAGAATCTTTGGAACTTGAACCATAAAACGATGTCACTTTTTCGAGCTACGATAAGGCCAATAGAAAATGGGGCAAGATGGAATTAGATCATACCAATCAGTAGATCACGCTCTCCGAAATGTATCTGTTAAAAACCCGACAAGCTAACAATTTTGCGGCGATTCTCATGACTTTGAAGTCGTTTCAGCGCATGAGATTTTTGGCACGTCTCTCGATTGATTCCAGAGCCTCCAGCTGATACTTAGCCGATCCATCCCAAAGGTATGAACAGTACTCCAAACAAGCGAGAATCTGTGTTTGCAACTGTTCAGGCTTGAAGTTCCTTCGCACCTTTGAGAGGACACCTAGTTTATTGGCAGCTAATTTGACCTTAAACTCAATGAAAAATTGTAATAACAGCTTTTAGCGATAAGGCTGCCGATTGCAACGCTAGTTTTTATTGGTGTTGTCTTTTACTGCATTGTTTTGTTTTTGTGTGTATGAATATTTATCTATATATCATGCGAATGCTCGAATATTTAATTACTTTAGTCTCAATTAATGTTATTGTAACATGGGATTTTGAATAATTTATTACCGACATTTTAGCAATTACGTATGAAATTAAGAGTAATAACTTTACATACATTATTGAAAACATTTATTGACATATTAAAAACATACATTAGAAACAAACAAATTTCATTAGAAACCAATTGCTGAACGTAGTATTAATATATCTCGTCATTTGCAAAAAATATAATGTTATTGAAAATATAAAATAATGTACATCACAAAATTAATAAAATGCTGGATAGGGGCATTATTGTTACTATCTATTATAATTAGTACTGTTACTATCTAAAATTAATTATTCTATTAAAATAATATCTGTATATTATTAGTGGTAATATAAGTACCTAGACATGTACAATTGTACAGTCTTACATAATCCATTACTCGTAAGCGCCATAGAAAGATCAATACTCCTCGTAGTTAAACTTTAAATTTTAAACATTAACCTATGCTGTACAAAGTCCTCTGGATTAAAAGCTGTATGCATTTGATCATGTGATCATCTTTAGCAAAGTTGTTGTGCATGATTCAAAGAAAGTTTCTGAGTTGGTACGATCAATTGGCGACAGGTGGCGTGGCAATATAAAAATAAAAAAGCCTTGTATTACTTGCATGAAGTGACTAAACAGATTGCCTTACAACACGATAAAAAATTGAACTTATTTTGTTTATTAAATAGTTATTAGTTCTATAAATTTATCAAAATTTAAATGTTGCTAATTGCAAGAACCCCTTCAGTATTCTCCTCCGAAGTATTCCACTTGTTGGCAATAAAAAAGAGACAACCGCACTGAACCCTGCCCTAATGTCCCCAAAACACATGCTGCTAAACTCTGTTAGTTCCATTCCGATACGTATTTTTCCATCGATACCATATATAGTATTTATCTACCTATCCATAGTAAGGTCTTCTACCCTATCACATATCTATCGATACATTTCGAAATGCTATCGACTATATGCCACCCATCCCTAATCAACTTGAACCATCAATATTTACGTTCCTGATCAAAAAACAGCCTCTCTGTTTACAACCCGCCGCATTTTCTACCTTTTTATAAACAGCACTGAACTGGGACATTCAGAACGTTGTTGCAATTTAAACTCTATTTGGTACACATAAGAAACATTTTCTATCGTTGCCTTGATTATTGCGTATTGTCTGAAACTAGAAACCGAGTTATTTCATGAAATTAAAATAACTTTTCTGTAGTATTTATTACTACACTAGTAGCATTTTGCAGTTTTACTCGCGTTCCCAATCCGGTTTTTTTAGATAAACAGTAATCAAAGTGGTAGTTGGCTCTTGTCAGAGTTCGCCTGCGGTAGTACCACACGTTTGCCAGTTATTCTATCGCCATGCAGTAATATGCAAACATTACTGTGTTCCGGTTTGAAGGGCAATGTTTCCAGAGAAATTACAGGGCTTCGAGATTAAACATCTTAGATCTATGGGTCGTCACCCGCTGACGAGCGCAGTGCAGTGCTAGGTAATGATTTGGACTCTTCATGTTACATTAGCTGCGTGTCACTGCTGCTGCGTGCTGGCACATGTCCTTGTCGTCTCGTCACTCTTTAAATATATGAAAAAAGTGAAATTTCAGACTAATAATACCTATGTAACAACTTTCCTCGACAACTTTAACTTTAATAATAGCTTTTGTTTGAAAGAGTAACACACATCTATGTATAGACATACATAATAATACTATCAGCGCCCCGCAGTTTTACCCGCTTGGTTCCCGGTCCTGTTATTTTTTCGGGATAAATAGCAGCCTATGTTAAATCCAGAGCGTCAGCTAACTCCATACCAAATTTCATTAAAATCGCTTCATCCGTTTAGACGTGAAGAAGAAACAAACATACACTTACACATCTTGTTTTAATTTGTGGTAAGATGTTAATTAAGAATTTAAAATGTTAGAAAAATTGTTAAAATGTTAATTTAGAATTTAAAGTGTAAGAAAAATTGTTAAAATGTTAATTAAGAATTTAAAATGTTAAATTAATTATTGGATTTTCATATGGTCAAAAATATTGTATGTTCGTAATGGACAAAACTGTTGGAACACATAGAAATTGTAATATCTTGTACTCTGGGCACAGTTTATACAATAAAGCATATTCTATTCTATTTCATTCCATTCCATTCCATTCCATTCTATTCTATTCTATTCAATTCACACTCACAAAATTTTGACTTTATTAAGTATAAGTAAGAAGTAAGATGACTACGGTTTTTTGTTTTAGAAAATTAATTGTCAATTTCATCCGACAGATAAAGTTGTTTTATTATTATTGTATAACAAACTAGCTGTGCCCACGGTTTCACGCGCGTTTTCAGGGTTATTTTTGGTTATTTTCCTCAAGTTAGACTTATGCATTAGAACATCAGCTATCTAGTAGTGAAAGCCCCGTCATAATTGTTCCAGCCGTTTCGGGGATTTGCCAAAACAAACAGATATACAGACAGACAATAAATTGTAAATAAAAGTGGTCAAGGGCGAGTCGAACTCGCCCATGAAGGCTTCCATAGCAGCAAGTAACATAATATAAAAGTCCTTGTAGTTCGTTGTTACTTTAATCAATGTTTTAACAATAGTGAACTAAAGACGTATTAAAAACTACACACTAGATCTCATTCAAACCAATTTTCGTTGATAGTTTACATGGTAATGGACATCATATACTTTTTTAAGTTTTGTCATTATCTTATTTTAGAAGTTAGAGAGGGGGGGGGGGGGGACACATTTTACCACTTTGGAAGAGTCTCTCGCGCAAACTACACAGTTTGAAAAAAAAAATGTTAGAAACCGCAATATTATTTTTGAAGACCTATCCATAGATAACACATGTATGGTTTGGATGGAAAAAAAATTTGAGTTTCAGTTCTAAGTTTGGGACACCCCTAAAATTTATTGTTTTTTTCTATTCTTTGTATGAAAATCTTAATGCGGTTTACAGAATACATCTACTTACCAAGTTCAATAGTATAGTTCTTAGAGTTTCGTAGAAAAGTGGCTGTGACATACGGACGGACAACAAGACAGACAGACAGACATGACGAATCTATAAGGGTTCCGTATTTATTCGTCGTTTTTTTTTATTCGTCCCATTTGGCTACGGAACCCTAAAAAGGGACATGACGGGGAGGTCCAAAACCTGTGTACACGTTAAATTGAAAGATCTGAAAAGACAGTGGTGCGCGTGGGATTCGAACTTGGCGATCCAGAATAGCAGTCTCCGTTCTCCCGACCAGACCAACCGTAACTTAATGTCACACGAAGGTTCTCTTTTGCTTCACTATTCAATCTTTTTATTTCCAAAAGAGAATTAAAAGAGATGCACCCGATAAGGAAGAGTTTTGAAAACAGCCAGTCCTTATCGATCGGCGGACAGACGCAGGCTTAAAATATGTGAGTAAATTTACTAAACAATTTGAATTTCGGACAGGGTTAAAAATAAACCATTCTAATTAGTCCGCAGGTAGATAGATCATGGAAAATAATAAATAAATATTGGTGGACAATTCACACACAACACCATCTGACCCCAAACTAAGCAAAGCTTGTAATATGGCTAGGGTTGCCATCTGTAAAGTGTTCCCAAACTTTACAAGCAAAACCTTGAAAAAAAGAGACTTGTGACTCGGGCGTAGGTTTAAGGGGCCCCTTTCTGACGCACATCAACACTCACCTTCACTACTCGTGTTTCTCTCCCTGCCCAGCCAAATCTGATATGAGCCTACTAGTGCAGCTTTAGATACTCGTTCTAGTATAGAACTTACTGCACTTCTGGATAAGCCAAGGTCTTTCAGCAGGTTATAGAGAGATTTTGCTAATATACCTCTCGCTCCCACTTCTACAGCGTATAAACTACATAGCCGTTTTTTGTTAATTCGTTTAGGAGGTAGTAATATAAATATGTGACACGTATTTTTATCAAATTTGAAAAATCGTCAAAGATATACAAATCAACAAACCAGAGTGGGGGGTCGTGACGTCACTTGTGGTTAAAAAACTTACTTATAAGTGACGTCACGCGAAACTTCTAAGCACTGTATCTTCGTCATTTTTTGTTTGTCAAACAAAAAAAATAAAATGTGGTCAAGTGCGAGTCGGACTCGTCCATGAAGGCTTCCGTAGCAGCAAGTAACATAATATAAAAAATCTTGTAGTTCGTTGTTACTTAAATCAGTGTTTAACAATAGTGAATTTATGACGTATTAAAATAAAACTACTTACTAGATCTCATTTAAACCAATTTTCGTTGAAAGTTTACATAGTAATGTACATCATAAATTTTTTTTTTAGTTTTGTAATTTTCTTATTCTAGTAGTTATAGACTCTGTAAACAAGTTTAGAAAAAAATATGTTAGAACCGTCAATATCATTTTTGAAGACCTATCCATATATAACCCAGACGGTTTTAATGGTTTTTTTTTTAAATTTCAGTTCAATTATGGTCCCATACTTAAACCCTACCCCCAAACATACATAGCCCCAAAATTTATTGGTTTTTTTTTCTATTTTTTGTATTCAATTCAATTCAATTCATTTATTTCGAACCTTAGGAATCTAAGATACACTTGTTAACGTCAAATATACAAAAAATAAATAATAATCTAAGCAGTGAAACATAGTAGTTTCAAATATCATTACATTCAAACAAATGTATGAAAATCTGAATGCGGTTCACAGAATACATCTACTTGGTAAGTAAGTAAGTTTTAATAGTACGTATAGTTCTTATAGTTTGAAAAGATTGTAACCATGCTGTTACGGCTGCTCTCTCGTCGGGAGAACGCCAACTGCCGATCCGGAGACCCCGGGTTCAAATCCCACGCGCACCACTGTCTTTTTGAAGTCATATGCGCAATGTCGCTAACTTAGAAATGGTGAAGGAAAACATCGTGAATAAACCGATACCTAGAAACTTTCGAAGTCATGTGTCATCCAACAACCTGCACTGGGCCAGCGTGGTGGATTTTGGCTTTGACTATCTTCTTGTGGGGAGAAGGCCCCGAGCATAGAATAGAAAATATAGATAGAACGGACACTCCCCATCCCCCGCCAATTTCAAGCTTCCTCACCCCTCAGGCCGTTTCGGATACGCTAAGAGCACTCAACGAAGGGCTGGTATCGAACATCTAATTCCTAACGAAATATCATCATGGTGGGTTGTTGTGCTGTTTACGGCTGTCTGTCAACTAAACGGGACTATCCTAATGATAAAATAACGTAAGATTAGAATATAGAATATATAGAAATTTCAATAACGTTGCTTTATATTACAAGCTTTGCTTAGTTTGGGGTCAGATGGTGTTGTGTGTGAATTGTCTACCAATTTATTTACCAATTTAATTTATTTATAATAACGAAGTCGTTTTTAACTCAAAGTTCGTAACTCACACAGCCAGTAACTTATGTGCCCAAGCACGGATTGATAATGCCTGGAGGAATAATTGTAGTGACAGAATAAAGTTTCCTTCATGGGTAAGTGTAAAATAAAATGCGAATGTGTACCTACTAACACAGATTTCTGAAACAATTTAGAAATCTGTGCAAACACCCTTTTAGTTAGAATAGTATAATTTGGCTCCATTCTATTTATGTAACTCAACATTATAGCAAGTTTATAGACTACGTCACCAGGTGAACTCAAGGGGCACAACTATTCAATAAAACAATTCAGTAGCCCTAGCGCTAACGCACACATTCACGCGTGTGTACGAACGACATCTGCGTAGTTGTGTGAAGAGTAGGTAGCTCCACAGCGGCGCTTGTATGGAGTTTTAGTGGAGTGTCCGGGGTGTGCCCCGAGTCCCAATAGTGGGAACATTTATAGGGCCGCTTATGCTACTGTTACTTATCATCATTATCATCAGCCTATCTTAGTCCACTTCTGGACATAAACCTCTCCCATGGTTCTCCATTTAGCCCTATCTTCAGCTGTACGTCGCCACTGCCTCCTGTCTTCCGTATATCGTCACTCCATTACAAATAACATTATTTTCAGTCGAGACGAGCCCAGTTACCGATGTCTCGTTGGGACTACGACACGGTCCTGTACAGGGTGTTCTGCGTTACACTACTGGGAGTGGCGTTCACTTTTACGGTCATACTGACAAACGTATTCGTTGATATAGACGGACTGCTCGCTAAAAAGGATAAAGGTATTATTTTAAACTTTTATAAGTTTACTTTTGACCACCATCTCGCATTAAGCGACGATGCGGTCTGCGATGAAGAGTGCTTACTTTGAAGAAACTGATTCGCTCTCGATTTGAAGACATTAATAATGTAACCATTGGGAAACCCCACTCAGGCAACGCATTCCACAGCCAAAACATTCTTATCACAAAAGTAGAGTCAAACTCTTCGTTCTAGTCTATAGAACGTTAACCTTGAAACAATGTTAATTGAAAATAACAATAATCTACTAATATTATAAATGTCAATGTTTGGATGTTTGTTGCTCAATCACGTCGTAACGTCTGAATGGATCGGGCTGAAATTTAGAACATAGATAGACAATAAACAAGAACAAAATTAAAAATTTTGATTAACCCCCGACTACCTCGGATTTGTCATCTGTACAACATTCTACTAGTCAAGCCCTTTCATTTGAAATCCATATTAAGGGAGTTGTGTAAAATAAATGTATTTCGCCATTTTATGGTAGCGGCCATTTTGGATTTGAAATTTGTCATAGGCCACAAAGTATTCTTCTAGTCAAGCTCTTTCATTTGATACCCATATTGTGGTAGTAGTGAAAAAAATTAATATAATTCGCCATGTTGTGGTTGCGGCCATCTTGGATTTGAAATTTGTTATTATGTATTGTGTTCTACTGGTCAAACTCTTTCATTCGTAGCCCGCATCGTCGCTTAACATCAGGCGAGATGGCGGTCAAGTGTAAACCTATAAAAGTTAAAAAAAAAAAAAAAAAAATTGATACCCATATGAAGTAGGTTGTGAAGAAATATTTTGTCCGCCATTTTGTGGAGGCGGCCATCTTGAATCGATATTAACCAAACATAGCTAAGAACATTCGCACGGATATCAACCTTTAAATAAAAAAAATATTGGTTGCCTGTAAAGTCGGTATACGGGCGAAAGTTTTACGTGACAACGACTTTGAGTGGTAAAATAATTTTACGGAAGGGACGCGTGCCTTTCACTTTTTATGTCTGTCTCTCTCGCTCTTAGGCGGGCTAACCATGCCCGAGTGGAAGGGACGCGTGCCTCTCACTCGCTCTCGTTGTGAGCGCATAACGTGAGCGGAGCGTAACGCAGTTTCTTGAAGTGTCACCCGGCAAACCAATTTATAAGACGTTGTCACGTCAAAAAACGCATTGAAATCGGCCCATCCGTTTGAGCTCTACGGTGCCACAGACAGACACACACACAGACAGACAGACAGACAGACATCGACGTCAAACTTATAACACCCCTTTTTTTGGTCGGGGGTTAAAAACGAAAAAAAAATTTAAAGAACACATATATTATCAAAACCTTAATTCGCAAAACGAATAACTCCATAGTAGCAAATTTCACAGGGCCACACTAAATCACCACTAAAATCTATCGCGTAACTGGTATTTTCATTATTTTAAGTGTTTATTAGTTAATAAGAAACACAATTTCCAAAGGGATGTTTGTTTTTTTCTTTTGATGCTTTAATTTTTTTTTATATTAAGTTTAGTGGCCCCTGTGAAATTTGCTACTATGAAGTTAATATTCGTTTTGCAAATTAAGGGATCGATTTGCTATTTTTTATCTCACAGGAACAAGAACAATAGGATAAAATGATCCCAATAATTCACTTCATTTCAGCTCAACCTCCAAAACCCTCATCACCAATTAGCCATGACCTATCCGAACTCTCCCGAGTGATAAACGTCAAAATGGCGGCCGAAGACAAATCAGAGGACGTCTACGAAGATAAAGATTACCAGGACTCCAACGATTTATATAGAAGTAAACGATCTTTGGGTAATATTTTTAAAGTCAAAACTTCTTATGTCATTTAGGTAGCAACCACTAACATCCCAAACGGCCAGATCTGGTCACGACGGTTAGTACGCCGTCGTGGCGCCCACACAACGCCCAGAGTAAAAGGAAAGTCGTAGCCTTTCGAGCAACTGCTTTGATGGTTAAAATCTGATGGTAAAAAGTGACCTGGAATTACGAATACGTGTAATCAATGTTAATTTTATAAAGCTGAAGAGCTTGTTTGTTTGAACACGCTAATCTCAGGAAGTGCTGGAACAATTTCAAAAATTATTTAGCCGTTGGAAATGTGCGCAATCCTTGATTCGTATAGGCGATGTACTTAGATAGAGAATAAGTAAATAGATCAGTTTTTTCCACACGGTTCGTTTGTACCAATCGTAAGCAGATGACGTGCATATTAGCTATGGCAACAGAGTGATGTATCTACCATGGGCAAAGCTGGGTGGAGAGTTAGAGTAAATGTCGTATAATTTGATGTCTCGTAGCCTTGTTTCAACGAAAACACGTTGTTGAAGCTAACTTCAACACTGGTCAAGCCTATTTAGATCAAAAATATAATAAATCAGTTTTATTTTCTATTCAAATCATTAATTCTAAAGAAATCGCAATAATTTCAGAATCACCAGATCGGTTTTTCCACATAAAAGATCCTAAAGTAAAAAAGCTACTCACTAACCATTTAGCAAACCTCTTAGATGAACTAGATGAACGAGATAGCAAACACAATAAAGAAACTAATAAAAATAACGTTAACATGAAACATGTTACTAAAATTCAAAACTTGAATAGAAAAACAGAAGATTCTAGTACTGAAAACAAAAATAATGTTAAAGAACCAGTTGTCTCAATAAATGAATATTTTAAGTACAACACTGATGACTTTAGAATAGATAATAAAAAACAAGATAAAGAAGATACGAAAGAAGAAAACATAAAGTTAATCAATGAACTTGGAAATAAGAATACAAAAACAATTAATTCTCAAAAAGATTACAAAGCAGAGTTGCTACATTTAGCTATGCACAACGTTATATTACAAGGTATTATAGAAAATACTAATTTGGATGATGTTTACAAGAAAGTCGCTGATGTAGTTAAAAAATTTGAAAAAGATCACGCTGAACCAAATCTAGGTAAGTTAAATGGCTACTACTGAATTACTATTAGCTCCACTTTGTGTATACTAATTGGGCTCAAACGTAAACTTGGTATTTAAGAGTCAAATGTGAGGCCTTACAAAGTAATACAGGATTTAAACAAATAAACTAAAATTAAGTTTAAATCATACTGTCTTTTTAGCCTATTTTTAGATGTCTTTTTTTAAATAAAGAATGGCAAGACGAGAATAAACATGCGCCTGATGGTAAGCAACATGCCTGCCATATAACAGCACAGTGACACGCAGCTATTGGAACATGAAGGGTCCTAATCAACTGTAATCAATTAAGATGTACCTACATGCAAACCAGAGTGAGAGCTCTCCAGGCTTCAGGCGTGTCCGCTTTCGCCCCAGTGGAGAAGCGAGAGGGTTTCACAACTCTCGTTCGGAGGAACGAACGAACGAGGCCTCACACGAACTCGCACTTTCGAGAATCTTGACTAAGACGGCCGACAGCGAGAGGCCCACCATGACTACGTCTAGGGATAGTCGAGGTTCCGCCTCTATGGCTACATCATGACCCCCGTCCTACCACCGAGCCCTCTGCTAATAAGAGCCTCACCTGGAAGACTGCGAAATTTCATTTGGATAGGAGTATACGCCGAGTAACCTTGTAAAGTCTTCTAATCCCTTTCCCCTACTTCTACAGCCACTGCTGTTCAAGTGGGAGAGGAACGCGAGTAGAAGTTCCCAGTCCTGGCGAGGATTCGCCATCACACAACAAGATGCCACCGAGGAAAATTGCTATGTGATGCCCAGGGTGCACCATGTGGAGGTTCCCGAGCCACACGCTCCAACATACCTATGTAATGCCAACATAGGTATGTTGGAGCGTGTGGCTCGGGAACCTCCACGTGGTGCACCCTGGGCATCACATAGCAATTTAGAATAGAATGAACGCTAGAGATTATCTATAGTTGACCAAATTTTCAATATTCCAGATGAACTAACAAACATTTTCAAGAACGTTAAACATGATAAAAAATCCGTGGAATATTCTAACAGGAAAACACTGTTAGAAGAATTAACAAGCGGGAAAGAACCTGTTCGAAGAGAATATGCTAATATAAGTAAAAATATAAATGACCAAAACGAAACCATGGTTGAAAATAATACAATCCAAGGAACTACAACAGCCAAGCCTAAAGGTAATTCAGTCGAACCTACGGACGAGTTTACGGAATTATAATATGACCAAACTGTAGCAAAAATTAAAGTATATCACAGCCCACTAAACGTTCCCACTGCTGGGACTCGGGCCTTCTCTCGCAAGGAGAGAGTTAAAGCCATAATCCACCACGCTGGTTGGTGGGTTGGTGGATGACACAGGACTTAGAAAGGTTCTAGGTACATGTCGGTTTCCAGACGATTTTTTTAAATAAATGGTAACGAGACGATCCGGACATGTGCCTGATGGTAAGAACATGCCTGACACATAACAGCACAGTGATACGCAGCTATTCGAACATGAAGAGTCCAAATCATTACCTAGCACTGCACTGCGCTCGTCACGCAGAGATCTAAGATCTTATATCTCTGAGCCCTGTAATGTTAACTATGTTTGCCTTCACCGTTTTAAGTAAGCGGCATTACGCACATGACTTCTAAAAGACAGTGGTGCGTGTGGGGTTTGATCCCGGGGTCTCCGGATCGGCAGGCGCCGTTCTCCCGACTAGACCAGCCGTAACTTAAATTAATAAAATTAAGGTAGAACACTTTATTTCCCCTATTACTAAGACTAGCTGCAGTCACTAGGAGAAAATGAGAGCCTTAAATCAGAAAAAAAAAACAATTTGATACACAAAACAACAAAATTAATACTAATAAAATACTAAATTATAAAAAAGAAACAAGGTATCGGAGACTAAGATTTTTAATTCGCTTTCTTTTTCTGCTTCTCTCGTTGGGAATATTGAGCTATTTGTAGATGATGTAGCTAGTCTGATAGTTAACACGGATTGCCCTTCAAACTAAAACACAGTAATATTGGTACATCACTGCTTGGTGCTAAGATCAATGGTAAATATGTAAATAAACTACTTGCCCAGGTGGAACCTGCAAAGAGTCCTTCCTACCTCCAAAGGAATCCAATCTCCAAAGGAATTTTCGACATTATAAATGTAGTATATGGAGAGCAAATTTATATTCCACAGCACTGCCATTATTGCATTGTCCTAATAACGAAAAGTTTATCTGGAAGTTCACTGTTAGCGATAAAATCACATTTTATTGCCAAAAATATTTTTCATGACACCAGCTCGGAAAGAGTACTTTTGCTCCTCGATATCAGGGCGCAAAAGTCGTTTACCCTCCAGAGTTTAAAGTAAATTTGAATTTAGAACATCGTGTGTACTGAGGTTTTGAATTCAAAACATATTTCAACCTATTTTTATTTTTACCTCCTTGGTGCCGAATGCATCATACATTTTTTTTAATATGTTAAAAACTCAGACTCGGAACCTCCTTGGTGTACTTACTTTTTTATAATTTGCTTATCACGAAAACATTTAAAAATTTGCATTTAGTCATTTCCTCGCTGAGGTGGAATGAAAAGTTACGTGTTGCACTCGAGTGCAAAGATTTTTCACATTGTGCTCTTTTGATTCCCTTGCTACGCTCAGGATTCTAATTTTGAATTTTAGATTTTAGATTTCAATTTTAGAATCCTTCGCTTGCTCGGTCATCAAAATTGAGCACGCGGTTAAAAATAAACTTTGCACTCTTGTATAATAAATAACATAACATAATAAAATAACATAACTATTAAATCATAGTTTTCCTTGTTTCTGATGTGGGAAATAAAAAATATTTTTGTATTGCATTTATACCGTAGCCGCGTGCGTTCTTTATTTTCGCTAAAATGCATTACGTCAGTCCTACGCCCAAAAAAAACTTCATTCTTGCAATCACCAATTAAAACAGGTTGTGGCTAATTATTGCAACTAAATTATAAATTATGTTTTAGATCACAACGTCATCATCAAGACATTAATTGATATTACAGCAATGTCTAATGACAAGACTAATAAAGGAAATGATCAGTAAGTATTAATTGCACTACTCATTAACGATTCTATTATCTTTGATAAAAAAAAATATTTTGAATATATTTATGCTTATTCTAAAAACTATTTACAGTTCTGTAATAATTTATTTCATCCGAAAAAACAGAAACCGACCTAAACTTAAACAAATTAAATCAGACACAGAAAGAAAAAGAAGAAAAAAAAAGAAGAAGCAATCTCTAACTCGTCCAGTGTGCTCCAGATAAATTAAACTTAACTTTTATTATTAAATATTATATTATTTTGTAAAAAATCGCCACACTGGTATCGATAAAATTTGTATGGCCACCTCTGAACTATGATCAATAAAATCCCCGCCAACATAACATAGCGATAAACCTAAGTACTTAGTTTTTAAACCTCATCAAAAAAGGAGGATTTTCTTGGTTGTGTGTTTTATAATATGTATGTACGTTACGCGATAGATCAATTTTGATGATTATATTTCTTTTGGTTAAAAAAAAATCAGGGGTGGCCCCTTCCATTTAATTTCCGATTCTGAAAAAAAAAGAAAGTTTTGAAATATCAACAAACTGAAATGTAATTTCATTTATTTGGATAACTTAGTCATATACATGGCTCTTATTAAATTTAGCTAAGTGTCTGAATATAATTTGAAATTGAAGCCTTTATTTTCTCGGAAAAATTAAAATTATTCTCAATATGGGTTTCAATTGAAATACAGCTTGACTAGTAGAGTGGAAAACACATTGAAATATTAACTGTAACTCTTAAATTATTATTCTTTTTGTTGCGAAATTTACAAGTGCACATAAATAAATAATTTGTAAAAAATTATACATTTTTCAATGTGACAATGCTAACCAACAAGCAACTCGGGAACAAGCGTTAGCCTACCTTATCTAAAAAAAGACATCTAATCAACTCACTCTATCAATCTAATAAAACAAAATTTATGTTACAGGGACACCAAAGACAAAATTAATGGCATTATAAAACTAATTTATAATGGTAATGTCATCAAATTTAAAAGAATGGATGATGAGAACAATACGACCACACAAAGGAATACTAACAAATTAGATCACAACAACACAGTCCATAAAAATAACGATTCATCAAATCAAACCTACTACAAGAAAACAATTTACGATTACTTACAAAAATTCAACGCAGATAGTGCGGAACAAGAAAAAGTAATTTCTAAAAAACGTCTCAAGCGACACATAAAAATCAAATACGACAATAAAAAATCTTCCACAAAGTCAAAAAATAAGAAAGACGATGACGAACTTTTCGTAGAAATCGAAACTCATTTTGATAGCAAAGGCCTGAAAGGAGAGAAAAAGAAAAAAATGATAAAAGAGCTAATAGGAAAAATACAAAACGCACTCCATTCTGATCACAATGAACACAAAAAGAAACAAAAACATTGGCACGTGAAAAAAAGGTTGCAAGATCCATTGAGTAGTAAAAGTGCGGCGGCATTGATAAATAAGCTAATTTTACCTTTAGAAACATTAGCGCACAGACATCTAGACCCTATAAGTAAAAATATAGTTTTGCGCGAAGAATTGCCGGTAATGACAGACATGTTTGGTCGTAAGAAATGGGAAAAACCATACTATAGCCCAAGTTTTTTTGCCAAAGCTATAAACTCTGCTGAAGCAAATACAGTTGATACTGATTACAACAAAGTTATGAAACATAATGGTATACCACAAAGACTTCAAAAACCGTTAAATACGGAAATGAGTGATGATGTATTTGAAGATTCCAAAATTGTCGATTTGGGTAATATAAAGTTTTTAATGAAAGATATAGGTGGCACTGGATTTTCTATTGGATTTAACCAGTATACAGACGAAGCACCTGATACTGAGACTATGAAACTGTTCTCCGGGTTAGAAAATATTATACAAACTTATCATCAACAGTATGATCAAGAATCCCCTCCTAATGCTCAAGACCACAATACATTTAATGGCAAAAACAATATAGTTGATGATACCAATAATGAAGAAGAACTGGTTCATAAGTATGATGAACATGTTGTCCGAAGACGTTCAATCCTCACTTCTGAAGAAAATGATCACCACCCAAATAACTATAGAATTTTGTACGGTCATAATCTGCCTTATAAAACCTATGATGAAATATTTTATCCTGATAAGTCTAAAAACTCAAAAATTAAGAATACAAAATTATACCGAAAGAAGAATGCAAAAAGTTCCTTTGTCATAGATGAACATGTATTTGAAAAAGATTTGAGACCAGCTGAAATTCTTTCCATAGCTAATTTCCTGCAAAGGAAAAAAAGATCAATGAAAGTTAAAAAGATATCAAACGTTAAACTTAAATCTAACATTAATAGATATATAAATACACATAACATGGCTTCAAAAAGTGTTTTCATGCACAAAAAATCTGCAAAGAGAACCAAACGACAGATCGATAAAATAAGAATTATTGCTAGAGATTTACCGCAAAATGTAAGATCTGACGAAGATAATATTTTTGTAGTCTCAGATGAAAAAATATTTGCTGATAGAGCATTAGTGAGAGAAGTAGATGTGCCTGAAATAGAATCCGATGACAAAGCGCGTTCGGTAGAGCATTATGATATAATAACACCTCAAAAAGAAGAAGAGTTCTTTGACATAGATAGTCAAAGTCAGAAAATGAATGAAGAACCAGAAGACAATGGTGATGTACTTACTCCGTACATATTCGATGTCAGTCCGTTTGAAGTCCATAATGAATTCAGCAGACGAGCTAGACATAATTCTTTAATGTCAAAATATCCACATATCATTATGGACGAAACGCCGTCTTTCGTAAATCGTGGAGAACAGTTCTTAGTGGATAATATCCAACAGGCACAACTGAATATGGAATCTACAACAACGCCACCGGTACCCACGATAATAGATATACCATCACCAAATGAACAAGAAATCACCGAGCTGATTTCACCACCAAAAGATCACAGCAATTACAGAGTGTCCGTAAAAATTAGACCAAAAAATTCAACCAACATGTCCGGTTATAAAGAAGTGCATACATCAATCAACAAAAGTTATAACAAAAACGGCTTGACATACACTTCTTTAGTTAATGTGTCTCAACTTTCAAAAGTTGAAAAACTTAATAAAACAGTAACGAGAAGAGAAAATGATGAGCAAACTGAGCAAAAAGGTAATCTGAAGCAACAACATGACCTTATCAAAGCTTTAATACAGCAACACAAACGTCGACTAGATACGCAACTTAAACATTTACAGTCAGAAAAACAGAAATTAGAAAATATATATAAAGAAAACTCGGAAAATACTTCTAATAATCCCGTGGCAAAAAAAAAGAAATTGCGAAAATCTCTCCAAGAAGATGCAAAGAAAAAAAGGATTCGTGAGTCAACTACAGAGGAAGTAACTACAGAACCGCCAACCGAACTAACAACAGAGTTTATTCCAGAATATATACAAACCACAACAGAAGACATGTTGAAATATAGAATGCTAGAAACAATAGAGAGAAATGAAAATATAACAAACGAACTATTAAAAAAAATCGATCAAAACACAGGAGTACTCAAAATCTTTTTAGGTAAACTAATAGCAACTATAGACGTACCATCACGTAGATCCACTGAAATAGCTCCCAAAGCTGAAGATACTAGAAAAGACGTAACCGATACCAGCAAAGGTGTTGTATCCGTAGCAACTACACCTCCGAATCGTAATACACAAAACAATAAATTGCCTTTGAATTTTGAAGATTATCATTATATGCCTAATGTTTTTCTCAGACATTTACCGAAGCAAATTAACAGTAGTTATGGTATTCCATTTGTTTACGCTGTTCAGCAGCCTTATGGCATTGTTCCAAATAGAGATAGCATGGCAAGCGTAGTATACCACGGCCATATACACACAAGTACAATGAATGATAATGTAAAAAGGGATACAAATCCTATCAAGGTAGTTCTACAAGATAAAATCAAAGTGGTGACAGACAAAAAGAACACAGACGCTGAGTTTTGGAAGCCAAAACCAGGAGAGAAAGTTATTCAAGATTTTTTCGTTAGCAAAAATAATACACGATTTTTCTTAGATGACGCTCGGAATGAGTTTACGGCTGTACCTTTTAATGATGCGAAGAAAATATTTCCTCCCGGAATAGCTAACTCAACCAAAGTGTAGTTTCTAAAGTTAGTGTGTTTTTTGTAATTTTGTACGGAATAAAATGTTTTTTTTTTTTCACAATTTTAGTATCTTTTAATTATTTATTTTTAATAATTATATGGCCAGACTTAGGGCCGTCACGCAGCCTGAATCTGTGGCTTGGTTGCACTCGCTACTTTCTTCTCTCCTCTTCTCTCTTTTACTAGAAGAATAAGATTGGCTCAATGCTGTAGGTGCACGACATGTATTCTGTAATGAACGTTGAAGCGGTCAAACCCCACTGAAGAAAATATTATGGTCAAAAAATAGAAGACCTTACCTACTAGAAGTCAGTTCGCCGTGCCTTGGCGGTGGCTCTTCCCCTGAGCTGCAAGGTGTATGAACCCCACATATGCATCTACGGATCCATGGTGGAAGCCATCACGCTTTGAGTTGCGGAACGGATCCACTGCGGCGAGTCTGCAACTGATCTACATGATACCACCTTGCCTTGTTTCTTCTATCGAAATGCTCATATCTAGAAAAACCTTCATCGTTTCATGATTGATAAAATGTTTTTATTTTACTTTATATGAATAAAAATGATTATGATTATGATTGACATTCCAAAGACTAGAACTAATTTGACTCCACTTTTGTGATAAGAACATCTAGGCTGTGGACTGTGGAATGCGTTGCCTGAATAGGTTTTTCCAGATGGTTACAAACTTCGATCTTCAAGTTCAAGTCTTCAAATTGCGAATCGGTTTTTAAGGTAAGTGCGGGCCATTTTTTTTTTTATTGTCAACAAATTAATGAATACAATCGCACTTAACGTTAAATAGCTTATACAAGTACATTGGTAAATACAAAATAACAACTTATAAACATTGAACATTAAGTTGACGAGCTTCAGACCTCCGAACTAAGCTTGTAGCTTGTACTTTAGAGGTAGACCGTATGAAAAATAACACTGGCTACTGGCTTGTGTTTTAGCAATGGTATGACTTTTTGCA
This sequence comes from Ectropis grisescens, assembly GCA_017562165.1. NCBI lineage: Eukaryota > Metazoa > Arthropoda > Insecta > Lepidoptera > Geometridae > Ectropis > Ectropis grisescens. The sequence goes on along the minus strand of CM029796.1, from coordinate 9,251,235 downwards.
CAGTCCGCCTGGGGAAGTACCACACCTTTGTAAGTTACTAGTATTCTACCGCCAAGTTTCCAGAGAAATTACAGGGCTTAGAGTCATAACATCTTAGATCTCTGGGTGACCAGCGCAGTACAGTGCTACGTATTAATTTGGACTCTTCATGTTCCAATAGCTGCGTGTCACTGTGCTGTTATGTGGCTGGCATGTTGCTTACCATCAGGCACATGTCCTGCTCGTCTCGTCACTCTTTATTTTAAAAAACTGAGATCCTATTTTAAGGGCAACGTTTCCAGTGAAATTACAAAGAATAGAGATAAAACATCTTATATCTCCGGGTGACGAGCGTAGTGCAGTACTTGGTAATGATTTGGACTCTTCATGGCTGCGTGTCACTGCGCTGTTATGGGCGGGCCTATTGCTTACCGTCAGGCATATGTCCTGCTGGTCTCGTCTCTCTATACTAAGTGAGTATGTAAAAAAAAACTTGAGTATCAGGTTATAGAAATTAGGAAAGGAATTATTTTATATTATAACTAGATGTCCGCCTCGGCTTCGCCCGTGGAACATATATAGCACTCATCGAGATCCCGCACTTATCCAACGGTGAAAAAATTTTAGAAATAGGTTCAGTCATTCCTGAGAATATCGCTTTCAAACAAAACACCTCTTCAGCTACGTCCTACGTCCTACGTCCACGTCTCAGCACCATATGTCATTCATTATAATTCATCATCAACAGCCCACTAAATGTTCCCACTGGTGGGACTCGGGGCCTTCTCTGGCAAAGAGAGAGTTAAGGCCATAATCCACCACGCTGGCCCAGTGCGGGTTGGTGGATGACACAGGACTTCGAAAGATTCTAGGTACATGACAGTTTCCTCACGATGTTTTCCGTCACCGTTTTAAGTTAGCGGCATTACGCACATGACTTCGAAAAGACAGTGGTGCGTGTGTAAAAGATAGCCGTAACATTAATGTAAACTATGTCATTATATGTAATTACTTTAATTTAAAAAGTCGACTGCAAAAAAACAACACATACCCGTTTGGAAGGTACGTGGGAATAAATAAATTTACAAACATACAAGATACGCGCGAAAAACATAACCCTTCTATCAGCCGGGTAAAAATACGTGTCCCATACTCAAATCTATTTAACTTTAATTAGAATGGTAGGTAAATTTTAATATTTTTGAGGCTGTCATCCTATTGCTGTAATAACTTGTATCTATAAGTTACGGCTGGTCTAGTCGGGAGAACGGCGACTGCCGATCTGGAGCCCCGGCTTCAAATCCCACGCGCAAAAGACAGACTTTCGAAGTTATGTGCGTAATGCCGCTAACTTAAAACGGTGAAAAAAAACATCGTGAGGAAATCGTGTAAGGTTCATGAGCTAATTACTGTATTTTAATATTACTTTATAGTATATTTAATCTGTGTGATGTTCATTTGAGTGCGTCTATGCGTCTTGATATTTAGCAATGGCAACATCGTATCAGACTGTTATATTATCTATGCAAATGAACATCACCTACTTTTTAATTGGACACTGAACGTATAACAACTGATTTTATAAAATCACATTAAAGCCATTATAAATCAGAGTAAAGGCTTTTCATTTTCTGAGATAAGGACCTGACCCTTCAATCGGCATATACATAGAATCTTTCTAAGTGTCATTTCATGTGTCATCCACCAACCCGCACTGGGCCATCGTGGTGGATTACGGCCTTGAGTCTCTCCTTGCGAGAGAAGGCATCGACCACAGTAGGTACATATACTACGTATAGAGTTGGCACAAACGCTTTACACCGAAAGCACGGGTAGCATCTTTCTTGCCTTGTCGCTCTTGTGAAAGTGTCATACTTTTGTCGCGGCACATAGACAATATGCGCGTAATCTGCTTACGATTGACACAGAGGAACTGTGCGAAAAATCTAACTCTGGACGTCGTGTATGTAAACTCTTTGGCACCGAGTCACAGCAATAGGAACATTTAGTTGGTTGTTTATGCTATGGTATGCTAATAACTTGTAAAATTTACTAGTTTATTAATGAATGCGGTGAACCAATAAGTTACAATAACTTTATTAGCACCGATAATGACCGAAAAAAATCGTTTACTCCCACCTGTTCTGTTGAGTAGTTCTGTATGCTACTTAGATCTCATTACACAAAACATTTAGACAAATTATTTTATTACGCAACTTCATACTTTGTCTACAGTTTATCTTTGTAGAATTCGATAGTAGTGCCACTCGTCAGCGAATATGTTTACTTGGGGTATATCGTTTAAATGATTTGTCAGTCGATTTGAGATAGTATGATAAAATAACAATTAAGTTGTAATATATAAATGGTTGAAGTTTTCAATTCGCGATTAGTTTGGACGTGGATTTTGATGCGTCCAAGTCAATATGGCGGGAAAACTGGTGAGTTTTTTTATAGTTTTATTTGTCTTTCTATAAAGAACATAGCTGCAGACAAACATTCATTTACATGTATATATTAAACAAGTATATTGTGCACGACGGTCTATTTAGTTTGTGTATATAAAAATATGCTTATGTAAATAAAGTGTGATACATTTGTGAGCCGTGGCATATAGAATTCGCCCTCGTAAGAGGTGATATATAGAACCTCTTACGAGAGCGAATATCCAAGTTTAGAAACTTTTTGCTTTTGTTCTGAATTTAAATTTCCCTCGCATTTTATTGAGCTGTCTCTTGTTTTTCTTAGTTTGAAAAGCGCGGCTCTAGATTTCACGTCACAAAATTAATTGAAATTCGTTTTTGTTACATATTGTTTTCTCTAAATAAGTCCAGTAATAGGTTCCATGACCGGAACATATATGTTTCCAATAACTTATGTATTTACATAGGTATTTCAACTATCTAGCTCCCATAGTACAAGCTTTGCTAAGTTTGGGGTTAGATGATGTTGTGTGTAAAATGTCTCTTTATTTTAATAAAGAGTGACGAGTCGAGTAGGACATGTGTCTGTTGGCAACATGCCTGCCACATAACAGCACAGTGACACGCAGCTATTGAAACATGAAGAGTCCAAATCATTATCTACTTAGCGCTGCACTGCCCTCATCACCCAGAGATCTAAGATGTTACATATCTAAGACCTTGTTATCTGGAAACAGCTCTTCGAAGCGTAACATTTTATTCACTTAAGGATAAAATTGGTTTAATATCTATGTATTGTAATTTCAATGGATTTTTTACATCTTTTCAGGTGCTTGTGAGCGTACTCCTATTCCAACTAACTGGCGTGTTTGGACTCTACATAGCCAAGGTAATCTTTTACAACACAAAAGTACGAAGCTTCGCTGACGCTTCGATTTTTATTACATTTATGGGACAAAGTTCCTTACAGCAGTCCTATCTAGTCTATATACTCCTCTTGGAGGAGATAGGGATTTTTCTGCACGAAGGAACTGATAAAAAAATAAAAATAAAGTGAGACTAAAACCTTAAGAAATATATCCTCATAGTTAGTAATTATTTAAAATATTGTAAATATGGTTTATTAGGTTACGATGGGGCTGGCATAGACTTGTAGTCTAAAAGCCCCTATAAAATTAATGAATAAAAAAATAAAAAATAATAATATTAATATAAAGGAAGTGACGCGTAAAAACTACCCGTGAACAGTGTTAACAACTTTATTTTTTAAATGATCGTACCATCAATAATAATTTTAAGCATTTTTTTTTTGGAAAATGTGTTACTACTACTCAAAGAGTTTACAAATCCTACATACAGAGTTAGATTTTCCGCACGGTTCCTTTGTGTCAATCGTAAACAGATGACGTATACTTTCTATGGCAACAAAGTGGCGACAAAAGTATGACACTTCCACAAGAGCGACAAGGCAAGAAAGATGCTACCCGTGCTTTCGGTGTAAAGCGGTGTAAACTCTATACGTAGTATATGTAAACTCTTTGCTTCTACATTAACCGAAGGAACTTCGTTCCATCTGGAGTCCAATAACACTACAACTTTTTTTATTGTTAATCGGGAGTGTTATTAGCGACGTTATGACCTCTAAATATCCAAGGAATATCTGGGTTTTTTAACTTTGTTTTCCTTCGCCGTTTTTAAGTTAGCTGCATTATAACTGACTTTGAAAAGACAGTTGTGGGCGTGAGATACGAACCCAGAACTCCGGATCGGCAGTCGCCGTTCTCTCGACTAGACCAGCCGTAACTTCATTATGTCTATTATTGATAAATTAGTGTACCTACGCTCAAGGCTTGTTCGCATTAGGCTAGTAATTTAGCCTAGTGGCGAGTAATTTAGCAACTAAATGTGTATGAACAGTGAAAATTTAGTCGAGTAGTTTAGGAAGTGATTTAGTCGAGTCAATCCATTTTGTTCTATTTTCAACGGGCGAGTAGCACCCCCCACCACGCGTTCGTTGCGAGCGGTGCGCTCATTGGCTCGCCGATTAAACAGGTTCGAACTTGTCGAATTAGTCTGGAGAGAAAAATAACTTCAAACAATTTTCCAAATACGAAATTGTCTGTGGAATAACTTATTTTATTTATCACACAAATTTCCTCATTCACCTCTTCTAAAATAGCCATTACGATTCGATAAGATTAGCTTATTCATTCATTTCTTTTATTGCGTTGTAGGATATTCATGTTGCGAAACGCTAGTCACTTGTGAACTGTACTAAAGCACGGTGCGAACGATTTTTGAATAGTAGCGAGTATTTTAGCTACTAAATTACTCTCTACTAGACTAATTTGCTAGCCTAATGCGAACAAGCCTTCAGAGCTAAGGCACAGGCTCAGGGAGAACTGGTGACTCCCGCTCCAGCTCGTTCCTGGAGCAAACGTCGGCTATGGCCATTCAACGTCCTACGTTGATGTGACGCCATTGACCTTTGCTCCGGGAGCAGTTAGCGGGTTATTCGGAGATTAGTTTTAACATTATTCACGTATATCTATATTTCCTTAAGTCTAAGTTTTTACAATATTTATATAAAATAACATAAAAACATTATAAAAACCTAAACCTAGTTTGCCGCCAGCAGCGGGGCAGGGCCCAAGCTACCGGTGGTTAGAGCTGCAGACTGAGGAACCTCCTGACGATGCGCGCCGTGTCGAGGATGACTGCCTTCTGCATCTGACCCTTAATCCAACCGTCTAGCGAAAGTCTCTTGAAATTAACATTATAATTATTTTAAATAGTAATTAGATTAAAAATGTACATACTTACTACCTTTATTTATGTTCCATAATTGTTTTCAGGATGGCCTTCCTAAGACTAGACAACAACTGGAATCTACAAACGTAAGTTAACCTACATTTACGTTCACTTTTGAATGAATCATTTATCATAACAGAACACGCGTCAACCACCAGCCCGCACTTGCCCAGTTATTTTCTGATAACTGATATAGGTAAACATACACTTCACCACATAGTACTAAACAAAGTGACTTCCCGCGTCTGTCCGTCCCTATATTATATGCTTTTAGATATTTAAAACAACCAAACAGATGTTGATGGTTTTTTAAAATTGATAAAGTGATTCAAGAGGAAGGTTATTATGTATAACTAGCTGACCCGGCAAACGTTATTTTGCCATATAAATAATTTCCTAATAAAATAAGGGTTGATCGTAGAAGGGTGAAAATTGAGGATTGTATGTATTTTTGTATGTTGTATCATAAAAAAATAGAAATAAAAAATTTTGTCTAAAAAATAAAATTTTGGGTTGGACTACCCCTAACATTTAGAGGGATGAAAAATAGATGTTGGCCGATTCTCATAGCTACCGGATAAGCACAAAAAAAAATCATCAAAATCGGTCAAGCCGTTTCGGAGGAGTATGGCAACGAAAACTGTGACACGAGAATTTTATATATGAGATACCTACATGCATAAAATAGCAGAGAAACACGGATACTTTTAAATGTTTCTAATGTAATGTCATAAACTAACATATTTCATGGTGGATATTCCAAAGACACGGACGAAGAGGTTTGGCTCTACGTTTGTGATAAGAACATCTAGGCTGTGGAATGAGTTGCCTGAGTGGGTTTTCCCCGATAGTTATAATCTTTGTGTCTTCAAATCGAGAGTGAATCGGTTTTTTTCTAGGTAAACACGCTCCATCGTAGACCGCATCGTCGCTTAACATCAGGCGAGATGGCGGTCAAGTGTAAACTTACTTATAAAAGTTAAAAAAAAAAATGCGCTCACACTCCAAACGCTGGCTGAACCCTATGACCTAGATCAAAATAATGTAATAAAAATATCCTGTAATAAGGAGTAACTATCTCTAAGGAATAACCCACAATAACCATTTTTATTAGTACTTATATTTAGTATCAGCATTGCACGTGCGAAGCCGGGGCTGGTCGCTAATCTCTATATATATATAAAAATGTTATGTTGGTTTGTGTACGCTTCAAAAACTTAAAAAGGTCTGCACCGATCGAGCTGAAATTTTACAATGATATATAATCGGCATCAAGGTTTTTATCTATTTTTTGCATCACAATGTGCCACAGCAAAGCGTGGCAGGGTACAGCTAGATTTTTAATAATATTATTTAATGCTTCAGATCCAAGTACAGGAAGAATATACTCCCGAGGATCTTCTGAAGGAAGTTAAGGACAAACCATCGGAGAGAGTGAAGAGAGGTCTAGAAAGAGATGGGGCATCGTACGGAATGAGCCTAGAAGGAAATAAAGGCGTTGTTTGGAACGTAAGTGTAAAATATGATATATTTTGAGAGCTACTAACAATGGGTATGTATTTGAGACAAGCTGAAAACAGTCACATACTGCTCCTATTATTCCCCAACACGGAGGTGGAGACCTGGCTAGTGACCAATCTAATACCACCTTGCCCTTTTTTCTATCGGAATGCTCGTAGCTCGAAAAAGCGACATCGTTTCATGGTTGATGTTCCAAAGACACGAACGAAGAGATTTGACTCTACGTTTGTGATAAGAACGTCTAGGCTGTGGAATACGTTGCCTGAGTGGGTTTTCCCCGATGGTTAATGATAGGTAAACACGCTCCATCGTAGACCGCATCGTCGCTTAACATCAGGCGAGATGGCGGTCAAGTGTGAGCCTATAAAAGGTAAAAAAAAAAAAAAAATTGTGAGAGTTGGGGCATAAAGGATTTTGATACGAGAAAATCTTGTAAGCTCGCGTCACCGACGTGGTGTAACGGGGTACCATCGGAGCAAGGGAACGACACGAGTCCTACCACTAATCTTTGCATAGTGTGAGGATCGATGGTATTATGTTAAGAATATAGTTTATTTGTAAATAAAAGATGAATCGTAAATATTTATTTCAGGATTTCGCAAGCAATAGAATTAAACATGAAAGTAAAACTGATGCTTCTAAAATTGAAGTCAATCATAATTGGGAAGAAAATGAAGCTTCGAGAGACGAAAATCAGGAAAGTGAAGAAGTGGACGATACGAGCGACTATTTAGAGCACACAGTGGACAAATCGGAAAGTAAAGAATCAGAATCTAATAAATACGACTGGGAAGAAGCTGATAACTATGACTCAGGAGAAAATGACGACAGACGCTATGAATCTGAAGATGAAAACGAACGAAACGCAGAAAACGTAAAATGCGGAGGACATGATGTGTATAGTACGTATGGAATGACTCTTAGAAATGGACACGGCGATGTATGGAGTGTAAGTAAATAAATTTTTAAAGGTCTTGACTGATTTACTCTAGATCGTAGAATCGTTTTTTACTGTTCACGCCTTTTTTTGGATCATGAAGAGTAACGAGACAAGCAGGACATGTGCCTGATGGTAAGCAACATGCCTGCCCATAACAGCAGTAATACGAAGCAATAATACGCAGCTATTGAAACATGAAGAGTCTAGATCATTACCTAACAGTTCACCGTAGTAATCACCCAGAGATATAAGATTTGTTATCTCTATGCCCTGTAATTTCATTGGAAACATTGCCCTTCAAACCGAAACGAATTGGGATCGGTCGACTAAGTACCAGTTGAAGGCTGTGGAGTCGATGTAGAGACGTGTCAAAAGACTCATACGCAATGGTAACTTTATCGGATCAGCTAGCTAGGGTTTTCATTGGTTCGGAGAATATGCAACTGATCTGCATGATTTAATACCACCTTGCCCTTTTTTCTATCGGAACGCTTATAGCTCGTAAAAAGTTCCAAAGACTCAAACAAATAGGTTTGACTTTACTTTTGTGATTTTAGTCAGAAGATTAGTGTTAAGGCATAGAATAGATAATGTTAAGGCTGTGGAATGCGTTAATAACAAACCTTAACTGTTTTTTTTTCACTTGATGTCTTCAAATGAAGAGTGAATCGGGTTCTTCTAGGTGATTATTGTACTGAAAACACCGATATAATACTAAACCCATTCCATCAACTTATTTCACAATCTAGCTGCTCCTGTAATGAAAGTGATATCAAATCTCTTCGTTTGGGCCTTAAGCACGTCAACCGAGAAACGTTGTCCCCTGTTCTAGACCCCAGCAGCCCCGTAGAAAATAAAAGCTTTCTGGAATTAGATAAAGTGGATACTGATTTACTTAAAGTATTATGAGTTTCATTACCAGTCAACCAAAGGTATCCAATAGACCAGCAACTGTTTAAAGATACTATTTTTTCTCTGTCTGACTTAGTAAGATAATTAATGTTTTGATGTGTACCATGTTTATTAATTTGTCACACATATATTATAAGAGACTCGCAAATTGAAAGTCGATAGGTCGAGGTCTGTAAATAACTGTTATTTAATAAAAAAAACTTAATAATGTGTCTATTTTAAGTGAAGTCTACTTATTTTAGCAAACCGACGATAGAAAAGTGTTTTACGACGTTAACAACAAAAATGAAGGTAACAAAATAGAGACGTCTTCCCATCACGCAGAAAAGGAAATAAATAAAAATAAAATTGAAGTAGAAGAATCAAAAGTAAATAAAGAAAAACACAGCAAGGTTATTGAATCTGAGCGTAACAATGAAGAAATAAAATCTGACGAACATGAATTAAATATTGGACACGGATTGAATATTAAAGATGGACAAGGAAATGTTTGGAATGTAAGTAAATAATTGTTGTCGCATGAAGTAATAATAGATGATTATGTTTTCACTATGTGTATTATAGTATGTATTTTATGTAAAAGTCTAAAGCAACAAAAAAAAGATATTATAGGCATTGAAATACTTTTTACAATAGATATATTTTATCGACAACACAAATAAATATAATCCCACTTCTAGAGTAAATACTATTATTAGATTCAATACTGGTTCAACCATAGATAGGTGGTATTGTTGACAGTATTCACTTCCATTGGTTCACTATAGAGAAGAAATACTTTATTGAGAAGTATATCAAGCAAGCTACAGATATATCAATAGAGAACGTCAAATAATAGCACTAATAATAGAATGTATTACAGGAATATAAAGACAGCAAAATAAATTACCAAGTTGGTACTGACGTTAAAGTAAATCATAATGCGAATAAAATATCGGAGTCTGCTGCAAAAGAAACTACAAATAGTCATAGACAAAGCACTAAAACAGAAAAATCTTCTAAACACACCGAGGAAGCAAAAAGTGTAAAATCCGAAATCAAAGAGTCAAAATCGAATAAAATCAGCAAAGAGGAATATCTCGCCAAATTCCAGGAATCTAAATACAATAATGAACGAAGCCGTGCATCAAAAGAGTATGAGTTAGGTGTTTTACATGGATTATATCTAAGAAATGTTTGGAATGTGAGTATCTAATATAAAATGAGCTACTATGAAAGTTTCAAGCACACACGTTTACAAAATTCTAGAAAGGGTGCACGATATAAATTTTACAAAATCATGTATGAAAATTATTTATTACAGGAACATAGGAATAATAAATTTATTCACCAAGTTGGTGATGACAATAAAAAAACTGAAGTAAATAGTAATAACAACAAAGTGGAGAAATCATCAGTTAGAGAGACTTCGAATAGTGGTAGCCAAAGTACAAAGACCGAGACATCATCCAAATATATTGAAGAAGAAAACAGCAAACAATCAAAAATTGAAGAGTCAAGTTCAAAGAAATACAACAAAGAAGAATATCTATCGAAAAACGAAGAATCTGAATATAATAATAAGCTAAATAGCGTCGCAAAAGATCATAAATTAGATGCTAGTTACGGATTCAATCTTAAAGATGGCCGCGGAAGTGTTTGGAATGTAAGTTGTTTGTAGAATATTATTCGATATTGCAAAATTTCGTCCAACAATAAACTAACATCGAAACATAGTACATTTCTCAACAATGACATTTATTTTTCAGGAACGTAAAGATAATAAAATAGCTTACAAAGTCGGTGCTGACGAGACAAATACTAAACTAAATTATTATAACAATGAAGTAGAGAAATCTGCTGCGAAAGAAACAATGAATACAAATAGCCGAAATACCAAAATTGGGACATCTTCTGAATACTTTGAAAAGGAACTTGAAATAGGTGCTAATTATGGATTTAATCTCAACGACGGTCGTGGAAGCGTGTGGAATGTAAGTCCTTGGTGATGATTGCCTTTCAATATTTTGTTACATTTCGACCAATACGTAAGTTTTACATGATCATTATATCATTTCACATAATTAATTGGTGTTGGATTTTCAGAAACTCAAAGACAATAAAATAGCTCACCAAGTTGGTGCTAACAGCAAAAAAACTGAGGTAAATAGTTACAACGAGGAGGAAGAGTCATCTTTAAAAGAGGCCGCAAATACTAAAAGCCAAAACATAAAGACATCTTCCAAATACATCAAAGAAGACAAAAGCAAGAAATCAGAAATTAAAGAGTCTAGTTCCAAAAAATTCAACAAAGAAGAATATTTATCGGAAAACGCAGAATCTGAATTTAATAATGAGCTCAATGGTGTATCAAAGGAACATGAATTAGGTGCTAATTACGGAATAAATCTCAAAGATGGCCGTGGCAGTGTTTGGAGTGTAAGTTCTAAGAATAATATTTAACGATATTTCAAATTTTAAATTGCACGAGTAAATTAACATCAGAACAGATTGTTCAAATCCTACATTTAATTTTCAGGAACGCAATGACAATAAAATAGTTTATCAAGTTGATTCTGACAATAGGAATACCAAAGTTAGTCATAACAAAAATGAATTGGTGAAGTCTTCTGTAAAAGAGAATAGTAATAGTCAAAGTACCGACACATCTTCCAAATACATCGAAGAAGAAAAAAGCAAGAAATCTGAAATTGAACAATCAATTTCGAAACAATTCAACAAAGAAGAATATGCATCTAATCATGAAGAATCTGAATATAATAATGAACTGAATATTTTATCAAAGGCATTTGAATTAGGTATTAATTACGGATTCAATCTCAATGATGGCCACGGAAGAGTGTGGAACGTAAGTTCTTATTAGAATGTTTCTCGACATTGCAAGTCTTAAAACAAAAAGGTAATCTAACGTTGAAACATAAATACCAAACACTTTTTTTATTTTCCAGGAACGCAAAGACAACAAAATAGCTTACCAAGTTGGTTCTGACAACCTAAGAAGTAAAGTCAATCATTACAAAAATAAAGTTGAAAAGTCTTCCGCGAAAGAGACATCGAATAGTAATAGTAAAAGTACAAAAACCGCGGCATCTTCCAAATACATTGAAGAAGAAAAAACTAAGAAATCTGAAGCTGAAGATTCAAGTTCCAAGAATTTTTACAAGAAAAACTACGCATCTAAGCACGAAGAATCTGAACATAATAATAAATTGAACCATTTATCAAAGGAATATGAATTAGGTATTAATTATGGATTCAATCTCAATGATGGCCACGGAAGCGTTTGGAATGTAAGTTCTTACCAAAATATTTGCCAAAGTTAAAATGCATAAGTAATGTGACGTTGAAACATTAATATCAAAAACTTTATTTATTTTACAGGAACGCAAAGACAACAAAATAGCTTACCAAGTTGGTTCTGACAAAATAAGTAGTAAAGTTAATCATCATAAAAATGAAATAGAAAAATCTTCCGTGAAAGAGACATCGAATAGTAATAGTCAAAGTACAAAAACCAGGGATTTTTCTAAATTCATTGAAGAGAGCAAGAAATCTGAAAACGAAAAATTGAGTTCGAAAAAATTCAACAAAGAAGAATATATAACCAAACGCGGAGAATTCGAAAACAATAATGAATTGAATCGCGAATCAAATGAACGTGAATTAGGTGTTAATCATGGGTTCAATTTAAATGATGGCCGTGGAAGTGTTTGGAATGTAAGTCCATAGTATAATATTTATCATTATTTTAAAACTTCGTTAAACGTAATACACACGAGTAATCTAACTATATAACTATACAGGTATAGGTATTATTTAAATAAAAAATTGGTTTTATTTTAATTTAAATAAACTTTTAAATTTTCAGGAGCGTAAAGATAATAAAATAAGTTATCAGGTTGGTAATGAGGACACCGATATTAGTGTGAATCGTTTTAGCGATAAATTTGGTGAGTCTTCTGTTAGAAAAACTACAAGTAGCCAAAGATCTTCCAAGTCTGAAACTGAGGAATCAAATTCCAAAAAAATCAATAAAGATGAACAAATTTCCAAGCAACAGCAGTCAGAGTATTATAATGGACTAAACAGCGCAACAAAGGATCATGAGTTAGATGCTAATTATGGATTTTCTCTGAATGAGGGCCACGGAAATATTTGGAATGTAAGTTCTTGGCAAAATATTAATCTAATATTATAATTTAAGCCCGTTATTTAAGCTTTCGTATTTTTAAATGCACAGCTGACTTTATTAGATATCTCATAATTTAAATGTATGTATTTAATTTTCAGGATCGTAAAGATAATAGAATAACTTATCAAGTTGGTACCGACGAAGATTTTGAAGTAAATCATATCAGGAATGAAGCGGCTAACTTATTGGCAAAAGAAACAACAATTGGTCATAGCCAAAGCACAAAAACAGAAAAATCTTCCAAATACTTTGAAGAAGAAAAAAGTAAGAATGCTGAAAAAGAAGAGTCGAGAATAAAAAAAATCGCCAAAGAAGGATTTATGTCGAAACATCAAGAATCTGAATATAATAATGGTCTAAGTAGCTCATCAAAGGAGCGTGAATTAGGTGTTACGTACGGATTAAATCTAAAAGATGGCCGCGGCAATGTCTGGAATGTAAGTGTCTAATATAAAATGTAATGTAACTATATTAAAAAAAACAGCTAATTCATTTTGTAATGTGTACATAACAAAAATAATTATCTGTTTATTAATTTAACAACGTATCAAACAAAGACTTAAAACCACTATTAAAACTACAATTCAATAAAATGTAAATATCCTTATTTAAGTTTAAGACGAGATTTCATAAGATAGAATAAAACTGGCTTGATGGAAAACAACGCGCCTGCACATAATATTCCAGCCAATTAAATGTAGAGGATGTTAGTCCTTGCTTATAACTACACTGCTTTCGTCACCCAGAAATTAAAGATTGTGGTGGTTGACCATTGGTGGACAATCCACACACAACACCATCTTAGTTTGTGGTCAGATGGGCCACAAACTAAGCAAAGCTTAAATGTAATCATAAAACAAAGCTATAGTATGGCTTAATTTGCCTTATCATTTTTTGGAATCATTCCCCTTCTAATCGGAACGGATTCCAACATTTTGCACTTTATTGGCGGTAAAAAAAACATTATATTCAGATAAAGAAAACAATAACTAATCGAGTTCATTTTTTTAGAATTTCAAGAACTATAAACTAGCGTACCAAGTTGGTAATGATGGCAGTAAATCAAAAAAAGAAAGTAACGACCTCCTAACTTCATACAAATATTCCGAACAAGAAGGCAATAAAAAGAAATCTGAGATTGAAGAATCAAATGCTAAGAAACTGGAAGAAAAGTATTATGAGCGTTATGAATCGGATAACGAATTAAATTCACAAGATTATGGCTCAGAGCAAACATATGGACTGAATCTCTCAGATGGACGTGGACTTGCTTGGAATGTAAATAAATGAAAAATTAACTTAATCAAATTAATGTACATAAATAAAGCAACCAGTAAATTAAGTATTTTAATAAAACATTATTTTAGGATTTCGGAGATAACAGAGTACATTATGAAGCAAATCAACCCCATACAGCTAAAAAGAGATCAAGTGGAGACGATATACTAATAGACGCAAAAATATCAGAATTTCATGATTTTTTGAGAGGATCTCCAACAGAACCTAATTTAACAAAGAAAAACACTAACACTGAAAATTCCATTAATCAAGAACAGAATACTCAGACTCCCGTCCTTAGAAAAACAAGTAAAATTCCAATTTCTACCAAAACAAGCACAAAAGCAACAAAAAACGTCAACCCTACTACAGAAGATTCAAAAACTATAAAACAAAAGTTTGAAGATTCAAAATTAGGAGAGTCGAGTGAAGACTCTAGTGATCTAGATAAAACTTTTGGGATAAGTCTTACTGGAGATGAAGGAATTGTTTGGAACGTAAGTAATTTAGGCGTAATAGTTGTATAAAATAATGTAGTCGACACAGTAAAATAACCAAACAAATTTCTAAAATACTTAAATAAAAAAAAACACAATATTTTTTTACGTTTAAAAACTGTTGAATTTTAGCCAAAGTTATGTTTTACAGGATTCAACACATCGGGTGTTATATCACATTGGCAACGACGACAACGACAACGATTCTGCGCCAAAAGGAAATCGAGATGGCGCAGAAACCAATGAGGAACAAAAAGACAAGCCAAATACTGAAACCGTAGTAACTTCAAACACTGTGCGACCAACTGAAAGACAACACAACACAATCACAAAGAAACCTCCAACGAATACACCAAAGACGGAAACACACACTGAAAAATGTGATGATCAAAAAGAAGAAGTTTCGGTGACTGATAAACCAACAACTATTAAACGTGACGTGAGTAAATCAATAGAAAATACTGAAACCACAATTGAATCTACTGCAGCAAAAATCAGCGATGACGAAAAAGAAGATTCGACGGGGACTTATGGAATGATCTTAAATGAAGGTCATGGGGTAGTTTGGAGTGTGAGTAAATAAATGTTTTTTTATTGCGAACAAGCAAAATAAATGAAAGCTCAAATAACACTGATGAAAAATTCTTATGGATTTAGGTTTTGTTGTATGGTTCCTATCGTACATATATGGATGGTTATTAACGTGCATATTATGACTTTGACTTTATCACTACACTATTAAATCTCTTTTTTCTCATTCTTCCTCTTTTTAACAAAACTTTTAGGTTTATTAATTTTGTTTTGTAATATAGCAATAGCAAAATAATGTTTACTCCTCTGATATCAAATTTTACTTTACAGGATTTAAATAAGGATAGCACATCTTTAGACCCTGATTTAAAGGTATATTTCCGTTATATTAAATAATCATGATGTTAATAATTTACGGCAATTAAATTGATATTTTGATACTAAATTAAATAAATAATGTTTCAGAACAGCAAAACAACAAAACCCAAAAGAGATGTAACGAAAGAAAAAAGCAAACCAAAACGTAAAAACGAAACTTCGGCAAAAAACTCCACGAAAAGTGAGACTGGGTCTTCAAATGAAAAAGTAGACAATCAAAAACTAACAAAAACTAAGACAATTGTCAGTGGTAACGATCAAGTTTCATCAGAAGTTTCGAAAACCACAAAAAAACCTACAAATGAAGCAAGTCATTCCGAAAAAAGTAAATCTGATGAAGAGGACAAATCCAAGGGCCATATATCAAGTAAAACAGATAAAAGCATCAACGATGGAGATAAGACTGAATCAGACACCACAAAAGAAACGAAAAAATGTAATAAAGATCTAAATCATTCTCTGATAAATGACACTACAATAATTGAGTTTATAAAAGAAACAGTAGAGAATGAAACCGAAAAGCTTAAAGAAACATTGAAAGATTGGATCAAAGATGAGGTGGCCAAACAAATTCAAGAGAAGAGCATAACGTCAAATAAAAGTGAACCATTTAACAGTAATGACGGTATTGAGAAAAAAGCAGAAATTGTTCGCAAAAATGAGGCATTTGGTCATGAAGATCTCTCAAAAAAACAAAAAGATTGTTTTGCAAAAGATGAAAAAGAATCCTCCATAAAAATAAAGGGAACTAAAGTATTCGGGAATGCTATTGGAAATGGTAATGTTACCAACACATTTGTCTTTAACATTGGTAAACAAACGGATACTGTTAGTTTACCGGTGAACAATGGAACTAACAGTATTTCTGGTCTTGATAAACCAGAAGACGGAGATGCAAATGAAGGTAAACAGTAATTTTGACTAATTATTTGAGTCTACAAATTGTTTAATCGTTAAAACTAAAAGCGACATAAATGTTATTGTTATCATAATAATGCTTTAATTGTAATTAACTCACAGAGTATACTTAATGCAACAATTTAATTATCTTCCAGAAGAAGCAGAATCGACAACAGTAAAAATAATACCGAACGAAGAAAATGTAGCTAATGAAACTACAGAAAATCCTGAAGTCGCTAAACTACCCAAAGAAGAGGATTCTAATGAGTTACAAGACAAAAATAATGATAAAGATGTGAGTTCAGAAACAACTGTAAAAACGTTAAACGACCAAAATATTGACAAGAACGTAAGTTCTAACGCTACTGAAAAATCGTTAAACAATGAAAAGTTTGCCAAGGACGTAACTTCTGAAACTACTGAAAAAACCACAGAACCTAGTAATAAAGAAGAAACACCAAAAGCCCCTGTAGATAAAACAGAAATAACTACTAGTTCAAACGATGTAACAGAAACTACAACCGCTACAACTAAAGGCACGAGTACGAAAAAAAACCGATCAAGATCCAGTAATAAAAGCAAACAAGAAAAAAACAATGCATCTGAAAAAACTACAAACGAAGACTCTAATAAAATTTCAAAAAATAAACATATCAAAATTACCATCGATGTAGTAGAAGAAGTAAACAGCGTTGCAGGAGCAGAGAATAAGACGTCAAAATCTGAACCAATTCATATTTCAAAAGAAACTTCTATTTCTAGCCGTTCAAAAACAACTCGCGAAAAAGATCCAAACATCGATTTAGAGGAGAAACCAGCTGTTAAATTAGTTTCTCAAACTGATGAGACAAATGAACCTTCGAAAGAAAATAGTAATGGTTCAAAAAAACAGGAAGAGGATATTTCAGAAGAATCAAACAAGATGTCAGACCTAAATTCAACAGAAGAGCTGAATGAGGATAAAGAAAAGGAATCAAATGATGAATTAGAAAAAGAAACAAACGATGATAGTTCAGAAGAAGTATTAAAAGCTGAAACTAACGAAGAGCCAAATGAAAAATTAGAAAAATCAGATGTAGAATCAGAAGACAAATCGGACGAATCAAGTGACGGATCAGAAGAAGTAAATGGTGAATCAGCAGAATCAAGTGACGAATCTGAAAAAGCAGATGATGAATCGGAAGAATCAAATGATACACCAGCAGAATCGAATGACGAATTGGAATCAAATGATTCTAAAGAAGTCATCCCGGACGATGTATCGAGTGATGAAGAAAATGACAATGGGATAGATGAGCGTAATAACGAAGATTAGTTTAAGTAACAAGAATCAGGTTAACCAATGGATTTAATTATATGGATATATAATAGATTTAAAACGACATTTAATAATGTACAATAAAACAAACAGAAATAAAATGTACAGAATTTCTAATGTTTTCTCTGATTCCAGGCCTAAAAAATATTATGATGAGGGTTCAATCCGACTTATTACATTCTGCATTCTGCGTAATCCTAAATTAAATAGACTATTGAAATACTTACTTATAAACATTTTTCAAAAGTAGCTGAAATGTATATATGTATGTTTACTGTGTAAGCATTGTACGTATGTAAGTATAGTTAACAAATATGTAAGTTTAGTTGTTTTTTTTTTTTACTTTTATAGGTTTACACTTGACCGCCATCTCGCCTGATGTTAAGCGACGATGCGGTCTACGATGGAGCGTGTTTACCTAGAAGAAACCGATTCACTCTCGATTTGAAGACACCAAGATTATAACTATCGGGGAAAACCCACTCAGGCAACTCATTCCACAAGTTGTAAAAGCAATCGCCTCGGGGCTATTTCTTAGTCATTTAAAAAACTGCTAGAAGACATATTTCGTATTATCATCACTACATAGAATAAAAACATTGTGGTCGAATTGATAACCTCCTCCTTTTTGAAAGACAGTTAAAAACACACTCACTTCCCGCGTCTATCCGACCCTATATATGCTTAGATCTTGAAAACCACCAAACAGATTTTAATGCGGGCTTTTTAAATAGTTACAGCGATTGAAGATGATAGTTTATATGTGTAATGCGTGCATAAAATAGCAGAGAAACACGGATAATTTGAAAGGTTTCGAATGTAATGTCATAAACTAACATATTTTTGCGCTTACACTGCAAACGCAGGCTGAACCCTATGACCTAGATCAAAATAACGTAAAGCAATATTGTACCCCTTCCAAACGTCTACAAAAAATTCTTCAATAGTATATGTCTATCTTTTAGGAATAACCCACAATAACAATTTTATTAGTACTCACATTTAGTATCAGCATTGCACCCGTACGAAGCCGGGCGGGTCGCTAGTTGTGTTATTATACGTTAAGGAAGCAATTTTGTGACGGTTTTCAAGATTGTAGTAAATACTAGTTAATAAAGCTTTATAGTAAAACAATATTGTGTTTTGTGTAAAACCCCTGGTAATAAGATAAGATAAGAAAACTCTTGATTAAATGCGACAATACAAGATTAAAACCATTAAGTAACATTAGGTGGCTTTGGGTTGTTGAGCCAAATTAGTTATGTGGCTTGTACCTTCAATTTTTTTGAGGTTTGAGGTCATGTGTCATCCACCAGCCCGCACTGGTGGAGCGTGGTGGATTATGGGCTTGATTCTCTCCTTGCAAAAGAAAGTCCCGAGTCCCAGCAGTGGGAACATTTAGTGGTTATGCTTATTGACCTTTTTTTCGTTTTAAATAAATAATGATAAGACGAGCATGACATGTGCCTGATGGTAAGCAACATGCCTGCCACGTAACACTACAGTGACTATATCTAATCCGTACTATACGCTTTACATTCATCCTATATAATCAAACTAACGTTCATGTTAACAGGGGAAAACCAAATATTGAAATTTCATTTTACATTAGAATAAGGGGAATACCCAAATACCCAACTAGTCCATACGCTTTCTTTCTACGGCCGACATAGGGACTTTCCGAGCGGGACCGGTGCGGAGGGAAATTACCTATGAATTCTATAAATAGGAGTGCCTTTCGTTTTAATTTTGCATTTAATTATTAATTTGGTGAGTGATAAGTCATAAGAAGATAACAGTAATAACAGCTTCAGGGAAATCAGAAATGTCAACTCCAGGATGCAAAAAGCATAGTATTTGGGAACAATTTACGTTGATTCCCCAAGAAAATACGACATTGAATACAAATAGGGTGCGTTGCAGGATATATGTCATAAAAGCAATATGTTTTATTTTATTACCATGCCAAAATAATTACATAAGTTCAAAAAAATAAGTAAAACAAATAGCATAGACTCCACTGGTTTCAAATGTAAAACTGTTTGGAATCCTAAAAGTTCTAAATACTAATTTTTTTTCATTAATTTACTATAAAAAGTTGTTTTTAACTTTGTTTTTTTTTTCAATGATTTAAACATTGTTTAAAACTTGTTTTAAACTTTGTTTTTACATGATTAAAAACACAGTTTTATTTCAAACTGTTTTAAACACTGTTTCAAACATGTGTTTAAAACAACTTGTTTTAATCATGCCAATCCTGATGGCATTTTTATTGCGACCCCAGCATAAGGCATGACGTAGGTTAACCCTTAATTGACGAAAATAATTAGGGTTCCGCAAAAAAACATTAAAACGCGGATGAAGCCGCGAACAACAGCTAGCAAGAAATAAAACAACAACTACAAAATATAACACATTTATTTCTAAAGTACTAAATAACATATCCCTGAGAGTATGGCACGAACGCGAATGATAGGAAGCATCAGACTTATTAAACAAACATACATACAAAAACATTAGGTTCAATTCTGACAACACCAAAATCAATCATTTATTTCCTTTGGGCCGCCTTCGTAACTGTGTTTTGTAATTAGTTACAAAAGAAGATTTTTATTTTCCTTTTTCGTAACTAATATATTTTACTTAGAAAAGAAGAAGCGGCACCGTTTCATGGTGGATATTCCAAAGACATGGACGAAGAGGTTAGACTCTACGTTTGTGATAAGAACGTCTAGGCTGTGGAATGAGTTGCCTGAGTGGGTTTTTCCCGATAGTTATAATCTTGGTGTCTTCAAATCGAGAGTGAATCGGTTTCTTCTAGGTAAACACGCTCCATCGTAGACCGCATCGTCGCTTAACATCAGGCGAGATGGCGGTCAAGTGTAAACCTATAAAAGTGAAAAAAAAAAACTATCTTCAAATTAAAATGAAATTGAAACACTCGATCAAATTTTATAGGAAGCTATTATAGTATCGAGGTATATGAATGTAAATTTTAGTTTTTTTCTTCATATTTTAAAAACCACTGCACCGATTTTGATAAAATTTATACGGAAACACCTCTGAACTACAGTCTATCAAACAACAAAAGATTCATCAAAATTGATTCACAATTAACCACAATTGATTCAAAATTGACCGCAACAGACGTACAAAAAAACATACATCAGAATTGAGCGCTTCCTCCTTTTTTGAAGTCGGTCAAAAAGCATTTTCGATTACTCTGATGAATGTTTAGTTTTATTGTTTTTTTTTTTAAATAAATAGTGACGAGACGATCAGGACATGTGCCTGATGGTAAGCAACATGCCTGACACATAACAGCACAGTGACACGCAGCTATTGGAACATGAAGAGTCCAAATCATTACCTAGCACTGCACTGCGCTCGTCACCCAGAGATCTAAGATCTTATATCTCTAACCCCTGTAATTTCTCTGGAAACATTGCCCTTCAAACCGGAACACAGTAATGTTTGCACATTACTGCTTGGCGGTAGAATAACTGGCAAAGGTGTGGTACTTACTACTACTACTTACTATTATATTATTAGCTGTTGTAGCGCCTGTTGGTAGCATTAGCTGTTATTGTTTTTCTTTGACTGTTTTTTTTTTTGGTGTGAACAATAAAGAGTATCTATGTTTGAAAAAAACTTATTTTGTGTTTCGAAAGAGCAGAAAAAGCTGTTCAATTTCAGTGTCTTCAGAATTAGGCCTAATGTACCTTTAGAATCGAGACCATTGCAGTATTAAAAGCGTGATGTTATTGATTCACATATGTATTACAGGGTTACATGTAAAGTGTATACTAGGCTGGAAAGAGTGCGCAATATTGGTATTTTATTGGTACAAAAGTAACCTATGTGATATTTCAGAATATTATCTACAGCGTGGCGCTTTGGTGCCGACATTAAATGAAACCACCTATAAAATATCATATTTTGACCCATTCTGTCAAATTAAATTTCAATTATCGTTATTATTTACTGAGTTATTCGCAATTTTCCAAAATACCATAATAGAGCAGGTTGTATCTAAAATTTCCTGCGCAGAGGTCATTACACCGCAGCCCACAGTCCATCCGATTTATCAATTAAAAATCAGGCGAAAAGCAAATACTAAAGAAACGAGATAGGTGATGTCCTGCAACACACGTGCAAACGTAAGCACGTTGTGAATGAAATGCAGACGAAAGAGAAATAATGCACACGCCTATTAACTAATGTTAAATGTAGTCTTTCTCTTTCTCTAATTTTTCACTAGTTTTGTGCTAGCCGCCGGGATGCGATGTTGACCGTGTTGTCCCTGACACATTTCTCTAAATGGCGCGCTAAAACTTTTACTGTAAATCCTTAACTAGGGAATTTTGTAATCTAATTATTCGGGAAAAAGACGCTTACATGTTATTTTTGTTCGTTCTTTTAGTGTAATTCATTTTTAGAGTCAGTGTCAATAAGATTAGGTTGCTTTTCGTTTTGTTTTTGTGTGACTCTGATTGTGTTGTGAATAGTTATTTAATTAGTGACGCCGAACGTACAGTGTTTTCTGAATGTACCTATGCACATGTGATTTTAGTCTGATAAGTCCTACAATAGGATTTTGAAAATCGACCCAGAACATGTTTTCGACCGTTTAAAGCTTGTAAGTATACTAGCAACAATAATTCGATTTTAAACAAAATTACCTTTTCTCTCAAAGGGTTTTATTGGTTAGATTGTTTACGAAATTTAAATCGTATTGCGAGAAGTTGTTTTATTTTATTTCTTAAGAAAGTTGTAGGTACCAACCAATTCAACAGCTTTCACGCTAAATGCTCTTTGTTATTACCAAGTGCTGGTCTAGTCCCGCGTTTAAATCCTATGCGCACCACTGTCTTATCGAAGTCATGTGCGTAATGCTGCTAACTTAAAAACGGTGAAGAAAAACATCGTGAACAAAATGTACCTAGAATCTTTCGAGGTCATGTTTATGTTAACCACCAACCCGCACTTGGCCAACGTGGTGGATTATGGCCTTGAGTTTTTCCGTGCGAGAGAAATCCCCGAGTCCCAGCAGTGGGAACATTTGGTGGGCTTCAAAAAGCAATCATTTTGTAATGTTTCGCCAAAGTTACAATAGATACCTACCAACGCATTTACCTATTTACTTGATGTTATTTTATTAGCTTTATTATTTGGTAGGTATTCGATTTATTAGTGATGAACAGGCATAAAGTTGACGGGGAATCCCCGTCCCGTTCCAAACTATCGCGCATTTGTGGTACCTACCCTCTCGACCGGGGCGGCGTTGCCGGGCCGTGCGCCCGCGCGCCGCGCGCCGCTTGTAGATAGGTACTTTCGTGCGACGTTGCCAGCTTGTTTTACGAAAAGCGAACGTAAATCACGCACACATTGACGTTGAATGAATCTAGTGCACAGGATGATTTTCATTCTATCGCATGATACAATTATTTAGTTTGTTAGAGAATATTTTTTTTTTCAAATAAGCGAATATTAATTTTTCACACGTTTTGTATGATTACTGGTCAGTAACCCTACCCGTGTGTTCATTTAATGTCGGCACCAAAGCGCCACGCTGTATATACGAAATAGCTATGTAGTTTATAATGTTAAATAAATATAAATTCATATCATTGAAGTAAGTAGCCCTTTCAGCCTTAGTACACTCTTTTCTTGTAGCTCTGTATAGTAACTAGGGATTAGGATATTCATACCGTGTTACTTAACATTTAAAATATAAAACCTTTTTATCCGATAAATTCTAATGAAAACTTCGTGGAAATTTTTAAAAACTAAATAAAAATCATATTTTTAAGTAAAATTTATAAATTTCTAGATTTTTTTGTAAATAAATTCTTTACCTTAGAGGGCAAGATATATTTATGTGAAATTTATGTAAATATAAAATATTTGTCATCATTTTGTAATAGTTTTATACAGGGTGTCGGGTATATCGTTTTCAAAACATTAATCTTCAGTAATATGAAATAAAAATAATAAAATAATCGATGACAATGATTTCATTTCACTTGCCGTTAGCAAAGACTGTATTTTTTTAATGAATGAAATGAAGAACTAAAAAAACAATTGTTTATTTAGACAAATATTGAGTATCCAAAGGTTAACTGACAAATTAAATAACATTAATATCGTAGGATTTATTGATAAGTCTGATTACTGTCTACATTACATAGATATAGTGTTTGACAAACTCGATTACTGGCAAGACATAATGTTGCCGTAGGTAAGGGCACTACGATTTGGAAGCTACCATCGCAATCTGAAAGTTATGTCAATTATATAACTTATTGTAACTTAATAATCATCTTTTATGCCTGTACGCTTAAAAAAAATAGACGCAAGGGGTCTACCCTACCAGCTAGCTAAAAAGCTCTTGGTAAAATGTAAAATAATATTATTATGTTTTTGCTTTCGCTTCTTTCTAAAGATAAAGCAATAGCAAAGATATAACCGTTTGTGGTTAAATTAAGATTATTAAATAGCTTTCATTTTGTAAACAAGTGTAACACATTAATTAATATTCCAGTTGTGTAGCCAAATTGAATAATTGTTAAAGACGACTTTGTTGTTACTGAATAAATATCAAGTTTCAGTAGATTTAGAAACAGATTTAAATGCTGGCTTATTGATCAAACGTTTTATAGTTACAGTGAGTTTTTAGAGTGATGGCAAAGTTATGATACAATGGTTAAAAATTACATTGTTATAAATAAATAAATATACAACAATTATTGTAATGGTAGGGTATTTAGCTTGACACTTATATGTACGGTAATTGTTATCGTAAAGTGAAATGTTAAATTTAAACTTCGAAAATGTGTGCTATTTCCATTGTTTTTTTATTTCATTAATTGTTGACTCGTAAATTGTACATTTATGAATAAAGAATATTGACTTTAATTGAATATCTACTCATCAATTCATAAATATCTTACACATAAATTAATTAAAAAGTGTATTTAATTAATAACTACATAATAAATCCATTTAAAATTATTCACTAGTACTGTTTCAGAACAAACACGACACCCTGTATCAAAATAAAATCGTGTATTTATAACATTTAATTCGTATACGAACAATAAAATAACATAATATATAGTAATAAATTCATGGGGCAAGTAATTCGTAATTATTTTTAGACCTACAAGGTTAACATATATTTAATCTATACAGGGTTACACGTAAGATCTGTACTAAACGGCTTATTAAAAAAAATAGATGTCTGATTTTCAATTTTTTGAAATCAACATAGTTATCATATAAATATATTTAATCTAAACAGGATTACACGTAACGTCTGTACAGAACAACCTATTAAAAATCTATAGATGTGTGATTTTCAATATTTTTAAAACCAACATAGTTAATATAAAAATATATTTAATCTAAACAAGGCTACACGTAACACTTGTACAAAACGACATATTGAAAAAACCATAAATGTGTGATTTTTTTATATTTTTTTACCAAATTGGTTAATATGAAAAATATATTTAATCTATACAGGGTTACACGTAACCTCTGTACTAAGCGGTATATGTATAAAAACTATACATGTCCGATTTTTTGTGTTTTTAGATCTACGCTGTTATTTAAACAATATTCTAATATGTACATGGTTACACGTAACACCTGTACTAAACGGCACATTTGAATAAACTATTAATGTGTGATTTTTAATATTTTTAGACCAACATGGTTAATATAAAAAAATCTATTTAACCTCTACAGGGTTACACAACGGCGTATTTAAAAATAGAACTACAAATAATGTTTCAAAAAAACTATAAATCAGAATATTTTCAAAAGTAGTTCTATCTATTTTGGAGACCACATTTGAAAATAATCTATTGAAATAATGTGTGAATATCCGTCCATCAGTCCTCCGGCTACCTTTTCTGGTGCATCAATTGATCCTGAGCTCAGCCAGTTCTTTCTCCTCGTCGACTTCATCCTCTTCATTATCCGAGCCGTGGACTGACGCCGCTGGGGTTGTACCTCCTAGAATAAAACACAGTATTGGCATAAGTATTTTTCTTTTGAATAAATAATTTATTTTCTCCGAAAAAAACATAAACCGACATCAATTTTGAATTAAATTCAGAGAGACTCAACCGAATTTCATAAGAATCATCACGTCGACCAAATATGTACATGAAAACAAATTTTTGTTGTTTGTTCATATTTCAAAAACAACCACAGTGATTTCGATAAAATTTATCTAGGACCACCTCTGAACCATGATGATCTACCAAACACAATCAATATTGATGCATAATTGGCTGATTTCAACTCAAAAATTAAACACATACAGTTCACAAATTTTAATAGAATTAATAATAAATTAATCAATTATCATTGACTTTTGTATGTTTTTATGTGTAATATTACAAAAACCGGTCCACTGATATCCATAAAATGTACATGCGACCATTCGTGAAGTTTAACATTTTGAACAAAATAATAATAAAAAAAAAAAATTGGTTGCCTGTAAAGTCGGTATACGGGCGAAAGTTTTACGTGACAACGACTTTGAGTGGTAAAATAATTTTACGGAAGGGACGCGTGCCTTTCACTTTTTATATCTGTCTCTCTCGCTCTTAGGCGGGCTAACCATACCCGAGTGGAAGGGACGCGTGCCTCTCACTCGCTCTCGTTGTGAGCGCATAACGTGAGCGGAGCGTAACGCAGTTTCTTGAAGTGTCACCCGGCAAACCAATTTATAAGACGTTGTCACATCAAAAAAAATTAAAAAATTCTTTAAATAAATTGATTACAGTTGTATTAGATAGACAGTTTTGATTATAAATACAATAAATTTAGAATTCGGTAAAAAAAACTTAACAAATGATTCGATAGTACGTATTATTCTTAGTGCGTGCGTAGGTGCGTGTTTATATGATAACCAGTACGTAAGTAAATGGGTGAAAAAAACAGCAGACATAAGAAATAATGGGTATTTTCACTTAGGACGATATCGTTAACGTCGCAGTGTGAAAACGCCCGATTTTGGTGATCACTTCTCACACAACACCAGTGAGTAAGTGTACTTATGTGCGTACTTCAATGTGTCTAAGACAATCAAAATTGTGTGACCCACACGGGTGCTTAACTACCTTACAATATAAACGGCATAGTCTTCAAAAAATAAACAGCCCATTTTGACATACGAAAAATACTCATTCATGTTACATTTATGTCATTTTATGCTACACTCATTGTTTTTTTTATTTTTTTTTTATTTAAATTAGCCACTCCACAGACTCCGGGGTCCGTGATCTTTGTCATTAAAATTATATATTATTATTTTTACACATATTTTGGATAAGGAGAAGAAGAGGAAAATAGGAGGGAGTTGGGTACATTTAAAATCTAATTCTATACACTCATTGTTATTTTATTCTACAATTATTTAGTTTCGCTCCAAATAATGTATTTCTTCTTTAAAACGTCTTGTCAAAACGTACCTTTTATTTTTTGAAAACTACATATAGTGCGTCAAGCCAAGTCACAAAACCCACACCTCAGCAGAAACCGTCCGAACACGACCCATAGTTCGCAACGCGACAGCCCGAGATTGAACGCAGCCAAGTACTCGAAACGGCCCGGGTTCGCTCGGAACGTCGAATGAAACTCATCTGTTGATTGGTCACTTACTTATTGGCTTTGATTTCAAAAGAAAAACATAAATTAAATTGGTCAATATTTAGACAAAATTACGCATCTCTGTACTAAATTGAAATGGATACAACCATTGTAAACAACTTTTACTCAATCATAGAATGAAGAGGATCGAATCATAGGACACGACTTGCCTTTCTTAGCCTTTGGTGATAGATACATTAATTTTTACTTTATCAACAAAAGCGATCTCTTCCAGACAACCAAGCAGGCGGTGCGGCACGAAACTTGGTTCGACAGACAGTGTTTTTTCAATCTTTCCACAAACAACCCGAGCAGAATACTCACAATTTGCCAAGTGTGGCAAAATTTAGAACTATTGTAGACAACTCAATTTGCATCTGGAAAACGGCTCATTGGCTTCAAGTGGCCTAGTCAACTTTGGACGAACGTTAATTTCAAAAGAAGGAACGTTAATTGCGTAGCGTTAGCAATGCTTCTCGATAATTAAATAAGAAAACTATCCTTGAGTAGATAATTCAACATTATTTAAATGAATTAGTGACCAATCAACATCGCGGCCATGAAATTCTAAATTTAAACCCATTTATATGGAAAAAGTGACAAACAACCAGACCGCGTATCTGATGGTATATTTAACCGTTGCATGTCATCTACAAAAGTCAAAGTCAAAGTATTTTATTCATAAATGTACAATTTACACGTCAATTAATAAAAAATAAAAACAAAAGAAAGAGCATACAAATTGTATACATTTTCAAAGTTTGAAACGACTACTTTACTGTATCAATGACGTTAACGATTATTTGCTAACCCGCAGTGGTTGCTGAATAACACCATATTTTAAATGATATTTCGTTACATTAGTGTTATTTCTCGACATACGGTGTACACTGTGCCAGCCAAGTCCAAAAAAGTATATACATACACATATTAATGAAATCCTAAATACATAAACTAAGAATATGAAAAAAATAAATATTTTTTCAAAGTTTCGGGTAATTTGAATAATAATAGCAAATTGCTGTGCAGCTTTCAATTAATTGTTGAAATATGCATAGTAATATTAACAAAATAAACAATATTTTATCGAGATGTTAATATTATACACGAAAGAGATGTCAGTCACATGTGCGGCTCGCCCCGTCACTTTACATTATGAAACAAAAATAAAGCATTTATAATTGAATAATTATGAATTTCTGAAAATACTTTAAAGCCATAAATGATTAACCTTATTCGTTTAAAATTTGTGCCAAAATTTAACCTGTACCGAGAAATACCGTGTTATTTAAGATAACATAGTTAAGTTACTACAATTTTTTTAATCAACGTACAGCAGTGCGCTTGCCAAATTAAAAAAACGTATTGACATTTCATTATAAATCTTGGGGCACAAAAAAACACGAAATCTAAAAACACTGTGATATTTTCAAACAAAATATGAAAATACATATTTATAGAAAACTAATTTAAAAGAACTGTGTTGATTGAAAAATATGAAATATGGGGTTTCGAACAAAACCCGCAACTAATTTTGAATAAACTGTGAAAAAGTAAATTAAAAAATGCTGTGCTTTTTACGATAAAATTCATCACATTTACTGAAATAAGCAACAAAAAACTAAATACTGTGCCTTGTTCAACAAAATTCTACAGTTTCCTGAAACTATTATGTACAAAAACTAAATCAAAAGTGATAAAACAAAAACATATTTAAAAAACCTATTCATTGGCACAGTCGTTCAGTTTAGCGATAAGTTCGTCGATTTGTTCGGCCACTGCTTCGTTCAGCGGATCCAAAAACGTTTCGTTCG
This sequence comes from Ectropis grisescens, assembly GCA_017562165.1. NCBI lineage: Eukaryota > Metazoa > Arthropoda > Insecta > Lepidoptera > Geometridae > Ectropis > Ectropis grisescens. Next base: position 9,222,075 of record CM029796.1, on the reverse strand, counting down.
GCGTCCGGTAATTCTCGTGGTCCGATTCGGCAAAGTTCGGTTTTTCGAAGCTGACTTCGAGACCTTCGTCAGCCAAGTCCGTTATTTCGAGTATTTCGAGCGACTTTTGTATGGAGAGTCGTTTTTGGTCGTCGGTCTGTACTTGCTCATCTTTGGTCGATTTTTCCATTGTCGACGCGGTCAGCCGAGCGATGTCTTGGCGACGCACTGATGTAAGTTATAATTACAAAGTTTAAGTGACTTGGCGTGTAGATGTCACCGTATAATTGTAAATGCCTTCAATGTATAAAATGTAACAACGTTAGATTATAAACAAACCTTTTACCTGTAGGTTTAAAATCTAACGCCATTTATTATAAACTGATGGTATTCATAATTTTACAGTGAAATACTCGTAATACAAGTAAAGTGCAATACATACTTTAAATATTTCGTAATTGTTTCAAATGTCAGATCAGAGGTGAATACAAGTCAAGTTAATACCCATTATTGCGTTTAAGATTGCTACCGTAGCTAACCAAAGAGCTTAATAACTTTTAAACGGCTGAACCGATTTTGATGAGAATATAGCTAAGACTAATTGACTTTTTAAAAAATAATACAAAATGGGTTCTATCGTTCGGGAACTACCCACATAAAGACATACACGGCAAACTTATAACACCGCGTCATTTTTGCGTTGGATGTTGATAAAACGATTTTCAGTACACAATCTCATACAAAAGCATGTACTGAACCGAACGAGGCGAGGCAAGAACGACTTTTACAACCGGAACAATCCCATAAAATAGGAGCAAAAGACGATATATTAAAAAACAGCTGATTTTTATTTAGCGTTTCCTTTTTTATCATCTTTTTATTAAAGACTCGCTCGTTTACAGAAATTCTAAAGTTGTATACAAAGTTAATCATTTTTTTATTAACACCATGACGGCATAGGCATGTCGAGCGCCTGGTGGGAAACAACAGCTTAGTGCCACAGCGATTTGAACATGAAGAGTCCAAATCTTTGCCTAGCACTACACTGTGCTCGTTATCTAGAGAAATAAGGTGACTTTTATATCTGTAATTTATTTTGTAACTTTGCCCTTCAACCCGTGATACAGCACAGTTTGCACACTGGTACTGGTACTACTTGACAGCAGATTTTTTTAATGGATAATGGGTTTGTGACACCAGTTTATGTTTTATTATTCTAATATAATTTTATATTATATTTGTATAATATAGGTTTGTACTGGCATTATGATTTTCCCCAGACCAAATCTGTCACTGCAAAGAGTCCTACTAATACATATACAAAGTAAAAGTTGTTTATAACGTTGTACAAAACGCTTCTATTTCAGCTTAGTACAGTTATGTGGTACCCTGAATAATTTATTTATTTATTTTAGAGTGACGAGACGAGCAGACTTGCACCTGATGGTAAAAGCAACTGAGGAAGCAAAAAGGAAGCACTGTTAATGAAAGTAATTGTTGCAATATACATCGTACAATTATTAGTCTCAGTAACGTAAATGCATATTCTAAAAAAAAACAGAAATACATGGTTAAGATATGCAAATGGAGATGCAAAGTGTCGTGACCGCCAAGTCAGACAATTTTTAGAAAACTTTTACAACTAAAAACAAGCTTAGCTATTTTATGTTTTATATCACTTCATTTCACGGTCCAAATTTAACTAAAACAAATAGAAGCAAATTTACAAACCTTTATCTTATATTAATAACTGCATTTCACAAAAAAAAAAATTTTTTTTTTTACATTTTATTTAATACTACAATTCTACGTAAGTATGTTGTTTTCATTATTTGTGAGATATTTATAACATTATTACTGAAAATTATTTTAGCAACAGGTACTATTCATAGTGAATCAACCAAGGCAATATGTACTCGATATATTGAAATTGACTTGGCGGTTCGGAGATGATTTACGGGTATTTGAATAATTTCTCCAAGACCTCTTTTGCTTCACTCTTATTTTGTTTATAATAAAGACAGCTACATAAAATTGTCCATTTTATGAGGACGCAATAGTACATCAGCCAAATCGAGTCTCAATATGTGGACGCAATTGAGTGTCAGCCAAGTCAAATCTCGACTTTGTGTGGACGCAATAGTGCGTCAGCCAAGTTTAGCGACCCTTTTATGTGAACACATTATTGCGACATCCAAGTATAGCGACACTTTTATGTAGACGCTATAGTGCGTCAGCCAATTCTATCGATAATTTTATATTGACGCTATAGTGTGTCAGCCAAGTCTACCGACAATTTTAGTGTTTCACCCAAGTCAATACTCACTGGATTGAGACGGGCTCGGCGGTTCAGAGATGGGTCGCGGGTAGTTGAACCGCTTCTCCAGTTCCTGGTCCATCTGGTCGACATAGTCGGGGTACACTGTCTTCAAAGCCTGCGCGCGCGCTTGGCGATAGTACTGCAATAAAAAATATTTTTGAAATGTAAACCAGCTTTTCCTACCATCTTTGTGTCTGCTTGGTACACAAATATTCAAGACATTTGTCGGTAAGTCGAACGAAACACTTACAATGTGTGTGAAATGTCCACCCATATTTAATTATTATTTAATGCCCAGATAAGGACAACGCGGACAGCACTCAGGACTGAAATAAGGTTCAAGGTGTTTGTCAGGAAGTCAACGAAATACTCACAATATCCAAATTAAGACAGCGCGGAGGGTGAATGCTAGGCGATACTAGTTTTCAAGATACAATTGAATTAAATCGTGATTAAGTCCTGTACATAATAAACATTAACAGTAGAACCTCGATAACTTAAACCTCGGTAACTTAAAAAACCTCTATAACTTCAAAAAATAATATGTTCCCTTCCCATCAGGGCCCAAAACCAAAACCCTTGATAACTTAAAACCTCTATAACTTAAAATATTTTTTGCTTCCCTTGGACTTTAACTTATCGAGGTTCTACTGTATTTATCGGTTTTCAATATGTTTGTCGGTAAGTCAACTAGGAATGGGCACTGTGTGGGGTCAATTGAAACCCTCACAATGCTCATCTTACCTATACCTTTAAACGACCAATTCTTGTAGGTATATAGGTCTATATATAGAATCTGAATCTGAATCTCAGAAACGGCTCGAACAATTTTCATGAAATTATGTATACAGGGGGTTTCGGGGACGATAAATCGATCAAGCTAGGTTTTATTTTTTTAAAACATCATTTTACGCGCGTTTTTAGACAATGAAAAATTCCTACAATGTCATTAGAATACGATAACTTATTTCGCCATTGTTTAAATAGCTCAGACGGAATACGCTCGCCCTCGGAGTCAACAGGCCCCGGTTCGAATCCTGATGAATACACTCGGGTCTTTTCTTTTTGTTCTTTTTTTTCTGAGAAAATCTTTTACTTAGAGCCCTTAATAAACGCATTTAAACCGAGCAGAGCTCGGTCAACCGGGTACTAAGGACTTATAAGGACAGCGCGAAGTATATAAAGAGCTACGAAAGGTGTACTGTGTACAAGTGTACAGTGGTACATTTTCTAGATATTTGTCGGTTTCATAGCTGGGCATTAACTCGTTAATCGTAAATTAACGAAGTTAACATTTTGATTGACGGATTAACTTTTCAGTTAACTTTTAAAAACGTTAACGGACACGTTAACTTCCGTCAATATGCCAGAAGTCCGTTAATCGTTAATCCAATGCCTACTATCCACCGCACGGCGGCGCGGTGCAGCGCGAAAAACAGGTTGAGACAAGTGCTGGGCGGCGCGAGGCAGCGAGTGAAACAAAAACAAAATTAGATATATTTTACCGGCGCGTGCGAGTGAGACAACTGCGAAGAGACTAGTTTCGTTTGATCATTTCATTACCTAGCGCCGGCGCTTAGAGTGACGAGTGTTTGTTGTTATTATAAATTACTGTCAATGATTATTTTGCGTGTTGATAAAGAAGAGCGCAGTGTAATTTAGTTAGGTATACAAAGTGTACTGTGCAGTACTTACAGTAATTAAAACCATAATAATATCATGGAAGATATGGAATCTTATGCCAGCAGTCCTGGTGAGAATATCCATGGCCACGTTTGACTGAGTATGTATAATTTGTATCCAAATATTTGTGTGATGAATTCAAGTGTTTGCACTGTGTCTGGGTGGTTCTATTTATAATAAGTATGTATTTAAAACTATACATTAGTTATTATATCAGCTATCTGGCCGCCATGGTACAAGCTTTGCTTAGTTTGGGGTCAGAGGGTGTTGTGTGTGAATTGTCCACCAATATTTATTTATTGCTTTTTTATTGTCCAGATCGGGCCAGCAAATACTTTTTGCGTGTAAGCGATGCTTACCGAAAGACAATTCTGTTTATTCATTTAGCTATTCATTACAGATTACAACTACATTTTACAAAGAGAGTTTACAATTACTTCCTTATCAATGACTTCACAGTTAACGTTGAACCCCAAAAGAAGCTGAGACTGTATCTATCTATTGTTTGTAGTGGCAGAGTCCGCCTGGGGCAGTACCACACCTTTGCCAGTTATTCTACCGCCAAGCAGTAAAATGCAAACATTACTGTGTTCCGGTTTGAAGGGCAATGTTTCCAGAGAAATTACGGGGCTTAAAGATATAAGATCTTAGATCTCTGGGTGACGAGCGCAGTGCAGTGCTAGGTAATGATTTGGACTCTTCATGTTTCAATAGCTGCGTGTCACTGTGCTGTTATGTGTCAGGCATGTTGCTTACCATCAGGCACATGTCCTGATCGTCTCGTCACTCTTTATTTAAAAAAAATACTAATTATCGACAAAATAAAAGTTCATATATTATTAATTTGAAACAACATATGAGATGGAATCGGGTAATCGTTCAGCATTTCACAGCTACTGACAAAACCTTCAACATGTTAATGTTCATGCAGGGGAATATGCACCTTGTGCTCGACGATTAAATTACACATTCTAACTTTACAAGTATTTTGATTCGTTCGTAACCTCTCAACTTCCAGAACCTAAATCAACAGGTTTTATAAGTTTACTAACGCAACGATATAAAAATGCATTTTTTACACATATTAACGGATTAACGATTAACGTTAACTTGCGTTAATTCTTGCGAAATGTCTTCTTGCGAAGCTAACTTTTTTTGTAGCGGATTAACGATTAGCGCAGTTAACTATTTGATTAACGGTGCCCAGCTATGGTCGGTTTCAGGATTTTTTGTCCATAAAAGACTCAATAGCCATGTAATGACAGCGCGGAGGGTGCTCGGAGGGCTAACAAAGGCAAAACATGTTTTCAAGACGTTTGTGGTGAATAATGTTTATAATGTACAGGACTTAATCACGATTTAATTCATTGTTTAAATACCTCGACGTTTCGGCAGCGTTACAACCGCCGTGGTCACGAGAAGACTGAAGAAATTGCGGCTCATCTCATTGCTAAATGAGGGGATCTAGATCTACCCGCATTTGGTCTTCGAAAAACAATGTTTGTGGTGAAATCAACGAACATATAATTTTTACCTATATAAAGACAGCGCGGAGTGCATGAGAGGCGATATAATTTTTCAAGATATTTGTCGGTTTTAGGAAGTTTGTCGTTAAGTCAGAAAACAGTCAATGGCCATGTAATGACATCGCGGAGGCTACTCGCAGGGTTAACTGAGGCGATACAACTATTCAATATGTTTGTCGGTAATTCCACAAAACACTCACAATGCCCAGATTCCGCCAGTCCATGAGGTCGGAGAGTCGCTCCGTCCTATTTCTTTGAATGATACGCTGACGACGGGTCATTCTGAAACACGGTGATTAAAAACACAATTACATCAATATTACAAGTTCAATCCATTATTAACTAATACAATTCTGTGTTGATACAATTACATATGAATACATTTATACCTTCATACATACAAAAGTGACATTTAAGCCAAAGTCAAAGTTCTTTATTGACTGTACAATTTACACGTCAATTTTAGAAATAACAAAATAAGAGCCTACAAAGAGTATACACTTTTAAATAAATTTAACATGAGACGTTGTACGATAATAAGTATCGTAAAAATAAGTGTCAAAAATTAAAATATATGTATTTATTATGAACAATAATGAACAATGTCAATTTTTTACAATTTTATTGTGAGTTTGCCATCACTATACAAAAACTCGTTGTAATTATAAAAAGTTTGATCGATAAGCCAGGTATGTTTACTTAATATAACATGTCACCGTACTTTTACAAAAATATAACTCATTGTAAATTATTCATCCGGGTAATTAATAAAAAAATGTTACATTTTTCAGCGAAAAAAATAATTATACAACGTCGTAGATTTACCCCCAACAATATTTAAACAGTCCATTGTAACACTGATGTAGACTTCATCACCCAAGGTATATTTCCCCTCAGCACGGTAGATCACGAGATAATACGAGTCAAAGTTTGACGTAAAATTGACCAGCTTCAACCCTGACAAAACGACCTTGCCCCCGACGCCGCGATGTCGTACTAAAATCCGTGCCGAGATCTGGCCGTTAAGGCTTGTTCGCATTAGGCTAGCAAATTAGTCTAGTAGAGAGTAATTTAGTAGCTAAAATACTCGCTACTATTCAAAAATCGTTCGCACCGTTCACAAGTGAGTAGCGTTTCGCGACATGAAGATCCTACAACGCAATAAAATAAATGAATGAATGAGCTAATCTTATCGAATCGTAATGGCTATTTTAGAAGAGGTGAATTAGGAAATTTGTGTGATAAATAAAATAAGTTATTCCACAGACAATTTCGTATTTGGAAAATTGTTTGAAGTTATTTTTCTCTCCAGACTAATTCGACAAGTTCGAACCAGTTTAGTCGGCGAGCCAATGAGCGCACCGCTTCCAACGAACGCGTGGTGGGGGGTGCTACTCGCCCGTTCAAAATAGAACAAAATGGATTGACTCGACTAAATCACTTCCTAAACTACTCGACTAAATTTTCACTGTTCATACACGTTTAGTTGCTAAATTACTTGCCACTAGGTTAAATTACTAGCCTAATGCGAACAAGCCTTTAGGGATATCTATACTAATATTATAAAGCTGTAGAGTTTGTTTGTTTGTTTGAATGCTAGGATCTCGGGAAGTACTGGTCCGATTTGAAAGATTATTTTTCTATTGGATAGTCCATTTATCGAGGAAGGCTATAGGCTATATAACACAACGTTACTATCAATAGAAGCGGAGCATGAATCAAGAATGTAACAAAAACACACAACTAACTTTTCACTCTGTATGATAATTAGTAATCTATATTTTGATAATTTATATACTTATAGTTTTATTTTGTAATGGCTCTTCAGTCCTTTTATTACTGTATATAATTAGGAGAAGCCTGGATCCCACAACACAGGTAGCCCTAGTGTGGGGTTCAGTGCACACTAACACAACTTGTATTTGTTTTATGTATTTTCTTCTTGTTACAAACACGTACAATATCTTGTGTTTTTGTCTCTCGTTATTGCCACAATAAACTTTTTTTCATTTTCATGTCAAATTTTCACATATAGATTTTAAACTTAATATAGATGAACTACCATACATATTGTTACACCTTTCTGCAGCACCTTGTGTTAAGTTTGAGATTTTAGGCTTGGCAGTGGATGATAACTGGTTGATAATGAAAGATACTTACTTAGTGAAATCGAACATATACTGCGCCAGTTGTTGTACCGAGCCCTCGAGAGAGATGTACCGGCGGTCCACCACGTAGATGCCGTACGACATCGGGTCCGCTATGTGTTCCTGCATGAAACACCCGAAACCTGCGGAAATACGTTAAGAAAGGAATATGTAAATATATATCGATACCTTAATTTGCAAAACGAATAACTCCATAGTAGCAAATTTCACAGGGGCCACTAAAAACTTAAAATAAAAAAAAATTAAAGCATCAAAAGAAAAAAACAAACATCCCTTTGGGAATTATGTATCTTATTAACTAATAAACACTTAAAATAATGAAAATACCAGTTACGCAATAGATTTCAGTGGTGATTAGTGTGACCCCTGTGAAATTTGCTACTATGGAGTTATTCGTTTTGTAAATTAAGGTATCGATATATATAATAAAATATTTGTGTGATGAATTCAAATATTTACACTGTGTCTGGGTGTTTCTATGTATAATAAGTATGTATTTAAAATTTTACAAGTATTATATCAACTATGTGGCCGCCATATTACAAGCTTTGCTTAGTTTGGGGTCAGATGGTCTTGTGTGTGAATTGTTCACCAATATTTATTTATTTATTTACTAGCGGCCCATTCCGGCTTCGCTCGGATAATAACCTAGATACCAACTGCAGCGTCATCTTCCGGACTGATTTGTGAATCTAAACCATCCAGGGCCCTACGCAAACGTATACAAAAAAAACATTCAAATCGGTCCAGCCGTTTAGGAGGAGTTTACTTACAACGAAAAGTGGCATTGATTTTTATATATATAGATATCAATATGTATTATGTGAAATAAGAAAGGAAAAAATGAATAAATACATATGTTTATAGTCTTCAACGCACACAAAACACCAAATTGGAAATAAATTTATAAAAATATTCGTGGACATTTTTAATTCCTTTTAGCCCGACGATTTTTTAATGAAAAACTAACAAAGTTTGTCAAGAGACTGATAAAGCTTGACGAGAAATTGATTGAGATTGATGACGAATTCTACCAATTGGTTTAATTTTATCTATGTAAATAAAAATTTATTTAAAACATATGTATATTTATAAATTTATATTTATATAAAATGACGGAGCTTAAACTTAAACAGACCACTCCTGATGGTAAAATTTTGTATTAAAATGTAATACTGGCCATATTTCACATTAAAAAAGATTTTTTTCAAGAAACTGACGAGACTGAGAAGTTTGACGAGGAACTGACGAATTTTAAGAAGAAACTGATGAAGTTTGACAAGAAACTGACAAAGTTTGACGAGACACTGACAAAGTTTGACGAGAAACTGATAAAGTTTGAAGAGCAACCGATGGAGCTTAATGATAAATTCTACAGTTCTAAGTTTGACGAGAAACTGTCAAATTTTAACAAGACACTGACAAAGCTTGGTAAGAAACTGACAAAGTTTGACGAGAAACTAACAAAGTTTGACGAGAAACTGACAAAGTTTGACGAGACACTGACAAAATTTGACGAGAAACTGACCCGAATTGACTAAATCTTCGTATAGAAATAAACTAGCAGAGAGAAGTGACAGTAGACTGACCTGAGAGGTTGGTGGTGATGCTCGGAATCCCCATGACGGTGCACTCGGCGGGGGTGTACCCCCACGGCTCGTAGTACGAGGGGAACACGCCGAGGTGGCAGCCGCGGACAAACTCCTCGTACTCCAGCCCGAATAGGGGATTCGTTGACGTCAGGAACTCTGGGTGGAAGATAACCTGAAAAAGAATTAACTAGTTAGTAAATCATCATCAACAGCCCACTAAATGTTCCCACTGCAGGAAATCGGGCCTTCTCTCGCAAGGAGAAAGTTAAGCATCCACCACGCTGGCCCAGTGCGGGTTGGTGAATGACACATGACTTCGAAAGATTCTAGGCACATGTCGGTTTCCTCACGATGTTTTCCTTCGCCGTTTTAAGTTTGCAGCATTATGCACAGGACTTCGAAATGACAGTGGTGCGTGTGGGGTTTGAACCCGGGGTCTCTCGATCGGCAGTCGCCGTTCTCCCGACTCAAGGTAGTAAATAAAGTAGGTTAAAGCTCAGGTTAAAACGGGTAAACTCGGGACCATGGCCATTGGCAATCTAGAAATGCTGACGCATGCTCATAGCCACGCCCTCCGCTTTCACCCGCGTAGTTTCCAAAGTAAGCTATGAAACTCTGAGTTATAAGCTTTCACTTCTATCGGCAGTTCCTATGACTACCAATCTTATTTTTTATATATTGGAGTAGCTAAAATTAAAAAAAAACTGCTAGCCACTGCTAGTAAGTAGTAAATGATGGTTTATTGCCAAGACTTACTTTGACTTTGTCGTTGACAGTGTTGAATAGTTCACACCTCCTGACTCCGTTTAAAACAGGGTCGCTCCAATCGTCCACCTAGAAGGGGAAAAAGTGATTAAATTTACTTTTAAAACATTAACTAACACCAAAAACCCCTTAAAATACCGATAAGCTAGCAAGCCTTTTTACCGGATACATTTCTGTGAATGTGCAACTGATCTGCATGAACATGGCCTATGTTTTCTAAGTTTAATAAGTATGTTCTTTAAATTATATAACTATTATTTCAGCTCGCATAGCTTTGCTTAGTTTGGGGCTGAATCTTAGATAAAGAATAAGCAAATAGATCAAGGTTTTCCGCACGGTTCCTTTGTACCAATCGTAAGCAGATGAGATGCAAGCAGTGCGTGCTTTGCACTAAGACGGGTGTCCCGAGTGGTGTCTGCGGATGTATCTCGTTCGTGTTATTTCGCCACGGTGCATTCCCGGTTACAGTACGGCGCCGAAATATACGCACCGCCGACTGGGAGCGTGCTTTCCGCGCCCAAAAACGTGCTATACGCGCCATCGTGGGCGTGTCGCAACGCACATCCGTCAGACCGTATTTCAAAGAGCTTAGCATACTTACGTAGCCTGCAATCTTGATCTACCAAGTAGTATGTCAGAAATAACTTAAGACTCATACAACACACGAGGAGAGAGACATTCGCACAACATACGTAACGCTGACAAGCTGGACAGTATAACTCTCGCGAGATCGGTAAAACTGACTCACATTTATAGGACCGGGAGTTTTTAACACTCTTCCTAAAATGGTAAAATCAGCACCGAGTTCGGGTAGCTTCAAAAACCAATTAAAATCTGGCTTATCGATCAAACTTTTTATAGTTACGGCGAGTTTTTAAATAGTGATGGGAAACTCACAAAAAAATTGTAAAAAATTGTGATTGTTCATTACAATTGTAATAAATACATAACATATTTTAATTTTAAACACTTATTTGTACGATGCTTATTCATCATCATCATCAGCTGCAAGACGTCCACTGCTGAACCTATAGGCCTCCCCCCTAGATTTCCACAACGATCGGTCCTGCGCAACCTGTAACCAGCGGTTTCCAGCGACCATTGTGAAGTCATCTGTCCATCTAGTGGGAGGCCGTCCAACACTGCGTCTTCCGGTTCGTGGTCGCCACTCGAGAACCTTTCTTCCCCATCGGTTGTCAGTTCTGCGAGCGATGTGGCCTGCCCATTGCCACTTCATCTTGCTTACTCTTTGAGCTATGTCGGCCACTTTCGTTCTTTTGCGAATATCCTCATTACGGATTCTGTCGCGCAAAGAGACTCCGAGCATAGCTCTCTCCATAGCTCGCTGTGTGACTTTGAGCTTCGTTATGAGGCCCAATACTGTGGGCCTCATAACGATGCTTATTATCGTACAATAAATAAATAAATAAATAAACAAGGCAAGAGCGATCAGACCCGTGCGTTCGGTGTAAAGCGTTCTAACTCTATACGTAGTATATGAAAACTCTATGGGTTCGATGGTGTTGTGTGTGAAAAGTCCACCAGTATTCATATTTATTATTTACTATCTGTACCCTGCCACGCTTCGCTGTGGCACATTGTGATGCAAAAATTAGATAAAAACAATCCTTGATGCGGATTATATATAATTCTAAAATTTCAGCTCGATCGGTGCAGAACTTTTTGAGTTTTTGAAGCGTACACAAACCAACATAACGTTTTTAAATATTGAAGATTGTGAGGAGGGTACTTACGACATTGTGGGTAGTGACGGGAGGTAGTCCGTCCCTCTGTAGCGCGTAGATACATCTCTTCAATCGGACAGTATCCTCTTTCTGCATGAGGTCCGACGCTTCGGGAAGATGACCTCTGGAAATTTTAAAAGAATTGGGATCATGACTGGGTCAATAAATATACAATTCTAATTCGTCCGTCAGATTGATTATGGCCAAATTAATTTTTTTATTATATACAAGATGAAATTAAAACAAAAATATTTACCCCCGACTACCTCTGATTTCTACAACATTCTACTAGTCAAGCCTTTTCATTTGAAACCCATATTGAAGGAGATGTGAAAAAAGAAATGTATTTCGCCATTTTGTGGTAGCGGCCATCTTGGATTTGAAATTTGTCATAATGCATAGTATTCTACTAGTCAAGCCCTTTTGTTTGATGCCGAAATTGAGGTACCTAGTCATGAAAAAAATCTATGTAATTCACCGTATTGTGGTGGCGGCCATCTTGGATTTGAAATTTGTAAAAATGTATAGTATTCTTCTATTCTAGCCCTTTCATTTGATACTCATATTGATATAGGTTGTGCAGAAATATTTTATCCGCCTTTTGTAGAGGGTACCATTTTAAATCGATATTAACCAAACATAACTAAGAACCACGGCACGGAAATTAACGTTCTAACTATTGTCTATGTCTGTGTCTATATCTGTGTCTGTATCTGTGTCCTTATCTTGGACCGTGTCTGTGTCTGTGTATATAACAGTAAATGTCCACGTTATGTGTAGATTCACCTCAGACAGACATCGTACATCCTCCTGCCGACCTTCTGCTGTATGTCCTGTATGGTGTCCCGAAGCGCCTTGGTCACCGCGTGTCCCCTCAGCGACTCCACGTTGAAGTTGTTCGTCTTCGCGGGGAATATGAGGAACGCTACTACTGTCGCTACACTGTGTGTCTGTGTCTTTGTCTGTTACTGTGTCAAATTATCTGTCTGTAGTATCTATATATGTGTCTATACAGTCTATGTCAGTGTCTGTATTGTCTATATCTGTGTCTGTATTATCTACGTCAGTGTCTGTATTGTCTCTATCTGTGTCTGTATTATCTATATCTGTGTCTGTAATGTCTATATCTGTGTCTGTATTATATATATCTGTGTCTGTATTGTCTATATCTGTGTCTGTATTATCTATATCTGTGTCTGTATTATTTATGTCTGTGTATGTATTGTCTATATCTGTGTATGTATTATCTATATCTGTGTCTGTGTTACTGCCTGTGTCTGTGGCAATGTCTGTATCTGTGTCTAAATTTGTATTTGTGACAATGTCTGTATCTGTACATGTATTGCGTTTGCGTCTGAATTATCTATTTTTGTCTATATTATCCGTGTCTGTATTATCTGCGTCTATATCGGTGTCAGTATTGTCTATATCTGTATCTGTGTCAATATCTGTAGCTGTCTCTGTTTCTGTCTCTATATCTTTGTCTATATTTGTGTCCGTATCTATGTCCGTGCCTGAGACTCTGTCTGTATCTGTGTTTGTGTGTTCAACAGTAAATGTCCACGTTATGTGCACTCACCTCAGACAAACATCGTACATCCTCCTGCCGACCTTCTGCTGTATGTCCTGTATGGTGTCCCGGAGCGCCTTGGTCACCGCGTGTCCCCTCAGCGACTCCACGTTGAAGTTGTTCGTCTTCGCGGGGAATATGAGGAACGCTACTACCGTCATCTCTGACCCGGAAGCCTTAAAACAAACGAACCAACATCACAATACTACACAAGCACAATATAGTAGGCGACTGTGCGACTCATCTTGATTATATATATAACTAGCTTTTACCCGCGACTTTGTCCGCGTAGAATTTTGATTTGTTTTGTGTGTAAATTCACTGCTTTCAAAAAATGGTTAAAATGTAGAGTCGTTGTCTTACTTTGTTTGTTATAGTTCTTATAGTAACTACGGGGTGTTTGTATATTTCACTCTTTACCATACAAACATAACTTATGTGTGTTACAAAAACAATAATTTTGCCAAATTAGTAACGTCGGCAGAGTTTTAGTCAGCTATATGCCGATTCAGAGTATAATTATGTACCTTATGTCGCCAAAACCGGCTGGCAAAATACAAAATACCTTAAAATCTTTGTTGTAAAAATGTTATGCTATGTTGTCTTATGTTGTATTGTGTTGTGTTGAGTTCTGTTTCGTAACGTAAACGTAACGTAAACGTAACGTAAACGTAACGTAAACGTAACGTGTAAACGTAACGTAAACGTAACGTAAACGTAACGTAAACGTAACGTAACGTAACGTAAACGTAACGTAAACGTAACGTAAACGTAACGTAAACGTAACGTAAACGTAAAACGTAACGTAAACGTAACGTAAACGTAACGTAAACGTAACGTAAACGTAACGTAAACGTAACGTAAACGTAACGTAACGTAAACGTAACGTAAACGTAACGTAAACGTAAACGTAACGTAAACGTAACGTAAACGTAAACGTAACGTAACGTAACGTAAACGTAACGTAAACGTAACGTAAACGTAACGTAAACGTAACGTAAACGTAACGTAAACGTAACGTAAACGTAACGTAAACGTAACGTAAACGTAACGTAAACGTAACGTAAACGTAACGTAAACGTAACGTAAACGTAACGTAACGTAAACGTAACGTAAACGTAACGTAACGTAAACGTAAACGTAAACGTAAACGTAAACGTAACGTAACGTAACGTAAATTTAAACAAACTCTAGTGTGGCGTACCAATGTTGATACTTGATCCCTAAGGAACTGTGGATGATTTCGGGATAAAATGTAGCCTATGTGATATATATATCTAACATATAGCTATAACCTATAAGCTATCTGTGTATTTTATTTCAGCTCGATCCGTTGAGCCGTTTGAGCGTGATTGCGCAACAAACATTCATACATTGAGATTTATAATATTATTATTAGGATAGGATTTCAGACTAAGAACTATTTGTGTTTCAAATTGCAACAAAATCTAATAAGGCGTTCCGATCTTACATTTATTTATACTTGATCCCTAAGGAGCCGTGCATGATTTCGGGATAAAATGTAGCCTATGTGTTATTCCAGACTATAAGCTATCTGTGTACCAAATTTCAGCTCGATTTGTTGAGCCGTTTGGGCGTGATTGAGCAACAAACATCCAAACATTCATACATTGAGATTTATAATATGAGTAGGAAGTAGGATTTCATGCAAATATGTCCAAGGAATAAAAAGTTTCATGCAATCGTTCATCCCCTAATTCATCGCTTTAGGGGTTGAATTTAGAGAAATCTTCCCTTAGTGGCTGCGTACGCTATACAAATAATATGTGTGTGAAATTTAAAGTGTGTCCTAAGGTTTCGTCCTGTGCGTTAATATAAAAATTTCATCCGTTGTCTAACACTCTTAGGGGACGAATTTTGAAAAAAAGTACTACTTAGCTCATTATTTTGGCCGTACTAAGTACCTAAGAAATTTTATGTAAACATGTCCAAGGAATAAAAAGTTTCTATACAAACTTTCATCCCTTATTTCATCCCTTGGAGGGTTGAATTCTGTCAAACTCTCATTATTTTGGCAGTACTAAGTACCTAAGAAATGTGATGTAAATATGTCCAAGGAATAAAAAGTTTCTATACAAACTTTCATCCCTTATTTCATCCCTTGGAGGGTTGAATTTTGTCAAACGCTGTAATACGTGTCTCATGATTTTAGCTAAACTCAATTTTTATGAAATTTCATGCCAATATATCTAAGGAATGAAAAGTTTCATACAATCATTCATCCCCTATTTCAGCCCCTTGGGGGTAGAATTTATCAAAATCCTTTCTTAGCGGATGCCTACGTCATAACATCTACTTGTGTGCCAAATTTCAGCCTGATCCCTCCAGTGGTTTGGGCTGTGCGTTGATAGATCACTATGTCAGTCAGTCAGTCAGTCAGTCAGTCAGTCACCTTTGAGTTTTATATATATAGATAAAGAGTGACGAGACGAGCAGGACATGTTCCTGGTGGTAAGCAACATGCCTGCCACATAACAGCACAGTGACACGCAGCTATTGGAGCGATTCTAGCGATCAAGTATGTAGATCGGTGGTGTGTAAACTTACGCTACACACAGAACCAGGCGCGGTCCCAGCCTCGAATTTTGGAGGGGGTCACTAGTACATAGTCTCCGATTTTGGGGGTCACCAGTAGAAATACAACAAATCAAGTACTAAATACATGAAGCACCCCAATCATTACCTAGCACTGCACTGCGCTTGTCACCCAGAGATCTAAGATGTTTTATCTCCATACTGAAATTCACTGAAAACTTTGGTGGTCGGTTTTTTTTTCGTATTTTGATTTGGGAAGTTATACCTATTAATTTGTGTTTTTGGCGTTTTCTGGAACCGTTCTTTTTTTGACATAAATTACATTAAAATTCAGTTATTTACATAGAAAAATCTTAAAATGATACATTTTTGGCGGGAAAACGGTTCCGAAGTATTGAAATTTAAAAACAACAGCGTATGCTATCGAATGCAGTTTTTTTTTTTGTTTTTTTCGTGTTTGTTATATCAAAAACAAATTTAAACCATAAAATCACTATATCTTCCTTATAATTTATGGTGTAACAGCTCCTAGACCACTTGAGATATCGATAAAACTTCGGCTCAAGTGTCAAAGTTATTAATTTCCATTTCAAGTACATTCATTACAAACAAACGATTACTATTGAAAATAATTGGAAATCAGGTTAAATTAAGGCGACACTTCATATGCCGAAGCGTAAACAATATACTTACATAGCCTGACACCCGTTTTCCCGCCAAAATTGTAAGCCCGAGTACACTCCGCGAGGCATAAGCTGAGCTTTGCATTTGTGTGAGTGTACATGGATAGTGTAGGTGTGACAACCGGCCTTAGGCGCGGCGCGGCGGCTGTCTCGCCGCGCTCCTGCCTGATTGGTGATCACTCACACTAATGCAAAGCTCAGCCTATACCTCGCGGACAAAATTTCAAGCTCCTGCCTGATTGGTGATCACTCACACTAATGCAAAGCTCAGCCTATACCTCGCGGACAAAATTTCAAGCTCCTGCCTGATTGGTGATCACTCACACTAATGCAAAGCTCAGCTTATACCTCGCGGACAAAATTTCAAGCTCCTGCCTGATTGGTGATCACTCACACTAATGCAAAGCTCAGCCTATACCTCGCGGACAAAATTTCAAGCTCCTGCCTGATTGGTGATTACTCACACTAATGCAAAGCTCAGCTTATACCTCGCGGACAAAATTTCAAGCTCCTGCCTGATTGGTGATCACTCACACTAATGCAAAGCTCAGCCTATACCTCGCGGACAAAATTTCAAGCTCCTGCCTGATTGGTGATCACTCACAATAATGCAAAGCTCAGCCTATACCTCGCGGAGTGTAACCGGCAGAGTAGCGAGCGAATACAAAAAAAATAAGTTTAAATAAATTAAGTGTAGTTTACCTTCAAATAGTGATTAAGTCTCGCCAAAGCCTCGATGAATATATCGGCTCCCTTGTTCCCAAACTCGTAGCGACCGGCGATGAAGAAATACAGGGTCTTATCCAGGTCGAAGTTGAAATGCCTGCGAAAAACGAACACTACATTTAATTTTAATTCGATGGGTAAATACAGGGTTACTGTCAGGGGTTTTCGCTTCAAATACATAATTGTTAGTATTGAGTGTTAACAAAAGATGTAGAACAAGTATTGTTTGTTCTAGGCGTTGTGGGTGTCGAGGCCTATAATCGATTGCCGTCAGACATGAAGGGTGCATGTAGTCATCACGCTTTCAAATTGAAATTAAAAAACTGGCTCGTTCAAAAAACGTTTTACTCCATTGATGAGTTTTTAAATAGCAAGAACTAAAATCGGGCTATACATATGAGTTTACTCCATCCAATGTTTATTTTAAGGTGACATTTCATTTTTATATCTCTTATGTCTCATTAATTTATACATATTACTAGCTGACCCGGCAAACGTTGTTTTGCCATATAAATAGTTTCGTAATAAAATAAGGGTTGATCGTAGAAGGGTGAAAATTGAGGATTGTATGTATTTTTGTATGTTATATCATATAAAAATAGAAATTAAAATATTTGTCTAAAAAATAAAAAATAAAATTTAGGGGTGGACTACCCCTAACGTTAAGGGGGATGAAAAATAGATGTTGGCCGATTCTCATAGATACCGGATAAGCACAAAAAATTTCATCAAAATCGGTCAAGCCGTTTCGGAGGAGTATGGCAACGAAAACTGTGACACGAGAATTTTATATATTAGATTTTATTTGACGTGTAAATTTTATTTTTACAAATAAATAACTTTGAACTTAAATATACACCGAGTTCGGGTAGCTTCAATAACCTATTGAAAAGCTGGCTTTTCGATCAAACTTTTCATAGTTACAGTGAGTTTTTACAGAGTGACGGCAAACGCACAATACAATTGTAAAAAAAATTACATTGTTTCATTACAATAGTATTCATAATCTTCAATTAATTAATTACAAATTTATATGTCAAATGAAACTAAACTAAGAATAAAATTAACAATCAAAAGAAAATTACATTATAATTCATACAAAAAGTATGCGTCATTAATCTATTAATGTAACCCACCCCGAGGAGCACCCGGTGCAAAAGCGCCCATTATACTGGCCGCATTACCTCGTTGGATTGCTATGGCCAGCCTTTGCACCAGGTACGAGCCGGCGCGGGAATCCCCCGATTTGTCGCGTAGTTTACGCCCCAACTCACTCTAACATCGCATACTTTAGCCTCTTGCTCCTTGCGGCGTCCTCCGCAGCAGCTTTCGGTGCCAAAATTGATCGGCTCAGATGGCTGGGAAATGTATTTATTACAATTGTAATAAATACATACATTTTAATGTTTGACACTTGTTTATACGACACTTATTATCGTACAATAGAATGTTCAATTTAAACTTTAAAAATGTATACTATTTGTATGCTCTTATTTTGTTTTTTTTTTTCTAAAATTGACGTGTAAATTGTACATTTATCGAGATTATATAGAGATTATATAGAGAACTTTGACTTTTGACTTTGACAGAACATGCCTTTTTTTTTAGTGGAGGGAAAATGCAGTAACACCCCTACCGACTAAAAACCCTCCACAGGTTTCACCTGGGTATGGCAAAGTGTCAGAGTTACGGAACCGGGACAGTACATGCCTACAACAATAGTTAACAACAGTTAAATGGATGGTTGATCATCAATAACCCTGTATAATATGCATAATGTACATATATTTTAGGATAAGAAAAATTATTATTAAAAACTGTAATTTTTTTCAATGTTTCTTATATCTCACCCATAAAAGTGTCCTCTGGAGAACTCGTTGATCTTCTCCTTGGCCAAAGCGTGGAGGTTCTGAAACTCGTGGAGAGCTGAGAACTTCTTCACGTTCAGACCGTTCGGGGGTGATGATGTCGGGTTTCCGCTTCAGGAGATGTTCCGCTTCGTAGCCTGGAATGAAACAAGACGTGTGTAGCCAGATTTTAGTAGTGATAGGACGCTTTATAAAGTTATTTTTTTGTTGAACTGAAAGCTGTTGGCGCGCCACAGACAGCTTTTTCGTTGAACTCAATTCTAACGTCACGCTCGGGAATGATAAGAAATACTCGGATAAACTCGGGACCATGACCATTGCCTATCTAGGAATAACTCTGCATTTCCCATTGGCTGACATATTTCTAGATGGCCATACCATGGCCACGCCCTCCGGTTTCACCCGCGTAGTTTCTAAAGTGTGCTATCAAATTCTGAGTTATAAGTTTTCACTTCTATCTATAGATAATAACTAAATAAGACTGCCAATATTTTTTTAATTTAGCCGCTCCACATTCTTCGGGGTCCGTGACCTTTGTCATTTTTGTTCTCTTTTTTATCCCCCGACCAAACAAGGGGCGTTATAAGTTTGACGTCGATGTCTGTGTGTCAGTCTGTCTCTGTGTGTGTGTGTCTGTCTGTGGCACCGCAGAACTCAAACTGTTGGGCTGATTTCGATGCGGTTTTTTTATTATTTGAAGGTTAATTCCCGTGCGGATGTTCTTAGCTATGTGTGATTAACATCGATCCAAAATGGCCGCTTCCACAAAATGGTGGACAAAACATTTCTTCACAAACAACCTAAATATGAGTATCAAATGAAAGGACTTGACTAGTAGAATACTATACACTATAACAAATTTCAAATCCAAGATGGCCGCCACCACAAAATGGCGAATTACATATTTTTTTACTACTACCTCAATATGGGTATCCAATGAAAGGGCTTGACTAGTAGAATACTATGCACTATGCCAAAGTTAAAATCCTAGATGGCCGCTACCCCAAAATGGCGAAATACATTTATTTTTTAACAAGTCCCCCAATATTCAAATTATTAAGGGTATTCAAATGAAAGGGCTTGAAGCGAGTCCATCGCGGACAAATATCGTGACCCGTAATTAATATATGTTAAGATATATCGGTAGACAGTCCTCACAACTAACCATCTATCCCCAAACTAAGCAAATCTTGTATTATGATACTTAGTACCAGAATGGCCGAACTTTGCTCGGTTTCATTATGTGAAAGCATGGTTAAAACAAAGATTTCTAATACTGTTGTAACTGTTATGTTATACCTCTAAACGACCAATTCTTGTAGGTATATAGGTATATATATATTTATATAGAATCTGAATCTCGGAAACGGCTCGAACGATTTTTATGAAATGATGTATACAAGGGGTTTCGGAGACGATAAATCGATCTAGCTAGGTTTTATTTTTTTTAAAACATCATTTTATGCGCGTTTTTAGACAATGAAGAACTCCTACAATGTCATTAGAATACGATAACTTATTTCGCCACTGTTCTTCAAGCCTAAATGGCTCAGACGGAATATGCTCGCCTTCGGAGTCAACAGGTTCGTATCCTGATGGTTACACTCGGGACATTTCTTTTTGTTCTTTTTTTTCTGGGAAAATCTTATACTTAGAGCCTTTTATAAACGCCTACAAGTAAGTCATCACTACGTAATTCGTACCTGCCTAAATATCATTTAAAACAAGAACAAAATTAAAATTATTGACTAACCCCCGACTACCTCGGATTTGTTATCTATACAACATTCTACTAGTCAAGCCCTTTCATTTTATACCCATATTAAGGGAGTTGTGAAAAAATAAATGTATTTCGCAATTTTGTGGAAGCGGCCATCTTGGATTTTAAATTTGAATAGTTCAATGTATCTAGTAGAATACAAGCCCTTTCGTTTGATACCCATATTGAGGTAGTGGTGAAAAAAATAATATAATTCGCCATTTTGTGGTGGCGGCCATCTTGGCTTTGATTTTTTTTAGTGTATAGTATTCTACTAGTGAATCCCTTTCATTTGATACCCATATTGAGGTAGGTTGTGAAGAAATATTTTGTCCGCCATTTTGTGGAGGCGGCCATCTTGAATCGATATTAACCAAACATAACTAAGAACATCCGCACGAATATTAACCTTCAAATAAAAAAAACCGCATCGAAATCGGCCCATCCGTTTGAGCTCTACGGTGCCACAGACAGACACACACACAGACAGAGCTCGGTCAACCAGGTACTAACATTCATTATATCAATAAGATGTCAAAGCTTGAACATTTCCATGTTTGTTCTTAAGACTCTTTGCAGACTCCACCTGAAGTTGGTACATATTTTTTTCTATTGAAATAGTGCAATTATATCAAATCTATACTAATATTATAAAGCTGAAGAGTTTGTTTGTTTGTTTGTTTGTTTGTTTGCTTGAACGCTAGGATCTCGGGAAGTACTGGTCCGAATTGAAAGATTCTTTTTCTATTGGATAGTCCATTTATCGAGGAAGGCTTTAGGCTATAGAAAATAACTCGACTATTAATTGAAGCGGAGCATGAAACAAGAATGTAACAAAATCGGGAAAAAAATATTCCCCTTTTGAGAGTTTTCGCACGTTTCGTGCTTTGACATGACACATGACAGCATGTGTCAAAAATTGCGTCATTGAATTTTAGTAATCTGTGCCTCGAATACAAACCTTTGCTAATTTTTTTTTGTAAATCTGAGTTGGTACGACCAATTTCCGACAGGTGGCGTAGCAGGTTGCTGAAGAGGTTTTTTGTTTGAAATCGATATTCTCAGGAATGAGTGAACCGATTTCAGTCATTCTTTCACCGTTTGATATGTACAGGATCCCGATGAGTGCTATATAATATACCACGGGCGAAGCCGGGGCGGGCATCTAGTTATTTAATATAATTACAGGACCTGACGTCATGCCTATTAAGTGTAATAATATAAAGCGACGTTACCTGTGATATCTTTTTTTTTATTTTTTTTTATTTAAATTATCCACTCCACAGACTCCGGGGTCCGTGATCTTTGTCATTACAATAATCTTTTTTTTTTTACACATTTCTTGGATAAGGAGAAGAGGAAAATAGAAGGGATTTGGGTACATTTAAAATCTAATTCTAGTGCTCGTCTGTAGAGCCGATCACTACCTGTTGGGATTCCGCTAGTAATCGACTCGACATCGAGTGTTTGCCTAATTGCCTTTTGCCATTTGCCTAAGCTGCCTCCTCCCGGCCCAGAGCCTCTACAACGGCCGCATTTCTGTCCCTGATGGCCATCTGTAGGTTGAAATCGCGGATGGTCTTCGATGATGCAGCCCACGCTCGCCGCACGAACCGACCGATGGCGTCGTCGGTGTCGTCAGCGTAGTATGTGAAGGTCCCCGTGTGCCGTGAGATTGCAACTACCGCATGGGGCACGTTCTCGTGCAGCTTCATGTTTGCCTTGGTTTTGATTACGATTACCGACTCGTATGTTAGTCCCTGAGCTTCATGGATGGTAAGGATGCGTGACCCGGTGCCTGACCCATAACCCTGGTTTGTCAGGGTCTCCTTCTCCTCTTGAGTGTGAACTAAGAAGAGGGTGTTTGGTTGGGTGTTGGGTATTTGCGCTCGTACCTGTGATATCTGAGACGGTGGTGAAGATATGGCTCATATGCGACGCGGCGCGCTCCATGCAGTATCTGTGGTATATCTGACGCTTGCCCGCTTCCTCGTCCACTGAGAACTGGGAAACAGATACACTCCATTTAATTGCCGTAAATAAAAAATAAATATTGGCAGCATGCGCGGCCCGAGGGGGGGGGGGTCACAGGTGATGTGACCCACCCTCCCCCCAAAATCGTAAACGTTAAACAAAAAATCTAAGAAAATTAAAAATATCTAATAGTACATAAACTATATTTAACGCGGGAAAACAACTAGAACGAGAACTACGCGGTTAAAATCGTGGGGCGCGACTAGTAAAGTATTTTTTGCTCGATTTATTGTATTTCTACTGGTGACCCCTTCCAAAATTCGAGGCTGGGACTGCGTCTGATTGGCAGTCATAGGAAACGCCGATAGAAGTGAAAACTTATAACCCACAATTTGATAGCTTACTTTGGAAACTACACAGGTACACTCCGCGAGATATAAGCTGAGATTTGCATTATTGTGAGTGATCACCAATCAGGCAGGAGCTTGAAATTTTGTCCGCGAGGTATAAGCTGAGCTTTGCATTAGTGTGAGTGATCACCAATCAGGCAGGAGCTTGAAATTTTGTCCGCGAGGTATAGGCTGAGCTTTGCATTAGTGTGAGTGATCACCAATCAGGCAGGAGCGCGGCGAGACAGAATGGCGCCGCGCCTAAGGCCGGTTGTCACACCTACACTATCCATGTACACTCACACAAATGCAAAGCTCAGCTTATGCCTCGCGGAGTGTACACCAAATGTGTCAGCATTTCCCACTGGCCGACGCATTTCTAGATGGCCATGCCGTGATGGCCAGGCCACGCCCTTTCAGCATTTCCCATTATCAGACGCATTTCTTGATGACCAATAGCCATGGTCTCAAGTTAACCCCAAGATTTCTTATCGAGCGTGACGCTAGAATTCAATCCCACGAAAATTATGTCTGTGGCGCGTCAATAGAAGTTTCCACTTCAAAAGTACAGTAGTACAGTACCGCCAACTTATCTGTAGAACGATCAAAAGTGGAACTACTGAGTGACGAGAACACATGAGTTGTCGAATTTTGTTAGTATGTAATGAAATTATGTATTTGAAAAGTGTTGCCACCCGCAGCACTTTTCGATCGTGGCGTCATCACACTATCGTACAGATAAATTGGTTGTTTTGGATACATTTTTTTTAATATAAAGTGATGTGAGTAGCAAGACATGTGCCTGATGGTAAGCAACATGCCTGCCACATAACAGCAGCGACAGGCAGCTATTGGAACATGAAGAGTCCAAATCCTAGCACTGCACTGCGCTCGTCACTCAGAGATCTAAGATATTATATATATAAGCCCTGTAATTTTTCTGGAAACATTGCCCTTCAAGCCGGATCACTTTATATTTTCCCATTACTGCTTGGCGGTAGAATGATTGGCAAAGGTGTAGTATTTCCCCAGGCGAACTCTGCGAAGACGCAAATACAAATTGCACTACAAATTGTTTTGAATCTATGCAAAAAAGGAACAAGTAATTATGTACCTTATCTAAGTTGTTATAGAAATCAGTGTTGCCAGCGCAGAGGTATCTGCCCAAGAGAGTGGCGTGCGTCGTGAAGACAGTGGCGACATCTACGTGGCGAACTCTGAAATTAAATAACATTGATTAAATTATTTATTTCACAATAAAATACATTTAATCATTTATGTAGTTATCTCAGTATTTTTTATAGTATCGAGACACGTGCAGGACTTGCGCCTGATGGTAAGCAACATAAGATGGGCAGACGCCCATAACAACGCAGCGACATGCGACTTTTGTGTAGTGGTAGGACTCTTGGCAGAGTCCGCCTGGGGAAGTACCACACCTTTGCCAGTTATTCCACCGCCAAGCAGTAATGTGCAAACATTACTGTGTTCCGGTTTGAAGGGCAATGTTTCCAGAGAAATTACAGGGCTTAGAGATAAAAGATCTTAAATATCTGGGTGACGAGCGCAGTGCAGTGCTAGGTAATGATTTGGACTCTTCATGTTCCAATAGCTGCGTGTCACTGTGCTGTTATGTGGCAGGCATGTTGCTTACCATCAGGCACATGTCCTGATAGTCACACCACTTCATATTAAAAAAAAATGTTTCCAAAACAACCAATTTATCTGTACAATAGTGTGATGACACCACGATCGATAAGTGTTGCCACCCATAATAACAAAATTCGTGTCCTGTCAAAAAAACATGTCCTGATCGTCTCGTCTACTCTTTATTTACAAAAAAAAAAAAACTATTGAAACATGAAGAGTCCAAGCTAAATGTTTTAAAAAAACACCCTCCGGTTTCACCCGCGTAGTTTCCAAAGTGAGCTATCAAATTCTGAGTTATCGTTTCTATCGGCAGTCCCAACGACTGCCAATTTTATTTTTTTCTATTTTGAATGGGTCACAGATGGCGTTGAAATTGATATTACCTGAGCATGATGAGACCGACCCCCGCTTGCCACTCGTGGAAGTGAGCCACGACCCTCGGCGGTGTATCGCTGTAGCCCTCGGCTGCCTTGCGGAACTGCGAAACAATAGGGCTGTTAACACTAACATAAAACATACACTAAATTCACAAATTAATTAATTGGGATGAATACTTTTTCATGTACACAGATGATACTCCATACCTTAACCCTCCATGTTTTACAAGTCATATGGTTTTTGTTAAAACTTTAGGTTAAAAACAGGGAACTTGAAACAAGTGCTAAACCTAAAATGAGGGAGAGATAGATGAGAGAAAAAACCTTTATTTGACGCCAACAGGATTGACTGAAACTGTTAGTTAATAATGCACAAAGCATTTAGTCATTTCCTTGCTGAGCTGGGATGAAAAGTTATGTGCTGCACTCGAGTGGAAAGATTTTTCACCTTGTGCTCTTTTGATTCCCTCGCTGACGCTCAGGATTTAAATTTTATAATCACTCGCTGCTCTCGTGATTCAATGGGGTCTTTCGCTAGCTCGGTCCTCAAAATTGAGCACGCGGTTAAAAATCAACTTTGCACTTATGTATAACAAATAACTATTTTCTTTTTAGTTCTACAGTAACTTCACTAGTAAAATGGCGATCAAGACCAAACCTGTTATCATTTTTTTTACTAAACTAGCCTTAGTGATAAACTGCGCCACCAAAGCCGTGTATAACAGCATCGTTGGCCTCGACGTCCAGATGTTTGATCCCAACGAAGGTGGTACCACATAGCAACCAAGACCAAAGAGACCAAGAAAAAAAAGACTCAACGTATTTATATTGTATTTTTTATAACTTCGTTAGTAAAATGGCGGAGAGAGTAAACCTTTTATCGATATTGGTTTACTTTTTTTTTAATTACACTAATAAAAACATCCCGTGTATTTTTTTAGTTCTATTAAAACCTCTCTAGCAAAATGGCGGTCGAGAGCAAACGCAATACAGATATTTTTTATACAAAACTTTTTTTTACTACACTATCCTCGGTAATCAACTGCGCCACCATAAAGCTGATTATAACAGCGTCGTTGGCCTCAACGTCCAGATGTGGGATCCCAGCGGAGGCGGAGGTCCCACAGCTCTTGCTTTTACCCAAGTTATGTACTTGAGAATTAGGTAATGAGGTTAATTACGTAATGAGGATATTCACAAAAGAACGAAAGTGCCGACATAACTCAAAGAGTAAGCAAGCTGAAGTAGCAATGGGCAGGCCACATCGCTCGCAGAACTGACAACCGATGGGGAAGAAAGGTTCTCGAGTGGCGATCACGAACCGGAAGACGCAGTGTTGGACGGCCTCCCACTAGATGGACAGATGACCTCACAAAGGTCGCTAGACACCGCTGGTTACAGGTTGCGGAGGACCGTTCGTTGTGGAAATCTAGGGGGAGGCCTATGTTCAGCAGTGGACGTCTTGCGGCTGATGATGATGTACTTGAGAAAGCTAAGCGAGACAGACTGGCACCGTAACGCGTTACGTAACGAAGGTCACGAACTCCCACAAGAAATTATCGCTTCAAAAAGAACGAACCTAAGTATTTATTTAGTTATTTGTAACTTCATTAACAAGATGGCGGTTCAAAGGAAACTTATTATCAATAAAAAAATTGGTTGCCTGTAAAGTCGGTATACGGGCGAAAGTTTTACGTGACAACGACTTTGAGTGGTAAAATAATTTTACGGAAGGGACACGTGCCTTTCACTTTTTATGTCTGTCTCTCTCGCTCTTAGGCGGGCTAACCATGCCCGAGTGGAAGGGACGCGTGCCTCTCACTCGCTCTCGTTGTGAGCGCATAACGTGAGCGCAGCGTAACGCAGTTTCTTGAAGTGTCATCCGGCAAACCAATTTATAAGACGTTGTCACGTCAAAAGAGCCAATGCATTGTTTGTTTTTTATAACATCACTACCAAAATGGTGGTCTTGACCAAACCTATTATATAATAAAAAATAATATGATAAAAAAAAAGTTTTAGTTTGTTATTCTCACTAGCAAAATGGCGGAAAGAGCAAACCTATTATAGATAAAAAGAAGAGCCATTGTTTTTTTTATAAAACTTCACTAACAAAGCGATCGAGAGCAGACCTAATTTCTATTTACTACACTAACCACGGTTATGAACTGCGCCACCATAAAGCCGAGTATAACAGCGTCATTGGCCTCGACGTCCAGGTGTGGGATCCCGACGGAGGTCCCACAGCTCTTGCTTTTACCCAAGTTATGTACTTGAGAAAGCGAAGCGAGATAGACTGGCGCCGTAACGCGTTACGTAACGAAGCGGTTCAACTTCCCATAAGAAGCTATCACTTCAAAAAGAACGAACCAAACATGTTTTTAGTTTTTTTTATAACTTCACTAATAAGAAGGCGATCGAGAAAAAACCTAAAATTATAAATAATGTTTATTTAACTTCATTAGAAAAATGGCAGTCTAATGCTCTTGACCGCCATTTTGTTTTGATCCGATATTTTTTTAATTACACTAGTGAGTGTTACCGTCCACTAGCCAGCTTGCGCAGTTTACCGGCTACCACTCGCAAAATGGCTTATTACCGATATTTGTTTAAACAACACTTTAAGGAAGTTCCAAAGTATATATTTTTTTTTATAACTTCACTAAAAAATGGCGTTCGATACCAAACCTATTATCTATAACAATATAATAACAATTCATTTTTGTATAATGTTGTAATACTCAGAATTATGATTATTGACATGATGTAATATTTAATTTATATTGACATGTTGTATTTTATTTTGGTTTTTAAATTTAAATTATTAAGGTTGGAACACCTGCATATATTATTTTTTTATATGTATTATTATAATAACTTATTGACATGTACCGAAAGTATGCAATAAATGAGTATGAGTATAACTTTTTTTAAACAATTTTTCATTTATTAATTTGTCTAGATGCACTAACCTCGGTAATGAACTGCGCCACCATGAAGCCGAGTATAACAGCGTCATTGGCCTCGACGTCCAGGTGTGGGATCCCGACGGAGGTGGTGTCCCACAGCTCCTGCTTGTACCCGTCTAGCTGCCACGCCGCCGAGCCGATGTCGAACAAGATGATCTGTGGGTTACCGTCCACTAGCCAGGTCCCTGTGTGAAGCTGAAATTAAAAAAAAACTTACTAAACATGTACATAAAAAAATATTAAAGTTGTTTTGAAGGAATATTTTTTCCAAGTATCAACGAAGTGGGAGCAGCCTGTATCTTAGGAATGCAGCGCGCGCTGACTACGGCGGTTCGTATGGGCAAATTAAAACACGAACCGGTTTAACATTCAACTAAAACCCATACGACTGTCTTAGGTGCGCGTGTGCTGATATCTGTTAAAATGTACAATTGTAAACGTAATGTCCTTTTTTTTAATGTTCACCTTGTAATGTGTCGAGATCTATTTGTCCTAGACAAACCTTGTACAGGTTTAAAGGGCGAATTTATTTTATACCTGTAACAGTTATTGTGGTTATGAAATAAACAAAAAAAAAGAATATATTGAGAAACATATATTTTAAAAGACCACAAGGATTTCAAAAGGACACAAACTAGCAGGGTCACCATTTTAGGCTGTGATAATAACATGAACATTACTAAATGTAGTAGAACGTTTCAATCTATGGCAAGGACTTGAAAAGGACTCAAAGCAGGGTGTTGAACTAAGACGGAGATTGTAGTATTTCATTATTTAAGGATTACGGTGCACTAGTCAGGTTTATGTGTGAAGCTAATATAAAACAAACCCATACATTTTACAGGGCCACAGTTTCAAGGTGTGACAAGGATATGAAAAGGACCAAATGTAGTAGAGCTACCCATTCAGGCTGTGACAATGCCTTGAAAAGGACTAAATACAAACTCGGCATACTTCAATTCGTCTACACCACTGTGGATTGTTTTTAAACTGTTAGGTATTAATATGTTGCCTGAGTGGTTTTCTCCGATAGTTACAATATTGGTGTCTTCAAATCGAGAATGAATCGGTTCCCTCTAGGTAAGCACGCTCCATCGTGGATCGCATCATCGCTTAACATCAGGCGAGATGGTGGTCAAGTGCGAACTTATTATACAGTTAAAAATAAATAAATATAATACAGATGGAAACTTTTTTAAAATTTTCTACCTAATGAGATGACACTCCTTAGCTCTACCAGTCTATTAAATCATACAGTTCGACGAAGCCGTCTAGACAGGGCAATCGTGCGGGGCGTGCGGGGTGAGACGCGGGAAGCGCGCTCCCGCCATTGCCTACATTACAATGTTAGTATTGCAGGAGCGCGGCTCAGGGCTGACGGCTTCCGTACGTTTTAATTTTATTTTGGTAACAAGCATTTTTGTTTGCGACCCGTGTCTAGACATTATCGGGGTTTCTCCCAAGATCAAAGGCGATGAACTACTGGTACTATTTCTTTATACTGTGTATCTACCCTCCACAGTGCCAGCTCTCAGGATAATGGCTGGCCTGGTGGCTTAGTTTGTAGTAGGTCTGCCTGCGAAGCCGTGGGTCGTGGGTTCGATCCCCACCCAGTGCAAATGTTTGTGTGATGAATTCAATATTTGTACTGTGCGAGGGTGTTTTCTATGTATAATAAGTATGTATTTAAAAATATATAAGTATTATATCAGCTATCTAGCTTCCATAGCACAAGCTTTGCTTAGTTTGGGGTCAGATGGTGTTGTGTGTGAAATGTCCACCAGCATTTATTTATTTATTAATAGTTATGAGGTGGTCCAAGAGTCGTACCAATACAAAGGTACCTTATATCCTTGGCTCCTCATGGCGTTGACGGCCGCGGTTAGAGGAGAGTTGGGGGGGAACTCTGCTTCTTCAACTTCTGTGCGCGCGTGTTGCTCCTTGTATGGACCTGTATACAGATTTAACAAACAATAAAATATGTGGTGTTGTGTATACGAAATTGTGTAAATGCATTAATAAAAACTTGTTTTGCACTATTAAAACGGGTACCTACTTAAAACAATTTTTTTTCGTACAAAAAATTAAACCGACTTTAAAAACACAAATAGGCACTCAAAAGCGAAAATAAATTAAAATCATTATTATAAGCGCTACTCACTGATCGATTTGAAGTCGGTGCCAATCAGGTCAAAAAGTTAGTACATTGATACTATGTAGGCACTAGGTAAGTAGGCACAGGTAAGTATCTATCCACTACCTGTTAGGGCTATATTTCACCGGGACACCATGGCGGCGCAACCAGTTGCCGCTACCAACAAATGTATATAGCTCTATAGAGAGTTACTCACCTGGTGTCCATTTGGTTAAATAAATAAATATTGGTGGACAATTCACACACAGCACCATCTGACCCCAAACTAAGCAAAGCTTGTAATATGGCAGCCAGATAGCTCATTATAATACTTATATAGTTGTAAATACATACTTATTACACATAGAAACACCCAAACACAGTGCAAACATTTGATTTCATCACACAAATATTTGCACTGGGTGGGGATCGAACCCACGACCATCGGCTTCGCAGGCAGAGCTACTACCCACTAAGCCACAAGGCCAGTCAGGTTGCGCAACCTATTAGGCGGCGCCACCAACTCGGACGCGTGCACAGAATGTTACTGGTCGCGCCACCACTAACTACTATAGCGCTGTATGGTGTCTCACTCACTCGGCCGCCAGTCCGGCAACTTTTCTTCAAGACTGATTGATTTTCTTAATATTGTGTCTATCTTCAACAAATCATTTTCACACAAAGTTAGTAACTCATCAAAGGACTTCACGGACATCCTCACATAGCTAAAAAACTTATCCGGATATCTTCGTAGATCGTCGTATATGTTGACGAATTGTCTTTTGTTACAGCGATCGGCTAAACAAGCATGAACCCACCACTGTTTTTTTTTCTCTTGAACTCTCTTTTCCTACGTTCATACAGCAGTAGTGCTATCTCTTCGAGGTCCATTTTGATACTGTCTTCAGTGTGGCGTGGCGACTCTGGTGTCTGTTTGGTGATATGGTGTCTAGTTTGGTAGCTTACGGACACCACGGTGGCGGTGGTTGCGCCGTCATGGTGTCCCGGTGAAATATAGCCCTTAAGACTTGGAAATGGAGGCATTTATTTGCATCCTCAACTGGGCTGCGCGGATTAAAATAGGCAAGTATAAATAAACTTTGTCAAAAAAACTACAAAACTCACCGAGCAGACAGTAATTATCGCCCATTTCTTCGGTCGAAACATATGCCTTAGACCGGATCACGGTATAAATCCCCTCCAACTGAAAAAAAACAAATATTTTAAAGTTTTTTTTTTTGTAGAAAACTTGTTGCGTTTATAAAAAATATAAAATCAATAGTAGCTGGGTGACCGAGCTTTCCTCGATTTCAACAATGAGTATATTGAGATACACATTTTTTTTTTTAATAAAGAGTTACGATACAGGGCTGCAGCAGTCTTCGACACGGGGCATCCTAGTGAAGACTGTTGGTTACCTCAGTAATGAACTTAGGTACCTCTCTCTATTTGTCTCATAAACATTGTATTTATTGTTACCACTATTGTCCATTGAAACATACATACTCTTAGAATTAGACATTATGTATTAATATTAAGAAGTGTAACAATGAATATGTATATAAATATATATAAATATTGATAGTAGCGTAATGTTATCTAGTCTTCCTCAATAAATTCCCTTCGGCCGTGTACGTAATTGTAGTTTCGTAATTGATTTCGAAGTAAGAATAATTATTCTTTGTACGAAACTGATTTCGAACAGAGAAGTATTATTCCGTATTTGTAATCGCGGTTTTTAGTTTTTTAGTTTCGTAATTGATTTATTGACTATCCAACAGAAAATCTTTCAGTTCCGCCCGGTAGTTCTCGAGATCCTAGTGTTCAAACAAACAAACTCTTCAGCTTTATAATACACTAGCTGTACCCTGCCACGCTTCACTGTGGCACATTGTAATGCACAAGAACAAAATTAAAAATTTTGACTAACCCCCGACTACCTAAGATTTGTTATCTGTACAACATTCTACTAGTCCAGCCCTTTCATTTGATACCCATATTAAGGGAGTTGTGAAAAAAAGAAATGTAATTCGCCATTTTGTGGTATCGGCCAGCTTGGATTTGAAATTTGTCATAGTGCAAAGTATTCTACTAATCAAGCCCTTTCGTTTGATACCCATATTGAGGTAGTAGTGAAAAGAATATATAATTCACCATTTTGTGGTGGCGGCCATCTTGGATTTGAATTTTGTTATAGCGTATAGTACTCTACTAGTTAAGCCCTTTCATTTGATACCCATATTGAGGTAGGTTGAGAAGAAATATTTTATCCGCCATTTTGTGGAGGCGGCCATTTTGAATCGATATTAACCAAACATAGCTAAGAACACCCGCACGGTAATTCAATTTCAAATAAAAAAACCGCATTGAAATCGGCCCATCCGTTTGAACTCTACGGTGCCACAGACAGACACACACACAGACAGACAGACAGACAGACATCGACGTCAAACTTATAACACCCCTTTTATTGGTCGGGGGTTAAAAAATTAGATAAAAGCAATCCATGATGCGGATTATATATCATTCTAAAATTTCAGCTCGATCGGTGCAGAACTTTTTGAGTTTTTTAAGCGTACACAAACCAACATAACATTTGTATGTATAGAGATATATTAGTATAGAAAGACTATAGAGCAGTGATTCCCAAAGTGAACGATAACGCCCCCTTGTGGGCGCTGCAGGCGTTGTGTAGAGGCTTGGAATTCGTTGTGTACTACCTACTAGGCTCAAGTTAACTCTTGCGGTTAACTTTTACTATGTAAAAGTCTCGTTTAGGATGAATGTTAAATCTTTACTAATATAGCTCACAATAATTAACTAATGTAATTTGAAGTTATCGTGGTTTTTAGGTATGTGAAATCAGGGGAGTGTTAAAGAATAATTTACTCTCAAAGTGGGCAGCAGACAAAATAAGTTTGGGAACCCCTGCTATAGAGTATAGATGGTATAGATTGAAACTAAATAAGTTGTTGAAACTAAGCAATTACGTAGCTCAGTTTAAATTACCTTCAGGCCTGGGCGCCAGACAAGGTGAGTAGGTAACTGAACACCTAGCCCTTCCAACGTTCCGTCGCATTGTTGCTTTGTACGAAACCAAGACGCGTAGGTTTTGTTGTCAGGTCTAGATATTCTAGTTCTATTGTTTCTTGAGAAGTAAAAGGAACGTCGTTTGCGGAAATTGTGAGATGGTGACAATGGTTGAACGTATTTCTCAAAGTTGCGAAGGTACTTCAAGTCTGAACAATTGGGGAATGGACCAAAAATATATACCGTTCTATTTAGTCCGTGGACCATGGAAAAAAATATAAGACACGTATTTTTAATCTTATCAAATTAAAAAAAAATGGCACTCATAGGAACTTCCGATAGAAGCGCAAAACTTAAACTCAGAATTTGATAGTTCACTTTGGAAACTACACGGGGAAACTGGGGGGGCGCGGCCAATCCAATGAAATTATCACGGGCAACGGCCGAGTTCACCCGAAAATTTCTTATCATTCAACATCTTATTATTAATTATCTAATTAGTCTATTATATTCTTATAAAATATTTGTGTATTAGGACGTAAAATTGATTCATGTATTTATATTGTTGTATTTGAAAGTAATTGTTAGTTAGTATTATCAAATTATCATTCGGAAATATCCTAATTGCACTCCCCGTCTTCCAATATTAATTTCTTTTTTTTTTACCATCCTACGGTTGCCTGGAAGAAATCGTTTTTATCGATAAGGTCGCCAATTACTACTTTTTTCTGTTTTTTTTTCTGTGTTATTGTTATTTTTCTTTATAATTTAAGTGCAATATAAAGAGTTTATTTATATATATATATTATTTCCGCTAGAATTCAATTCACAGCCCACGTAAAATCTCTCTGTGGTGCGCCAAAAGAAGTCAGAATTTGATAGCTCTAGATATAGTACACTTGTATAAACTAGATTAAAAGAAATTGGAATCAAAGGATCTCCTTGTACTGCTCCACTTCATCGACAATTTTAATTTATTTAAATATTCTATGCATTACAGACAGTTGACAAAACAATTACAACGTTTGTCATAAATCCCTCCATAACGGCTGGACCGATTTTGATAAAAAAAATATGTGTTCCTTGCACCAGAAGAGTGCGTACCTTTGTTTGCCGCCTCCCAAGCAGTCTCGAAGGTCCACCGGTTCTCATCGCAGGCTGCCTGGCCTCGGTCCATGAACGACGTCAGGTCGTGCGTGGAGTCCGCTCGATAGAACCTCCTCGAAGTTCTGTCGCGCGACATTTTGGATCTGAAATGAAAGAAAACAAATTTTAATAATTTTTCTCTGAAATGTATCCGGTAGACATGTAACATTGCGGCAATGTTCAAGACTTTGAAGTCTTTTACGCAGAAGGGAGTTGTGCTATGAGCCTTTGGCCTATGAGCCCGTGGCCTCGTGGCATAGAATAGATAATATAGATAGAATGGACACTCCCAACCCCCCGCCAATTTCAAGCTTCCTCACCCCTCAGGCCGTTTCGGAGTACGCTAGGAGCACTCAACGAAGGGCTGGTATCGAACATCTAATGCCTAACGAAATATCATCATGGTGAGTTGTTATGCTGTTTACGGCTGTCCGTCAATTAAAAGGGACAAGATTAAAAGCTTTATTTAATTTCCTAAGGATAAAATAACGTACGATTAGAAACTTTTGAATAACGTTGCTTTTTGCGTAGTTATTTTTAACTCAAAATTCGTAACTTACACAGCCAGTTTGGGCACGGATTGATAATGGCTGGAGGAATAATTATAGTGACAGAATAAAGTTACCATCTTGGGTAAGTGTAAAATAATATGCGAATGTGTACCTACTAACAAAAATAGATATCTAGGTACTTATCGATCATCGGTTTCGTTTGATTTTACGCGGCAATACATACACCCTTTTAATTAGAATATTACCATTCTATTTATGTAACTCAACATTATAGCAATATATTTATAAACTACTTTACGTCACCAGGTGAACTCAAGGGGGCACAACTATTCAATAAAACAATTCAGTAGCCCTAGCGCTAACGCACACATTCACGCGTGTGTACGAACGACATCTGCGTAGTTGTGTGAAGAGTAGGTAGCGCCACAGCGGCGCTTGTATGGAGTTTTAGTGGAGTGTCCGGGGTGTGCTCGTGGCTTAGTGGGTAGCCGAGGTAGACGAGGGTCGTGGGTTCGACCACCCAGCGCAAATTTTTGTGTGATGAATTCAAATATTTATACTGTGTCTGGGTGTGTTCTATGTATAATAAGTATGTATTTAAAACTATATCTTATACCTTTAAACGACCAATTCTTGTAGGTATATATATAATCTGAATCTCGGAAACGGCTCGAACGATTTTCATGAAATTATGTATACAGGGGGTTTCGGGGACGATAAATCGATCTAGCTAGGTTTTCTTTTTTTTAAACATCATTTTATGCGCGTTTTTAGACAATGAAAAACTCCTACAATGTCATTAGAATACGATAACTTATTTCGCCACTGTTCTTCAAGTCTAAATGGCTCAGACGGAATATGCTCGCCCTCGGAGTCAACAGGCCCCGGTTCGAATCCTGATGGTTACACTGGGGACTTTTCTTTTTGTTCTTTTTTTTCTGGAAAAAAAACCGAGCAAAGCTCGGCCAACCAGGTACTAAGTATTATATCAGCTATCTGGCTTCCATAGTGCAAGCTTTGCTTAGTTTGGGGTCAGATGGTGTTGTGTGTGAATTGTCCACCAATATTTATTTATTTATTATTTTTTATTTTAGCCTGTCTCTCGGTCGAATCCAGAATCTTCAGCTGGTACTTGGCCAATCAAGATGCGATCAGTAAGAACTCTATCTTACAGAGGGTTCCTGTTTTCGAATTTTTTTAGTGCTTCGCAAAAAATTTACTCTGTTGTATTTTTTTTACTGACCTATATATACTGGTAGAGATCCATCTAAGCGATACCGCCGCCAATTAAATTGATGTAGTATTATTCTTTGTTTTGTAATTTTTACATTCTTTTTTTTTGCTTTGTGGCTATTTAATAAAGATTTTTTGTATTGTATTGTATAGTAGATAACGGTGAGTGCTATCTAACGGACTTTTAGGTTAGCGCGGAAGCGCAGGATCCATTTAGACTTAACTTACTTACGCTAATAAGCGCGTAACAGATAGCTGACAAGAACAAAATCAAAAAAATTGATAAACCCCCGACTACCTCGGATCTCGGATTATCTGTATAACGTTCTACTAGTCAAGCCCTTTCATTTGATACTCATATTAAGGGAGTTGTGAACAAAGAAATGTATTTCGCTATTTTGTGGAAGCGGGCATCTTGGATTTAAATTTGTCATAGTGCAAAGTACTCTATTAGTCAAGCCCTTTCATTTGATACCCATATTGAGGTAGGTTGTGAAGAAATATTTTGTCCGCCATTTTGTGGAGGCGGCCATTTTGAATCGATATTAACCAAACATAGCTAAGAACATCCGCACGGGTATTAACCTTCAAATAAAAAAAACCGCATCGAAATCGGCTCATCCGTTTGAGCTCTACGGTGCCACAGACAGACACACACAGACAGACATCGACGTCAAACTTATAACAACCTTTTTTTGTTTTGGTCGGGGGTTAAAAAAGAATTCGAGCTAAGACCTAGCTAAGATCGACGTAGGTATCTGACTCTTACATACCGAGTGGAACCATTCTGTATGATCACTGTCGAAGTGTAAAGTAAATACGAGTATCTAAACCAGCCCGCGGCCTGAACGTCTAATCTATTTCTACGAAAAGCGTAATTTCGAAATAAACTCGCGACTTTGCTACTCCGTTTCGGCCGATCGAACATTGTTTGACGTTTGTAAATTATGGAGGTAGAAACGAGTACGAATTTTCTGAAAGTAATGTTTGTACATTACTGCTTGGCGGCAGAATAACTGCCAAAAGTGTACGTACTTCCCCAGGCGGACTCTACCAAGAGTTATACTATTAGTACTCTAAGATCAACCTAGATGGCGCCACAAGTAAAAATAGCTGGCGGTATCGAAGTTGTTACTGGGGCAAGGGGGTTTTTCAACGCGGTTTATACCGTTGCTCTTAGGAGAGTCGTACGCTTGTACCGGACTCGACTGAAGAGCCGGTACTGATTACTGAATTAGACGTGGTAAAAATGTATCTCTGGTGAGATTGGATCATTTGTATCTGTATCAGTTGTAAGATCCGGAACAGTGATATGTATCATTTGGATCATTTGGAACACTGAGTCAAAGTAACGATGATAGTAAGAAGCTAAAGAGTTGATTTCAAAGAGCATCGCAATGTTGATCAGTGATATTATGTTTCATTTTGAACACTGAGTCAGAGTAATGTTTAAGATAGTAAAGAGTTGGTTTCAGAGAACACCTAATTGTTTCTTTACAGTTTTTTTTTAATTTTAAGAGCACAGTACCTACTATCATATTATTTATATTCGGAAAATTTAAAACACTGATTTAAAGGAATTGTTTTTTCTCACTATGCAGTAAGTCCGTAACTTACATATTTACACTATTATAAATTGTTTATTTACAGTTTTTACTATTTACACTCAAATAAGGTTTATTTATCATATTAATACTTTCAAACTACGCTTCGTAATTTCAAAACACTGTTCAAGACACCAGAGTAATTAACAAACCTGTTTGTTTTGGTTAGCATTGAAAGTTGCAACTCTTGTGACACGAACGAACTTCATACTGTTTTGCATCTCATCCTTACTATTAGGCAACGCAGCGTTTATCTCTTTCGCGCCATGCTACGACTTGATACTTCATTCATAAATTATTATCGACCGGTGTCGGCAATCATCGCTCAGCTTACAATTCGCTCTTAGAGTTCATTCGTTCCGCTGATTCGTTCTCAATGAGACACTGAGACACTTTTACCGGCCAACTGACACGAATCATTAGGATCACAGTGAAGATTCGTGTCACTGAGTCGTTTCAGCAAAGAGCTACACACGTCTATACTGAATACTGAAGTGATCTTGATGATTGCTCGGTGCGAAGAGATTATGCTCGTTTTTGGTCAACTTTATAAACTCTGTATTAAGATTCATAGAGCTATGGTAATCTCTGTCATAGTTCTATGAAGTACAATCTCTATAATCCTCTGCACTGGCTAAGAGTCCGTAATGGTTATGGCGCTGTATCACTAAACTTGTACACGACATACTTATACATAATTTTGATTGTGTTATGATTTGGACTCTTCATGTTCCAATAGCTGCGTGTCACTGTGCTGTTATGTGGCAGGCATGTTGCTTACTATCACGTACATATCCTGTTCGACTCGTCACTCATTTTTTTTTTAATAAGACAGTTTAGGGATTGCCCACTGAAGCGAAAACATAAAATTTTGAATAAGAAACAGCTGTAATGTGGCACAATACGTCGCCTGTGTAGATAAAGATACAGACTACAGAGCTATTATGCATATCGGAGTTGCGAACTTGTGATACTCGTACACATGTCCGGCTCGTCTCGTCACTCTTATTCTATAAAAAAACAGAGGAAGCATTATATTAGACATATCTGTGGCTTCTTAGTGCCCACACAGAAGAACCAATTTTGATTTACATTATTGAAATCTTCAGTATCTTCATTTCTTCAGTATTATTTACGACAAAATCCGTCATAAATTGGCAGAATATCGCCTGCATTCACTCCCAAAAACTCTTGTACCTCATTGACGCCAATCCATTTTAATTCTTAACGCGACCTTGTCGTCGAACATTCGTCAAACGAAACTGACTCCAATCCCGTCAATCATAGAGTCACAAATATGTTTTAAATACTTAATTTATGTATGTTGCTTAGTTGTTAATTTTGCATAACAAAATACACGTGTTTTAGTTAAAACTGGCTAGTTTCCAAGACGCGTATTTTTGTATGGGAAGAGGCGTGTCCGTATTTTATAATGATATTTACTATGATGACACAAGGTTAAGCAGATAGGATGTCAACTGATTTATGTTTATTTTTCTTGGATTTTTGTGTTTCTTATTGTATACATACATTATTTTTTATATATATATGTATTTGTATGTGTATTTATATATTTAAACTTATTTATTTATTGTACACCTATTATATGTATTTTGTTCTATTATATTTAATTTATATATAATTAATACACGTGTTTATTTATATTGTTAGTTGCACCACTGCCCAAAATCTTACAAATCTTGTTTCTTTGTAAATCAAAGGTTATCTGGAAGAGATCGCTTTTAGCGATAAGATCGCCTTTTGTGCCCATTATGTGTTTGTTATTTTATTTGTTACTTATTGTCAACTTTGTTTGTGGTGCCAATAAAGTGTTTTTGTATTGTATTGTATTGTATGTCAAGTCGAAAGTGTTTGGATGCGTCAAGTTTTGAAGTGGTCGCCAGTCGCAAAGTCCATTTCAACGTGGTGACTATACCATATTATGTTTTTTTCTAAACGGCCAAGCCTTTATTTAACAAAACTAAAATACAATGAGAACTACATACCTAACTACATACTTACAATAATCACATCTGAATCATCCATAGACCAATAAACGTCTACAGATAATTAAGATGTTCAAGCCCACTACCAGTCGAAAGCGTGCCCAGCATGCTTACGGCATTACCACGCCGAAAACCTTAAACGTTGGGCCAAATAAACGCCAGCATTTTGATCACGCGTCGCGTCGATTTCCCTCCCTATTCAATTCGCGAAGTGCTCAAATTGGCTAAAACGGTTTTCACTTCAAATATTATGAAAACGCGTCCCTTTCAGATGAGTACCAGTTCCGCGTACCCTTGTATCTGATGGTACAGGAACAACTACGTCGATGGATAAAATTAGACGAACTGATAACCGGTCTATGATGATAGTCAATAAGCGGCATGTTTGTTGGCAACCCATATTGGCGCTTGGCGTTTGTCATTCGTAATCACTAATCATTATCATCAACCATCTTAAAGACATGATGGTCTAGGCCTAGTGGCGAAAACGGGCGTTTCAAAATCGTGAGAATATGGGTTCGAATCCCGCGAATCGTTCGCGAGTAGCCCATTTAACATTATTTTTCCCGGTTCGAAAGGAAATTATGTTGCCAGAAAAATTACTATGGGCTAGAAAGAAGGGCTAAGAAATAATTTATCTTGTATATCCGAGGTGACGAGCGCAGTGCAACGCTAGGCAGCGACTTGGCATGTTCATGTTAAAATAACTGCGTGGCGTTAGATTATTAAGGACAGGCGTATTGCTTACCGCCGGGCAGATGACTTGCACGTCTCGGCACTTATAATATAAAAAACATGGTTTATTTTAATTTAATTACTGTGTAGGCACCCCATTATTTTTATAGTGTAACGTTTTTGCATTGTATTATATTATGGTCTTAGCTCTCTCTTTATGAGAGAAGACCCTGGAATACCAACACCGGGAACATTTAGTACGCTTCTGAATTACGCTGACAACTTCAAAAATGCAACCCCTTGTAAGCCAACGCCTGTTTT
The DNA here is from genome assembly GCA_017562165.1 of Ectropis grisescens. Taxonomy (NCBI): domain Eukaryota; kingdom Metazoa; phylum Arthropoda; class Insecta; order Lepidoptera; family Geometridae; genus Ectropis; species Ectropis grisescens. Next base: position 9,181,115 of record CM029796.1, on the reverse strand, counting down.
CGTGACCTCATGGTGACGCATGTAAACATACGCATGCGTTCGTAACCGTATGTAACGTGTAACAAACGCAAATGTTCATAGCCGCTTGATGCATATTCTTGTTTTCGTGACCAGCATGGTAAACTTACGCATGTATTCGTGACCGCATAGATATATCCGCATGTATTCGCGACTTAATATATGCATCTTCCGAATGTTATCATGACTATACGTAGGTAAATAAACGGCTGTTTTCGTGACTTCATGGAGGAGACGTGATCTGCATGTTTCCGTGACGACATGCAAACATAGGCATGTTTTCGTGACCGCATGTAAACACACACTTCTATTCGTAACCGCGTGTTAGCATTCACTGATACTCACGTTCCAACGCATGGCCGATCCGCATGTTTTCGTAACAGCATGTTTTCATGACCCGCATGTAAACATACGCATGTGTTCGTGACCGCGTGTTTCACTTTCGAAAGCATGGCCGCTTTATCTGCGCCTACCCCACACTGTTTATGGACTGTATATCGATGTTGATAACTTTAATGCTATGCTGATTGCCGACCAAATTATCATGAGTTGGCGACATAATAGAACTTACTTACACAGGGTTATTGGTTATCAGACAGCATCCTTCTAAGTGCATGTTGAATACATTAAATATGACCACTTTTGTTCTACGGTTTTTAAAAATTCGATATTTTTTTCCCATACAAAATAAAAAAGTGTATTTGTCGGTTCTAAAGACATTGAAATCTTCGTAACAAGCGCTCGCGCACTCTTAACTCTCGATAAATAAAGCACCGATGCGAATAGAGCTAAATAGTGCTAGAGAGGACAACAAAAACTATACATTTTTTTGGGATATGTATTGAGTTTAAGTTGTTTGTTTAAAAATACAGAACATGCTCTTAAATGGATGCAGGCTGATCACCAGTAACCCTGTATACCTATAATCATAAATGTCACGGGTTTTTTTCATAGCCTACTAAATGTTCCCACTGCTGGGACTCGGGCCTTCTCTCGCAAGGAGAGAGTTAAGGCCTTAATCCACCACGCGGGCACAGTGCGGGTTGGTGGATGACACATGACTCCGAAAGGTTCTAGGCACATGTCGGTTTCCTCACGATGTTTTCCTTCAACGTTTTAAGCTAGCGGTATTGCGCACATGACTTCGAAAAGACAGTGGTGGGTGTGGGGCTTGTACCCGGGATCTCCGGATCGGCAGGCGCCGTTCTCCCGACTAGATGTCACGGGATACCAGGTAGAAAAGCGGGATACCAGGTAGAAAAGCGGGATACCAGGTAGAAAAGAAGTTTCGAATTGATCTTCCAAAGACACAAACGAAGAAGTTTGGCTCTACTTTTGTATATAAGAACGTCTAGGCTGTGGAATGCGTTGCCTGTGTTTTTTCCGATGGTTACAATCGTGGTGTCTTCAAATCGAGAGTGAATCGGTTTTTTATAGGTAAGCAAGTTATTTCGTAGACCGCATCGTCGCTTAACATCAGGCGGATGATAAACCAATTACCTATAGTTGAAAAAAAATTTGGTATGAATTTAAAAAAAACTGCCATTTTAATTTAAAACTCAATTGAGGCGCCCTCAATTGTCTGTACGCAAATAGGCGTAACAAGTGTCGAGTCTATGAATACAAAACCAAATTAAACTTAACAAGATAATTTAAAAGCACCATCCATTTAACTAATTAAAAATCGCACTTTAACTATAAAATACAATTGTAACGCCCTCAATGGACTGTAAAAATATCGGTGTCCAAGCTTAGCCTGCGCCTTGGTTACAATCTTGAACTTGTCGCGATAAGATAAAGACTATCTTACGCGCTCGAGTACTCACAAATATGTAGTAACTACGTACTATTCTGTGACGTGAACAATAGAAACTATTGCTTAAACTATGGCGTGATCTCAGTAACTGAGGACTATTCTGTGGCGTTATTTATAGAAACTGTTGCATGAACTATGGCGGTAATAATAGTAACTACGGAGTATTCTGTGGCGTTATTAACAAAATTATTGCTTCTATGTGGAATATTCATATTTCAATGCAACTGCGGCTTATTCTGTGGCATTATAAAAACTGTTGCTTGCACTGTGGCGTGATCCATGCGCGGTCCGAGGGGGGGGGTCACAGGGGACATGACCAAATCGTATATTTATGTTAAACAAAAAATCTAAGAAAATTAAAAATATCTGATAGTAGGTACATAAACTATATTTAACGCAGGAAAACAACTAGAACGGGAACTACGCGGGTAAAATCTTGGGGCGCTACTAGTAAAGTATTTTTTTGCTCGATTTATTGTATTTCTTCTTGTGACCCCCCTGACCAAAACCTGAGGCTGCGTACTAGTGACCCCCTCCAAAATTCGAGGCTGGGACCGCGCCTGGCGTGATCATAGTAATTTTAGAGGTATACTGTGACGTATTTGTTTAAATTTTCGCTTGATGTGGAGTGAAAGTTACTACAGCGTATTCTGTGGAGTGATTAATAAAAACTATTGTTTGAACTGTGGCGTGACCATACTGACTACGGATTATATTATGGTCTTACTTTTTTTAAAGGGCTAAGCCTTTATTAATAAAACTAAAATACAATGAGAACTACACAACGCTATACCTAACTACTTACGCTAAGCACACCTGAATTATCCATAGACCAATGAAGATCTACAGATAATCAAGATGTTCAAGCCCACTACCAATCGGAAGCGTACCCAGCATGCTGGCGGCATTATCACGCTGAATGGCAAAATGGTGTTGTTGGTGTCTGTAAGCTATGGTACATTTTTTTTTTGTATGTCTATCTGTTCCGAGTTGTCTCGGAAATGGCTGGATCAATTTTAACCCTAGGACACCCAGGCCTTCCTGTGGAGACGGGGTGCATGTCCAGACTGGCGACTCTGTAGGCTCGCCCCCGTGTCCACTTCCGCCTCGACCAGTGCCACATTATCTCACTGTCGAGAGACTTTCATCTCACCTCTTACGGCGAAAATGATCGCCAGCTAGAGGCCCTCCCTCACCACCGCGGCTAGGGATAGCCGCGGTTCCGCTTCTGTGGCCGCATCGCGGCCCTTGTCATTCCACTGAGCACTCTGCTAATCAGAGTGCTCGTAGAGGACCCAAATCTGGAAGACTTAGAAATTTTACTTGGTTGATATATTAGCCGAGTAACCTTCTCAAGTTTTCCAGTCTCCTTCCCCAATCCACAATCTCTGCACTGCTCAAGGGGGAGCGGTGAGGAGCGCGTGTAGAAGTTCCCAGCCCTGGTCGGGATTCGCCATCACACAGCAAGATGCCACCGCCGCAAGTTGTGTGTGATGCCCAATGTGTACCACGTGGAGGTTACCGAGCCACGCACCCCACTGTCTCAGGATCCACGCTGACGCACGCAGATTTAGCGAGAGCGACTCAGGTAGGTACTAGCTAGCACGGGTGCTTCGGAAGGTACCAGTGTAAGTGTAACATCAGAAGAAGAAGGGAACAATGTGTCCCGGTGTGTCACCGGTGCTATTGCGCAGAACACAGCGAGCAACACAGATTGAAGATGTCCCGGGAGAAGTTGTCTTACTGCCTAACATCTTGCCTCAGATGTTCGGCAGCCTAAGATGCCTGTCGGGTGCGAGAGCGCTCTCGCGAATCAGTCGCCAAGTCACTGCCGGAGAAACCCGGGGATACTTTACTTTCTAAATTTCTTTTGGAGAAAATTTCAAAATTTCTATCGCTTGCCTCCTCAAAAAAACCCTATAGGTAATTAATAGAGACGATCTTCTTAGCATTCCATGGATTCACCGTGCGGGTGCCGGGTCCATCGTGTGGCAGAGAGAGAGAAAAACTCGAGTAGTTCCCGAGACTTGTGAATCAGGCGTAGGTTTAAGGGGCCCCTTTCTGACGTACATCAACACTCACCTTCACCACTCGTTTTTCTCTCCCTGCCCAGCCAAATCTGATATGAGCCTACTAGTGCAGCTTTAGATACTCGTTCTAGTATAGAACTTACTGCACTTCTGGATAAGCCAAGGTCTTTCAGTAGGTTATAGAGAGATTTTGCTGGTATACCTCTCGCTCCCACTTCTACAGCGTATAAACTAACTACATAGCCGTTTTTTGTTAATTTGTTTCGGAGGTCGTAATACTTATTTTGTTTCATCGTGTGGTCTTTAGGTATATTAGTTTCCCACGGTACGGTAAGTTCTACAAGGACTATGCGTTTCGTAGCTCTAGAAAAAAGGAAAATGTCCGGTCTGGATGACGAAACACCCACATCCTCTGGGATTTTGTAGTGCTTTTCATACGTGTCCATTAAAATAGTCCAATCAGGTACTGTACCCAGGATTGAGTAAGGCTTGTTCCTGGAGTTTGAAGTTGAGCCTGCTTTTACAAAGTTGATTTGTCTTTTGTTTGTCGTCAATCCCTTTTGGGCTCTAGCTACTGAAAGGCTCATGGCTAAACACTAAACTTGTTAACACTAGGAAAAAAGTGAAAACTAATATATACTAGGTAATTTTTAGTCCGACCGTAACCTACGCTTCTAATGCCTAACTAAATCGGTTTAGGTTATAGGTAGGTACGAGTAATCTCTATAATTTCAAGTTACCTCTGGAGGGGGGCGCGTCCTCATAATTAGCCTAGGGCGGCCAGAACTCTTAATCAGTCGCTGTCCACAGCCTAGACGTTCTTATCACAAACGTAGAGTCAAACCTCTTCGTCCGTGTCTTTGGAATATCCACCATGAAACGGTGCCACACAGCCCATGAAAATCTGTGTGTGGTGCGCCAAGTTTTCACTTCAAAAACATACAATCAAATTGAGGACTTCCTTCCTCTTTTGAATTGTGTTGAACACTGTAACTCGGTCAACAGACACCAAGTATCTGATTATATTTACTGAATTGGTCAAGTCAAGATCTACCGGTAACAGGTTTGATTCGAGGTAAGACAAACATGTATTTTACCTACAGCAATAACAAAATATGAAGATATTGAAAACATAAACGATTTTTAACCCCCCGTCCAAAAAAAGTTATATCTGACGTCGATATCTGTCTGTCTGTGTGTGTCTGTCAGTGGCACCGGAGAGCTCAAACGGATGGGCCGATTTCGATGCGGTTTTTTTTATTTGAAAGTTAATATCCGTGCGGATGTTCTTAGCTATATTTGGTTAATATCGATTCAAGATGGCCGCCGCCACAAAATGGCGGACAAAATATTTCTTCACAACCTACCTTAATATGGGTATCAAATGAAAGGGCTTGACTAGTTAAATACTATGCACTATAAAAATCAAATCCAAGATGGCCGCCACCACCAAATGGCGAATTATATTATTTTCTCCACTACTACCTCAATATGGGTATCAAACAAAAGGGACTTGACTAGTAGAATACATTGCACTATGACAAATTACAAATCCAAGATGGCCGCTTCCACAAAATGGCAAAATAGATTTCATTTTTCACAACTCCCTTAATATGGGTATCAAATGAAAGGGTTCGACTAGTAGAATGTTGTACAGATAACAAATCTGAGGTAGTCGGGGGGTTAATCAAAATGTTTAATCTTGTTCTTGTTAAGAATAAACCTACAAAACCGATTTTGGCGAAAAGGTCGACGTGACGAAAATAGGTGAGCGGTTAAATTGTGAGTATATTAATCTATCTATTTAAACTATTTTGTTTGGCACCGTAACATGATAAGCTGAAGATAAAAAACATAAGTTGACTGATCAAATTATTACTACAATATGTTAATAACATCAATGAGACAAGCGCTGATAAGAAGCTTAGTTCCTAATCAACAATGCTGTTGAAGTCTGACCTTGACCAGACTACTGTACCTTTGTGGACGAACTTTGACCGAGGCATTTTTTTTATAGCTTAGAGTGCCGAGACGAGCAGGTCATGAGCCTGATGGTAAGCAACATGCCCATAACACCACAGTAACACGCAGCTATTGGAACGTGAGAAGAGTCCAAATCAATACCTAGCACCGCAATGCGCTCGACACCCGGAGATATGATGTGTTTTATCTCCTAGTGCAGTAATATCTCTGGAAACATTACCCTTTAAACTGGAACACAGTCATTGCACACTACTGACGGGGGAATAACTAGCAAAAGTAGAAATAGTACTTCCCCTGGCGAACTCTGCAAGAGTCCTACCACTACAATATAGACGGGGTGGTAATTACCAGCTGCTTGCAAGGACCCCACAATGGAAATAATCTAAAACTATGCTATTGTCATAGATCAATAACACCTAGATAATAATAATCTTCAAACAAATGCTTCATTTTAAGTGATGCAAAATGCAGATTGATGTCGGCGTAGGCATTATGTAGGTACTAAGTTCTCCAAACAAGACTTTAATGTCGTAGATTATGTAGAGGTGCAGTGAAAGACCACACAAACCATCTTAATGTTTTAATTGTCGGAGATGTATGAGATAGCACTTGACCTCGACAACTGATGGTAGTTTGAACGGACTAACCCAATATGGCTCAGTATGATAGCCTCACTTTTCTTGAGCGGACCTGGTTTTTTAGGCTTTATTATGTTATGGCTATTGTATTTGTTATAAAGTGGCAATAAAAAACATTTTAGGAGGAATAAATGAAAATCCCACTCCCACTAGATGGACAGATGACCTCATTAAGGTCGCTGGAAACCGCTGGTTGCCGGTTGCGCAGGACCGTTCGTTGTGGAAATGTAGGGGGGAGGCCTATGTTCAGCAGTGGACGTCTTGCGGCTGATGATGATGATGATGATGAAATGAAAATCTACCCGAAGGACGAGTTTGCTTGCCTTATTTTTAGGAGATCAAAGACATTTGGAATGTGGTTATCGCCCTGACAAACTCCCCAACATGGTTTGTTAATTCAAATTTCTGCTGTCTCTAGACAAAATCACTGCCAATACACCACAGGGCATAGATAGTTAAACAATCATCCTGTTATTGACTATTATTACTCCTTAATGAACAGATAATACAATAATTATGCAATTATTATCTTTGTAATGCACTTTCATAAATCATAACATTACAATTGATTATTATAACGATACAGGTCTTAATGGACACAATTAAGTTGATTTTCATTTGTCTTGGTAGTTTTATTTTTACATTCATTCAAGATTAATTAATATTTATAGAACTTTACAAAATTGGTTGTGATATATGGTATATTATACTATATAGGATAGGTGGTGTGGTGACAGGTACATGTGCAAAACAAAACCGGGCAAGTGCAAATCGGACTTGCGCACCGAGGTTTCGTACAAACCAGTAGGTATATAAATAAAAGTAATTGTGTTTTTAAGTTTTAAATTATTGAAATAATATTTTTATTATATTTACTCTATGGTAGGTATGATGTAACTAAAATTTATGGTTCACATTTTTTTTTTTATTTCTATTATTTGATTAATTACTTATGTTGTTTCATACCAAATTTCAAGATTAAACCATAGAGGGTTCAAGTTATCTTCCAGGTTTCTATTTATTGTAGTATCGAAAATTTACAGCATAAATGGTTGTAACTTGTGATTGCATTGGTTTAAAAGAATAATTTATTCACAGCTCTAAGGAACTATAGACCTGAGTATTTGATATAAATTTCAGCTCCGTAAGTTCACGCATTCCTGAGAAAAACGGACAGACATATAAACAGAGGAATGGCTAAGAAACTGATCTTATAGGTGATCGGTTTTTTTGGAACACGGATAGTTCATCTGGAATAGCACATGCCACTTTTCAATGCAGGAGTGAGAGGAACAGAAACCATGTGGGTTAAACCATGGGTTCACTGGTAGTGAATAATGAAGGAACCAAATTTAAACATCTTTTATAAAATTAGAGTCACATATTTATAGTGTTATACTTATGCTGGGGCCACACTAACGAGAAATGCCATCAATTATCGCGATAATGGATGTTAACTGTAAGTGTAAAAAAACACCTATGGTTAAGGTCCATTAGGTGTATTTACACCTACAGTAACCATACATTATCGCGATAATTAATCGCATTCCTCCTTAGTGTGGCCCAGTATTAGAGTATGTTTTATTGTGTATTAATTTTTAAAATTTACACAGTTAACTTTAAATTAAATCTACCTAGTACATGACCTTATGAGGCATGGCAATATGCTCCTAATATTATAAATGTCAATGTATGGATGACGTTTGTTACTCAATCACTCCGTATCTTCTGAACGGATCACGCTGTAATTTGCACCACAGTTACATTATAGTCTGGAAGAACACATAGGCCTTTTTATCCCAGGTAAATAACAGGAACAGAAACTATGAGGGTAAATCTGTAGGGTGCTGCTAGTAACATACTACTTATGTTTTTTTTAAACTTAACTTAGTCTATGATCGGTTATGTTAATGATGTGTGTTTAAAACATATTTTAATTATTCTGAGAGATCTCACAATTTAGTAAGCAATAACTGTTTCATTTATTACATAAAATACTTTTTCGGGCTCTTATTGTTCGCTCGCCGCTACTAAGGAAATCCTGGTTAGTATCTTTTCCTCCGCTTACTATTTATTATCTTGTGTATAAATTATGCATTAAAAATAAATCATACTTTTTCTTCTTTTTAATTACCTACCTATCTCTACTTTTGGTTTAGAAATAATCAAAAAAGAAAAAAAATGCACCATGAATCTTAATTTTTATTATTACATTGCTCTGGCCAGATACTCATTCCGCTATATAGGTAAGGCTTATCAACAAGAGATAACAGGAAAAGTTAAATAAAACACATTATTAATTTAAAACACTTTCCCAAAGAGGTCCTACTAAATAAAAACCTGGAACGCTCAAAGTTTACCTTATCGTAAAATTTATTTTGTCCCAAATCCTCCGTTGTATTTACTACATGCACGCAATAAAAAAAACTATTTATAACCATTGAATGAAACGGTATCGGAGATGTGCCGAATGAAATAAAAAAGGTAAATTAAAACTTACTGTGTGGTACACCGCAACTTCCCGGAAAATTTCTTGATATAAAACAATAATATCACAGTTTCAACACTAGAAAATCATGTGGCGACGTGGCTGTAAACAGTTTTATTCACTATTTGCGAATTATAAAGTTTTTTCGGCGATCCGGCCGCGAATCACCTGTCTGCGCGGGTAGGCTATTCGACTGAATTGGAATTTCTTGACGGATTGTCAGTCGTGGTTTTTGAAGGTCACCTTGAAATGACAGTTGTAGTGTTGGGGTAAAGTAGTCAAATGTTCTTGTATTATACACAAAATCGATTAGCATAGAATTGAGTTTTTTTTATAAAATAACCAAAAAACCGAAAATATTACAGATTCGGTTAGATGTGGCTTTGAAAAGGCAAGTGTGAACGGAAAATAATCTTAATAAAATACATAATGAAATAATTATAATACCTGTATGGAGTACTGCTCGCACCTTAGGAATGGATCAGCTAAGTATCAGCTGGAGGCTCTGGAATCGATCGAGAAACGTGCCAAAAGGATCATAGGCCTCGTGCGAAAAATACTGCAATGTCGAACAGCGCCGAAACATTACTAGCTTATCGCTTTTTCATCGGACACACTTCGGAGAGTGTGCAATTGATTTGCACGATCCTTGCCCTTTTTTCTATCGGAATGCTCGTAGCTTGAAAAAGTGGCATCGTTTCATGGTTGATGTTCCAAAGACACGAACGAAGAGATTTGACTCTACTTTGTGATAAGGACGTCAAAGGTTACGTTGCCTGAAAGGGTTTTTCCCGATAGTTACAATCTTTGTGTCTTCAAATCGAGAGTCAATCGGTTTCTTCTAGGTAAACACGCTCCATCATAGACCGCATCATCGTTTAACATCGGGTGAGATGGCGGTCAAGTTTAAACCTATAGAAGTTTTTAAAAAAACCTGTGATCCTTACAGACTTTCAGAATGCAGAAATACCTGACTAAGATCCACAATTTCGGAAAAGGTGGCAATTTTCATAAATTTTTCCAGGGAATCTCGATCAAATTAAACATAAGCACCATTTTATGGGAAATTAAAGACTACCTTTGATGGGTTAATTTGCTTAATTAAAACGCCGCATTTACAGGGTTCAGAAATAGAGAAATATTGTGTTATATACATTTTGTTCATAAGATACCTGCACAAACAAACGGAATCGGTATAGATATGCACGTGATAAATCTTTATAAAACACTTGATGTCCGCCCCGGCTTCGCCCGTGGTACATTATATAGCACTCATCAGGATCCCGTACATATCCAACGGTGAAAGAATGACTGAAATCGGTTCATTAATTCCTGAGAATATCGCTTTCAAACAAAACACCTCTTCTTCAGCTACCTGCTACGCCACCTGTCGGAAATTGGTCGTAGCACCTCAGATCTAGAAACAAATTTGATTAGCAAAGGTTTATATTCAATGACGCAATCTTAGACACATGCTGTCATGTCAAAGCACGCTACGAAAACTCTCAGAAAGGCGTATTATAGGAGATTGATTTGAACGATCTAATACCACCTTGCCCTTTTTTTATCGGAATGCTCGTAGCTCGAAAAAGCGACATCGTTTCATGGTTGATGTTCCAAAGACACAAAAAGATTTGACTCTACTTTTGTGATAAGAACGTCAAGGCTATGGAATACGTTGCCTGAGTTGGTTTTTCCCGATGGTTACAATCTTTGTGTCTTCAAATCGAGAGTGAATCGGTTATAAAACACTTGATGTCCGCCCCGGCTTCGCCCGTGGTACATTACATAGCACTCATCAGAATCCCGTACATATCCAACGGTGAAAGAATGACTGAAATCGGTTCATTTATTCCTGAGAATATCGCTTTCAAACAAAACACCTCTTCAGCTACCTGCTACGCCACCTGTCGGAAATTGGTCGTACCAACTCAGACTTAGAAACAAATTTGATTAGCAAAGGGGAGGTGTTTAATCTGTGAGCAAAGGTGAGATATGTAATCTATGACAAAGGTTTATATTCAATGACGTAATCATAAACACATGCTGTCATGTTTGTGTCATGTCAAAACACGAAACGTACGAAAACTCTCAAAAAAGGAATATTTTTTCCCGATTTTGTTACATTCTTGATTCATGCTCCGCTTCTATTAATAGTAGCGTTATGTTCTATAGCCTATAGCCTTCCTCGATAAATGGACTATCCAATAGAAAAATAATCTTTCAATTCGGACCAGTACTTCCCGAGCTACTAGCCTTCAAACAAACAAACTCTTCGAAAGCTTTGTAATATTAGTATAGATTACTATCAAATGTCACTTTGAACGCATCCTTGTTTAGGGCCTATTCAGAGCTACTAATTTTGGACGCAACCCGAAGGACTCAAATTTAAAATGACAATGCTTGTCTCTAACATTCTAAATGTATACATTAGACCACAGAGTACATTATAATGCATTAGACAATGACTGAGAGATTTGATTCCACGTCGAGATCAAACCGACAGGGTTCATAATCGCCAAGCTGATCGAGTGAGCCACACACACTACCGCTACAAGTACAGATGTTCAATTAATCTGGTGCGCTGGATAGAATAATAACTTCTTCTTCCAAATTCCGCGAGGATCTCATTCGGTTAAATAATTTGAAGTTTTTTTTTAAATAAAGAATAACGAGACGAGCAGGACATGTGCCTGATGGTAAGCAACATGCCTGCCACATAACAGCACAGTGACACGCAGCTATTGGAACATGAAAGTTCAAATCATTACCTAGCACTGCACTGCGCTTGTCACCCAGAGATCTAAGATGTTACGTCTCTAAGCCCTGTAATTTCTCTGGAAACATTGCGCTTCAAACCGGAACACAGTAATGTTTGCACATTACTGCTTGGCGGCAGAATAACTGGCAAAGGTGTGGTACTTCCCCAGGCGGACTCTGCCATGAGTTCTACCACTACAGTTTCTTGACTGTAGCCAAATAATAGGCGAGACGAGAGGCGAGTCATTCCTATTCATAACGCTCACTCAGCACACTGACTGACATCGCGAACAACAAAGAGAATGTAAATTAATACGGCGAACAAGTGAGGCGATTTTCAGATGCCAAAAATAGTTCTAAATTTTGCCAAGTGTGGTACGACTGTTTGTTTTTGGTTTCTGCGAAATTTCTCCAATGACGTCGAATGTACCAAAGCAAAAAAAATCGAATCGAATATCGAAAATCTATGAATTTCTCCAACAAAACAAAACATTGGCGCCATCTATGATGAAATTGATATATTTCAACACCGAATCAATAGATACTGCGTTGTGAATCTGCACCGTCTGAATAGGCTTTTATTTCGTTGTGTAAGATACGACACTCAAATGTCAGACTACCCTCATTTTTATGAGGAGCCTGTATCACGTCCCACTACAAATCAGGCTTAAGCTTGGCTATGTTATGTTTACCAAATTACAAGTTTAAACCCTACTATCCTATTATAAAAGAGCGTAAGTATTTGATGTTTATTGCTCAATCACCTCGGAACGTCTGAACCGTCCTAATCGGGTTGAATAGGTTATATATACAGGGTTACTGGTAATCAGCCTGCATTCGTTTAAGGGCATGGCCCGCTCAATCGTAGATCGCATCGTGGCTAAAGATCAGACGAGATAGTGGTCAAGTGCGAACATATATTAGTTAAAAAAATGTTCTGTGTAAACAAACAAACAACTTTTATTCTACAACATTTCATACAAGAACAAAATTAAAAATGGTTAACCCCCGACTACCTCGGATTTGTTGTCTGTACAACATTCTACTAGTCACGCCCTTTCATTTGATTTTGAAAGTTGTGAAAAAATAAAATTATTTCGCCATTTTGTGGAAGCGACTGTCTTGGATTTGAAATTTGTCATAGTGCAATGTATTCTACTAGTCAAGGCCTTTCGTTTGATACCCATATTGAGGTAGTAGTGAAAAAAATAATTTAATTCGCCATTTTGTAGTGACGGCCATCTTGGATTTTACTTTTTTATGGTGTATAGTATTCTACTAGTCCAGCCCTTTCATTTGATACCCATATTGAGGTAGGTTGTGAAGAAATATTTTGTCCGCCATTTTGTGGCGGCGGCCATCTTGAATCGACATTAACCAAACATAGCTCCGAACATACGAAACAAAAGCAAAACAATAAAATCCTAATATAGTCCGAATAAAAGAACATCCGCACGGATATTAACTTCCAAATAAAAAAAAACGCATCGAAATCGGCCCATCCGTTTGAGCTCTACGGTGCCACAGACACACACACAGGCAGACAGACATCGACGTCAAACTTATAACACCCCTTTTTTTGGTCGGGGGTTAAAAACTCAATCCATATCCCAAAAAAAATGGTGTTTGTGGTCGTTTTTAACACTGTTTAGCGACTATTTACTGTTTATTTACTTCGGCACATCATTTATCGAGCGTTAAAGAGCGGGCGCGCTTTTGTTGCAAATTGTTATGAAGAGTTCGACGCTCTTCGACTGGGCAAATAGGTACTTGAAGTGAAGAGCACTTTTGGCGTGCCCAAGACAGATTTTTTGTAGGCTGTGAATTGAATTCTAGCGTCACGCTCGGGAGTGACAAGAAATCTTCGAGTAAACTCTGGACCACGGCCATTGGTCATCTAGAAATGCTGGAAACTGAAGAAATTCTGAGTTATAAGTTTTCACTTCTGTGGCAGTTCCTAATGTTCTTATGACTGCCAATACTTTTTAAATATTGTGTTGGAAAAAAATAGCTTTAAAATAACTGTAGAACAAAAGTTGATGTATTTAATGTACTCAAAATCCCTTTAAAAGGATGCAGGCTGCTTACCAATAACCCTGTATAGTCTGGAATAACACATAGATGCACACACTTTACATCGCAGGATTGGATTGATTTATGTGTACGTTTATATGTATGTATGTATGTATTTAAGTATATATTTATTATTATAAGTATTTATATTCTTGTTTGTATGCATATTTCTGGTATGATTAGTCACACCACACACACTACAAAATAAGTATTTCTAAGCGTTTCTCCATAATAAGGTTGCCTGGAAGAAATCGCTTTAAGCGATAAGGCCGCCCATTACTCTGCAAGCTTCTCTGTTCTTTTTAAAATGTTGTATTAGCATTAAGGTTTATTGTTAATTTGTAGTGTAATAAAGTATTATATTATTATTATATTATTATTGGGAAAAAGCAGGTAAAACCGCGGGCGTCGATAATTTCAAAATAAAATGAAAAACAACGCAAATTTGATAGATTTTAATCACAGGATTTGAACAATTATCATACTATGTACAATAAAAAGCCGTACAAAATAATATTAATACAATTTCCTTGGGAAATTTATCTTATGTAGTTATAAGGCACAATTGTTTTATCCCACTAATGCCCGATCTACACGAGGCTAGTTTTTCAAGCTAGGATGGTAAGCTAATACTTATAGCTTCATGTGGACAACGCTAAGCAACGCTAGTTTTGTCTACACGAAACTAGAAATACTAGTTTACTAACACAAGTTTGCAATCCTAGCTTGAAAACTAGCCTGGTTTTACTCGGGCATAAGCGACGCGCGTATTACTTGTTGTGACTTGTGCTAAAAATACGCTAAGTACACTCCGCGAGGTATAAGCTGAGCTTTGCATTAGTGTGAGTGATCACCAATCAGGCAGGAGCTTGAAATTTTGTCCGCGAGGTATAGGCTGAGCTTTGCATTAGTGTGAGTGATCACCAATCAGGCAGGAGCTTGAAATTTTGTCCGCGAGGTATAGGCTGAGCTTTGCATTAGTGTGAGTGATCACCAATCAGGCAGGAGCGCGGCGAGACAGAATGGCGCCGCGCCTAAGGCCGGTTGTCACACCTACACTATCCATGTACACTCACACAAATGCAAAGCTCAGCTTATGCCTCACGGAGTGTATGTGTGCGTAAAAAAAAATATCTTGGCCCGCGTCTCGGGCGGTACTGAGAGCGTCCAGTCACGCACACATTCGCAGCGTGTTTGTGAACATCGTTATCACAAGTAAAACTCGCGTCGCTTCATCAGACAATAGTATTACATATTTACTATTCCTTCCTACCCGACATAAAAGACATTGCCAGTCATAGGAACTGCCGACAGTAGTGAAAACTTATAACTCCGAATTTGATAGCTTACTTTGAGAGCAAGGCCATGACCATTTAGATCATCATAATTGACCCGAAGATTTCTTCCATTTACGAACATAACGTTTGAACTCAATTCACAGCCCACGGCCAATCTGTATGTGGTGCGCCAAGCACCACATATATATATACAAGTTTTCACTTCAAAAGTGAACAGCAATGTCACAGTATGTCAAAGTGACTAAATTATAATGGAGTTTTCATAATACAAACGTAACTGTCAAAGACAGTTCTCAATTTCACCGTAGATGGCGCCTATGTTTCATTTTTTTTCATTGAAATAAAAGATTAGGATTTTACGTCAGCGTTTAAAAACGCGCTCATCAAAAATAAAGGTAAAAATCAGACAGTATTTACAATTTTATAGTGACATTATACATATGGTACATTTCTTATTCTAGGCTTAAAGGTGGACTACCATCAAACTCCTCAGCAAAATGGTCTACACTACGATCGACACTTTCACAAAAATTCAATTTTACTGGTTTTCCTTTCACGAAAGTCCGATTTAAGTTAACATTTGATATAATCGGGCTGCTTGATATAACTTCTTCAACATTAATTTTCCCATTATTATGAGGTAATTTTTTTGGTGTGGTAACACTTTCGCATGTACTTGCACTGGTAACACTCACGGTTCTATCGACACTATTTAAAAGAGGACTTTTGTAGGAACTGGTCGCGTTTTTAGATTTATTTATTATATTTATATGACTCAAAGGTGGCGGTTCCCCGTACATTTTTAATCTGGCAATCCTTTGATTGACTTTCATCTTTCGCTCTAAAGTTTTAGGCGAAAGCTCCGTGTCTTGTTTGAATGTGGACTCAAAATCCAAGCCCGTAAGGTTGAATTCGTCTTTTTTAACTTTCACTCCGACAGGGGTTTCAATAAACATTTGATTTCGAGTCAAACTAAAATCAACCTTATTTAATCTATAAGGAGTTACATTTTCATTGTCACTGAAGCATTTTAAAACCGAATAGTTTTGTCTGACAGCGTCGCAATCTTCACAGAATTTCCTCCTATCCAATCCAAATAAACTGTTACTCATTTCATCAACCATATTTCTACCCAGTACATTTTTGGGAGTTTTCGTGAATATGGCAAACTCTGTCGCCCGAAACTGGGGTATATTTTTCTTCGTGTTGCCAGCTCTCTTCTGTAAATTGCCACAGTAAATAATTTGACCGATGTCCAAAGTATTTTCGTAACCAAACTTTTTAATGCCTCCCCAAAAATTGACACAGATCATGTTTTTATCAGCATCAGCTAGGTAGACATTTTGGAATTGATTTTTATTCGAATCGAAGTCTCGATTTGAAGGATCGATTGCGAATACCATCCCTACTGTATCGATTTCATTGTAATCTGTGATCATGGACGGGTTTTCTGACAGTTCTTTCAAACCGAAACAAATCCTTGACAGAGATTTCAGATGGGGTTTGAAAATGTCTTCGTTGCATTTGACAGGTCGAAAGACAGACTGCCTACCAGCTGACAGCTGTATTTCTGAGTTTCTGAAAAGAGAAGCATACATAAAATTAAAAAAACGCAATTAGTTTAAACTAGCAGCGACACTTGGTTCGCGTAGTTCCCGTTCTAGTTATTTTCACGGGATAGAAAGTAGCCTCTTCTTCCAGACTATAATTAATTGAAATTAATTGAAGTGAATTGACTGGCCTCGTGGCTTAGTGGGTAGTAACTCTGCCTGCAAATCCAAAGGTCGTGGATTTGATTCCTACCCAGTGCAAATATTTGTGTGATAAATTCAAATGTTTGTACTGTGTCTGGGTGTTTCTATGTATGATAAGTATGTATTTACAACTAAATACCTAACTAATTATATCAGCTATCTGGCCGCCATATTACATGCTTTGTTTAGTTTGGGGTCATATGGTGTTGTGTGCGTATTGTCCACTAATATTTATTTTATTTATAATGTAGCTAAGTTTCAAATTTCAGCCTAATCCGTTAAGACGTGATTGAGAAACTAACATCCAAACACGTTTAATATAGTCAGTCCAGTCCGACTCAAGTTTCGATCGCGTCCGGCGATCTTTTTCAAGGAGAGTGCGCGCGCGGGTTCGCAGCTCGTTTAGCACTGCGGGCAGCCGCACGGCGCGCACGCAAGCTCAACGGTTGTTGCGGGGGTGCAGGTGAAGGGGGGGTGCGGGCACCCCGCCGATCGCCGATCGATCGCCGTACGCGATCGAAACTTGAGTCGGACTGGACTGACTATATTAAACGTGAGTTACCCTTGTATTTATGTAAAACATCCAAACATTGCCATTTATAATATTAATAAGATTTCAAGCCTCTCAAATGTTTGCAAATAAAGCCAACAGTCATACATCTAAGAATCCTATCGCTACAAACCAAAGAGCTGCTGCATAATTTGAAATAGAAAATAATTCAGAGCCAATAGGGACTACCGATAGGAATTTTACCATTAAACATACTAATGTGGCACATTAGTTTAGTAGTGGTAGGACTCTTGGCAGACTTCGTCTGGGGAAGTACCACACCTTTGCCAGTTATTCTACCGCCAAGCAGTAATGTGCAAACATTACTGTGTTCCGGTTTGAAGGGCAATGTTTTCTGATAAATTACAGGACTTAAAGATATAACATCTTAGATCTGTGGGTGACGAGCGTAGTGCAGTGCTAGGTAATGATTTGGACTCATGTTCCAATAGCTGCGTGTCCCTATGCTGTTACGGGCAGGCATGTTGCGTATCATCAGGCAAATGTTCTGCCAGTCTCGACTCTTTTTATTAAAAAAAAAAAATACTTCACCAGTACAGGTGCACTGTTATTACGCAAGTTGGTAATGCGAGCTGACAAGATTTCACCCATCGATAAAAGCGTCAAATGCGCACCCCCCTGCTCGAGTGACGAGTGACTTCTAACGAGTGACCAATAATTAAATTTAAAAAAATACAGTATTATTTTTTTTACCTGACGGCGGTCGGTACAACATTGGTGATTTCGATCCAAGAACCTTCTCTAAAAACATCTAATACATCCTCACTTGGCTTCCAGATGGACAGCATCCCTGAAAAAAAAATCCCCAATGATATATTAAAGTCAAAGTCAAAGTACTTTATTCATAAATGTACAATTTACACGTCAATTAATAAAAAATAAAAACAAAAGAAAGAGCATACAAATGGTATACATTTTCAAAGTTTGAAACTACTACTTTACTGTATTACAATAATTATTGTACAGAAAACTGTCAAGCATTATACGAGTATAATGTCTTTATTGCAATTGTACTAACCTATGTCAAATTTATTTATTTACATTTTTATGGGAACTTTGCCATCACTCTCTAAAAATTCGCTGTAACTATAAAAAAGTTTGATCGATAAGCCAGCACTTTAATCTGTATTTGAAGCTGCCGAAACTTGGGGCCGATATAACTATTTTGGGAAGAGCGTTATATTATTTAGTTAGCTGTACCCTGCGACCGTCGCGTCGCTACGCCTTCTCTCGAAAATAGGTCGTACCAACTAAGAACTAGAACTTTGACTGCCCTAGTGGCTTAGTTGGCAGTAGCTCTGCCTGCGAAGCCGAGGTTCGTGGGTTCGATCCCCACCCAGTGCAAATGTTTGTGTGATGAATTAAAATGTTTGCACTGTGTCTGGGTGTTTCTATGTATAATAAGTATGTATTTACAACTATATAAGTATTATATCCACATCACACAAGCTTTGCTTAGTTTGGGGTCCGATAGTGTTGTGTGTGAATTGTCCACCACCACCAATATTTATTTATTTAGAAACTTTCTTTGATTTATGCACAAAAACTTTGCTAAAGATCATCACATGAACATATGCATAGTTTACGATAGACCGACAAATACTCATTTTTATATACACTTTTTTTTTAAATAAAGAATGACGAGACGATCAGGACATGTGCCTGATGGTAAGCAACATGCCTGACACATAACAGCACAGTGACACGCAGCTATTGGAACATGAAGAGTCCAAATCATTACCTAGCACTGCACTGCGCTCGTCACCCAGAGATCTAAGATCTTATATCTCTTAGCCCTGCAATTTCTCTGGAAACATTGCCCTTCAAAACGGAACACAGTAATGTTTGCACATTACTGCTTGGCGGTAGAATAACTGGCAAAGGTGTGGTACTTCCCCAGGCGGACTCTGCCAAGAGTCCTACCACTACAAAATAGTACTATACTACTACAGATAGTATAGGTCACAAGTAGGACCTTTGAGTATATACCATAGGAGGACGCAAGACATTTGGCTTGCTAACAAACATTTTCACATTTTTATGGGCGCGCGGGGGGAACGTTTATTTCACACATTTGAAAACTTGAACTCACACAAGAGCAACGACAAGAACAAAATTAAAATTTTGATTAACCCCCGACTACCTCAGATTTGTTATCTGTACAACATTCTACTAGTCAAGCCCTTTCATTTGATACCTCTATTACGGGAGTTTTGAAAAAAGAAATGTATTTCGCCATTTTGTGGAAGCGGCCATCTTGGATTTGAAATTTGTCATAGTGCAATGTACTAGTCAAGCCCTTTCGTTTGATACCCATATTGAGGTAGTAGTGAAAAAAATTAAATAATTCGCCATTTTGTGGTTGCCAGATGGGCCAGCCAAGATGGCCACCTTGGATTTGTTTTTTTTTATAGTGTATAGTATTCTACTAGTCAAGCCCTTTCATTTGATACCCATATTGAGGTAGGTTGTGCAAAAATATTTTGTCCGCCATTTTGTGGCGGCGACCATCTCGAATCGGTATTAACCAAACATAGCTAAGAACATCCGCACGGATATTAACTTTCAAATAAAAAAACCGCATCGAAATCGGCCCATCCGTTTGAGCTCTACAGACAGTTTGAGACAGACAGACAGACAGACAGACAGACAGACAGACAGACAGACAGACAGACAGACAGACAGACAGACAGACAGACAGACAGACAGACAGACAGACATACAGACAAACAGACAGGCAGACAGGCAGACAGACAGACAGACATCGACGTCAAACTTATAACACCCTTTTTTTTTGGTCGGGGGTTAAGAAATGACAGTTTGTAAAACACAAACTAAGACAAAACGTACCTTTAGTGACTGTGACATTATCTCCATTCTTCTCCAAGCTAACGACCCTCCCTCTGGCGAGCGTGACAACGTTTCTCCGCTGCAACCTCTCCTGTATCCTGTCTTGTATCGCTTGCAGGTATTTGTCACGTTGTTCAGATACGTGACTCTGTAGGAGGTGTACTTGTGTCGATGTTAATTGTGCCTGGAAAAATATAGGTTAGGTCCACGGACGTATAAAAAAAGTCGGACGTAATAGTCTCGCTAAAACAAAAACTGTGTCCATCGAGTCGGCCACATAATATGCACGTGTGCGCTGTCACATACAGGCTGACACGCACACATCAGTGGATCATTACACGCGCTACTTGTGTATGTGTGCGTGTCAGCCTATCAGTGACAACCTGACAACGCACACGCGCAAATGTGACCGACTCTAGTGAAACAATATTTGTTTTAGCGAGACTACGTCCGACTTTTTTATACGTCCATGGGTAGGTCACAAATTGTTTTAGAGTGTAGGGTGTTTTAGTGAAACCTTATTTGGCCGCCTGTTTAAAGGTTTTACTAAACAATAATCTTATTTTTTCGCGACATTACTAGTTAAGCATTTTATATCCATATTGAAGAAGTTGTGAAAAATATGTGATCGATTAGGTATATCAATCCAAAATGGCTTATATCATCAATCAATCAAATATGGCTTAGAACATTCCCGACGAAAAAAAAACAACACCAAAATTAGTTCTATAATCCATTCGAGAGTTACACATAGACGCACATATACACAAACACGCATACACGCACGCACAGGAGAGAAAGAGATACCCTTCAAACTTATAGCACCAAGTCGTATTTGTGTCAATGGTCGAAAAATTACTTGAATCAAGTTTTACAAGGTCGTAAGCTGAAAAGTGTACATACCCTGAACTCCGTTGGGTCTTTGCTAGTTTTCATTAGTTTCGCGATCTGGGATCCGCTGTCTAAGCTCCTTCGCTTGTTGGTGGGTTCCGAACTGGGTGACCCTTGAGGATCCTGACGAACGACGAAGATACAGTGCTTAGAATCGTCGAATGACGTCACATTATGGTACTATATTTACTATAGAGTGACGTCACGACCCACTACGGAAGTTTGATGGTCTATTATCTTTGGAAATTTTTGATATAACAAAAAATATATATCTTAGAAAGTTCATATTTTTGACCCTGTCGTCATCCCAGTTGGCATGACGACTCATTTTTTATTTAATGTGCCATCAACAGGCTACTCAATAACTGAAACATAGGGGAAAGAATTACTTTGTTATCTTAAAACCCGAGATATCACGATTTTAAAATAACAATTTTGGACTTTCCCACAAAATCTTCACACAGAAACGCTACTACAGGGTGACGTCAGTCTGTCATTTTCTTTGCGTCGCACGTACAGTTTGTATGGTTGCTATATTAAATATTGCGTTTAGAGAACTGGTTTCGTAACAAAAGTCACTTGAAATTGAATGAGTTATCCATTGGTAAATACATTTTCTAATCGATGTGCCCATCCAACTTTGAATGATCATAAAGTAAGCTAAACAAAAAGATATTGGTACATATTTTATTCTATTTAAATACTGTTATAAATAATTATATATAACTAGCGGCCCGTTCCGGCTTAGCTCGGATATTGTCATATGTATAGACAAATAATCGGAATAAAAACTATCCTATCTTTCAAGTTGGATCAAACTGCATACCGTGTGCAAGTTTTATTGAAATCGGTTCAGTAGCTTAGGAGCCCATCGCGGACAAACAATGTGACGCGTAATTTATATATATTAAGATTATGCCAGTGCATCCTCACTCGCTCAAGGTCGCGCGGTTTTAGCCTACAGCTAGACCGTTCCTCGCACGGAACAAGTGCCAGGCGGTTGTGGAACGCACGTCTGAGCGCTCGCGCAACACGTTTCCCGCGCAAAATTACGTCGCCATATATTGTGCTGTATATGGATGCACGAGTCAAAAAACAAAGAATTATCATTTTTTCCTAGTTGTACAAAATATACCATTATTTTTTATATTTTTCTGCTAACCGTACAAAAAGTGCGGGACATTATAAAATAGCTTGTAATCGAAGCTGGTTGTATGTATTAGTGTAGGTAAGTACATTAAAATATGTTACATATTTATCAAACAACATTTAGACGATCAAGTAGAATAAAAACAGTCAAAGTATACTTTTATTGTTTTAGTTTCAATGTGTCCGACCCTATGTTACGGCCTCTTCTAGCTGTCTTGCGCGTTACGAAGTAAATAACTAAAATATATAATCTGAGCTACAATGCTGACTACCTACATAACGAAAGGTTAATTTAATTTTTTATTAGATCATATGTCGACAACCCTTTCGATGCGCGTCATTCCGCGCCAGACAGCGACAGAGTTACGCGTTAGAAGAGAGCGCAAATGTTTAGTTTAAAAATTGCGATAGGCATTGAGCACTAATGCGAGCTGAATTGCACTTTGTTGCGTCCCAGCAAGAGTCGCTATTTATATAACAATTTTCGCTAAGTGAGGGTTCTGTGGTAATATCTATTCTGTGATTATGCTGTTAAAATGTAGCTTATATGACACGTTCGTAGATTTACCATAGCAGCGCCATCTATTGATTACTTACTCAACCCAGTCGAAAGGTATCGACATCTGTTAGAATCATTTGGAGTTAACAGATAATTGTGACTGTCAAATAATAACAGACAAATAATTAGCAATAAATTAAAATTGCGACTATAATTTGAGATTTAAACTATCCTATCTCTCAAGTTGGATCGAACTGCACATGGTGTGCGAATTTTATTATAATCGGTTAAGTGGTTTAGAAGTCCACTGAGGACAAACATTGTGACACAAGATTTATATATATTAAGATTTTACAGGATCACTCGTCATGCCTATTTATTTCTTTTTATTCTACTACAATATTATAAATGTTAATGAATCGATGTTTGTTGCTCGATTGAGCAACAAACATTGACCGAGCTGAAATTTGGAATTCAGGTAGATTATATTCTGGAAGAATACACAAGCTACTTTTATCCCGAGAAAGTAAGTGCGTATTTACAATACCTGATCTGCCATCTCTATCTCGACTTCTTCGTATATCTTCTCAATCATAGCATCTCTCTCAGCTTCGTATTTGATTTGGTACTGGTTTTCCAGCCGCTCCGATCTAGTCACTGTTGAGCGAAATTATACCTTAGTGCTGTAACAATAAAGGATGACAAAGCGAATACTTTTTAGCCGCGTCGAGTGAAAACTTTTTGGGAGGGGCAAATAAATATATAGTACCTGGTTGACCGAGCTTTGCTCGGTTTTTTTTAAATGATATTTAGGCAGGTACGAATTGCGTAGTGATGACTTAGTTAGATACGAATTAAATGCGTTTATAAAAGGCTCTAAGTATAAGATTTTCTCAGAAAAAAAGAACAAAAAGAAAAGACCCGAGTGTAACCATCAGGATTCGAACCGGAGCCTGTTGACTCCGAGGGCGAGCATATTCCGTCTGAGCCATTAAATTTAGACTTAAAGAACAGTGGCGAAATAAGTTATCGTATTATAATGACATTGTAGGAGTTTTTCATTGTCTAAAAACGGGCATAAAAGTATGTTTTTAAAAAATAAAACCTAGCTTGATCGATTTATTGTCCCCGAAACCTCCTGTATACATAATTTCATGAAAACCTATATACCTACAAGAATTGCTCGTTTAAAGGTATAAGATTGGTGGACAATTCACACAACACTGTCTGATCCCAAACTAAGCAAAGCTTGTACTATGGCGGCCAGATATGATGTAATATTTATATAGTTGTAAATTCATACTTATTACACATAAAAACACCCAGACACAGTACAAACATTTGAATTCATCACACAAATATTTGTACTGTATTGGAATCGAACCCACGACCCTCGGCTACGCAGGCAGAGTTACTACCCACTAAGCCACAAGGCCAGTCATATGAATAACTAACCTGTGGATCCATCTTGGAATTTCTCGACATAAAGTCTAGGGTACACCCTGGTGACTCTGACGCGTAGTCTAGCCACTTTCCCGCCGCCCACCCTGACTGAGGCGAGCATGGCCACAATGGAAGAGGGGCGAAGCCCTAGCCTCTCGTGCCAGGGCGCTGGACGGGTGCTGTTTCCCGATATTGAAAGCCGTATCGCTGATATGTCCTGAAAATATAAACTAAATTTGTATTTTTCCAACATTAAGCTCACTTATGCCAGAGCGACACTAGGCTAGTTTTTCAAGATATGATAGCAAGCTAGTGTCAGCAAGCTAGCGTTGTCTACACGAAGCTAGAAGTATTTGCTTGCTAGCTTACTAACACTAGCTCGCTATCCTAGCTTGAAAAACTAGCCTCGTGTCGCTCGGGCATAAAATCTGAATTAAATGATTTGACTAAATGAGGCCAGTGTTGAACCTTTTCTAGGAAAGAAAAAGTCAAGGCTGTAATCCACCACGCTGATCCAGTCCAGGTTGGGGGATGACGCATGACCTCAAAAGATTCTAGGTACAAGTCGGTTGTTCACAATGTTTTCCTACACCGTTCTCCGTTCAGGAGTTTGAAGTATATAAGTATACTAGATGCCCGCCCCGGCTTCGCCCGTGGTATATTATATAGCACTCATCGGGATCCCGTACATATCCAACGGTGAAAGAATGACTGAAATCGGTTCACTCATTCCTGAGAATATCGATTTCAAACAAAAAACCTCTACAGCAACCTGCTACGCCACCTGTCGGAAATTGGTCGTACAAACTCAGATTTAGAAAAAATTTTTAGCAAAGGTTTATATTCAAGGCACAGATTACTGAAATTCAATGACGCAATCTTTGACACATGCTGTCATGTGTCATGTCAAAGCACGAAACGTACGAAAACTCTCAAAAGGGGAATATTTTTTCCGGATTTTGTTACATTCTTGTTTCATGCTCCGCTTCAATTAATAGTAGAGTTATTTTCTATAGCCTAAAGCCTTCCTCGATAAATGGACTATCCAATAGAAAAAGAATCTTTCAATTCGGACCAGTACTTCCCGAGATCCTAGCATATAGATAGGTGAGCCCAGTGTTTAATTAAGCTGACATTTTATTTTTAAGTATTGATAACTCACATATTTTATTTAGCACTAGCGACCCGCCCCGGCTTCGCACGGGTGCAATGCTGATACTAAATATAAGTATTAAAGTACTACTAAAAATGGTAATTGTGGGTTATTAGTTATTCCTAAGATATAGACGTATTGACATATACTATTGCAGACTTTTTTGTAGACCTTTTGAAGGGGTACAATAATATTGCTATACATTTTTTTGATCTGTCTCAGGGGTCACCAATTAGTTTCGCTCGGGGTCTGATTTAAGAAATGAAATGACCTTCGCAGTCCATTTAAAAAAAAAATATAAAGGTAATTACGAAAACTACAAAGGTAGACGCTGTAGAAGTGGGAGCGAGAGGTATACCACCAAAATCTCTCTATCACATATATAATAATAATGTATTTGGTGATCCCTGATCTAGCTCATAGGGTTTCAACAGCATTTGCAGTTTATGCACAAATCTTTTTTATGCACATATTATACATATAAACCTTCCTGTTGAATCACTCTATCTGTTAATAAACTATTTTTTACAAAAAATTTAACCGACTTCAACACCACATATAGGCACTCAAAAGCGAAAAATAATTTAATATAGGTAATTATTATAACCTCTACTCACTCATCCATATGAAGTCGGTGCCAGGCTAGTTAAAAAGTTAGTAGATATACTATGTATGAGGTAGTAAGTAAGTAGGCATAGGTAAGTAGTATCTATCTACTACCTGTTAGATTTGGCTGGCACCGACTTCATATAGATGAGTGAGTAGAGGTTATAATAATTACCTATATTAAATTATTTTTCGCTTTTGAGTGCCTATTTGTGGTGTTGAAGTCGGTTTAATTTTTTGTAAAAAATAGTTTATTTTACCCTTTTTAGTGCTAAACAAGTTTTCACTAATGCATTTACACGATTTCGTGTTGAGATCTCAATACATGAATTAAACCCAAACACTGGGTAGTTCCTGTAAACCGTTAAGAAATTCCCTTGACTGTCCTTTATCTTCATCATCAGACCACTAATGACAGTCACAACCCATCTATGTAAAAAGTTCTCATCAATACAAATTCATCGAGCCCAAACACAAGGTAACTACTATGTACCGTCGAGGAGTCCCCTCGACCGTCTTCCCGTTCCACCCTTGGAATATCTCCTTTACAACAAAAAAAGAATCATCAAAATCGGTTCATATACGAAGAAGTTATCCGCGAACACACATAAAAAAAAAAAAAAAAAGAACATACATACAGTCGAATTGAGACACCTCATTTTTTGAAGTCGGTTAAAAAACCTGCATCAAAATGTTTGGTGGTTTTAAAGATCTAAGCATATATAAGGACGGATGATGATAATGTTTTTACATTACTGCGTGGGGGTAGAATTATTAAAAAAAATACCTCCCAAGGTGCCGCCCCTTGTTCACAATTCACCAACTCAGCTCCGCAAGTGACGATCTTGCTGCCAACTGGGATCTTTCCATCGTAAACCAGTTTGGATAGCATCTGGTCTATTGACGCTTTTATGATGTACCATCCGTCTGTCAGTAGTAGTTCTATATTGTTTACATTGGTGACACTGTAAAAGAAAAGTCACTAAGAGGTTTGATTTCACGTTTGTGATAAGGTTTAGTAGTGGTAGGACTCTTGGCAGAGTCCGCCTGGGGAAGTATCACACCTTTGCCAGTTATTCTACCGCCAAGCAGTAATGTGCAAACATTACTGTGTTCCGGTTTGAAGGGCAATGTTTCCAGAGAAATTACAGGGCTTAGAGATATAAGATCTTAGATCTCTGGGTGACGAGCGCAGTGCAGTGCTAGGTAATGATTTGGACTCTTCATGTTCCAATAGCTGCGTGTCACTGTGCTGTTATGTGTCAGGCATGTTGCTTACCATCAGGCACATGTCCTGATCGTCTCGCCACTCTTTATTTAAAAAAAAGGCTGAGGAATGCGTTGCCCGAGTGGGTTTTTCCCGATGGTTACAATCTTGGTGTCTTCAAATTGAGAGTGAATTGATTCCTCTAAGAAAGCAGGAAAGCACACTCTATCATAGACCGAATCTTTACTTAACATCAAGCGAGACGGTTAAGTGTAAACTTATAAAAGTTAATAAAATACTTATTTATTGGACTACAATCACCAATAGTGTGAGAGTGGTGATCACCAACATTGTAAGAGTGGTGATCGCCAATCGCCAAGAGAGACTTGATCACCAAGACTCTGTGAGAGACTTGATCACCAAGACTCTGTGAGAGTCTTGATCACCAAGACTCTGTGGGAGTATTGATCACCAAGAGTGTAAGAGTGGTGATCACCAAGAGTATGAGAGTGGTGATCACCTAGAGTGTAAGAGTGGTGATCGCTAAGAGTGTAAGAGTGGTGATCGCCAAGAGTGTGAGAGTGGTGAACACCAACAATGTAAGAGTGGTGAACGTTAAGAGTGGTGTACACTAAGAGTGTAAGAGTGGTGATCGCCAAGAGGTGCTGCTTGGCTTTTGGCGTTAAGGTTCGTCCGACACCCTTCCGTCTAGGAATAGACTCTCCTGTCTCTTTCTCGATCGGATACACTCGACGGTCCCGAGTTCACCCGATCGAACTTGTCATCTAACATCGTGATGAATGGGCTTCATTCACAGCCTACGAAAAATTCTGTGGGTGGTGCGTCGAAAGAAATTAATTTCATAATTATAATCGTACCTTGCAACACTGACGCCATCTACATAGATCCCGGCCACACACAATACCATAGTTTTACTTGGCACATCATCTTTCTCCAAAATCTTCCTCAAAACAGACCTCTCGGCATTATACAACTCTTTGTCATATCTATATTTAAGTTGATCTATGACATTTCGTACAGTACAGACTTTGCCTAAAGTGTTTGGGAACCGTATTTCATATGATATTAGCTTCCAAAGTATCAACTTTAGGTGGATATCTAACCAACCATCTGGTATTAATTTCTTGCCTGTCGCTTCTGTGAAAATTTGTTTTATGTCATCTGTGAGCATTTTTCCTTTTTTGTAATCATTTCTATGTTCCGAAAATTCAAAGTTAAGTATATTCTCTAAGTTGAAGTTCAAAATGTACGGATCTATGTTTTGACTTTTATTCTCTTTTTCTAAATCAGCTAAGTCTTTTAGTGTATATGTTTGGTTTTTCTTATAATCGTTACGAAAACTTACTACATTTCCGGGTTTCGCATCTTCATTGTTTTCTTGTGGTTTTTTTACTGTCTTTGGAATTAATTTATAAGGAGTTTCAAATTTCTTCCTTTTCTTTGCTTTTGGACAGATAAGTATCGGACTGCCAGATCTCTTGCTCGGTCTTGTGTCTTTAAAGTCTTCTGTACACATCTCTTCATCAAAATCGTTTATTACCTGTGTATTTAATATTTTTTCTATATTAACATCTTCAGATTTTGTTTGTTTTGACAAAATCTTCTCAGTTTTTTTAACGTTTTCAGTAAATAATATTTTGGCTTTTGAAAGAGATTCTTTAGCAACTGTAACTTCTTCATGTCTAGCATTTTTTAATCCGAAATTGCTTTCTTTGATTTCATCATGAACATTGTCATCTGCTAATGATATAATTTTAGTATCAGTGTTTATTTCTTCAAGCAGTTGTTTGCCCTTGATTAATGCTTCTTCTGATATCGTTATTTTATTGTTATTTGCGGTGCAAAATCCTGTAAAAGATTGCTTCCTAACTTTGTATGAAATATCAGTTTTCAAAATATCTTTCGTTTTTCCCACATCAGCTGTTTCTATTTTCTTTTTATTTTCTGTTTGAAAACCTCTGAAAATTTCTTCTTCGGCATCTGCAGTTGCGAGTAGTTTCGATGCTATAGGAGTGTGTCCAATATCATCAAACATAGTTTTAATTTTTGTCAATGCTTTTTCGGATACATGCATTTTCTTGTTACTTGCTGTTTTAAATTCAATAATCGGTTCAGGGCTTTCATTTCTGTTCAGTAACTTTTGACTAGCAATTAGTGCATCTTTGTTAACTTCCACAGTTTTATTGTTTGCGGTTTGAAACCCGACGAATTCAGGAATTTCAGTCCTTGGATTAGCTTCTGGTATAGAATCGTTTACATCATC
Organism: Ectropis grisescens; assembly: GCA_017562165.1. Taxonomy (NCBI): domain Eukaryota; kingdom Metazoa; phylum Arthropoda; class Insecta; order Lepidoptera; family Geometridae; genus Ectropis; species Ectropis grisescens. The sequence goes on along the minus strand of CM029796.1, from coordinate 9,151,604 downwards.
AATATCATGAAATATCTTTTTGGATTTTGCTAATGCTTCTTCAGATATATGCATTTTCTTGTTACTTGCTGTTTTGAATCCAACAAATGGTTTAGGACTTTGTTTACTGTTGATTAACTTTTGACTAGCGATTAATGAGTCTTTGTTAACTTCCACAGTTTTATTGTTTGTTGTTTGAAATCCGACGAACTCAGGAATTTCAGTTGTCGATTTCATTTTTGGTATAAAATCGTTTGCGTTATCAATATCTTGAAACATCTTTTTGGATTTAGCTAATGCTTCTTCAGATATATGCATTTTCTTGTTACTTGCTGTTTTGAATCCAATAAATGGTTTAGGACTTTCTTTTCTGTTCAGTAACTTTTGACTAGCAATGATGGCGTCTTTACTAACTTCAACAGATTTTTTGTTTGCGGTTTGAAATCCAATGAATTCAGGAAAATCCGTTTTTTGTTTCGTATCTGGTATAGAATCATTTACATTATCAATATCTTGAAACATCTTTTTGGATTTAGCTAATGCTTCTTCAGATATATGCATTTTCTTATTACTTGCTGTTTTGAATCCAATAAATGGTTTAGGACTTTGTTGACTGTTGAGTAACTTTTGACTAGCAATTAACGAGTCTTTGTTAACTTCCACAATTTTATTGTTTGCTGTTTTAAATCCGACGAATTCAGGAATTTCAGTTCTCGATTTCATTTCTGGTATAGAATCATTTGCATTATCAATGTCTTGAAATATCTTTTTGGATTTTGCTAATGCTTCTTCAGATATATGCATTTTCTTGTTACTTGCTGTTTTAAATCCAATAAACAGTTCAGGACTTTGTTTGCTGTTGAGTAACTTTTGACTAGCGATAATTTCGTCTTTGCTAATTTTAACAGATTTTTTGTTTGCTGTTTGAAATCCAGTGAATTCAGGAATTTCAGTGTTTTGTTTCGTTTCTGGTATAGAATCGTTTGCATTATCAATATCCTGAAACATCTTTTTCGATTTTGCTAATGCTTCTTCAGATATATGCATTTTCTTATTACTTGCTGTTTTGAATCCAATAAATGGTTTAGGACTATGTTTACGGTTGAGTAACTTTTGACTAGGAATTAATGATTCTTTGTTAACTTCCACAGTTTTATTGTTTGCTGTTTTAAATCCGACGAATTCAGGAATTTCAATTCTTGGATTTGTTTCTGAAATAGACTCGTTTATATTTTCGATATCATGAAACATCTTTTTGGATTTTGCTAAAGCTTCATCAGAAATTGAAACATTTTTGTTGCTAGCTGTTTTAAAACCCACGAAGACATGAGGACGATTGGTGTCATTAATATACGTTTGACTTATCAAATGAGCTTGATTATCAGTTGGAACTGGGTTTTCATTAGTTGTTTGACCAACTACAAATTCAGAACTTTTATTTTTCAGTATCATTTCTTGTATGTGATCATTTACTTTGTCTATATCTTGAAAATTTTTTTTGGATTTTGCTAATGCCTCTTCAGATACATGCATTTTCTTGTTATTCGCTGTTTGAAATCCAACAAATTGTTTAGGAGTTTCTGTTGTAATTAGCAGCTTTTGACTTGCAATTAAATCATCTTTGCTAACTTCAGATTTTTTGCGTGTGGTTTGAAATTCCATAAATTCGGGAATTTTATTACTTAGAATTTTTCCAGTCTCATGTAATTCATCAATATCTTGAAACAATTTTTTGGTCGTCGCTAATGCGCTCGCTGATACTGTAACAGGTTTTTTACTTGCAGTTTGAAAACCTTGGAAAGTTGGTGTTCTATATACATTTTGACTGTTTTTGTTGTGATTGTTTTCCTTAGAATTTATTGGGTCCAAATCTAAAAACATTTTCTTACTCTTTTCTATAGATTCTGCTGACATACCGATAGATTTGTTATTAGCTGTCTCGAAACCTCCAACATTAACTTGCTGAGTTTCATATGAAGCTTCAGTTTCATCATGAATAAGCTCTTGTCTACATTCTTTATTTAAAATATTTGATGTTTCTGATTCACAAACATTATTGGCGTCAATTTTTTTTACAGTTTTGCATGTAAAAGGTTGAATAGCTTCCATGGAAATGTCTATTTTTGTATGATTTTTATCAATATCCTTGAACATCTGCTTTGATTTAGATAAAGCTTGCTCTGATATTCTGATACTTTTGTTACTAGCTGTTTGAAAACCAACAAAAGAGACATTACTTGGTGATGGTGGAGTGATAATATCTTCAATATTTTTGATCTTGTATTTATCCTTGCCAATATCTTTGAATACTTCCTTTGACTTTGTTAATGCTTCTTCAGATATTTTTATTGCTTTATTGCTGGCAGTTTTAAAGCCTATAAATGCTGCACTACTAGTTGATGCTTCACTAATGTCTCTCACAGTGTTCACTTTTTCTTCAATCCTACTGTTATTTTTAATTATTTTGGATCCCATGTCAATATCTAAATCAATATTTGTTGGTACTGAAATTCTTCCAACTCCTTGTGATTTCTTTTGTTTAAGCATTTCTGATGTTTTATCAGTATTTTCTACGTTTTGTAGTAACATTTCAGTATTTTCAAACTCTTCTAGAAGTAATACATCTTTGATATTGTCACTGACATCTTCATCTTTATCCAAACCAGTATTTGTTTCACAAAAAAAATCGTCATGTTTAGGTGAAATAGCCTCATCAAAGTTTTCATCAAGGTCAATGTCCTTGAATATTTCGCCACATTTTTTTAATGATTCTTCAGACATGTTAATGTTTTTCTTACTTGCAGTCATAAATCCCGTAAAACTTTGTTGTCTTGGAATTTTATTTATTCCATGTTTATTAAAGCACACATCATTGGTTTCTCTAAATAATATATTCTTTAAATCACTTGAGACTGGCATAACAGTCACAGTTTTTGTTGGACTCCTGTCTGCTTTAGTTTTTGTAAAATCATTTTTAAATTTTGGTGTTAGGCTGTCACATTTCTCAACTAACTCTGTTAAACTGAATTCTTCATTAACTTTAGTCTCTTCACTACTAAGGATATGTTGTGCTTTTTCATATGAGTCTCTGGATATTTGTATAGATTTGTGACTGGCTGTTTGAAAGCCAACATATAATGTTTTCTCGAGATTATCTACCTCATCATCAGATACCTGTAAAGGACATGTAAATGGACAATTTTGAGACTCCTTACAGATAGGTTCTTCTTCATCACTGCTAAAAAGAATTTCGTCTTCTAAAACTTCACTGCGGTTATCAGTCATAGTATCTGTTTTTTGAGATGGCTTCACATCAGTAGAATTTACTTGTAACTCATCAGTTTTAAAATCAAATACAGGGCTTTTGTCTCTTTCTGCCAGGAGTAAAACTTCCGCATCATCATTAAAACACAACTCTTTATTCAAAATTTGAGAATTGATTACATGTTTTGCTGTTTCAAAATCAGTGTTTTCAATGACAGGCATGGCAATTTTTTCGAAAGTCTCAAATGTTTCCAAGGACACAACTAGAGGAAGTAGTGTTTTAAATCTTTGTTTAGCAGTTTTTGTACTTCTCATGTTCAAAACTGGACTTTGAGGTATTAGTATCTCTTGTCCAGTGTCATTCAACATGTCTTTTTCCTCCAAGCTTCTATCTTCTTGTAATTCATCACCTCTTTCTTGAGTTACTAAACAATCTTCTATAAAAGTTTTTGTATCTTCTATAGCAGTTTTAGAAAATTGAGAATTTTGTTCTGAGGCAACCAAATCATTAATTTTGCTTTTCACAATATTGTCAAATGTGTCTTTTTTATCTACTGTTGCATATGTTTGATCTGTCATACCATTATCATATGACTTTTGATTAACAACATTAATTTCCATATCACTTTTACTTTTTCTTTCAAGAGTTTCATTTTCTTTTGAAACTAATATGAAACTGTTTACTTTCAAATCTTCATTTTCTTCACCAAATTTTTTATTTTCATCATCATCAGAGTGACAGAATGTGGTGTCAAATTCTTGTGTTATTCCTAAATTAGCATCTATAGTTACACCATCCATTATATCCATTACTTGAGTGTCTAACTCACATTGAGTTTCAAATTTGTGTGGGTTTACTTTTGGCATCTGAAATTAGAAATATCTTAAGATAACATCATAAATGTGTGATCCTTTATAATCATATTGTTATGGAAATGGTATCAAATATGCAATCGAAGATTTAGACTTTCTGAATCTAAGAATATTATTAATACAATTCTTGTAAGCTGAGGCTTGTTCAAATAAATAACAAATAACTCTAATACCAAAGAATTATATTGAGTCTCATGGAGGGACTATAGATTGAGTTCCCTGGGATTACATCGAATGAGTGTTAAGTAAAAAAGGATGCTGCACCTAAACATTTTAAGCAACCCACTAAATGTTGATAATGTACCTACTGATAACTTAAACCCTTTTCTCACACCGAGAGAATCAAGCCTATGATTGACCACACTGTCAGTATTGGCTCTCAATTGTGACCTATAGTCTAAATGAATGAATCAAATTGTATGCAGAAAACATTTTTTTGTGTGGGTGAAGTGCACTGATGCACTTTCTACTCTGTAGGGACACAGCAGGTGTGTCTAGCTCAACACCACTAAAATTGATGCCCCTACCGACTAAAACCCCCACAGGTTTCTCCGGAATGGTAGTGGGTCAGAGTTGCGAGGTAACTCTACTTTTTTATGATAAGAACACCTAGGCTGTGGAATGCATTGACTAAGTGGGTTTTTCCTGATGGTTAAAATCTTCGAAATGAGAGTGAATCAGTTTCATCTAGGTAAGCACGCTCTATCGTAGACGGCATCGTCGCTTACATTAGACGAGATGGCAGTCAAGTTATCTTAGATGATTAAAAAAAGTGTCATTCTGTAAAAAGTTACTGAGTATTAAAATAATAATTACCTCTTGTTTACTAGGTCCATACACTGGCAGCTTATTTAAAGGTAAAAATTGCGATTTCTTCTCTACGTTTAAACCTGTTAGAGCTGTTTTGCCGCTTTTTCCACAGTCAGCTAACTGGAAAGCTCTTACTTGACTATAAACTGTTTCAATAACATCTTGAGGTTTGTAATTTTGTTCGGTCGGTTTTAGAATTTTATTGTAAATATTTACAGGCTTCTTGGAGCTTTGTCTTTGTAATATTTGTTCAAATTCGTTGATATTGCTTTGGAAGTTGTCCATGATAGGTTGTTGGTATGGAGAGAATTGTTAACTGGATGCTAACACAAATAGAGAGACAAGAGATTCACAGAATAACAAGTAGATAAACTTATTCTTATTCAAAACCATTAAAATTAAATAACTACAAGTAAATTATGCACAAAACATTTTAAACACTAACACTTATTTTGCAATACATTGTTTTGATGGTCGATTTCGATGATTTAGATCGGGGCGATAATATCCTACACGATTATTCTTGACCCGTTTGTACGCAGGACGCAAGCCGATAAAACAACTACAAACTTTTCTTTCAATTCTTTCAGGAAGACACGTTCTTTCCTTGCGTCAAATTTTTAACCGGCTTCAAAATAGGAGGTTTTTCAATTAGATCGTAGGTATATTTATATTCTACGAAATTTACATTTTAAAACAAATAAGTTATTTTATCTCCGAAAGATATTTCAGGCCACCTTTATTGCTAAAATGACTATTTATGATAGCTAGAACGACTACTATAAGCGATTTGCGGCCATCTCAGTGACTCAGTCAAACCGTTTGAAAGGTCAGCCAGCACTTACTTAAAAAAATGTATGTGCTTTGTGCACGTGCCAACTGAAATTTTAAATGGTAAAAGTAGGTATATATTATTAGGTATGTTGAAATATTATGGATCGTCCTAGTAGCATAAATGAGACTTTTTGAGGGATCGATCCATACCAGTGGTCATTGATGGCTGCTCGTCGGATCAAATGGATATTAATGCCGGAGTCCCTCAAGGGTCGGTGCTCTCTGCGACACTCTTTCTGCTACATATCAACGATCTGTTGAAGCTCGGTATCTTTGGGTACGCAGATGATAGCACCGTTGTAGAGAACTACATATAGAGCGCGAGAGCCAATAGGCAACAAACTCAGGTTCTGAGAGAGAGTTTGATCGAGCGTTTAAACTTGACCCTTGAGGCAGTCTATAAATGGGGCGATGCCAATCTGGTAAGGTTTAAAGAGGGAAAAACGAAGGCGTGTCTGTTCTCCGCAAAAAGGAGTCCTTTCCAACAGACTCCTACTTTTCGCGGTGTATCCGTGCCGGTATCCGACCATCTCGAGCTTTTGGGCGTTACTTTGTCATTTACTCTCAACTTTGGCTCGTATATCGAATCTAAGGCTAAATTAGCTGCAAAAACTAGGTGTATTCTCATAGGTGCGAAGGTACTTCAAGTCTGAACAGTTGCTCACTTTATACCAAGCACAGATTCGCTCATGTATGGAGTACTGCTCCCACCTTTGGGATGGATCGGCTAAGTATCAGCTGGAGGCTCTAGAATCGATCGAGAGACGTGCCAAAAGGCTCATAGGCCATGACATCCTCGTGCGAAAAAGACTGCAAAGTCTCGAACATCGCCGGAAAATTGCTACGAGTAGTTTATCGGTTTTTATCGGATACACTTCGGGGAGTGTGCGACTGATTTGTACGAACTAATACCACCTTGCCCTTTTTCTATCGGAATGCCGTAGCTCGAAAAAGGGACATCGTTTCATGGTTGATGTTCCAAAGACACGAACGAAGAGATTTGACTCTACTTTTGTGATTAGAACATCAAGGCTGTGGAATACGTTGCCTGAGAGGGTTTTTCCCGATAGTCACAATCTTTGTGTCTTCAAATCGAGAGTGAATCGGTTTCTTCTAGGTAAATACGCTCCATCGTAGACCGTATCATCGTTTAACATCAGGCGAGAAGGTGGTCAAGTGTAAACCTATAAAAGTAAAAAAAAAATTTTTTCGTACTCTACAAAGAATACAAATGGGTTTGTGATAACTAAAACAAGAAGAAACTATATTAAATCCTCATCATCAGCCCACTAAATGTTCCCACTGCTGGGACTCGGGCCTTCTCTCGCAAGGAGAAAGTTAAGGCCATAATCCACCACGCTGGCCCAGTGTGGGTTGGTGGATGACACATGACTTTGAAATGTGTAAGGTACATGTCGGTTTCCTAACGATGTTTCCCTTCACAGTTTTAAGTTAGTGGCATTACGCACTGTTATATATTAACTTATTCCCTAAAATAACATTCAATAAAATATTCAATAAAAACCTAGCTTATTCCCTTATTTTGTTATCTGTACTTATTAGCGGTAGATGTCGTGACACAACTGTTATTGTGGCAAGTTTCCGTCACAACTTTCGTCACATCTTTCTACTTTAGTTTTAGTAAGTAAGTATATCCACAAAAAAAAGTGGCAGTCATAGGAACTACTGATAGAAGTGAAAACTTATAACTCTTTTGATAGAATTTGATAGCTTACTTTGGAAACTACGTTAATTCGGAGCCTGTGGCCATAGCCCCCAGTTTACCCGAAGAGTTCTTATCATTCCCGAGTGTGACGCTAGAATTCAATTCGCAGCCCACGAAAAATCTGTCTGTGGTGCGCCAAAAGAAGTTTTCACTTCAAAACGTTACTAGTTTTGATGTGAAACATCTATAGTCGCACGTAAAATCGATTTCTGGCGTGGCGACGCATGCCGTGGTGATGGTATATTTATACCATCGTATAGCGTATAGCTTCGCCCTTGGTAGAGTCGCTAGGGTTGTACCCACACATGTAGTAAGAGCGTGCTACTTTGCTACTGTTAATTCCCTATTGCAGTATGGGATAGAACTTTATGGCAGAGCTGCAGAATGGAAGCGCGTTTTTAAACTCCAAAAGCGCGCAGTCCGAGCCATCGCTAGAGTGCCGCAGGATGAGTCAGCACGCCCACATCTTAAAAAGTTTGGGATATTAACAGTGCCAGCATTGCTCATATTCCAAATAGCGGTTAGCGCGAGATTGAATCAAGCTTCTTACAAGACGTTGGTCAGCTCCCGCCACAGAGGCCGGCTCGCGGAGGTGCACCGCACGCTGGAGAGGTCGGCCAAGTCGACGCATGTTATGGGTCCGATGGTTTATAATAAACTCCTAGATAGCATCACCTCGTCCCCCACTATAGGAATATTTAAAGTCGAGACTCAAACGCTATCTTGTCGAGCAAACGCTCTTCAGCTTCACTAAATTTATGAATGTAAAGTAAAGTACAAATGTACGTAGCAAATTATTTTTTGTGAATTATTTATTATTATTTTATTTGTAAATTGACCTTGCATTTATATATTTATTAAATTATTATTGTTAATTGAATTAAGACAGAATATTATAATTGATAAATAATAAATGTAACAATGACTTGTAACGGTATGTTATGAATAAATGATGATTATGATTATGATGATTATGACTATACAGCCTATATGCAGTAGTGTGTACGGTGTGGCGACGCGTCGCCATGCGCAATAGACTGTGCGATTCTCTCCCACCCGGTGTTAAGCCATCCCTCTCGCTACACTAAGCTCGGATACCTATGTATAGGTACAGTGTTGTTTAATACGGTAAACATAACCTGTTTTTCACTTGAAAACAAATTATTTTTCTGATAATAAAAATGTCTGACCGTGACCGTGTCAACAGTCAACTGATTCATCTGTTGTTTATGCATCGTAAGTAGTCACAATTTGAAATAAATTCGTAAATTTTTGTATTTAATGAAAATAAATGTTTATTCTATAAATAGTAATCGTTATCTGGAATAAAAATCGTAATATTTTATTATATCATTATGACATATTTACTTCCTATCACAATATGTTCTTTTCTGCATATTACTTTTCAACATAATGTCGATGTTTCATATCTGCCAGACATACCGTGACGACTCACATTTTTTTTTATTTCAAAATGTTCTTAGGTCTGTAACAATAAAACGGCGGGCGTAAGTTTTTTTTCTTGAAGTAAGTACCTACTTTAATGATGCCCATTTAACTACAAAAATATAAGTTAATTGTAAAACATATTTCATAAATATCGCTATAAATAACCAGCACTAAGTTCTCCACCAAGTTCTCAACCAGCGCTCTGCAGTCGAAAAACTAAGTTTATACATATAAATAATTTTCTCTATAAGACACTCTACCTACATATTTCAAGATAAAAAGTGTATTTCTGACTGTAATTAATCTAAACTTCAGACTGATCCATGCATTTCCTGCAACGTGACTGAGCAACAAACCTCCCATCTTTCGTATTTACATATAATATAATATTACTAGGATGTTCGTAAGCAAAAATCTCAAAATAAAAATAATAATAAACATTTCTAAGTAGAAGATAACATTACAAGTTACGCAAATTACAATCAATAAGCCGAAAAGGATGAGTAATACGCGTACCTTCCGCCATCGTTAGGCGTAGGTACTAGTCTGCGACCTCATGCCAATGATATAAAATGTCAACGTCTCAAATTATGTGTTGACGGCACAGATTACATACCTACGTTGACGGTGTTGACCATATAAAAAAAACCTTGATGTAATGAATGATACATTCCTACCCTATGACTTTGGAACCAGATAATATGGTGGTACTATTAATGCTTCCCTAATGAAACATATTTACAACTTACATTGGTAACACCCAGACATATTACAAATAAATTTGTATTTATCACAAATATTTTTTTGTCCTAAATGGGAATCCAACCCACGATCTACAAATTTACGGGCAGTCTAACTGCCAAATAACCCACTAGGCCGGTCGAAGAGAATAATAGATACAATAGAATTTTTGAAACTCGACGATTATATGCATAAAAACTCTTTATTAAAGACATGAACGTACAAGTCCGAAAAAATTCATTTTTTTTATACGTCCATGATTAAAGGCCACAATATAAAACACAAAATAAACATAAGTACATAATTCATTATTTAAAGATGACTTTTCAATTGGCGGCCTTATCGCTAAGAGCGATCTTCCAGGCAACCGTGCACGGATTGGATACAACAGATAGTAACGTGGCCCATAACATATACTTTTGACTTATTTATTAACAACATGACAATTACCTACTAATCTTAACAACAAAAATACATATTATATACATATGTAATACATAGATTACAAACACACAACCTACTTTTATAGGTACTGAATACATACTAACCTATTCCTATTACACATTAATTTATATTACAATAAAAACGATTATAATAATAAACATATAGATTAGGTTTTCATAATGTTTTTATGTTATTTTATATAAATATTGTAAAAACTTAGACTTAAGGAAATAAAGATATACGTGAATAAACATATTTTTAATAAAATAAATCTTTGATCAACATCCTAACATCCTAATCTAATCCAAAGATTTATCTAAACGTCTTTGTGATGCAACTCAAAATGCAGGCCTTTTTTTGCTCAGCGCATATTGTCAATAAATATATAATTTATTATAAGTATTTATAATAAAAATAATAAAATACATTCTTATTTTTTATTATTAAATTAATAAAATATTTCTTATTTTTTATTTCATCTTGTTCTAAAGTAAATAAATTTACGTGGTATAATAAACATTAAGTATTCATTATTTAATTAAATTATCACAGTTCGTATTCATACAACGGGGCCTAAAATAAATACAATAATGTCAGATAAATATTATATCCTAGACGCAGTAGTCTACGTCTATCTGACACGTCTAGGCTGTGGAATGCGCTGCCTGAGTGGGCTTTTCCCGATGGTTACAATCTTGGTGTCTTCAAATCGAGAGTGAATCGGTTTCTTCTAGGTAAACACGCTCCATCGTAGACCGCAACGTCGCTTAACATCAGGCGAGATAGCGTTTGTGTACAATCCTATAAAAAGTGGTTAAATTATCTAATACCTATTATCTTTACTCGGCATTTCTTCTCCAGCCATTATATATATGGAGTGACGATATACTTAACGCAGCGGGCGTTAAGTATATCGTCACTCCATATAGTCTCAGAACTACCTTGGATTTGTTATAGTATACCTACTACTTAAGCCCTTCTATTTGATACCCATATTGAGGGACATGTGAAAAAGATTACGCACTTTGTGTGGTGGCCGCCGGCCATCTTGAATAGATTTAAACCTAACATAGCTAAGAAAAACTGGCTTTCAAAAGAATAAAACCACGTCAAAATCGGTCCATCTGTTTGACAAGCTACGTTGCCACAGACAGACACACACATAGAGAGACATTGACATCAAACATTTAACTCTCCTTTCTTTGATCGGGGTTTAAAAATTGCAATCGTGGTGTATAAGTGTCCATGTAACAGCATCAAAGCTTCGAAGTGGGCGAAGTGAGGTATTTTTCCATTTCAGTCCAAAATTGCAGCCTTTCTCGAGAGTGGTTGCTAGCCAGACGTATTTCATTGTCGAGTAGCAAGGTTGACTTTTGATCTTTTGTATATGGCTGCCATTCAACTGGTTGGTTCGTCCATGTTGGTTTCCTGTAATTATGATTTTTGTGTTTAAGAACTATGTACTTAGTATAAGGCATGGACGTATATGGTCGGACGTAGTCTCGCAAAAACAAAAACTGTGTCACTAGAGTCGGCAACATTAACACGTGTGCGTTGTCAGGTTGTCACTGATAGGGTTACACGCACACATATACACAAGTAGCGCGTGTAATGATCCACTGATGTGTGCGTGTCAGCCTGTATGTGACAGCGCACACGTGCATATTATGTAGCCGACTCGACGGACCAGGACCGGATCTACCATATGGCTTTATGGGCTTCAGCCCAGGGCCCCGTGGTTTCAAGGAACCCCCAGGTAAGTCAGGTCAAAGTCGAAAATAGACGATAATGCGAAATAGATGAGCTCCTAAGTAGTATTAGCCCAGGGCCCCCTAAACTCACGGTCCCTGCGATGGACACAGGTTTTGTTTTAGCGAGACTACGTCCAACTTTTTTTATACGTCCATGATATTATAGGCAATAGCCTAGTAAAGATTCACTACGATAACATGGCCCGCCCCTCCAAATTACTGTTTTAATGTGTGTAGTCACATCCTTACGAAAGAGTTTGTATGTAGTTGTAATTATTCGTCTGCAGTAGCAGTACACACACATGCGTGGTGGTGCGTTGTAAATCCTTTCACAAATACTTTCAAACGTTTTGAATTCTGGAGGGGCGGATCATGTTATTGTAGTAAATCTCTAGAGTAAGTCTCTTTGCAGAGTCTGCCTGGGTAAGTACCACAAATTCTCCTTTCGAGAGAAGGTCACGAGTCCCAGCTCTGGGAATATTTAGTGGGATATGCTGTGGTTTAGAACTAACGTAATAGAGCATGGGGGTGTTCAAATACGTGACGTAATTTGGGCGGAAGCACACCCCGGACACTCCACTAAAATTCCATACAAACGCCGCTGTGGAGCTACCTACTCTTCACACAACTACGCAGATGTCGTTCGTACACATGCGTGAATGTGTGCGTTAGAGCTAGGGCTACTGAATTGTTTTATTGAATAGTTGTGTCCCTTGAGTTCACCTGGTGACGTAAAATAGTCTATAAACTTGCTATAATGTTAAGTTACATAAATAGAATGGAGCCAAAGTATACTATTCTAATTAAAAGGGTGTTTGCACAGATTTCTTTATTGTTTCAGAAATCTGTGGGTGTTTGTATTGCCGCGTAAAATGAAACGAAACCGATGATAGATTAGATCAGGTACCTAGATATCTATTTCTGTTAGTAGGTACACATTCGCATTTTATTTTACACTCACCCATGATGGAAACTTTATTCTGTCACTATAATTATTCCTCCAGGCATTATCAATCCGTGCTTGGGCACGTAAGTTACTGGCTGTGTAAGTTACGAACTTTGAGTTAAAAATGACTTCGTTATTATAAATAAATAAATATTGGTAGACAATTCACACACAACACCATCTGACCCCAAACTAAGCAAAGCTTGTAATATTATAAAGCAACATTATTGAAAAGTTTCTAATCTTACGTTATTATAAAGCTTTTAATCTTGTTCGGTTTAGTTGACGGACAGCCGTAAACAGCACAACAACCCACCATGATGATATTTCGATTAGAATTAAATGTTCGATACCAGCCCTTCGTTGAGTGTTCCTAGCGTATCCGAAACGGCCTGAGAGGTGAGGAAGCTTGAAATTGGCGGGGGGTGGGGAGTGTCCGTTCTATCTATATTATCTATTCTATGACAGCACGTTACGTTTTTTAGGGTTCCGTAGCCAAATGGCAAAATACGGGACCCTTATAGATTCGTCATGTCTGTCTGTCTGTCTGTCCGTATGTCACAGCCACTTTTCTCCGAAACTATAAGAACTATATACTAACACTCAAGACACTGGCGAAGTTGCGGTCAAGCCGCATACAGAAGCCATAGATAAAAGAAGTTGAAGTTGAACTATATAGGTACTATTGAAACTTGGTAAGTAGATGTATTCTGTAAACCGCATTAAGATTTTCATACAAAAAATAGAAAAAAACAATAAATTTTAGGGGTGTCCCATACTTAGAACTGAAACTCAAAATTTATTTTTTCATCCAAATTATATGTGTGGGCTATTATGGATAGATAGAAGATATTGAGGTTTCTAACATTTTTTTTTCCAAATTGAGTAGTTTGAGCGAGATACTCTTCCAAAGTGGTAAAATGTGTCCCGCCCCCCTCTCTAACGTCTAAAATAAGATAATGACAAAACTAAGAAAAGTATGTAATCTACATTACCATGTAAACTATCAACGAAAATTGGTTTGAATGAGATCTAGTAAGTAGTTTTATTTTAATACGTTTTAAATTCACTATTGTTAAAACACTGATTAAAGTAACAACGAACTACAAGAACTTTTATAAAATGTTACTTGCTGCTACGGAAGCCTTCATGGGCGAGTCTGGCGAGTCCGACTCGCTCTTAACCACTTTTATTTCATCTCTAAATCAAAAAGTCTTAAGTTGACCAATTTTTTGGTGACTTAGGGCTTAGGGGCCGTTCCAGTATTACGTAACTTGGCTGTAGGGATTGCAACAATTTTTCGGAACTGTTTTTTGAAGACTGACGCGTGTTTATCGTAATAAATAACATTATATTTCAAAATATTAGTATCTTCGATGAGTAAATCTACAATATTAGCCTAATTTTGAATTTAACCGCTAAAACACTAACGACTGACATGACGTCACTAGACGCAAAACATCGGTCCCAATTCATGACTCAGTTTATGTTTTTTCTTATCAAAACTTGAATACAAACAACCAAAATCGTCGACACTAAGATCGCAAACTATAACAAAAATGCAGAAAAGTAAACAGTTTAGTCAGTTTTCGCCAGCTTGTTTTGCGACTAGTGACGTAATATTATATGTCATATTGGTGTTTCCAGTCACGTGACAACATATTAATAATATAGCATTTAAAATCATTTATAATAAATTTCTTACGTAATATTAGATTATAATAATGTGATTTTCGATATTCTACTAATACAAATTATCATAAAATTAACATTGAACATTAAATTGTGATTAGTGTTAACATCCCTATTGCGTTACGTAGGTAACACTTGAACGGCCCCTTACGTAAATTGGTCACTTAAATGTTACGTAAGGATTAGAGAAACAGATGTAGAAAAGGTTATTTTGCGTTGTAAGCGGGCAGCGTTTACAATCTTAGCAATTACGTTTTTTAACTTAATTTGAACTTGCTAATAATACCATTTTCACAGTGTTTGGAGTTTCGGCGCTAGGTAGCAGAACGGGGAACTAAATTAAAGTGAACATAGGCAAGTAACAAAATGTCATCAATCAAACTTATTTGCCTTTCTTTAGCTGATTGATCAAATGCCCGAATATCATTAAAACGGCGCTGTTTAATAAAGAGGGTAGGCTGTTGACTGAGCGGCGTTGAGTTGAGTTATCTACGACATATTGTATATACCGATGAGGAGTTTACGTATAGGTACCTACTATACGTTTTAGACTTTTGCCTACGTCGATGATACTCTCGTCTACTCGGAAGTCTCGCTCTCTCATTCGAGCAATGCGTTAACTTAGCCTACCCCAATCATTGGATTTCAAACATGTTATTAAAATTAGTTGAAAGTGTATGGGCAACATTAAAAGGTTTTTCAAAAAATAATTAAGTACATATAAAACTCATTAGTTAGATAACTTACCCATTCTTGGCAAAATTACAAAAAGATTCCGTCAGCATATCCACAATTTTCAAATCTTTTTCAGTCGCTTTGGCCATTTTGTTTTTCCTATAAAATTGATACTGAATCATATCGCCATGCGTCGCGCCCTTCATACCAACGCTTTCCATAACCCTAGTGTGCAATTTCCCAAAATAATTAAACTGTAAATGATATATTTGATTCCATTCCTTTGCAATAAACTCTGCGAAAAATATTATATCTTTCCAAAATAATACATCGGAACCCATTTGTATATATTCATTCTTTGTGTCGTCATCAATGTTTTTGTCTCCAAAATAAAATTTTCGGATTCTATCCTCTACCTGTTTGGCTTTCTCTGTACCTTTCTTTAGTTTACCGTACTGAGGTATGAAGTAGTATAAATCCTTTTCATAATATATTTTACTGTTTTCATTGAAAAATATAACACCTTCGTGAGAGTTGATTGTCGATAGGATAGGGACTTTGTGAAAACGATTCTCCTGTATCGCAATTCTGGGGTGTTCAGTAAAAAAGGGTTCGATTCCGTCGAATTGTTTCTCTACAACTGGCAAGAAAAACGCGTTTATGACTGATCGAGGGCGACTTAATTCTGCTTCCATACACGCTATCACTAAATCCTCAGCCGGAACTTCTATTAAAAACTTATGCAGATCTCTTGGATCCTTTAAATTTTCTCCTAAAATTGACGCAACTTTGACTGCCTTTTCAACAGAGTCATGTTCAATCACATACACATCAGAATTAGAGACACCAGATTGTGCTATAACTTTGCTATACAATCCTTCTGCTACTTTCGACGTCAAAAACGATGTTGCTATCGCAGCACCTGCGCTTTCTCCACTCACTGTCACATTTTCAGGGTCACCACAAAATTTGCTAATATTTTTATTAACCCATTTCAACGCCATGGCTGCGTCTTTTAATCCCGCGTTTCCGGGACATTCCGGTATATCTAAACACAGCCATCCAAAAACATTCAATCTATAATTGATAGTAACTAGAATAACATCATATTTTAGGAGTAAATCGGGGGTGTAATAGTGGCCATACCCAAAAAGTAGCCGTCCGCCATGGACGAAAAACATTACGGGTAGAGTTTGTGTGCTTTCTGTTGGTAACACTGGGGTGTATATGTTTAGGTAGAGACAGTCTTCTGAGCCTTCTACTGGGGAGATAGAGTAGGGGTTGGCTTGTAAAGCTTTGTTGCCAGGCTTTGTGGCGTCTAAGACACCTGTCCAAGGCTCCGGTAGCTCAGGGGCCTACAACGAAAAACAGAACGTATTTTATTTTAAATCTAAAATCCTTTCTGGTCCAAAGGATAGCTATTGCAGTTCTCGGCATTGGCATTAACTCGTTAATCCGTTAATGAACGAAGTTAATTAACATATATAAAAAAAACATAGGGGTAGAATTGATACCTCCTCCTTTTTTTGGAAGTCGGTTAAAAATGCAATATTTACACATATTAACGGATTAACGATTATCGTTAACTTGCGTTAATTTTTCCGAAATGTAACGCTTTAACGTTCAACGAAGCTAACTTTTTTGTAGCGGATTAACGAAGTTAACTATTTGATTAACGGTGCCCAGCTATGATTTTGGGATCCTTTAAATATTGGTTGACATTTATTTGGTGGATGGAATTATTGTTATTGCAAACTTAATAAACAAAATTTAACCAAATATTACCTTAAATCTCAGCTTCCCAACCGGCGGTTTCGCATAGGGTATGCCTTCAAAACTATAGTATTTCTTCCCGTAGAAGGTTTTACAAATCTTGCCTTGCAACACTCCTTGTTGTACTGTGACTTGGCACGTGGCTTCCATAATTATCTGTAAACAAGAACAAAATTAAAAATTTTGATAACCCCCCGACTACCTCGGATCTCGGATTAATCTGTATAACGTTCTACTAGTCTGCTGACAGAATATCTAAACGACTAGTAAGTACAGCTGTACTTATCTGTATACAATTATTAATTGCATACATAGTACATAATATAGAATGGTGAAATTATTTAGGTCATTCAGCAGTTTGATCAGTTATAACGATTTGTACTCTTAAGTAAAAAAAATATTTAACGTTAATTATTATTGTATGCTCGCAGAGGGCAGACTGTTGTAAGTACTGGAAATATTGTAACCTACCAACTAGTTTGTACACAGTTCAACAATAAATTATTCTGATTCTGATTCTAGTCAAGCCCTTTCATTTGATACCCATATTAAAGGAGTTGTGAACAAAGAAATGTATTTCGCTATTTCGTGGTAGCAGCCATCTTGGATTTAAATTTGTCATAGTGCAAAGTACTCTATTAGTCAAGCCCTTTCATTTGATACCCATATTGAGGTAGTAGTAAAAAAAAATAATACGATTCGCCATTTTGTGGTGGCGGCCATCTTGTATTTGAAATTTGTTATAATGTATAGTATTCTACTAGGTGAGCCCTTTCATTTGATACCCATATTGAGGTAGGTTGTGAAGAAATATTTTGTCCGCCATTTTGTGGAGGCGGCCATTTTGAATCGATATTAACCAAACATAGCTAAGAACATCCGCACCTTCAAATAAAAAAAACCGCATCGAAATCGGCTCATCCGTTTGAGCTCTACGGTGCCACAGACAGACACACACACAGACAGACAGACAGACAGACAGACATCGACGTCAAACTTATAACACCCCTTTTTTTGGTCGGGGGTTAAAAAGAACAAAATCATAAAAAAAATGTATTTTTTTGGTTTTAAATTTGTTACACTACTCAAGCCCTTTCATTTGATGCCCATATTGAGGAAGCTGTGAAAACAAAAATGTAATTCGCACTTTCTGTGGTAGCGGCTATCTTGTATTTAAAATTTATCATAGTGTAGTTTTAGTACTTTAGTACAGTATTCTAGAACTCAGTGTAGGACGAGGGACGACCCCCCACACAACGGACCGATGACATTGTCTCGGTCGCAGGAAGTCGGTGGATGGAGGCGACACAAGACCGGTCATTGTGGAAATCTTTGGGGAGACAGACAGACAGAAACTCTTTATTATACACACCAGAACACATATACAATAAAACAAACAATAACAAATTAAATAACTTATAATGACTATATATATAATGACGAGATGAGCAGAACATGTGCCTGATGGTAAGCAACATGCCTGCCACATAACAGCATAGTAACACGCAGCTATTGGAACACGAATAGTCCAAATCATTACCTAGCACTGCACAGCGCTCGTCACCCAGAGATCTAAGATATATCTCTGAGCCTTGTAATTTCACTGTAAACATTGCCCTTCAAACCGAAACACAGTAATGTTTACACATTACCGCTTGGCGGTAGAATAACTGGCAAAAGGTGTGGTACTTCCCCAGGCGGACTCTGCTAAGAGTCGTACCATTACTAAACTTAGATCTAAGAGATTGAAGATCTTAGTTAATAGAACTCAGATCTAAGATTGCATACCTCCAAAATATTAAATTTCACTCAATTCCGAAAAACACGGATCCTAGCGCGGCCAAAATTTCACAACAAAATAAAGATGGATTTAATTTTACGAAATGACTATTCTTAATTTTAATACATGTTTAGTTTATGTAAATTACAAAATTAAATATACAAATTTTAGTAGTATTCTTGCATGTCATTTACTAAATATATTCGTATTTAAATTTATGATGTAACTAAACGAAATATAACTACAGAAAATATACATACAGTATGAACTTTTGGGGTGTTTTGGTTAACTCTGAAAAATCAAACAATCAATTTAAATCTAAAAAATTGGTAGTCATAGGAACTGCCGATAGAGTTAAAAACTTATAACTCTGAATTTGATAGCTTACTTTGGAAACTACGCGGGTGAAACCGGAGGGCGTGGCCATGAGCATGCCCATCTAGAAATTCGACAACATTTCCTTCGTTAGAAAATACGTGACGTCTGGCGGCCCTAGGATCTTACTGTAATTAGAGAGATTTCCTTAAAATTTCAATGGGACCTCTTGGAAGTATACTTTTAACCGAGTTAGAAAAAGATAAAGGATAAGGAAGAAGGAGAACCATATTAATTTTATTTCAATTTAATTAAAAAAAACGAGAATTTTCCATATCGGTTCACAGAGTGCGACGAAATGATAACCTTTTATTTTTAACCTACTTCCAAAAAGGAGGAGGTTATCAATTCGACCCGTATGTTTTTTTTATGTATGTTACCTGATTTCTCGAGAAGCCTCGTACCGATTTAAACATTTCTTTTTATGTACGGATGGGTATGCTTCCCGAATGGTCCCATATAAATCTTATCGAAATCGGGCAAGCGGTTTTTGAAATATGAACCAAAAACATAAAATTTGCTTAAAATTTTCTGGATGACGTAATTTTAGATTTCACAAAAGTTATAAAACTCGAACCTGTCACTACGAAATTGGGTAAATGTGGTTAATAAAAACTTGTTTTGCACTAAAAAAGGGTTAAACTATTTTCGTACAAAAAAAATTAGTATAACAGGTATATAATTAAAATAGTACTAGCGGCCTGTTCCAGCTTCGCTCGGATAATAACCAAGATACCAACTGCAGCGCCATCTGCCGGGATGATTTGTGAATCTAAACCATCTAGAGCCCTACCTAAACGTATACATAAAAAAACATTAAAATCGGTCGAGCCGTTTAGAAGGAGTTCACTTACAACGAAAAGTGGCATTGATTTATATATATAGATAAATGATAGATGCGGCGCAAGCGTACAATGAGCGTAACGGAACAATGAGCGTTACGGGACATGACGGGACATTTTTTCGTACATGCAGCCGACGCGGCGTTCATCGATTTACTAGACGTTGGCACGTCAAAATGTTTGAAGTAAGTATGTATAAAACAATATGTGTAAAAGGCAAAAGTGATTGTCTGATATATCAATATCAACGCACAGCCCAAACATTTCCCATAACTATATTTCTTAAAACATAGGCATAGAAACCTTTAAACTTTATATTTCTAGGCGAAATTTGCTTGAAACTTTGTATTTTTGAATTGAGCACAAACTACATATTACAAGACGGACGTTACAAGACAGACAGTTACAAGAACAAAATTAAAAATTTTAACTAACCCCCCGACTGCCTCGGATTTGTTATCTGTACAACATTCTACTAGTCTAGCCCTTTCGTTTGATACCCATATTGAGGAAGTAGTGAAAAAAATAATACAATTCGTCATTTTGTGGTGACGGCCATCTTGGATTTGATTTTTTTATAGTGTTTAGTGTTCTACTAGTCAAGCCCTTTCATTTGATACCCATATTGCGGTAGATTGTGAAGAAATATTTTGTCCGCCATTTTGTGGAGGCGGCCATCTTGAATCGATATTAACCAAGCATAGAAGCTAAGAACATCAGCACGGGTAACCTTGAAAAAAAAAACCGCATCGAAATCGGCCCATTCGTTTGAGCTCTACGGTGCCACAGACAGACACACACACAGACAGACAGACAGGCATCGGCGTCAAACTTATAACACCCCTTTTTTTGGTCGGGGGATAAAAATAACGAGTTACGTATAATAGCGTTTTCAAAAATGCAACTAAATTAGGTGATCCAAGTTTTATATCAATGCACTGACCAAGCTGTATGAGACTATAATTTTGAATAATTTGTTTTAATAATGTATGCTGTTTGCAGGTAGAATAATTAATTTATGTCGAGAAGTAGTCGTCTGGACAAATCAATTAGATTTTAAGCATAGAATAGATAATATAGAGATTATAATATAGATGCTTTAAGGCAACTTTTGTTTTGTAAGAAAAAAATCTGTTACTAAATAAATTAAAAACAAAGCTCTTTGACCAAACAGCAGTAATGGGCAAACATTACTGTGTTCCGGTTTAAATGGCAATGTTTCCAGAGAAATTACAGGGCTTAGAGATATAATATCTTAGATCTCTTGACGACGAGCGTAGTGCAGTGCTAGGTAATGTTTTTTTTTATATTGGTGGACAATTTACACACAACACCATCTGACCCCAAACTAAGCAAAGCTTGTATAATGGCGGCCAAATAGCTGATATAATACATATATCAGCTATTTGGACTCCTCATGTTCCAATAGCTGCATGTCACTATGCTGTTATGTGGCAAGCATGTTGCTTACCATCAGGCACATGTCCTGCTCGTCTCATCACTCTTTATTTAAAAAAAAAACATTGCATGAAACTTGGTCATATATGCAAGAATTTTCGTATGAATCGAATGAGGCCATAATAATGAGTTACATTGTTACATAATGTATGCGTGTTCCAAAATTCAACCTCTGAGGGGGTAAAATAGGAGATAAAAGGCTTGCCAAAAGGCTCATAGGCAATGACATTTGTGTGCGTAAAAGACTTCAAAGTCTTGATCATTGCCGCAAAATTGCTAGTTTATCGGTTTTTTATGGGATACACTTCGGAGAGTGTGCAACTGATCTACATGATCGAATACCACCTTGCCCTTTCTTTTATCGGACTTCTCGTATCTCAAAAAAGCGACATCGTTTCATGGTTGATGTTCCAAAAACACGAACGAAGAGATTTGACTCCACGTTTGTGATAAGAACGTCTAGGTTGTGGAATGCGTTACCTGAGTGGGTTTTCCCCGATAGTTACAACCTTGGTGTCTTCAAATCGAGAGTGAATCGGTTTCTTCTAGGTAAGCACGCTCCATCGTAGATCGCATCATCGCTTAACATCAGGCGAGATGGCGGTCAAGTGCAAACCTATTAAAGTAAAAAAAAAGATAAAAGTTTTATATAAAAAATCATAGACCAAACCCTAGCGCTATTATTTGTTTGAGTTATAACTATATAGCCATACTTACCAAACTGGTGGAGGTCAGATAGTGTTGTGTGTGAAATGTCCACCAATATAAAAGAAATCTACCATAAAAAAAACTTATAGAACTCGAGCGGAGCCGCGGGCAAAAGTAAGTCCAATAATAAGTTGAATAATTAAAAATTAATTAATTAACTTAATTTTTTTTAATACTTACCCACGTTATATTTACGTAAGACCTCCGGTAAGACTATCATTTGAAAGATAGTTGACGTCTTACTTTAACTCCCCAACTTTTTTGTTGAATTGATTTGAAATATTTTACATAAATGAGCGGCAACGAATGCTTATAGTCTAATAGCCTACAGGCCAGGCATAAAATAATAAGATTCAGCACTATGCTTAGGCATAGGCATTTGTAAGCTGTCCAACAGATTGCATGTTGACGAGTGGGAGTTGCAACCCTCGATCATTTCTCCTTGTCGCATGATTTTTGTACGGCATTGCGGAATAATGGATTAGAAGAGGTATTGAAACTGTATGGAGCCAATGCCGTACATAATCAAATGACCAAATTTACCTTGAACATCGTCGGAAAAGCATTACTTTTGACGACAAAAACAATAATACAAAATTTACAGTTTTTGCAGTTTCAATACCTCTTCTAATCCATTATTCCGCAGCGCCGTACAAAAAACATGCGACACGGGGAAAATATTGTCACCACAATACAGCACTCGTCTGGTAACATTGCCTTTCAAACCGGAACATAGTAATGTTTGCACGTTACTGCTTGGCGGTAGAATAACTGGCAAAGGTGTGGTACTTCGCCAGGCGGACTCTGGCAAGCGTGCTACCACTGCTAATTTAGCAAACTGAAGTGGCAGTGGGCTGGTCATATTATCAACTTTTTGACCGGACTGGCACCGATTTCATATAGAAGAATGAGTATCGCTTAGAATAATGATTTTAATTTACTATTCGCTTTTGAGTGCCTTTGTGGTTTTGAAGTTTGTTTAATTTGTGTACTAAAATAGTTTATTATAATCTTTTTAGTGCAAAACAAGTTTTTATTAATTTTATTAATTGACACGATCGAGTTTCATAACTTTTGTGAAATCTACAACTACGTCATCCAGAAAATTGTACGCAAATTGTAGTTTATGGTTCATATTTCAAAAACCACCCGATCGATTTCGATAAGATTTACATGGGACTATTCGGGAAGCATACCAATCCGAACACAAAAAGAAATTTTAAAATCGGTGTAGAGGTTCTCGAGAAATCAGGTAACATACACAAAAAAGTATGTGTAGTATCCAAAGTAAGTGATAATTCTGAGTTATAAGTTTTCAGTTCTATCGGCAGTTCCTATGACTGCTAATTTTATCAAATTTGTTTTATAAATTATACTTCAGCGCTGGCTCCATATAAATAGAGATTGAGGAAAAAATCTGCGAACGACAAAAAATAATTCTAGTACCTACCGTATGATTTAATCTATACTAATATTATAAAGCTGAAGAGTTTGTTTGTTTGTTTGAACGCTAGAATCTCGGGAAGTACTGGTCCGAATTGAAAGATTATATTTCTATTGGATAGTCCATTTAACGAGGAAGGCTATAGGCTATAGAACATAACGCCACTATCAATAGAATCGGAGCATGAATCAAGAATGTAACAAAAACGGGAAAAAATATTATTTTTTGACTTTTCATATCGTGCTGTAACATGACAGCATGTGTCCAAGATTGCGTCATTGAATATGAACCTTTGCTAATCAAATTTGTTTCTAAATCTGAGTTGGGACGACCAATTTCCGACAGGTGGCGTAGCAGGTAGCTGAAGAAGTTTTTTGTTTGAAAGGGTTATTCTCAGGAATTACTGAACTGATTTCAGTCATTCTTTCACCGTTGGAAATGTACGGAATCCCGCTGAGTGCTATATAATGTACCACGGGCGAAGCCAGGGCGGACATCTAGTAGAAATATAATCTAAACAAATGAAACAATGAAGTAATTCTAGGAAGAAAAAAACTATTACTTACTACAAGAATAGCACAAGAGGATATGACTTAAAGATGCAGCAAATAAAACAAAGATAATAAAGGAAAAATCTTACGGATTGGCATCTCAAACATACATACATTGGGACTCTCCATAAGTGGCCAAGGAGTTGCCACAATTGCAGAGGCAGTGCATTTCAAATTTCTTGGTAGAAAGATAGATCACAAAGGACGTACACCATCATTAGAGGTGGTTGTTGAAAATTTCATGAACAACCTCAATAAGGTAGACCAGCAAGTAGCCTATCAGCAATATCGAAAAAACATGAATATATGACAACTACCACACATCACGTCTCACTTGGCCTTTCCTAGTATATGACATCGGTAAAACTCTCCTGGCAAAGCTAGATGCCAATGTCATAAAAATATTGAAGTCATGGTTCGGATTGGCACACCCGGCTGATCCCTCTACTCTTTTTAGGGATCACAATAGTTTTGGGCTGAAACTAAAGAAACCATCTCAACTTTACACACACCTAAGAGTTACAAAAAACGCATGTTTTGGGAAAGTCGCAAGACGAATTAATTACATCTCTCCCAAAAGACAAAACTGCTTCAGACCTGGAATCTAGACTTCAATTCGATAAACAATTTATGGCAGGTGCACAAGTAAATACTGCTGGGTTGGGTGCGAGAAAGAAAAGGAAGACCGAGACATGGTAAAACCTTTCTACAACAAGACGAAAATGACGGTTACAAAGTGCACGCTATGAATTTAGAAATGCAAAGTGAGTGGTTAACCATAGGTGAGTTCTGTATCCCATTAGCTCTAAAGTGGCGCACCTTGATCTATGACTGGTCTCCTGCCTTATTAAATTTTTATCTAAATGCATTCCAAATGACCCTCCCTGACCAGAGTAACTTGGTAAGGTGGGGAAAAGCCTCTGAAAAATGTTGCTATACTTGTGGAGAGGCGATATGTATAGCAAGGCACATATTGGTGGGATGCAAGGTGCTCCTTAATGGGTGTTTTACTCACGGCGCCATGACAGAGTACTTGAAATCATACGTGAAGCCATGAGCCTTTCAGTAGCTAGAGCCCAAAAGGGATTGACGACAAACAAGAGACAAATTAACTTTGTAAAAGAAGGCTCAACTTCAAACTCCAGGAACAAGCCCTTTGTATTTGTATTTGTATTTGTAAAAGCACTACAAAATCCCAGAGGTTGTGGGTGTTTCGTCATCCAGACCGGACATTTTCCTTTTTTCTAGAGCTGCGAAACGCATAGTCCTTGTAGAACTTACCGTACCATGGGAAACTAATATTCCTAAAGACCACGCGATGAAACGAAATAAGTATTACGACCTCCTAAACGAATTAACAAAAAACGGCTATGTAGTTAGTTTATACGCTGTAGAAGTGGGAGCGAGAGGTATACCAGCAAAATCTCTCTATAACCTGCTGAAAGACCTTGGCTTATCCAGAAGTGCAGTAAGTTCTATACTAGAACGAGCATCTAAAGCTGCACTAGTAGGCTCATATCAGATTTGGCTGGGCAGGGAGAGAAAAACGAGTAGTGAAGATGAGTGTTGATGTACGTCAGAAAGGGGCCCTTTAAACCTACGCCCGAGTCACAAGTCTCGGGATCTACTCGAGTTTTCTCTCTCTGCCACACGATGGACCCGGCATCCGCACGGTGAATCCATGGAATGCTAAGAAGATCGTCTCTCTGTAGATAATAATAGAGTAAAATTGGTAGTCCTTGAATGGGCAGCTCAGAGTGATAAATTGTAAAGTTTTTTGTCAAATTGTCGTAGACAACCTAATATTTGCATGCCGTAAGGTTGATTATGGAGTTCTCAATGTAAAGATTTCAGATCTTATTGTAATTACCCATTTTCGTAAATAAAGAAATTTATTTTATTTATTTATTTATTTATCTCTATATAAGAGGTCTACTTAGCATCGAAACGAATTGCAGCGGAGCTTTTTTTAGACGCTTTTTAGGTGACTTAAATCTTTTTAGGTGACTGAAATCTATTTAGGTGACTAAAATCGTGAATTTGATTCTGGTGACTGAAATCTTTTAAGGTGACTGAAATCTTTTATAGATGACTGAATTCTTTATATGTTACTCAAATCTTTTATAGATGACTGAAATCTTTTTAGGTGACTGAAATCTTTTAAAGTGACTGTGAAACTTTTTAGGTGACTAATCTTTTATAGGCGACTAAACTCTTTTTAGGTGACTAAAATCTTTTTAGGTGACTGAAACCTTTTATAGGCGACTAAACTCTTTTTAGGTGACTAAAATCTTATTAGGTGACAGAAATCTTTTTGTGACTGAAACCATTTTAGGTGACAGAAACCTTTTATAGGCGACTAAACTCTTTTTCGGTGACTAAAATCTTTTTAGGTGACTGAAATCTTTTATAGGTGACTAAAATCTTTTTAGATGACTGAAATCTTTTAAAGTGACTGAAATCTTTTTATGAAACTGAAAAGAGTGTCGAGACAACCAGCACATGTGCCTGATGGTAAGCAACATGCCTGCCACATAACATGACAGTGACACGCAGCTATTGGTGGAACATGAAGAGTCCAAATCATTACCTAGCATTGCATATCTCTTAGGCCTGTAGTTTCTCTGGAAACAGTGCCCTTCAAACCGGAACATTTATTATTGTGTAGTAAGACTGGCCCTCGTGGCTTAGTGGGTAGTAACTCTGCCTGCGAAGCCAAGGGTCGTGGGTTCGATTCCCACCCAGTGAAAATATTTGTGTGATGAATTCAAATGTTTGCACTGTGTCTGGGTGTTTCTATTTATTTAAAATAAGTATGTATTTAAAACTATATATGTATTTTATCAGCTATCTGGCTGCCATCACACAAGCTTTGCTTAGTTTGGGGTCAGATGGTGTTGTGTGTGAATTGTCCACCAATATTTATTTATTTATTTATTTAATTTATTAACTATTGACATGTTTTTATTTTATTTATTGCTAATTACATATGGATTTATTTGATTATATTACTAATAAATTGATGTTAATGAAAATGATAACTATTAATTGTTGTATGTAGTACTTATAATCTAATATATGGGTTGTGTCACCAGAAATAAATGAATTTACTTTTTTCTTTTGTTTTTTAATTAGTCTACGATGGAGCATGCTTCCACAGTAGAAACAGATTCTCTCTCAACTCATTCTCTACTTAAAACCACCGAGATTGTAGCCATTAGGAAAAACTCACAAAGGCAACATATTCCACAACCCAGACATTCTTAGCACAGAAGTAGAGTCAAACTTCTTTGTACAAGTCTTTAGAACGTCAAATAAACAATCACGAACATATGCAACAATCTTGCTTCTTCGCGCTACGAGCAAATACTATAGAAAAAGAGTAAGGTGTTAGATT
The DNA here is from genome assembly GCA_017562165.1 of Ectropis grisescens. NCBI lineage: Eukaryota > Metazoa > Arthropoda > Insecta > Lepidoptera > Geometridae > Ectropis > Ectropis grisescens. Next base: position 9,124,092 of record CM029796.1, on the reverse strand, counting down.
CATGCAGATCATTAACAGCATAGGTAATTATGCATATTTAAAAATGTTATATTGGTTTGTGTACGCTTCAAAAACTCAAAAAAGTTCTGCACCAATCAAGCTGAAATTTTTTTTTAACTTTTATAGGTTTACACTTGACCGCCATCTCGCCAGATGTTAAACGATGATGCGGTCTACGATGAAGCGTGTTTACCTAGAAGAAACCGATTCACTCTCGATTTGAAGACACAAAGATTGTAACTATCGGGAAAAACCCTCTCAGGCAACGTATTCCACACACGTTTTACGATATGTATTCCACATCAAGGATTGTTTTTATCTAATTTTTGCATCACAATGTGCCACAGCGAAGCGTGGCAGGGTACAGCTAGTTATGCATAAAAAACTGAGCAGCCGAAAATCTTTAAAAAAAAATATTTTTGTTTCTGATCATGAAGTAGACATTTTTACTACTGTGTATATTGTTTTGAAACTTTCGCGATTTCAACAAATGTTTATGTTGTACGTTTCGGCAGCGTTACAACCGCGGTGGTCACGAGAAGAGATCTCTTCTCGTAATTAAACAATGAATTATATTGTGATTAAGCCCGTACCATATAAACATTATACTCCTGTGTAGTAATGTGACCTATTATTAGATTGGTATACTAATTAGATTCAAAGTTTAGTTACATGTAGGGTTTCGATCTCTTAAGTTTGGGATCCAGGACACGACTCACCAAAACCCCCCGGATTTTCCTGAGTTTAGAGCCCAAAACCTGGACATGTCAACAGATTTTGACGTGACAATGTCTTATAAATTGGTTTGCCGGGTGACACTTCAAGAAACTGCGTTGCGCTCCGCTCACGTTATGCGCTCACAACGAGAGCGAGTGAGAGGCACGCGTCCCTTCCACTCGGGCATGGTTAGCCCGCCTAAGAGCGAGAGAGACAGACATAAAAAGTGAAAGGCGCGCGTCCCTTCCGTAAAATTATTTTACCACTCAAAGTCGTTGTCACGTAAAACTTTCGCCCGTATACCGACTTTACAGGCACCCAATTTTTTGTTTTTTACACATTACTTTCTACCCATGTCTTACATTGAGACAATATAATAAGATTTTTCAACCAGATATACGAGTATTAAACCCGAACTATGATGGCAACCTTAGTTACATGACACAAAACCCAGAAGAAAACTAAATTCAAACAAAGAAAATATCTTGAGATAACTTACCTAATCGAAGTCTCTGCGATAATGAATCAACTTTGGCGGTCCGGCGATAATGAATGATAATTTTTATGTACTTTGGACTACAATGGAAATGGAGATGAACATTAAAAATTTAAAAAAGATTATTTCCATTAATCGTTGCGTTGCCTTGACCGGATATAATAATTAAGTTCACAATAAATCACCTCGCAATTAATCAGGTTTCCGGTATACATAATATTAAGTATTTTAAATTTTAAATAGGTTATGGACTATTTTTGTTTACTTTATTTGTTTACTTTGTTGAGGTTATGATTTTGTGTTTTCAATCTGTCAGTGTCATTTTATGCGTTTTGACTCAAAGAAATCAGACGCAAAAAGACTTGACAAAGATAGTTCTAAATATTGTCAAGTGTTTATTGTCAAATATTGTTGGCACCACTGCTGGTTTTTGTGAAATTTCGCTAACAAAATAAAACAGTGGCGCTTTCTACGGTGAAATTGGGAACTGTATTTGACAGGTCTTTTTACGTCTTCAAAACGAAATTGGAAAATTATTTTTTAACGTTTTGTTGGTTTTGTTACTGCATTTCTAGACGGCCAATGGGAAATGCTGACGCTTTTCTAGACGGCCTATCCGGCCATGGTCCCGAGTTTACCCGCAAAATTTCTTATCTTTTCCGAGCGTGACACTAGAATTTAATTTATAGCCCACTAAAACCCTGTCTGTGGCGCGACCAAAGAAGTTTTCATTTAAAAAAAAATCGCACTCACAGGAACTGCCGATAGAAGTGAAAACTTATAACTTAGAATTTGATAGATTACTTTGGAAACTACGCGGGTGAAACCGGAGGGCGTGTTCATGCATGGCCATCTAGAAATGTTGATGCGTTTCTAGATGGCCAATGGGAAATGGGGAATGTCTGGACAAATCAATTAGGTTTTAAGGTAACTTGTGTTTTGTAAGAAAAAAAAATCTGTTACTAAATAAATTAAAAAAAAAAATGCTGACGCTTTTCTAGACGACCAATGGCCATGGTCCCGAGTTTACCCGAAGATGTCTTATGTCTTATGAGCAGTTACAGTTACTTACAGTTATCACACCGGTTACGTTTTACGTTCGTTTTGTCACTCAATAAAGGAAAATAATGAGTAAAAGCATATTTCTTACAAAACACATAACTTCAAAAACGTACCAGCATGGCAAGGTTAACATTAAATTCGTATAATATAAAATAGGGATGTTAACAATTTGTCGAAATTGCTTTTATTTTGAAGATTGACGCATATTTATCATAAAAAATATTTTATTTCAATATATTAGTATTTTCGATGAGCAAGTATTATTATACAATATTCGACTAATTTTGAATTTTCCCGCTAAAACACAAATGACTGACATGACGTCACATCTTTGGGCTGCTCAAGTTCCCACTGCTAGGTCTCGGGGCCTTTTCTCGCAAGGAGAGAGTTAAGGTCATAATCCACCACGCTGGCCAAGTGCGGGTTGGTGGATGACACATGACCTTGAAAGATTCTAGGTACATGTCGGTTTCCTCACGATGTTTTCCTTCACCGTTTTTAAGTTAGCGGCATTACGCACATAACCTCGAAAAGACAGCGGTGCACGTGGTGGGATTCGAACCCAGGGGCTCCGGATCAGCAGTCAACGTTGTCCCGACTAGACCAGCCGTAACTTGACATGACGTCACTAGTCGCAAAATATTAGTCGCAGTTCATGACTGTATGTCCAGTTTATGTGTTTTCTTATCTCTTGTCATTACTTGAATACAACCAATCTAACTTGTCGCTAAGATCACAAAGCACAATAAAAATGCAGTAAAGTAAACAGTAGTCAGGTTTTCGATAGTTTGTTTTGCGACTAGTGACGTAATATGTCATATTGGTGTTTCCAGTCACGTGACAACAGATTAAAAATATAGTTATATATAACAAACTAATATTAAATAAAACAAACTATCATAAAATTAACCTTAAACATTAATTTGTGATTAGTGTTACATCCCTATTGTCTCTCGCAGATATGTGACTTTTAGCATCGGCGATTTCAAATTGTGCGGAAACATCTCGTTTTGGCGACTCTATATATATTATATCACACTAGCAGCGTCTTCATATCCACACTCTTTAAATACCGCGGCTTTACTCGCGTGGTTCTCGACCTCATTATTTTACCGAGGCAAAAAATTACATAAGTACACAAGTAAACAATTAACCGTTCACCTATATTTTTCGCCACTACTCTACCAAGTATTTCTAACAAAGTGACTTTGTGGGATTATTTTTAATAATCCGCTTATTTTTTTAACTTATTAACTTTTAACGTGTTAGGTCAAATAGGCCATCGGCAGCCCTAGGCGAATTGATGGCAGCTTTAGTTCTCATTTCCAAGTCCAAGTGCCATTAGATCCTTGCAGCACTGCAGCTCGTAAGTAGTTTTGAACTAATTTTATTGTTCTGAAAATACTTTGTTGTCAGCTTCCCTAGGTCTGAAGCCCCTATTACACGTGGCTAAATTTTGTGGCAGAATTCGGTAGGGAGGTTAGTCGACTGAATTCAGAAGCAAGTTAGAATGAAATTTTCAAAGTGAGGATAGATTCTAAATACCCTGAGTATTTATAATCAATCCTCGCTTCTGGAGGCTAGCTAACTGAATGCAGTCACTGAATTCAGTAGCGTCTACATTTATCCAAGTGCGCCCAAAGTGTGCTTTGCGCCCAAAATGGAACATTGCGATAAAAAAAGCGTCGCGTTTTAAAAGCACTGATGTGTGAACAGATACCTGGAAATGCATCTGTTCTATTTAAACGCTTGTTTAACGGTAGTTAACAAGCTCCCGTGCTAATGAGGCTAAAAGCTTCCAGCTTCCAGTCTGTTCAGTCGGTCATCTAGTGACCGATAGTTAATTTTTTTATTTAACCTGTTCTGCATTACATTATCTGTGTTAACATTTATTCATGTCATAATTAAAGTGTCATGGCCGCCAAGTACCATCGCTTGTGCGACAATCGACTTGTAGCGTGACGAGTCATGTCATTTATGTCCATGATATATGAAAAATTCCAATGGCAGATTCTTTCTTTGGGTTCGATACATCGGTATCGGTAAGTTTATACTACAACCTGGGTGATTATGCCTTTCATTTGATGTATAACATGTCGTGTATTGTGAGACTAACGTTACTGCCAACACGCCACTACATTGCCAAAAAGTCCCATAATTCTCTGTTTATTTCTATTTTTGGTTAGTTAAAATAACGAGTTCACGTTTTTAAATATAAATCATTACATGTTTGTAAGCATTTTAACCCAAAAGAAGCACGTAAATCGCGAAAAGTTCTCCATAGAACGCAACATACTCGATGTAATTTGGAGTACATGTCACATTGTTTGTGTCTAGTAACTTACTTTTTGGCACGTAATTAGTGCCTCAGGAACTTTATAGCATTCAACTTTATGTGTTAAATATTGTGTAATACTGTCGTAGCTTGCTTGGTTAGATGTAGCTATGATTTTTGATTTTAACTAAGGCTGAGTCATTAGTTTAGTATACCTATGAAATAACTTATATGTGACTTGTTTTGCCTACGAAATTTGGCATGTTGTCACAGATTTCGTGGTATTTAAACATTACTCTAAATGTTTTCAACTTGTACCAGTGACTACATTGCATTTCAAAATGTATCTAGTCCAAATAACACTTTCTTAGGATAAATATTAATACTATTGAATAACAATAGCATAAACAGACTACTTTATGTTCACTGCTGGGACTTGGGGGCTTATCTCACAAGGATAGAATCGAGGCCTTAGTATTACATTTTGTGTAATGTGGTTGCCACATGGCCTTGTAAGGTTTGATTATTGAAACATGCAGGTTACTTCATAAAGTTTTCATTCACTGTTAAAGTGAGTGCTGATTAAATGGTTCTACACACTGTGGTACACATGCTATTGGATAGTCATACCACTAGGATACCTTTGCTTTTGTTCTAATCATTAAAAAAATATCTAAATGTGGTCAATGTCTAAGTTAATTGGAACAATTGCAATTGGACAATCTTACCGCAAGGGTCACCTTGGCTTCTGTTTTAATAATTAAAAAATCATATTAATGTGGTCAATGTAGTTAATTCCCCAAATAAAAATGTTCCACATCTACAATACTACTGTTTCCTGTCAAAAGTCAGTATTACAGTATTTTTAGAGTTGACAGTATACAATTAAACTCCTGGAAAACTGATGTTTTGTTATGATGTTGAGAACTGATTTCTTGAACTGCAGAGCTCTCAAAAGGCTCTCAATAAAAGTTTGCGTTGGCTAAAACGTTGGCCTTTGAAATTTATTTAGTTAATTGTTATTGTATGAAGTAGAGATGACTATTCTATTTGTGCCATGGCACTTCTTTCTTATTTTTTAATATCAAGAGGTGGTAGACAGTTACAAAGTAGAATAGGTATGGAAGTCTGACCCAATCTCAAAGGTGCACATAAATCTAAGAAACATACTACTTTTCACATTACTTATATAATTAACTTGTTGATGGGTTGTTTTTCCAGAACTTAAATGACGATGAAGGCGGAGGAGAGGGCTCAGAGGGAGAGTATGATGCTCTCAACGATGAGACTTTTGGATTTGGCAGTAAGTTGAAAAGTTAAAAGGATTCTATAAACTATTTTTTATAGTATATAGTGATGAGACGAGCTGCACATGTTCCTGATGGTAACCAACAGTGTTAGAACACAAAGAGCCCAAATCCACTACCTATCATTCCACTGACCTTGTCGCCCAGAGACATAAGATGTTTTATCTCTCTGTCCTGTAATTGCAGTGTAAACTCTTTATAACACCATTAGTTATAATGAAAAACTATAGTGTAAAAATTTGTTCAATTCGGTTGGTTTGCTTTTAAATAATTGGTAGGTTTTAAATAATATGTTTTTAGTCATTGTTTCTTAGCTTATAAAATGAATTTTTGGAGTTGCCAAAATTTCTAAGATAGATCCTGAGGTCATAAATAGAATTTGTTATTGTTATAATTACATTAACACCAATAACAAAAAGGAGATGTCTATCTCCTAATCCTAACCTAATCGCCTGAACATGTGTGCCATTATTCTTAAGATTAAATTTGGTCAGTCTGTAGCAACTTTTGGACTCAGTTACTTAAAGAACCATTCAAAATTTGAAGTTATTAGAATTTGTTAAATTTGTTTTATTTTTTCTCTATAACAAACATAAACTCTATAACAAACAAACTCTTTATAACACACACAAATGCGGGTCCCTTGAAATTCATTATAAAGAGCTTACACTGTATTTCGATTATACTATTCAAAGTGTATATTTCGATTAAACCCGAGAAAAGCCAAAACAGGCTGCTAGCAGTCTCTTAATTTTTTTTTACTGCGCTGCTAATAAGAGTACTGAATATTGAAGGTAACATTAGACAAGTTAGACCTAAGTTCCATGTTGCATATGTGCCACAAGCAGTCACAACAGCACTCATCCTTTGGGGTGAAACTACCATCATGCCACATGTTGTTTGAAAAGTTGCTACCTTATCGGTTTTTTAATTGGATACAGTTCGGAGAGTGTGCAACTGATCTGCATGATATAATACCACCTTGTCCATTTTGCTATAGGAATGCTCGTAGCTAGAAATAGCGACATTGTTTCAAGGTGTTCAGATGTTCTAAAGACCCGAACAAATATAATAGCTTTTGTGGTAAGAACATCTACTAGGCTGTGGAATCCGTTTACTGAGTGGGTTTTTACTGATATTTGTGTCTCCATATCAAGAGCGAATCAGTTTCTTCTAGATAAACACTCTCCATAGTACACCGCAGCGTCGCTTAACATCAGGCGCGACGGTAGTCAAGTGTAACCTATAAAATTAGAAAGAATAAATGAATTGGCAGTTGTGGGGACAGATCCAATAGAAGTGAAAACTTATAACTCAGAATTTGATGGCTCACTTTGAAACTATGCGAGTGAAGCCCGAGGGCGCTACTAGTCTGAAATTAATTTTCAAAGCATTGTTGTCTCAATAAGTCTTCTAACCATGGCCATCGAGAAATGCTAACGCATTTCTACTAGTACTTTCGGGATCATGGCCATGTCTGGATCTAGATGGACATGGTCTTTGCATTTCTACTAGTACTTTCAGGACCGTGTTCATCTCGAAATACACAGAGCATTGGTCTCGTGTTCACCCGAACATTTCTTCCATTTACGATCGTGACAATGAGTTTCATTCGCAGCCCACGAAAAATCTGTGTGGTGAGCCAAAAGAAGAATTCTCTTCAAAAAAAATTATCCCTGATTGTCTGACCTTGTCTCCGTTGTTTCCCAGATGATGAGCTGGACTGGGAGGTCGAACATGAACACCTTGCACACCAATTGGAGAGCAGCCGTCGCCACGACTCCACCAGTCTGGACATCTCCAGCTCGCAGCTCGGTAAGAAATACATCAAATGAAATATTCAACAACATATTTATAATTTGCAAGAGTGATTATTCTGAGAGCTGGCACTAAATCTTGGGTAGGTAAAAATGAAAAAAAAATTGAACTTTTTGAGTTTTTGAAGCGTATACAAACCAAATTGACGGCGCTATCACGTAACACACATACAAAAAAAATATAAAACCGAATTACGAACCTCCTCCTTTTTTGAAGTCTGTTATAAACGTATTATGTGCCACAAAAATTACAGAGATATACAAGACAAAAGTAGAACTATAATTTTGAATTTTTGTAAACAATTATTAAAATTTGTGGTGTCTGCTGGTTTTTCACTAGGCAAGCCTGTATCGTGATAACCTAAATCCAGAGGAAACATTAACACTTTAGCTAAGCTTGTGAAAAAGTTTTATTTTAAGGTATAAAAGTAGACAAAAAAGCTTCATATCCCAGACAGTAAAAAGTTGACAGTTCACACTACAAGAACAAAATTAAAAAAAATTATTAACCCCGCCTATTCAACAAAAAAACCGCATCGAAATCGACCCATCTATTTGATCTCTACAGTGCCACAGACAGACATCGACGTCAAACTTATAACACCCCTTTTTTTGGTGGTAAAAATATCCTTTACAGCTTGCCTCAAATACTTATCGAAAATGTGGTGCCAGTGCCAACTAAATAGTTGTTTGTGGATGATGTCTCATTGCTATTGTGATCTCATTTGTATCCTGTCCTGCCTGATGTAAGAAATTTGATTAGAATATTAAGTATACGTTGTTTAAAATTAAAATTAAGCAATAAAATGCTATGCTACATATTTTTGTAAATTTTTTGACGTGACAACGTCTTATAAATTGGTTTGCCGGGTGACACTTCAAGAAACTGCGTTACGCTCCGCTCACGTTATGCGCTCACAACGAGAGCGAGTGAGAGGCACGCATCCCTTCCACTCGGGCATGGTTAGCCCGCCTAAGAGCGAGAGAGACAGACATAAAAAGTGAAAGGCACGCGTCCCTTCCGTAAAATTATTTTACCACTCAAAGTCGTTGTCACGTAAAACTTTCGCCCGTATACCGACTTTACAGGCAACCAATTTTTTTTATAAGTAATGAGTGACAATACGAGCTGGATATCTACCTGATCGTAAGAAATATACCTGCCACATAACTGCACAGTGAAACGCATCTATTGGAACATGAAAGAGTCGAAATCATTACCTAGCACTGCACTGCGCTCGTTACTCACAGATCTAAGATGTTATATATCTAAGCCCTGTAATTTCTCTGGTAACTGCCCTTCAAACTGGAACACAGTAATGTTTGCACATTAATGCTTGGCGGTAGAATAACTGGCAAAGGTGTGGTACTTCCCCAGACAAACTCTACCGAGAGTCCTACCACTACTATAAGCACATGCAAGCCAGTAGAAGGATTTAAATTTGCCTAATAGTCCAAGATCCCAGGGCCGCCAGACGTCACGTATTTTCTGATGGATGAAATGTGGATGATTGAGTAGAGTTTGTACGTACTAAGAACACATGCTTACCCGCTAACTTGCTTAGACGGCCAATTTTAAGATATGGGGTCCAGAAGTTACTTTACTTACTTCTTATATATAATATCTTCTAATCAATGCCACTTTTCGTTGTAAGTAAACTCGTCCTAAACGGCTCGACCGTATTGAAAGATTTTTTTTGTATATGTTTGGGTAGGGCTCTGGATGGGTTTTAGATTCACAAATCACCCCGGCAGATGGCGCTGCAATTGGTATCTAGGCTATTATCCAAGCGAAGCCGGAATGGGCTGCTAGTACTCTATAAATAAAGGTTCAAAGATACACTTTCAAACATCTCTATATGTACTAATACTGTAAATACATACTTATAATATGTAGAAACATTGAGTAACAATGTAGTTATTCTTTGAAAGCAGCTCTTAGGGTGAATACACGAGACTAGATAACCTAAGCACTAAGTGAGCACTTATCATAATTTACAGGGTTACTTGTAATCAGACTGCATTCATTGAAGGGCATGCACTGTATATTTCAAGAAACAACTTCTGTTCTACAACTTTTGTAAAACTCAATACATATCCCATAAGAAATAGTGTGTGTATTCATCCCACTAGCTCGGAAAGAGTACTTTTGCTACTCGATATCAGGGCGCAAAAGTCGTTTTTACCCTCTAGAGGTTAAAGTAAATTTGAATTTAGAACATCGTGTGTACTGAGGTTTTGAATTCAAAACATAATTCAATCTATTTATTTCTACCTCCTTGGTGCCGCATGCATCATACTTTTTTTTTTATGTGTTAAAAACTCAGACTCGGAACCTCCTTGGTTTACTTACTTTTTTTTAATTTGCTTAGCGAGAAAACATTTATGAATTTGCATTCAGTCATTTCCTCGCTGAGGTGGAATGAAAAGTTATGTGTTGTACTCGAGTACAAAGATTTTTCACCTTGTGCTCTTTTGATTCCCATGCTACGCTCAGGATTTTAGACCGCTTGCTCGGTCATCAAAATTGAGCACGCGGTTAAAAATCAACTCTGCACTGTTGTATAACAAACAACTATTGTTGTCCTTTCAAGCATTGCTTAGCGGCTGTTTAGTGTTTATGCTCTTCGGCACATCGGCCCTGGAATCGATCGAGAGACGTGTCAAAAGGCTCAATCATAGACAATGACACTCTTCTGAGAAAATTACTACAATGTCTTGACTATCGCCGAAAAATTGCCAGCCTATCGGTTTTTTTATCGGATACACTTTGGAGAGTGTGCGACTGATTTGCGTGATCTGATACCACCTTGCCCTTTTTTCTATCGGAATGCTCGTAGCTCGAAAAAGCGACATCGTTTCATGGTTGATATTCCAAAGACGCGAACGAAGAGATTTGACTCTAGTGATAAGAACGTCTAGGCTGTGGAATACGTTGCCTGAGTGGGTTTTCCCCGATGGTTACAATCTAACAATCTTTTTGTCTTCAAATCGAGAGTGAATCGGTTTCTTCTAGGTAAACACGCTCCATCGTAGACCGCATCGTCGCTTAACACCAGGCGAGATGGTGGTCAAGTGTAAACATAAAAGTTTTAAAAAAAATGTGCGTTAAAGACAAAGAGTTTACATATTACTACGTATACAGTTAGATTTTCCGCACGGTTCCTTTGTGTTAATCGTAAGCAGATGACGCGAATACTTTCAATGGCAGAGTGATGTGCGCGACAAAAGTATGACACTTCCACAAGAGCGACAAGACAAGAAAGATGCTACCCGTGCTTTCGGTGTAAAGCGTTTGTCCCAACTCTGTGCGTAGTATATGTAAACTCTTTGGTTAAAGACGTTCTTGTTACGAAGAGTTCGATGCTTGTAGACCCAGCAAATATGTTTTATTTTGAAACACGTTTCGTTCCATCAATCAATACATTGCGTGCATCCGTCGCGCCAAAAAAAGTATCCATCAATCGAAAAACTGTGACTTGTGTGACTACGTAAAACGAAACGTTTTGCCGCCGGACCGGAATTTTATTAGTAGGTACTTATATTTAGTATCCGTTATACCCGTGCGAAGCCGGGGCGGGTCGCTAGTATGTAAATAATGTACTTTGACTAAAACTCTGACACTGCTTAGTGTTATGGAATTATGTACAACAATCTAAAACATATAATCACGAACATCCCAGAATAGTGTTCTGTACTACATGTTTATTATGTAACATCCAGTTTAGTGATCTCTATCATATATTTATTCCGTAACATCCCAGTATAATAAATTAATATTCATTAATTTTCATATTATTATATTACAATTTTATATTAATATTCAGGCTGATAAAATTAATATACCTGTTTAGAGTTGTAAGAAAATATTGGATAGTTCAGATCTATGTTTTTGAAATATACATATATATATATTTTTTCAATGAGACGATCTTCTTAGCACTCCATGGATTCACCGTGCGGGTGCCGAGAAAACCCGAGTAGATCCCGATACTTGTGACACGGTTGTAGGTTTAAGGAGCCCCTTTCCGACGTACATCAACACTCACCTTCACTACTCGTGTTTCTCTCCCTGCCCAGCCAAATCTGATATGAGCCTACTAGTGCAGCTTTAGATACTCGTTCTAGTATAGAACTTAGAGCACCTCTGGACAAGCCAAGGTCTTTCAGCAGGTTATAGAGAGGTTTTGCTGGTATACCTCTCGCTCCCACTTCTACAGCGTATAAACGAACTACATAGCCGTTTTTTGTTAATTCGTTTAGAAGGTCGTAATACTTATTATGTTTTATCGCCATCTATTTACTATAGATCAGTTCTGTAACATCCTAGCATAATGTTTTTTTTTACCATAGATTAGTTCCGTAACATCCCTGTATTTTGTTTTTGTTCTGTACTGTATATTTGTTATTATTGTCCACAGAAGCATCGCTATCCCAGCTAGTGATCGACGAGAGTGACACACCACACCACACACTAGGATCCAGCGTCTGGCGCCATGACCCGCCCGCACAGGTAACATACCCTCATTTATAAAAACTGCGCTAGGAACGTATTCACATTCATTTATTCATACCATCCATTACATGTCACACAATCAGATAGAAAAATAGACAGTCACAAAAAATGATTTTGGCAATAAAAATAATTTAAAAAAACATAATGTCGAAAACCTTGCATGTGACATACCCCCTCATTTACGAAAAATCTCGCGAGTAATATATCCTCATTTGTAAAAACCTCGTAGGTTACATACCCACCCTCATTTATAAAAACTCGTAGGTTACATACCCATCCTCATTTATATAAACTCGTAGGTTACATACCCACCCTCATTTATCATAATTTCGTAAGTTACATACCCACCCTTATTTATAAAAAGTCGTAGGTTACATACCCACCCTTCATTTATAAAAATCTCATAGGTTTCATACCCACCCTTTTTTTTTAACTCTTAGGTTACATACCCACCCTTTTTAAAAACGCTTAGGTTACATACCCACCCTCACTTATAAAAAAATCTTAGGTTACATACACACCCTCATTTATAAAAACTTCGCAGGTAACATACCCACCCTCATTTATAAAAACCTCGCAGGTTACATACCCACCCTCATTTATAAAAACCTCGCAGGTTACATACCCACCCTTCATTTATAAAAACCTCGCAGGTTACATACCCACCCTCATTTGTAAAAACCTCGCAGGTTACATACCCACCCTCATTTGTAAAAACCTCGCAGGTTACATACCCACCCTCATTTATAAAAACCTCGCAGGTTACATACCCACCCTCATTTATAAAAACCTCGCAGGTTACATACCCTCCTTCATTTATAAAACCTCGCAGGTTACATACCCACCCTCATTTGTAAAAACCTCGCAGGTTACATACCCACCCTCATTTGTAAAACCTCGCAGGTTACATACCCACCCTCATTTATAAAAACCTCGCAGGTTACATACCCACCCTCATTTATAAAAACCTCGCAGGTTACATACCCACCCACACTTTGCAGGTTGTTTGTCGTTTATAAAAACCTCGCAAAAATGTAACATAATCATTTATTCATAACATTCGTCACGTCATTTTTTTATAGCATAGAGTGACGAGACGAGCAGGATTGTAAGCAACATGCCTGCCCATAACAGCACAGTGCCACGCAGCTATTAGGACATTAACGAGTCCAAATCATTGCTTATCTAGCACTGCACTCGTCACCCAGAGATATGTATAGGATGTTTTAATCTCTAAGCCCTGTAATTCCACTGGAAATATTGTCCTTCAAACCGGAACACAGTGATGTTTTTACACTACTGCTAGACGGTACAATAACTGGCATTAACATGTGTGTAATTTATCCTTATTATCTGTTTCGCAGCCTCCGAAAGTACAACAGCTCAAAAATGTGTGCACGGTGGAGGAAATCGAACGGCAACTGCGGCAGAACCAACCCCAGCAACCGTACAACCAGAATTACTATCAGGTAAAAGAAATTTAAAATGAAAAAAAAAAACACAGTATTTTTTTTAAAGCTACGGTGCGGCGTAATACGAAGCTTGATTTCCTCTATGAAAATCGACCAATTCACTTCCAATTTGAAGATATCAAGATTATATTCATCTATCCATTTAAATATCAGGGAAAACTCACACAAACAACGCGTTCCGTTTTGCTGCAACGTTGTATTGCAATGTTAAATTTTAACTTTGTTTGATTAATAAACATCTGTTTGTTTCTTACAGCCTAGATTTCCAGTTATCCTTCAAAGACCACCCGGATTACAGGGCCCGGTGCCACTACCATTCGCCCCCCCAACAACCAAGCAATAGTATGAACCAAATGAACCAACCACTCAGCAAACTTTTAAATCAGAACCCACAAATGAACCAAATGGGTCAAAATAACCAGTTGATCCCCAACCATGTGAACCAATTGGGTCAGAATGTTAACCAACTCGGCCAGAACGTTAACCAAATGACCCAGAACGTTAATCAGTTCTTGCAACAACACAACCAATTGAATCAATTTCAAAACAACCACGGGCAGAACAACATGATGATGCATCAGAACAACCAAATGATGCCGAATCAAATGGGTCAAATCAACCAGAACCATAACCAAATGACGCAGAACATGAATCAAAATATCAATCAAATTGGACAAAATATCAACCATTTATCTCAGAACACCCAGATGAGTCACAATGTGAACCAAATGAGTCAGAACAGCAGCCAACTGAGTCAGAATCTAAACCAGATGAGCCAGAATGTGAACCAAATGGGTCAGAATGTGAATCAGATGGGTCAGAATGTGAACCAAATGGGTCAGAACATGAACCAAATTGGTCAGAACATGAACCAAATAGGTCAAAATGTTAACCATGGTATTCCAAATGGGAACCAATTTGGACAAATGAACCCTTTTCCCCATAATATGATGGGTCAGCAGAATAGGATGATGGTGCCACCTCCTGGTATAAATTTGCCCAGACAGAATTTTAGTCCAAACATGGGTCAATACAACCATAATTTTCGAGTGAGTAATTTTAACGCAATTTTTGTTACAATTCCTAAAATATTTAAATACATCATACTTCTTATAGTGCGTTAGGGAAAAATTATGAGGATGTTTTTTAACACCCCCGACAAAAAAAAGGGGTGTTATAAGTTTGACGTCGATGTCTGTCTGTCTGTCTGTCTGTCTGTGTGTGTGTCTGTCTGTGGCACCGTAGAGCTCAAACGGATGGGCCGATTTCGATGCGGTTTTTTTTATTTGAAAGTTAATATCCGTGCGGGTGTTCTTAGCTATGTTTGGTTAATATCGATTCAAGATAGCCGCCCCCACAAAATGGCGAATTACATTATTTTTTTCACTACTACCTCAATATGGGTATCAAACGAAAGGGCATAATTAGTAGAATACTTTACACTATGACAAATATCAAATCCAAGATGGCCGCTACCACAAAATGGCGAATTACATTTCCTTTTTCACAATTCCCTTAATATGGGTATCAAATGAAAGGGCTTGACTAGTAGAATGTTGTACAGATAACAAATCTAAGGTAGTCGGGGGGTTAATCAAAATTTTTAATTTTGTTCTTGTACGATGTTCGCGTCACGAAAAAGCGACACCCGTTACCGCAGACACGTAGTTAGTTCAACATATTAGTAAACATTGTAACTAACGATAAAGATATCCTTTATTTCTAAACTTTTTTTTTCTTTTATAGGTTTACACTTGACAGCCATCTCGCCTGATGTTAAGCAAGATGGCGGTCAAGTTTATACGAAATTTTTTCAAGTATATATTTATTCTAACTTTATAACTTACACCCAAATTTTTCCATTTCACTCCTCCGCCTTCGTCGTCCATGTGGTTCCCGCTTAGACGATCTTAGCATTCCATGGATTCACCGTGCGGGTGTCGGGTCCATCGTGTGGTAGAGAGAGAAAACTCGAGTTGATCCCGAGACCTGTGACTCGGGCGTAGGTTTAAGGGGCCCCTTTCTGACGTACATCAACACTCACCTTCACTACTCGTTTTTCTCTCAGCCAAATCTGATGAGCCTACTAGTGCAGCTTTAGATACTCGTTCTAGTATAGAACTTACTGCACTTCTAGATAAGCCAAGGTCTTTCAGCAGGTTATAGAGAGATTTTGCTGGTATACCTCTCGCTCCCACTTCTAAAGCGTATAAACTAACTACATAGCCGTTTTTTTGGTAATTCGTTTAAGAGGTCGTGATACTTATTTTATTTCATCGCGTGGTCTTTAGGTATATTAGTTCACATCATCCTCCCATCTGCGTAATTGTCTCCCTCATTTCCTCTTTTCCCCTCGAGGAGATCAGAAAAATTTGTGACTAACCTCAGGTTAACGCATAATGGCCCAATTGAGAGTCAAAGTGCGGAAAAGGCCCCGTCTAACTAATTAACTAACGTCAGGTTAATTTCTCTTGCCTTGAAAATACTGGCTATTCTATGATTGAATTTAGACTTCTTACCGCGATCAATAAAGAGAGAAGACAACTTCTTGTGTGTGTTCATAAGTACACCACACTTTTATTTGTAAAAAATTTGCCTCACATGATGATGTCATCTGTTGAAATTGTGGATGTATCGGTGATAAAAAATAATTATGTGTTATTCTAATGTTTAAGCTATATTAGTCTAAGGTTTCATCAAAATCCATTCAATAGTTTTTGTGTGAAAGTATAATAAACTATTAATTCACCATTTATAGATGTGTATTTATGTCCAAGATTAATCATTGATTTACTTGTAATATTCATGCTAATTTTTTTTATGATTCCAGGGCCCAATACCAAAATCAAATGAACAACCAATAGATAAACCGATGATATTCAAGAACCAACATCCGCAGAACATGAACCAAATGGGCCAGAACATGAGTCAACCTAACCAGAACATGTCTCAACCCGGCCAGAACATGTCTCAACCAGGCCAGAACATGTCTCAACCTGGCCAGAACATGTCTCAAACAGGCCAAAATATGTCACAATCAGGCCAGAATATGTCTCAAAACCTATCACCGAACAAGGGTCTGAAAACTGAAAAGAAACAGCAGACTCGGATCTATAACAATTCGAAGAACCAGAACAATTTGACGTCACAGAACTTGGTTCAACTAATTCAGAACACGCATCCAATGTTGCAGTTCAATAATAGTTTTCACAATGCGACACACCATCCGTTATTAAATAGGAATCAATTTAATAATATAAATCATCCTATGCTTAACAGTCAGAGGCATAATGGGAGCTTCAGTAGTAATACTAGCACTGGAGGATCGAGGTATGTAAACAATTGATTAAAACACCCTTTTTAAGACAAGACTTAAATGCCGGTCTAACAAAAAAACATTATCTGACATTGAATACGAGTTTATGAAGTTAAAAGAAATATCATGATAACATATATCAACATGATTTAACATTGACCTGATATGTTTCTTATTATATTGCTTTATATTAAACTAGATGTCCGCCCCGGCTTCGCCCGTGGTATATGAGACGATTTTCTTAGCATTCCATGGATTCACCGTGCGGGTGCCGGGTCCATAGTGTGGCAGAGAGAGAAAAATTCGAGTAGTTCCCGAGACTTGTGACTCGGGCGTAGGTTTAAGGGGCCCCTTTCTGACGTACAACTATAGCACTCATCAGGATCCCGTACATATCCAACGGTGAAAAAAGGACTGAAATCGGTTCATTCATTCCTGAGAATATCGCTTTCAAACAAAACACCTCTTCATCTACCTGCTACGCCACCTGTCGGAAATTGGTCGTAACAACTCCGATCTATAAACAAAGGACAACCCACCAGCCACACGTCCCATACATTGAAAGCCCTGTCAAATTTTTTTTGATACTTAAAGCGTGCAAAGACGTATAGTGTCTAAATAGAATTGTAAATGCTTCTAAAAACGTCTGCTGTTGGTGTTTTTCATTTCCCAAATACCAAAAATGAGCTACAGTTAAACCAAAAGTAAGGTTATGTTTACTGTCAAATTACATTCGAATTATGTTTTCCTTTGGATTAGAACAGAAAAGAAAAGTAAGAACTGTGGTTTTATCACTGAAAACGTTTTTCGTAACAGAATAAATACGAATAATAGTAGTTCTCACTACCAACTGATTACCATGAAATAGTTCTTGGATGGAATTTTCATAGTTTAACAAGACATAAAGTAACAAGCTCAGTGCATAAAGTAAATAAAAAAATGGTAGTCGTTGGAACTGCCGATAGAAGTGAAAACTTATAACTCAGAATTTGATTGCTTTGGAAACTACGCGGGTGAAACTGGAGGGGGTGGCCTGTTCATGGTCTCGAGTTTACCCGACGATTTCCTATCATTCCCGAACGTGACGCTAGAATTCGATTCGCAGTCCACGAAAAATCTGTCTACAGCGCGCCAAAATAAATGTTTACTTCAAAAATCGATTTTCAGGTTGATGATGAACGGTGACGATGCTGGCAGCGATTCCGACGAGTACGCCGGCCTGATGTCGCAGCGAGAGAAGCAGTGGCTGCTCAACATTCAGATGCTCCAGCTCAACACAGGAACGCCGTATATACACGACTTTTATTATACTGCAAGTATTTATTTATTTATTTAAAACTAGCCGTACCCTGCTACGCTTCGTTGTGGCACATTGTGATGCAAAAATTAGATATTAGATAAAACAACCCTTGATGCGGATTATATATTCTCCCCATTCTAAAATTTCATTAAATCCCATATTATATCCCATTCTAAAATTTCAGCTCGATCGGTGCAGAACTTTTTGAGTTTTTGAAGTGTACACAAACCAACATAATATTTTTGTATATAGAGATAAAACTAGCTGGCCCGGTGAACTTCGTACCGCCATACTTTTTTTCGTTAACATTTCCTAAATTTTTTGCTGAATATCTTGGTGGTTCTTAGCTATGTTTGGTTAATATCGGTTCAAGATGGCCGCCTCCACAAAATGGCGGACAAAACATTTCTTCACAACATCCCTCAATATCGGTATCAAATGAAAGGGCTTGGCTACAACACTTAAACATTATGACAGATTTCAAACCCAAGATGGCTGCCACCACAAAATTGAGAATTAAATTTTATTCACTACTTTGGTTTACTTACTATGTTTTATTCACTACTAATCTCAATATGGGTTATCAAATGAAAGGGCTTGACTAGTAGAATCATATACACTATGACCAATTTAAATTTCAGTATGACCCACCATAAACTGGCGAATTACATTTCTTTTTTCACTTCTCCCTCAATATAGGTATCAAATGAATTTCAATAAGGCCAACTTAGAACTTCTCTTTCATCAACTGTCTGAAACATCGTGGGAGGATGTACTTCAATGCAACGATGTGCAACTCTGCACGGATAAATTTTATGACGTTATTTACATGTTGTTTGACACTTGTGTACCTAAAAAACATCGTAAAAGGAATGTCTATCGCTATCCCGTCTGGTTTACAAACGAGATAATTCGGGACTCGAAACATAAACTAAGGCTGCATCGATTGTGGAAGCTTCATGGTACACAAGAATCATACAAAGATTTTTCTGACCTCAGAGCATCACTGAAAACACGTATTACGGCGGCCCATGAATCTCACCTTAAAAAAATTTAAAAAAATCTGTCCAAAAACCCCAGGGAGTTTTGGCAACATGTTAAAAGCTTGCGATCTAAGGGGGGTTTTGAATCTGACTTTAGTTATAATGGTGAAACAGTTAGCGGAGTTAAGGCTTCGGAAGCTTTTGCTGAGTATTTTTCTAGTGTTTTCTTGCCAGAGATTCCCGAATTAGAGACGGAGCAGATAACTCAGGCTGAAAGGACTGCCAATAGCAGAAACGTAAATATTTCTAAAATCTTCCCTAAGGAGGTTGCCACCGTCATAAAATATCTAAAGTCCGGTAGCTCGATTGGACCTGATTGCATACCACCGTGGTTCCTGAAACGTGGCATTGAATTTATAGTTCAGCCACTTTGTCACATTTATAGCTTGGCCTTGACCAAAGCAATCTATCCGGCACAATGGAAACTATCCAGAGTTACGCCTATCCCTAAAACATCCAGCAAACTATCGGTTGAAGACTATAGACCCATTGCAATCTTATCGACGCCAGCAAAGGTTTTTGAAGAATTTTGCATCAAGAAGTTTACAGGCAGGTTGAGCAATACTTAGCCAACAAGCAACATGGTTTTAGGAAAAAACGGTCTATTGATACTAATCTCTTAGAGATGACAGACTTTATAGCGGAATGTTTAGATAGAGGCAATCAAGTTGATGTACTCTATTTCGATTTCCGCAAAGCCTTTGATAGAGTCAATAACGACATGCTCCTTGCAAAATTAAATGACCTGGGATTCGCCCCAGGCTTGCTCAAATTCATCGCCAACTACCTGAAAGACCGAAAGCAGTTCGTTAGGTTGGGTATCAACGACTCGCTTCCCTACCATACTCGGTCAGGAGTAAGCCAGGGATCCATTTTTGGGCCACTTTTATTAATTTTTTTGATAAATTCCTTCAGTGGTCAAACATTCAAAATGCCTTTTGTATGCGGATGATTTGAAACTGGCCATAGAAGTAAAATCTAAAAAAGACTGCCTGCTCTTACAAAAGGACGTAAATGCGGTTCATACTTGGAGTCTTCTGAGTGAAATGGAGTTCAATCCACAAAAATGCCATGCCATGATTTACGGGAGAAAGCGTAACCCAATCGAACACAAATACTTTTTGTGTTCGATTGTTTGAATTGGTCCACAAGTGTTAAGGATTTGGGTATTATCTTTGATCGGAAGCTAACTTTCAACGAACACATTGCTACAGTTGCGGCAGAGTCTTACCGAAGACTTGGGTTTGTGTTGAGAAATTGCGAAGATTTCAAGGGAACCCGAGTAACTCAATTACTCTTTGAAGCGCTTGTTCGGAGTAAACTTGAGGCTGGTTCCAGTGTATGGGGTCCGCATGAGGAGTCTTACACAAATATGATAGAAAAAATACAGAAAGCGTTCCTACGTTTTCTATACAAACAGAGATTTGGTTTCTACCCCTATATGTACCCAACTGACTTTCTCCTGGGCTGTTTGGGGTACAACTCTTTAGAAGTCCGACGGCAACGTAACCAGATGGTAATGATGTGTAAGATTCTTCATGGTAGGATTGATGCAACGAGCCTGCTGAATAAGTTTTCTCGACTGTTCGTTCGGGATCCGGGTAGTTTTCCTCGTCGCGGGCAGCACCCGCTATTCTCTGTCCCTCCTGCAAGAACCATAGCGCACGGCCAGTCCCCCATTCATTGCACCCTTACTAGCTTCAATGGTCTCCTGGTCGGGGCACCTGAATGTGACGTGTTTGCGGATGATTGGAAGAGTGTATTGTCAGAGTGTTTGCAGTACTGTGAGATGAGGGCGCGCAAGATTAGTGAGGACGATGAACTCTAATTTAGACAAGCTTTCTAGCTTAGATATTATGTACCTATCTAAATATTGACATTATTTAACTATTATTGTAATTATTTTTTACATTATTGTATCTTTGACATATTATTAATCTAATTAATTTATATTATTTTATTTTTTACTATAATTTTGACTGGACCAAACAATTCAGAATCACTTGACATTAATTTATTCAATAAATGTGTATGTTAGTCTCAACATTGTATATTGTAAAGTCTCTTTTTGATAACGTATTGTATCAAAGCCTGTCAACTATAGTAATTGGTTTTTTGTAAATCGTTTTAGTTGTGAAATAAATAAAAAAAATAAAAAAAAATGAAAAAGCTTGACTACTTGAGTGTTTGACAAATTACTAATCCGAAGTAGTGGGGGGTTAATCGGCTAATTGGCTGGCCTGGTGGCTTAGTTGGTAGTAGGTCTGCCTGCGAAGCCGTGGGTCGTGGGTTCAATCCCCACCCAGTGCAAATGTTTGTGTGATGAATTCAAATATTTATACTGTGCCCGGGTGTTTTCTATATATAATAAGTATGTATTTAAAAATATATGAGCATTATATCAACTATCTGGCTTCCAGCTTTGCTTAGTTTGGGGTCAGGTGATGTAGTGTGTGAAATGTCAAAAAAAAAATCTTCTTGTACTTGTGTAAGCAGTTTTTTTGAACTATTCATTATTTTGGTCGTTTCGCCTGTTCATGTGTGTTTGTGTGGTTTCAGGTGTTCTTAGAAAGGCAAGCGAAGAAAGAAAAGGAGGGGATAAAAGAGGCCCACAAAGTGAACCAGCAGAATCATCCGTTTTACAGCGGAGGTAAGGTATCTAGTGTAACAGACTCTGTAGTTGTGCCAGCCCTTATACCGCCTAACTAAATGGGGCTTTCGTTTCGCTCTTCCTGTCTCTATCATTTCAAGCGGAAAGAAAAGAGATAGAAATATCGAAGCTAAGACATTTTTCTTTCAGTGGCAGACCCCCAGGAGCAGTCGCAACCGCTAATCTTGGAGGGTGTCACCTATAGTAGTTTTAGTAGTGGTAAGGCTCTTGGCAGAGTCCGCCTGGGGAATTACCACACCTTTGCCAGTTATTCTACAGCGTTTATGTGCAAACGTTACTGTGCTCCGGTTTGAAGGGCAATGTGTACAGTGAAATACAGGGCTTGCTGTGTCCCCGTCGTTCCGAAATCAAATTGAAAGAATAGTCTAAAGTTAATAAGTAATCCAACCTCTGTATAAAATATTCAACGTTTGACAACCAAGTAATATCCATATTCTATGTCGTTCGACCTGCTGTTACCCGTTTTTATTACATTCTTCATTCTTATTACATTATTCATTCTTGCTCCGCTCCTATTGATAGTAGCGTAATGTTTTATAGCCTATAGCCTTCCATGATACATAGACTATCCAATAGAGAAAAAAAAAAACAATTCGGTCCAGCATTTCCCGAGATCCTAGCATTCAAACAAACGCTTCAGCTTTATAATCCACAGTAACAATTTTTATTAGTACTTATATTTAGTATCATTGCACCCGTGTGAAGCCGGGGTGGGTCGCTAGTTACTATTGTTCACCAATATAGTATATTGGTGAACAATTCACATACAACACCATCTGACCCCAAACCACAGTAAAACATCTTCATACAAACGTGCCGCTCTCGATTTGAATGTGTGCGTGCGCGCCGCGCGCCGTGTCGGCACGCGATTTCACGCACACGCTACCATAATATATGGGGGAATAAGGTGGCGGCAGTACGGGCTGTGCAGCGCGACTGTGAGCACGTGCGTACGCTACATGACCGCTCGCGTTCTCAACTCTCGCCAACCTCGCAAAAGCGACAACCCTGGGGATTGTGGGGATCAACGCAAGAGTAGGCTAATAACTCGGCGGGCGGCCTTAGATAACCTACTGCTATGAAAGCCAGACAGCTGATTATAATATAGTCATAAATACATACTTATTATACACTAGCTGTACCCTGCCACGCTTCGCTGTGGCACATTGTGATGCAAAAATTAGATAAAAATAATCCTTGATGCGGATTATATATCATTGTAAAATTTCCCTTTCGGCCGCGTTTGTAACTGTGTTTTGTAACCAGTTACAAAAGAAGTTTTTTTTTTCCTTTTTCGTAACCCGGTTACAAACTTTCAGCTTGATTGGCGCAGAACTTTTTGAGTTTTTTAAGGATACGCAAACCAACATAACATTTTTATATATATTACTAGCTGTACCCTGTCCGCTTCGCTGTGGCACATTGTGATGCAAAAATTAGATAAAAACTATCCTTGATGCGGATTATATATCATTCTAAAATTTCAGCTCGATCGGTGCAGAACTTTTTGAGTTTTTGAAGCGTACACAAACCAACATAACATTTTTATATATAGAGATTATACATAGAAACACCCAGACACAGTACAAATATTTGAGTTGATCACATTAATATTTGCACCGGGTATGAATAGAACTCGCGACCCTCGGCTTATGACCCACACACACTCAACAACAACATTTTATTAAAGCACATAACGGCACGCACAGAATAAATACACTTCACAGAGCTAGCCTGCTACCGCACTCGGCTTATAAGACACGAGGCCAGTCATTATTATGGATCTTGTGGTGTATTCGGCAGGTGTGAACCAAGAGGGCGGTCGTCGGGAGCGACACAACTCGGGACGCCACAACTCGACGAGCGAAGACGCCGCGCCGCGCGCTTACGTGCCCGCTCAGTTTGAGAACTCGCTCGGGAGACTGCAGGTGAGACTTTGTTTTTATAAATGACTAGATGTCCGCCCCGGCTTCGCCTGTGGTACATTATATAGCACTAATCGGGATCCCGTACATATCCAACGGTGAAAGAATGACTGAAATCGATTCAGTTATTCCTGATAACATCGCTTTCAAACAAAAAACCTCTTCAGCTACCTGCTACGCCACCTGTCGGAAATTGGTCGTACCACCTCAGATCTAGAAACAAATTTGATTAGCAAAGGTTTATATTCAATGACGCAATCTTAGACACATGCTGTCATGTCAAAGCACGCTATGAAAACTCTCAGAAAGGCGTATTATAGGAGATTGATTTGGACGATCTATTACCACCTTGCCCTTTTTTTATCGGAATGCTCGTAGCTCGAAAAAGCGACATCGTTTCATGGTTGGTGTTCCAAAGACAAAAAGATTTGCCTCTACTTTTGTGATAAGAACGTCAAGGCTATGGAATACGTTGCCTGAGTTGGTTTTTAACCCCAACCAAAAAAGGGGTGTTATAAGTTTGGCTTCGATGTCTGTCTGTCTGTCTGTGTGTGTGTCTGTCTGTGGCACCGTAGAGCTCAAACGAATGAGCCGATTTTGATGCGGTTTTTTTATTTGAGAGTTAATATCCGTGCGGATGTTCTTAGCTATGTTTGGTTAATGTCGATTCAAGATGGTCGCCGCCACAAAATGGCGGACAAAATATTTCTTCACAACCTACCTCAATATAGGTATCAAATGAAAGGGCTTGACTAGTAGAATACTATACACAATAAAAAAATTAAATCTAAGATGGTTGCCACCACAAAATGGCGAATTATATTATTTTTTTCACTACTACTTCAATATGGGTATCAAACGAAAAGGCTTGACTAGTACAATACATTGCACTATGACAAATTTCAAATCCAAGATGGCCGCTTCCACAAAATGGCGAAATACAATTCTTTTTTTCACAAATATGGGTACACCTTTAATATGGGTATCAAATGAAAGGACTTGATTAGTAGAATGTTGTACAGACAACAAACCTGAGGTAGTCGGGGGTTAATCAAAATTTTTAATTTTGTTTTTGTTCCCGATGGTTACAATCTTTGTGTCTTCAAATCGAGAGTGAATCGGTTACTTCTACGTAAATACGTTCCATCGTAGACCGCATCGTCGTTTAATATCAGGCGAGATGGCGGTCAAGTGTGAACCTATAAAAGTTAAAAAAAGGCATCTATCTGTTCAGCAGTGGACGAATACAGGCTGATGAAGATGATGAAGTGTTCAAGTTTTGAAGTTTTCTCCTAAATAATTACAATCATATTATAATGTCGTTTCCAGTGCGGCAGTGTAACGGCTCCCAGGAAGATAATCGACTTGGAAGTGGTGGGGGGAGAGCAACAGCCTACGGGGAGGAACTCTAGAGCGCCGAGCGTGGCGTCCACTGCCAACCCCGCCGAGGTAACTGTCATTTTTAACCCCCGACCCAAAAATGTGGGCCAAAAGTTTAACGGCGATGTCTGTCTGTCTATGGCATAGTAACTCTCAAACGGACAGAGATTGCAGCGTTTTTCATTTAAAAGTCAGTTTCCTTGCAGAGTTTCTTCGCTATGTTTGGTTAATGGTGCAAGATGGCCGTCGCATCAAAATGGCGGATAACATATTTTTTCACAATTACCATCAATATGGGTATCAAATGAAAAGACTTTGACTAGTAGAAGGCTGTACAAACTTCCAACCCAAGATGGGTGGGGGTAAATCATAATTTTTAATTTTTTCTTGTCTTGTGGTCTCCGCCTGGGGAAGTACTTACCTTTGTAAAATAACAGGTAAAATAACAGTTTGACCGCAAAGCAATGACGTACAAACATTACTGTGTTCCACTTTGAAAGGCATTCCAGAGGAAGGGTAATATAAACTGGCCCAAAATGACAATAAAATATATAAAAAATGTTTTAATGTTCAAAAGATTTAAAAAAAATGTTTAACTTTTGTAATATTGATTTTTTTTCTGAAAGTTTTCATTTTTATAATTAATAAATAAATAGGTATAGTGAACTGTGAACATTTTAACATTAAAGTATTATAAATAAATATAAAGTTCACAAATACGTATAAAAAATATTTAATTTTTAAATTCAATAATAAGTTAATTAAAAAAATTAAAAAAAAAGAATTGTTTTTGCAAAATTCAAAAATATGTAAAATTCAAAAATTAAAAAAAGTTTTAAAGTTGTAAAAATTCAAAATTAAATTCATAAACTTTGTTAAGAATAAAATGGTTTTCACAGATACCGAGAGAGATGAAGAGAACGAAGCAACTACTCCTGGACATTGAGGCCCTGTACCTGATCCTGTTGAGGCTAGAGGAACTCAACGATCCGCTAGCGATATCCAACGCGCTCATATTGAAGGTAAGTGGTAGGACTTAGTAGGACTTGAAAGTAGTTCAGAATTTCTAACTCAAATTCTTTTATTGCCAATCTATAACACATAATGTGGATCCACCGTCACACACATTTCGATTTTCTGTGTCTCTCTCTCTCTCCTCTCTCTCCCCCCCCTCTCTATCTTCCCCTCTCTCTCTCTCCCCCCCCTCTCCCTCTCTCCCCTCTCTCTCTCCCTCTCCCTCTCCCCTCTCTCTCTCTCTCTCTCCCTCTTCTGTGTCTCTCTCTCCCTCTTCTGTGTCTCTCTGTCTCTGTCTCTGTGTGTGTGTGTGTGTGTGATAGAACTGAAACTAGCTCGGAAGACCGAAACGTGGGTTTATTGTTAACCAATAATAATAAAATAAAATTGGCAGTCATATAGGGAAGTAAAAAGTAATAACTCAGAATTTGATAGCTCACTTTGGAAACTACGCGAGTGAAACCGGAGGGTGTGGCCATGAGCATGGCCATCTCAAATTCAACTCAAAATTATTGATGAAATCATGTATTAAAAAAGAACATCTCCGCCCTACTAATAAAGTATACTTTCGTCTAACACCGACTTGTTCCCATCTCCTTATGTTATTATCTTGATCGCCCAATAGAAATTTAAACTCAAAGTTATTGATAAAAGGTTTTTATCAATAACTTTGAGTAAATGTTTTTTAAAAACATTTATTCAAAAAAAGCTTCTCCGCCATACTAATAAGGTATAGTTTCGTCTAACGCCAACTGGTTCCAACCTTCTTATGTTACTATCTTGATCGTGAAATATAAATTTAAACTCAAAATTTTTGATGAAATCATTTATTCAAAACAAGCATCTCCACCCTATTAATAAGGTATAGTTTCGTCTAACACCGTCTTGTCCAATCTCTTTACATTAGTACCATCTTGATCCTTCAAAATGAAACGCTGCAGATGTCCGAATCGTTCGAAGAACATGTCCCAGAACGTCATCCTGTCGCCGACGGGCCTCGTTCCGGCGATCAGGCCCGGACCTATTTCCATGTAGTTGTAGGCGGTTGGTGTTATTGGCTCCCATTTGACTGGCAGTAGGGCCGTGGTTTGGGGTGTTGGGTCCCTGAAAATCGGTAATATAGTGTAAATCGGTTTTGTAGTGGTAGGACTCTTGGAAGAGTCCGCCTGGGGAAGTACCACACCTTTGTCAGTTATTCTGCCGCCGGGCAGTAATGTGCAAACGTTACTGTGTTCCGGTTTGAAGGGCAATGTTTCTTGAGAAATTACAGAGCTTAGATCTCTGAAAGATGAGCGCAGTGAAGTGCTAGGTAATGATTTGGACTTCATGTTCCTATAGCTGCGTGTCACTGTGCTGTTATGTGGCAGGCATGTTGCTTACCATCAGGCACATGTGCTGCTCGTCTCGTTACTCAATATCTATACCATAAAAATTTTGCCAGTTAGAACTGCCGATAGAAGTGAAAACTTATAACTCAGAATTAGATAGCTTACTTCGGAAACTACGCGGGTGAAACCGGAGGGCGTGGCCATCAGCATGGCCATCTGGAAATTATGACACGTTTCTAGATTGCCAATGGCCATGGCCAACTTTCATTCCCGAGCGTGACGCTGGAATTCAATTCCACGAAAGATCTGTCTGTGGCGCGATAAAAGACGATTTCACATCAAAAAAAAAAAATGTTTGGGGCTCATAGTTGTGAGAGAAATTTCTATCTACTCAAAAACTATCCACACTTACCCGAACTTGACAAAGTTCGCCCACATCTCAGTCATCCTATCCAAGACCAGCTGATCTTCCGGAGTCGGTTCCTCCATGTAGGATATATCGAACAGATATCCTATTTCGTCTGCGTGGAATGCGCCTCCTGAAAGTGTGTAAAACATCGCCGCACCGCATCGATAAAAAAATGGGACTAATAATAACTCATAGCTAACTTTGGAAACTACGCGGGTGAAACCGGAGGACGTGGTCATGACCATGGTTATGTATATAAAACTATATAAGTGTTAAATCAGCTATCTGACGGCCATAGTACAAGCTTTGCTTAGTTTGCGGTCAGATGGTGTTGTGTGTGAATTGTCCACCAATATTTATGTATTTAGATAGATAGGTACTCTTTATTGTTCACACCAAAAGAAAAACAATAACAGCTACTGGCTACTACAACAGGCGGCCTTATCGCTGAAAGCGATTTCTTCCCGGCAACCTTTGGGTGGAAATGGTTTGTGTTATCTAGAATTTTAGATCGACCAAGTGTACGCGAAGATTTCTTTAATTTACGAAAGTGACGCTTAAGTTCAATTCACGGCCCACGGAAAATCTGTCTGTGGCGCGCCTAAAGAAGTTTTCACTTTGAAATCGGGCCTAGAGCGAGGCGGAAGTTTTTTTTTTTAAATTACGGCTGGTCTAGTCGGGAGAACGGCGACTGCCGATCCAGAACCCCGGAGTTCAATCCCCACACGCACCACTGTCTTTTCGAAGTCACGTGCGTAATGCCGCTAACTTACAAACATCGTAAAAAACCCGATATGTAACTAGAATCTTTCAAGGTCATGTGCCATTCACCAACCCGCACTGGGCCAGCGTGGTGGATTATCACCTTGACTCTCTCCTTGCGAGAGAAGGCCTCCAGTCCCAGCTGTGGGAACATTTGATGGGCTGTTTCTGCTAGCGCACTAACTCACTAAGTTGAGGGTTGGTGGGCTTCAATTGTCTCTGAAGATTTAAATCTCTGACAAGCAGGTTTCCTCACGATGTATTTCCGTCACTGTTATTAAGTTAGAGGCATTAATTAGGCAATCATAAGGTTGCTCATATAATTATTCTTGCTGTAGAGACGCGGATTATCTTACTGAAAATATACTCGTAAACATGCTTAAAAGATACCATTATACTTGTTTCATAAGAAACAAATATTTTGAATCTTAAACTGGATTCAAAATGCATTGGTAAAATCAATACATGCTCCTATAATTCTTATAAATAAACTTCTTTAGCAATATTCTATTTTTGAAACACCGAAATCCATGAATATGCAAATATTACCACAGTGGCGGAAGAAGTACCAACCTTCACAAAACTATGGGAGAAGGCTATTGCTGCACCCAAATCCACTTGCGACTTTGCTGACGTTGCGATACTCTAAACGACTTAAAAGAAACGACGTATTGCCGATGGTTTGATGGAAACATTCCATGGCTTTTCAAATATTGAGTAGTGCTCCCAATGGGGAGCACACTAAACCCGCTTTCGGCACTCAACACAAGACATCTGCTTATAGTATAGCTGATTGCAGATATATCCAAAAAAAAAAACATTCAATTTAGAAATATATTAAAAAACCTTTTTACATAAATATACGGGTAACTCACGTTTAATATAGTCAGTCCAGTCCGACTCAAGTTTCGATCGCGTCCGGCGATCTTTTTCAAGGAGAGTGCTCGCGCGGGTTCGCAGCTCGTTTAGCTGTGCTAACTGTCGGACTGGACTGGCTATATTAAACGTGAGTTACCCGTGTATTTATGTAAAATGTGTAATAACCACGTTAGTTTTCATACTAATATTAAAAAACCTAAACGAAGAATCATTTGAAAACTTACCAGCAGTTATATTTTCCCTCTGCTTTACAAAATTCCTTCCACCGTTATACGTAAACATGTACATATACACTTTATTCGCTCCGTTTTTTATAAATCTATCAGCTTCTCGTATAGTGGGGTGTACGAACGATAGATCCGCTCTCAAATCTCCAACACCTTGCACGTTGTCGCCTATATGCTCGTCGCCAAAGAAAAATTGCCTTGTTACCGCTTCTCCAGTGAAATCTTCGTTATCTATATCGAATGTGGGTTCCAATCTTTCGTTTACAGCATCCTCTAAGCTTGCAGTATAGTCTAAATATCCTCGGATACCCTCGTCATCATTAAACCCTACCAGCATATTCATATCTCTGGCCAATGGAACGTCGTCAGTTGCTACCCAATTGTGGTTTAGGAAAGGTACCAGACCATCAAAAGAGAAATCTCTTTCGACGCACGGTCTGAACGAGAATCGCAAAGAATTGCTGGCTTGGATCACTTCTAATGGATCTATTCTTGCCAAGAAATCCAAGGCCAATACTATGTCTGTGGTTTCCAAGCCGAAATGCCGGGCTAAGGTTAGCGGTGCGTCCCTGTCTGGGGGTTCAAAAGATGGGGAGAAAGACGTTCCACTTTGCAGGATCACTTGGTTAAAAAGCCTCGGTTGGTGGTTTCTTAAAACATGCAGATCTGTGGACATAGAACCGGCACTGTTCCCATCTATAGTGATCCTATCGGGGTCCCCTCCAAAGCTTGCTATGTTTCCTTTCACCCACTGCAGTGCCAGTAACTGGTCTCTCAACCCTTGGTTCCCTGGCACCAACGTATTATCCGTACACATAAAACCATAAGGTCCTAAACGGTAATTCAATGTTACCAATATGATGTCGTGTCGTACAAGGAATTTCGGACCGTATAAGAATCTGCCATAGAAGCCTAATTCGAATCTGCCTCCGAATATCCAGACAAGGACCGCTTTCGGAGAGTTGTCGCCTGTGTTTGGTACGAAAACGCTCAAGTGTAGGCAGTCAAGAGACCCGGCCAAAGTGCGGTTGAATTCTTCGATTTGCGGGCAAAGGGCTGAGTCATCTACTGCGTCGAAAATCCCTTCAAATGGGGGGTGTTCAGTTGCTGGCTGAAAATAAGAATCACAATGCTGTTAGATATATTCAGGGCTTTTGTGAGGGCACTGGGTGTCCTTAAAGACGCACCGGTGGTACACCAAGTTTCCCAATAAATTATTGACTTACAATTTTCGAGGATTAGCATGCCCCCAAAAAAGAGTGCCAAAAAAAATGGCAGTCATAGGAGCCGCCGATAGAAGTGAAAACTTATAACTCAGAATTTGATAGTTTACTTTGGAAACTACGCGGGTGAAACCGGAGGGCGCAGCCATGAAAAACGTCAGCGTTCAATGGGAAATGCTAACACATTTCTAGATGGCCAATGGGCATGGTCCCGAATTTACCCGAAGATTTCTTATCATTCCCGAGCGTGACGCTAGAATTCAATTCACACGAAAAATCTGTTTGTGGCGCGCCAAAAGAACTTCTACTTCATAAATATATTGTATATAAATATATATTTGCCTGTATATTTTTATTTACCTAACTATTTATCTATGGAGCTATGGAGAGAGCTATGCTCGGAGTCTCTTTGCGCGACAGAATCCGTAATGAGGATATTCGCAAAAGAACGAAAGTGGCCGACATAGCTCAAAGAGTAAGCAAGCTGAAGTGGCAATGGGCAGGCCACATCGCTCGCAGAACTGACAACCGATGGGGAAGAAAGGTTCTCGAGTGGCGACTACGAACCGGGAGACGCAGTGTTGGACGGCCTCCCACTAGATGGACAGATGACTTCACTAAGGTCGCTGGAAACCGCTGGTTGCAGGTTGCGCAGGACCGTTCGTTGTGGAAATCTAGGGGGAGGCCTATGTTCAGCAGTGGACGTCTTGCGGCTGATGATGATGATCTATTTATCAATATACCAGTTAGAAGCGTGCCCAGAATGCTTATATTACTTGGCTATTTTATACGTTGAGCAAAATAAAGAACATAATTTTCGAAACACATCGTGCGAGTTCACTAATAGCTTGGAAACGAAGTGCTTTCGTCCTGTACATAAATATCGTTCCTAACATTGATTAATAATAATATTTTGTGAAAAATTCTGTTAATCTCATTTGATTTGATGATTATTACCAATTGAAAATCGATTTGCTGTAATCATTTGATAAGATCTCATTCGGTCTATTACCATGATACCATGATCGACAGCATGTCAAAATTTAGTGCTTTATCAAATGGAAACGTTTAGATAGATTGCCACATCATCACTATTATTTAGAACATAACGTGACTAGTATAG
Source organism: Ectropis grisescens (assembly GCA_017562165.1). Classification (NCBI taxonomy): domain Eukaryota; kingdom Metazoa; phylum Arthropoda; class Insecta; order Lepidoptera; family Geometridae; genus Ectropis; species Ectropis grisescens. Next base: position 9,091,830 of record CM029796.1, on the reverse strand, counting down.
TGGCTCAGTTGGTAGTTTTACCCTTAGAACTGTAGCTCGTGGAAACAACTCCTGACCAAGACAAATTTTTAACAGACTCCAGACATGGAGGTTCTCGATTTTTCTGTAGTTTTTTTTTTAAATATTTGTTACCTTATCACTTACGACGGAGAGAACCGATTTTGATAATTCTATTTTTATTGGAAAGAGTAGATCTTCCGAATGTTCCCATATAAAATTACTCTTTTTTTTTTTTACGAAAATTGCCCGGTTGTAGGATTATCAAATTTCGCACACCTATAGTTTACCTGCAGTTCGCCCCGGCTTCGCCCGTGGTACGTGTAAACCTATAGTACTGAAGGATCCCGTACATATACGACGGTGAAATAATTTTAGAAATCGGTCCACTAATTCTAAATTTAAAACAAATAGAAAAATAGTGCAGAATGTTCATATTTTTTTGAAATTGTCCATAAAAAAAACAATTAAATCAATTAAAGAAATTACACTTGACACCACATAAAAATCATTAGCTAGAATAACCCACCCCCAAACCATTCCTGGTGCAAATGTGCCCTGCCTTGCCTCGTTGAATGGGTATGGCTATCCTCTGCTTCAGGAATGAGCCAGAGTGCCGGAGTTATCACTTTAAAACATAATGGGACTTTAATGTAATGGGCTTCCCTTAAAGGTCACAGCTCATTAAAACCAACCCGCATCAAACCAGCACCGCCATGTGCGTTACAATTCTTTATGTGGAATTGCGCTCACTTCATCTACTACGTGGCGTCACCGGATCGCCTCGGTCGTCAGGTTTCCACAGGCGGATGGCGATTTGACACAGTGTGCAAATTGCGAGCCTTTTTTTAAAAAGTCTTTCTTTATTCATTATAAAATAATGCAAAACCGTGCGATCTACACGTTGGCAAAGCGCGTTACCGGAGTCTGTGTGCTGGTAAGCTACGTACATACATCTAAAGCACTATAAATAGTATACTAGCGGTCCGCCCCGACTTCGCCCGTGGTACATAATATATAGCCTGTTGCACTCAGGGATCACGAACATATCCATAGATGAACGAAATTTTTAAATGGGTCTGGTAGTTCCTGAGATTTGCGCGTTAAAACAAAAAGCCTTTTCAACTTTATATTTTTTTAATTTGGGTGCCAGGTGGGTCTAATGTGCGGTGACCTTAGGTCTCTTTATCGATTTAATTAGTCTTGATCTTGAGGTATAACACGCTTGTCTAGATGATACCTATCAAAGAGCTTACATATACTACGTATAGAGTGAGAACAAACGCTTTACACCGAAAACACGGGTCTGATCGCTCTTGTGGAAGTGTCATACTTTTGTCGCAGCACATCACTATGTCGCATACACCTCATCTGCTTACGATTGGTACAAAGGAACCGTGCGGAAAAACCTGATCTATTTACTTGTTCTTTATCTAAGATGCACTGCACGTACGTAGATTTCCAGTTATAAGCTGATATAACACTACAAGTATTTTATACCAAACCGCAGATGTATAATAAGTATGTATTTACAACTTTATAAGTATAATATCAGCTATCTGGCTGCCATAGTACAAGCTTTGCTTAGTTTGGGGTCAGGTGGTGTTGTGGTGTGAATTGTTCGGCTTTACATTTCGAACCACCGCGTTTTCACCACCAGCTGCCTTTCGGAAATCGTCACTTCATCTAGTCTTTATCTTTACTGTACTACATAATAAAAAAAAATGTGTGTGCTTAAAACCGTAGAAGTGATAACATCATTATAATAATTAATTAATAATGACAATTATCTATACTAATATTATAAAGCTGAAGAGTTTGTTTGAACGCTAGGATCTCGGGAAGTACTGGTCCGAATTTAAAGACTATTTTTCTATTGGATAGTCCATTTATCGAGGAAGGCTATAGGCTATAGAAAATAACGCTACTATTAATAGAAGCGGAGCATGAATCAAGAATGTAACAAAATCGGGGAAAAACTATTCCTTTTTGAGAGTTTTCGTACGTTTCGTGCTTTGACATGACACATGACATCATGTGTCTAAGATTGTGTCATTGAATATCACAGATTACATACCTCTTGAATGTAAAACCTTTGCTAATCAAATTTGTTTATAAATCTGAGTTGGTACGACCAATTTCCGACAGGTGGCGTAGCTGGTAGCTGAAGGGGGTGTTTTGTTTGAAAGCGATATTCTCAGGAATGACTGAACCGATTTCAGTCATTCTTTCATCGTTGTATATGTACGGGATCCTGATGAGTGCTATATAATGTACCACGGGCGATGCCGGGGCGGACATCTAGTTATTACATATAAATTGAATATAATAAGTAACAGAGACAAAGCTATTCACTATAGGAGTTGTCTGTATCTTTCTCGTTTGTCTACACTCGGCGGTCCCGAGTTCACCCGATCGAGTCTTTCACCTCAGAGCGGCAGGTCAGAGGTACTACGAAAAAATCTGTGCGCGTAAAGCAAAAATAAGTATTCATTTCATTGAAGAATAACTATAAAAAACTACTCACCCCAAAAGGATTTATCGGATTCACAAGCCCGTACGGTATCCCCAGATACATGTTATGACTCCCGTCGTCGCTCGCCAGTCCTCTAACCACACCCTGCGTCGTAGTCACTAAAGGCGATTCTTGACATGATATATAATTTACAAACAAATATAATATCAATATCCGATACATGTTGACTGTCTGTTAGTCGATCGCAGACTGAGCTGTGTGTAGGAAAAATGTTTTATTTTGATTTCGATAAGATTAGATAGGCGTTGTCGTTTCGGAAGCATTGATTTGAAAAAAAAAAATAGCAGTCATAGGAACTACAAATAGAAGTGAAAACTTATAACTCAGAATTTGATAGCTCACTTTGGAAACTACGCGGGAGAAACCGGAGGGCGTGGACTGGAGCATGGCCATCTAGATAACGCATTTATAGTTTTTTTTTTAAACTCTTAAAAGTTTACACTTGACCGCCATCTCGCCTGATGTTAAGCGACGATGCGGTCTACGATGGAGCGTGTTTACCTAGAAGAAACCGATTCACTCTCGATTTGAAGACACCAAGATTATAACTATCGAGAAAACCCACTCAGGCAGCTCATTCCACAGCCTAGATGTTCTTATCACAAACGTAGAGTCAAACCTCTTCGTCCGTGTCTTTGGAATATCCACCATGAAACGGTGCCGCTTCTTCGAGTTACGAGAAGTACGATAGAAAAAAGTACAACGAGGTATTAGATCATGCAGATCAGTTGCACACTCTCAAGTGTATCCGATAAAAAACCGATAAGCTAGCAATCTTGCGGCGATGTTCAAGACTTTGAAGTCTTTTTCGCGCTAGAATGTCATTGCCTATGAGCCTTTTGGCACGCCTCTCAATCGATTCCAGAGCCTCAAGCTGTTACTTAGCTGATCCATCCCAAAGGTGCGAACAGATAACCAATGGGAAATGCTGACACATTTCTATATTTCTAGATGGCCAATGGCCATGGACCCGAGTTTACCCGATCTCTTATAATTCCCGAGCGTGACGCTAGAATTCAAATTACAGCGCACAAAAAAAATTTGTATGTGCCGCGCCGAAAGAAATGTTCACTTCAAAAATAGCAGTCGCTACAGGTTCGCTCGGAGACCGCAACACGAGACCGAGACGCGAGACCGCGACCGGAGACCGCGACAGGCACTTGCCACTATGGAATTGTATGGGCGCCAGTAGACGACACGTACGGAATTGTACGGACGAGTACGTATGGAATTGTAGAGACACGAGTCGCGGTCTCGGCGCGAACTGGCGCCCATACAATAGGGATGTTAACAATTTTTCGGAACTGCTTTTATTTTGAAGATTGACGCATGTTTACCGTAATAAATAACATTTTATTTCAAAATATTTGTATTTTCGATGAGTAAATATGCAATACTAGACTAATTCATAAATAATTACAATTTTGTGACTTTTTTAAATAATTTAATTTTGTGTGAGTCTCATTGATTATTATTGTATATTTTTGACATTTTGTTTGTAATCTCTATTGACATTATATAAATTAATATTATTATGACTAACTGACCAAAATATTGTGTAGGTATCTTGGACATGTTTGTTATTGACTTTTTGTTATTGTTTGCCACTTGTATAATTATTGATGATTTTGATTTCTAAACTCACAATATATATTTGCATACCATTAGGTGAAAACATGGTGGACCCTTATATGTATCTCTAGCTTCAACATTATGTAACAATATTAATTGTGTACAACCCATGTTTTGCAAATTAAATAAATTGAATTGAATTGAATTAATTTTGAATTTTGCCGCTAAAACACTAACGATTGACATGACGTCACTAGTCAAAACATTGGTCGCGATTCATGACTGTATGTCCAGTTTATGTGTTTTCTTATCATTAATTGAATACAAACAATAAAAATCGTCGCTAAGATCGCAAACTATAATAAAAATGCAGAAAAGTAGTCAGTTTTCGATAGCTTGTTTTGCGACTAGTGACGTAATAATTCATAATGGTGTTTCCAGTCACGTGACAACAGATTAAAAATATAGTATGTAAAATCATTTATAACAAATTTATTACGTAATATTAAATTATAATAATGTGTTTTTTCGATATTCTATTAATACAAACTAACATAAAATCAACATTAAACATTAATTTATGATAAGTGTTAACATCCCTATTTCATAGTGTCAAGTGCCTGTCGCGGTCTTCGGTCGCGGTCTCGCGTCTCGGTCTCGTGTTACGGTCTCCGGGCGAACTTGTACCTTAAGGGACTGCCGATAGAACTGAAGTCTTATACCCTAGAATTTTGGCATTAAACAACAGAGAGATATGATGCTTCATACAGACACACAGACAGAAATATAAAAGAAACTAGCTTTACCCTGCCACGCTTCGCAAAAATTGTGATACAAAAATTAGATAAAAACAATCCTTGATGCGGATTATATATCATTGTAAAATTCCAGCTCGATCGGTCCAGAACTTTTTGAGTTTTTGAAGCGTACACAAACCAACATAACGTTTTTATGTATAGAGATATGTAAAGAAACAAATTTGACGTGGGTCAGTACAATTGTATTAAAGACATATTATACTCGTATAATGTTTGACAGTTTTCTGTACAATAATTATTGTAGTGCAGTGAAGTAGTCATTTCGAGCTTTGAAAATGTATACAATTTGTATGCTCTTTGTTTTGTTTTTTATTTTTTTTAATTGGCGTGTAAATTGTACATTTATGAATAAAGTACTTTGACAGACCTCGACGTGAAACTTAGTAACACCCCTCGTTTTACGTTGGTGGTAAAAAAAATAGACTCTGGGATCAGTAGAGTTGATGTATAAAAAAAAGTCAACATAGTTTTTGTCAATTCTATAATCTTCCCTGCACTTCTCCGTGCTCCAATATAAATCGTCTCAAATGTCCGTACTTCTCAAACATCAAGTCCAAGAACGTCATCCTTTCGTTGTAAGGCCGCGTGCCGGCGGTCAAGCCTGCGCCTATTTCTATGTAGTTGTATGAGGTTGCCGTCACTGGCTCCCATTTCACTGGTAGCAGGTTCGTGACTTCGGGGGTTGGGTCTCTGAAAAATGGGAATACCGTTATAAGAAGAGGAACTATGAGTGTTGAAAATAGTTGAATATTAGATAGATAGATAACTCTTAATTGTGACAAAATGGCAGAAATATTACAGTAAAACACTTATAAACTAGCACCATAATTGGCGGCCTTATTGCTTAGAGCAATCTCTTCCAAGCTTAAAGGAAATTCGCCTACAAACAAGGTAAGGCGAAACGAGGTGACATTTTCCTAATACTATTAATTAAATATGTACTAAGTACAATACAAAACAAATTAATACATAATATTATACATAATCATCCAAAGGTAATTAATGATAGGGGAGACTGAAACAAAGGTAAACACATTTTATATTAATTAGATATACATAACTTAAAAACCTACAACCCCAAAAACAAAATTATTACTAACTAGCTGTACCCTGCCACGCTTCGCTGTAGCACATTGTGATGCAAAAATTAGATAAAAACAATCCTTGATGTGGATTATATATCATTGTAAAATTTCAGCTCGATCGGTGCAGAACTTTTTGAGTTTTTGAAGCGTACACAAACCAATATAACGTTTTTTTAACTTTTATAGGTTTACACTTGACCGCCATCTCGCCTGATGTTAAGCGACGATGCGGTCTACGATGGAGCGTGTTTATACATAGAGATTAGTACTTACCTACTAAATTTGATTGACTAAATATTATTAATGAATAAATTGACTGCCCTAGTGGCTTAGTTGGTAGTAGCTCTGCCTGCGAAACCGAGGGTCGTGGGTTCGATCCCCACCCAGTGCAAATATTTGTGTAATGAATTCAAATGTTTGCACTGTGTCTGGGTGTTTCTATGTATAATAAGTATGTATTTAAAACTATATAAGTATTATATCAGCTATCTGGCTGCCATCACACAAGCTTTGCTTAGTTTGGGGTCAGATGGTGTTGTGTGTGAATTGTCCACCAATATTTATTTATTATTGAAATAAATAATAATATCTAAATATTGTGAATGGTGTAAGTTTAGATTGAAGATGTAGTGAATTGATTGAATGGGACGAATATATTGATAACACTAGCGGTCCGTCCCGGATTTGCTTGTAGTACGTAATATATTTTATAGCCTATCTCACTCAGGGATCATAGTCATCTTATGAAAACGACACACAGGGCTCAATCGAGATTTAAATTGTTTTATAATTATCTCGATGTTGTTTAATGTAATGTAATATCAAAGTGAGATCAAATCGCCAATATTGAAAAAAATACCAAAAAAATAATCTTACCCGTATTTAACAAAATTCGCCCACATTGTGGTCATTCTATCTAGAACAACTAGATCCTGCCCCGTTGGTTCGTCCATGTATGATATATCGAACAGGTAACCTTGTTCGTCTGCGTGTAACGCTCCGCCTGGAAAGGGAAGCGTAGCAAAGTTACTGACAAACATCGTATAGTTACCGGCAAATATATTATAGTTACCGCCAAATATCTTATGGTTACCGCCAAACATCTTATAGGTACCGCCAAACATCTTATGGTTACAGCCAAACATCTTATAGTTACCGCCAAACATCTTATGGTTACAGCCAAACATCTTATAGTTACCGCCAAACATCTTATGGTTACAGTCAAACATCTTATAGTTACCGCTAAACATCTTATGGTTACAGCCAAACATCTTATAGTTACCGCCAAACATCTTATGGTTACCGCCAAACATCTTATGGTTACCACCAAACATGTTATAGTTACCGCCATACATAATTATAGTTACCGACAAAATAAACATATTATAGTTATCGGCAAACATATTATGGCCACCGGCAATAATTATATTATTGTCACCCGCAAAGTCTTTGTAGTTATCAGTAAACAATTGACTGGTCTTGTGGCTCAGTCCTCAGTCGCCACTGAAACTAGTGAATCTGCTCATTGAACCGTTGGTCGTCGGTTCGATCCTCACCCAGGACAACATTTTTGTGATGAATACAAATACAAATTCTTTATTGCTGTTTGCAGGTAAGATAAGGTGATACAAAAAATATTAAAAGTTGACACACATACGTGTGCTTATTCTAAATGTGGGTGTTCTTTAATATCATTAGTTGACCGAGCTTTGCTCTGTTTAAATGCGTTTATAAAAGGCTCTAAGTAAAAGATTTTCTCAGAAAAAAAAAAGAACAAAAAGAAAAGACCCGAGTGTAGGTAACCATTAGGATTCGAACCGGGACCTGTTGACTCCGAGGGCGAGCGTATTCCGTCTGAGCCATTTAGACGTAAAGAACAGTGGCGAAATAAGTTATCGTATTCCAATAACATTGTAGGAGTTTTTCATTGTCTAAAAACGCGCATAAAATGATGTTTTAAAAAAATAACACCTGGCTAGATCGATTTATCGTCCCCGAAACCTGTATACATAATTTCATGAAAATCGTTCGAGCCATTTCCGAGATTCAGATTCTATATATAAATACCTATATACCTACAAGAATTGCTCGTTTAAAGGTATAAGATAAGTATGTATTTAAATTTCTATATTATGTTGATAAAAAGTTATTATAATTACCGATAAAGATACTTAACTATGTTTGGAGGTAGATTAGAGGCGAAAGATTCTATTTTTTCTGTTTTAGACATTTATATTGAAAAATTGAAATAATATCAATGGCAATATTAAAAAAATATCTCACCTTCTGTAATATTATTTTTGTGCTTAACAAAGTTTCTTCCGCCAACATAAGTAAACACATATATATAAACTTTCTTCGCTTCGTTCTTCACAAACCTCGCAACAGATCTGATAGAAGGATGTATATAGGCAAAATCAGATCTCATGTCTACTGCGTTCTGGAATTCTTCACCTTCTCTCGTTATCTCTTCATCTCCATAGTAAAATAGCCTAGTTAATTCTTGGCCATCAAATTCTTCATGATCTATGTCAAACGTGGCTGTTAAAGCATCGTTGACGGAATTGTCGAAGTTCTGTGTGCCTGATACGAAGGCGAACCCTTCGTCTTGGTTGTACCCCACGATTATGTTGAGGTCTTTGGCCAGAGGCAACGTTTCGTTTGCTACCCAGTTGTGGTTTAAGAATGCTTCGTCGCCATCAAAAGATTCTTCTAAGCATGGTCGAAATGATAACCCCAGCTCTTCGCTAGCTTCAATCATATCCAACTCGTCTATCGTTGCCAAAAAATCAATAGCAGTTCGTATATCCTCCGTGTCCAGTCCGAAATGCCTTGACAATGTAAATGGAGTTCTTATATTGGGGCGAGGAAAAGAAGGGCATAGAGATGTCCCACTTTGCAAAATCGCTTGATGGAACAATCTTGGCTCATGATTTCGCAGGATATGAAAGTCTACGGACATAGACCCAGCGCTGTTCCCTGCTATAGTTATCATATTCGGATCACCCCCAAAGTTTGCTATATTTTCGTTGATCCACCTTAAAGCCATCAACTGATCTTTTAATCCCTGATTCCCTGGTACCAAAGGACTATCTGTACACATAAAACCATACGGTCCTAGTCGATAGTTGATAGTAACGAGTATGATGTTGTGCCTGGTAAGATATTTGGGACCAAATAAGAATCTTCCGTAAAATCCTATTTCAAATCTCCCTCCGTATGTCCATACTAGGACAGATTTTGGGGTGTTGTCTTGACTGTTAGGTACAAAAATGCTCAAGTGTAAGCAGTCCAATGAACCAGCTAAAGTATTGTTGAATTCTTCACGTTGGGGGCATATGGCCGAGTCGTCAACGGCTGCAAAAGTTCCTTCAAAACCAGGGTGGGGTACGGAGTGCTGGAAGAAATAAAATTTATCTTTAGTACGTTATGAGGTAACAGTCTAACGCTATTCTCCGGACACTATATTTGGAATACATAACTCACTCCTTTGTGATAGGAACGTCTAGGTTGTGGAATGCGTTGCCTGAGTGGGGTTTCCCCGATAGTTACAATCTTGGTGTCTTCAAATCGAGAGTGAATCGCATCGTCGCTTAACATCAGGCGAGATGGTGGTCAAGTGCGAACCTATTACAGTAAAAATAAAAAAACTAGGAGACCCCGTCGTTTTACCCGCGTAGTTGCCAATCCAGTTATTTACGCGGGATAAAAATTGCCACAGTATTATTCCAGACCATTATCTGCGTACCGAATTTCGTCCATTTCTCTTCAGTAGTTTTTGCGTCAAGGAGTAAGTAACAAACATACATTCATTACACACTTTCACGTTTAAAATAGTAGGGTAAACACTGCACCTGACCACGGGGCTCTGTGAGCGATACTCATACTCATTTATTACATACAATCCGTACATGTCAGTAAATTAATAGTAATTGTATATACAAGAACAAAATTAAAAATTTTGATTAACCCCCGACTACCTTAGATTTGTTATCTGTACAACATTCTACTAGTCAAGCCCTTTCATTTGATACCCATATTAAGGAAGTTGTGAAAAAAGAAATGTAATTTGCCATTTTGTGGTAGCGGCCATCTTGGATTTGAAATTTGTCATAGTGCAAAGTATTCTACTAGTCAAGCCCTTTCGTTTGATACCCATATTGCGGTAGTAGTGAAAAAAATTATATAATTCGCCATTTTGTGGTGGCGGCCATCTTGGATTTGAAATTTATTATAGCGTATAGTACTCCGCTAGTCAAGCCCTTTCATTTGATACCCATATTGAGATAGGTTGTGAAGAAATATTTTGTCCGCCATTTTGTGGAGGCGGCCATTTTGAATCGATATTAACCAGACATAGCTAAGAACACCCGCACGGATATTAACTTTCAAATAAAAAAAACCGCATCGAAATCGGCCCAACCGTTTGAGCTCTACGGTGCCACAGACAGACAGACATCGACGTCAAACTTATAACACCCCTTTTTTTGGTCGGGGGTTAAAAATATACTAATAAAAATTATCATTACACACTCAACAATCAAAATTATTTATGATTACAAAATGTTAAACTAAAAAATTCAAAATCAATATATTAAAGTACTTAATAATTACAAAATGTCAATCATCAGATCCGATTATTAAGTATTAAAAAAATATATATATTTATTTATATCAGAATTGTACATAAAAATTATATAGCTAAGTGTTATCACATAATTTCTTTAAGCGTCATGAACTCGTTCTCAATGTCATAAAAAGCTTGTTTGACAAGCCAGCGTTTCAGCCTTGTTTTAAAAATTATACAATTAGGTGCCTCAATGACGTCAACGGGCAGTCGGTTCTACACCATCGTTCCCATGATATGAGTCATATGATACGCAACGCGGTCACATTAACGGGCCCCCGCATTCCAGCGGGTCCCCGCATTCCAGCTGGTTTTAAGCAAAATTTACTCGATCTTAATATACAGGGTACTTAGAAAGATGATGGTTCGAAACCTTTCGTGCGGGAGTCCGACTGTCACTTGGCCGGTTTTTTTGCACACCGTACTTGAGCGCCGAAATGACGTCGCATGGTCAAGCGTCTAGTTAATGTGACCGCGTTGTAGTGTAGCAGTTAGAATGATTTAAGTTGGGATGAAAGAATAACATGTATACATTAAAAATAAAAAACCCAAGCTCAATTGTTTCAACTTTACTATACTTAAACTCACATTAAAATATCTTAAACCTAGACGCGAATGCGGTCGATGTGAAAACGACACTCACACAATCTTACTAAAACTCACACACTCACAAGATCTTAAAAGTATATCTAGCCAAGGTGTGAATGCCTGCGATGTAAGAACGACACTGACTTATTTATTGAAACTAGATTCGATGAAGGGTTATCTGGACCACAATTATTGAGGAGCGTTAGCGAATTGTGATTGGCACGAGGCAATTCACTGCTGATGCCGAGTTCTGGTGGATTTATTTTTGACAATTCACACAACACCGTCTGACTCCAAACTAAGCAAAGCTTGTGCTATGGCGGCCAGATAGCTAATATAATACATACTTATATAGTTTTAAATACATACTTATTATAAATAGAAACACACAGACTCAGTGCAAACATTTGAATTCATCACACGAATATTTGCACTGTGTGGGAATCGAACCCACAACACTCGGCTTCGGAGGTAGAGCTAATACCCGCTAAGTCACGAGGGCAGTCAATTTGCTGTCAAATGCCACGAGATTTGCTGTCTTGAACCTCGTGATGGAATGCAGCTCACGTTGTAGAGACATGTGTAGGTACTGGTACGTAACACGCATGTACACAACACACGCAAAGAGACAATAAACTTATAACACAAAAGAGCGCGTTAGAATATGCCCCACAGTGCATCGCGCCATTACAAAGACTTCCACATCAGTAGCGGGATTGTGAAGCTCTGGTTGGTACAGAGATTGGGCTGTTTACGCGTAATCAAAACATAAAACTTACTCCAAAAGGGTTCAACCGATCCACAACACCATAAGGTATCCCCAGATACATATACCCCCCATCTTCACCAACCAACCCACTGATAACACCCTGAGTGGTAGTTACTAGAGGAGCATTTTGACCCCGCACTAAATTTACAAAAAAATATATTATTAACGCATGTGTGTACATTTCGAAGAGCTGATCGGTGACCAATGGATTATCTTTATCATGCGAAAAAAACAACGTAATCATCTATCTGTTTATTAAAAGCAGTGGTTCTCAACATGTTTTCACTGTGTTTTATTTTTTGGATAAGTTATCGGGACTTATTAATCCACATTTAGGTAACAAATGGTCTGTTTGTCATTCCTAATTAACAGATTTTTCACTAAATTCATATGAAAGTGTAAAGGTGTGATTAAAAGACGACGTTCCATTTTAATCTCCCTTTATTCCTTTTCTCTCTTACACCTATGTACATTTTCCTAATATATCTCTTTCTTACATTCTGTGATTTAGCCCACTCTTTCATATTCACAATTGTCTCGAATATCTATGCTTCTCTTTCACACTGACATGTTCCATTCCTGTGTTATGTTGTTGCAAAACTCCATACTTAAAGTATTGTTTACAAAAATACTAGCACTCCGTCCTAGCATCGCCCGTGTTTCATATTATAACTCCTATAGTATTAGGCATTAGGTTTAGACGTCATCACAGGATCAACGGTGCAAAAAATAGTATATTTTTTCCTGAAATTATCGCATTCAAACAAGTAGGCCTCTTCAGGCTTATAATATTAGTATAGACCTATAAACATAACGTGCTCACATAAAAAAATAACTATTTTAAAAGTTGTTGATGTTTTGGGGTGGCCAATTGCGGCTGTGAGTAGTGGTAGTCTCCGGTGGGAGAAGACCCTCGGTATTAAAGTGCACCGCTCTCCCTACCCGTCGCGGCCTTGACGGGGTTGCTACAGTTAGATGGCCAACTCGCCGGGGCTGCAAGGGAAGAGGGGTATTACGGTGTGCTGATCTCCCGGTCTTCTGCAGCCGAAAAACGGTAGGCGGTGGGACCACAGACCTGACCCGGGGTTCGATCGCCGAACAAAACCTGTCTTAGTTTTGATGTTTCACTCTCTTTTGTTTACACTTGAAATGATAACAGCAATAGCAAAGCCATAGCCGATTTAATTAGGCAGTAGAGGGACTAAGTCGTGGGCACAGTAAATACATAACAGTAGGTTATCTAAGTTGCGTTGATCCCCAGGGTTGTCACTTTTAAGTGGCCGGCGAGAGTTGACGAACGCGAGCGGTCATGTAACGTACACTCCGCGAGGCATAAGCTGAGCTTTGCATTTGTGTGAGTGTACATGGATAGTGTAGGTGTGACAACCGGCCTTAGGCGCGGCGCCATTCTGTCTCGCCGCGCTCCTGCCTGATTGGTGATCACTCACACTAATGCAAAGCTCAGCCTATACCTCGCGGACAAAATTTCAAGCTCCTGCCTGATTGGTGATCACTCACACTAATGCAAAGCTCAACTTATACCTCGCGGAGAGTACGCACGTGCTCACAGTCGCGCTGCACAGCCCGTACTGCCGCCACCTTATTCCCCCATATTATGCTAGCGTGAGCGTGAAATCGCGTGCCGACACGACGCGCGGTGCGTACGCACTCATTCAAATCGAGAGCGGAACGTTTGTATGAAGATATTTTACTGTATGTCTTACTGTGTCGCGGGGGACTAAAGACTACGAAGGTCTGTCCAGACGCTAGGGCGTTTTACACCAGCCAGTAAGTGGGTACTGATAGTTCCTCGAAGTGGTCATGGCGTATCGTAGGTTCAAGGGCGCCGGAGACGAACGGTGAAATTGGACATTTTGTAGTCCAACTCTTTGCAGAGTTAGAAATACCCACCTTTGACAGTTATTCTACCCACAAACGTTCCTGTTTGAAAGGCAAATGTTTCCAAAAACACACAACAAATTCAGATAGTTCATCATCTTTGGGTGAAGTGAGTAGTGCAGTGCTAAGTAATGAATTGGACTTTTCGTGTTCTAATAGCTGCGTGATACTATGCTGCTATGGGCAAGCGTGATGGGCATTGGGCATTTCTGGCCTCTGTATGACCTTGTATACTCAGCTTTATCAGATTAATATAATCAGGTAATATAATGTTTTACAATTACAACATCATAAATGGATTGTGAAACTAGAAGTCCAGTAGAACTTACTGTGTTTTCGCCCAGTAGAACTTGCTGTGTGTTCTTAGACTAAAATCTAACTGTGTTCCAAATTTCAACCCGATACGTTCAGACGTGATTGAGCAACAAACATACAAACATTGAACGTATTATTAGTAGGATAGGTAATGATCTGATAATTATTACATTCTATTTTTTTTTCACAAACAACTTTTTTTCATTGTCACAATGACTGACAAAAAATACGCAATATTTTATTTTTAACCCCCGACCAAAAAAAGGGGTGTTATAAGTTTGACGTCGATGTCTGTCTGTCTGTCTGTGTGTGTGTCTGTCTGTGGCACCGTAGAGCTCAAACGGATGGGCCGATTTCAATGCGGTTTTTTATATTTTAAAGTTAATATCCGTGCGGGTGTTCTTAGCTATGTTTGGTTAATATCGATTCAAAATGGCCGCCTCCACAAAATGGCGGACAAAATATTTCTTCACAACCTACCTCAATATGGGTATCAAATGAAAGGGCTTGACTAGTAGAGTACTATACGCTATAATAAATTTCAAATCCAAGATGGCCGCCACCACAAAATGGCGAATTATATAACATTTTTCACTACTACCTCAATATGAGTATCAAACGAAAGGGCTGGATTAGTAGAATACTTTGCACTATGACAAATTTCAAATCCAAGATGGCCGCTTCCACAAAATGGCGAATTACATTTCTTTTTTCACAATTCCCTTAATATGGGTATCAAATGAAAGGGCTTGACTAGTAGAATGTTATACAGATAACAAATCTAAGGTATTCGGGGGTTAGTCAAAATTTTTAATTTTGTTTTTGTTTAATAAATAGTGGCGTAACGAGCAGGACATGTGCCTGATGGTAAGCAACATGCCTGCCACATAACGGTACAGTGACACGCAGCTATTGTACCATGACGAGTCCAAATCATTACCTAGCACTGCACTGTGCTCGTCACCCAGAAATCCAAGATGTTATATCTCGTAAGCCCTGTAATATCTCTGAAAACATGCCCTTCAAACCGGAACACAGTAATGTTTGCCCAGTTCAAATTCATAAAGGATCTACAACACCCGCATAGTACCAGTTGTTACCACGGGATAAAAAACAGTATATGTTCTTCTAGACTAATATGCGTATCCATGTGCCAAATGAAATTTGGATTTACCATTTGGATCAAATTAGTTTAGACGTTACGACGTGATAGAAAAGTCAAAGTTTTTATTGATAAATGTACAATATATACGTCAATTCAATTAAAATTGAGCAACAGACAAACACATATTCGCATTTATAATATTAGTAGGGTAACATGATGCTATAAAATACCAAATATCTTAAGTACTTTATCACTTGTAGTAGATAACCTCCCTTAAGGGGTTACTTGCCGCTGATAACATTCCTATCATCATCATCATCAGCCGCAAGACGTCCACTGCTGAACATAGGCCTCCCCCTAGATTTCCACAACGAACGGTCCTCCGCAACCTGCAATTAGCGGTTTCCAGCGACCGTTATGAGGTCATCTGTCCATCTAGTGGGAGGCCGTCCAACACTGCGTCTTCCGGGTCGTGGTCGCCACTCGAGAACCTTTCTTCCCCATCGGTTGTCAGTTCTGCGAGCGTTGTGGCCTGCCCATTGCCACTTCAGCTTGCTTATTCTTTGATCTATGCCGGCCACTTTCGTTCTTTTGCGAATATCTGCGGATTCTGTCGCGCAAAGACACTCCAAGCACACCCCTCTCCATAACTCGCTGTGTGTCTTTAAGCTTCGTTATGAGGCCCACAGTTAAGGACCACGTCTCAGTTCCATCACTGGCAACACCCACTGGCTAAAGATTTTCGTCTTTAGGCATTGGGGTATTTTGGACTCAAAGATGTGCTGAAGTTTCCCGAACGCTGCCCATCCGATTTGGATCCTTCGTTGGACATCTTTGTCGAACATTCCTATACTGAAGAAATATTTATGTTGCTTTGTTTGTCTTCCACGGTTTTTTATTGGCTAACGGTCCGTCCCGCTTTCGCCCGTGGTACATACTATGTAGCATATTAGGGATCACGTGCATGTCCAACGGTGAAAGAATTTTTGGAATCGGTCCAGTAGCTCCTGAGATTCAAACAAAAAACCTCTTCAGCTTTAAAACATTATAGCATAAGTAGCTTCCTAAATGTTCCCACTGCTCGGACATGGGGCCTTCTCTCGCAAGGAGATAGTCAAGGCCGTAATCCACCACGCTGGCCCAGTGCGGGTTGGTGGATCACACACGACCTCTTCGTTTCCCCATACAAATAGCCACGGCCGTAGAGTAAGTATCTCCGAGAGTTATAGCGTTTTATTTCTGAATCCTACCACAATAAGGCGATTCCGCACAATATCAATCGACGCACGGGTAAACGAAGACTAAATCGTTTTTTGACTAATCCGTGTCTTTACCGTATTCTAGGGTTGGTTGGTTGGCTCACGTCACGAACGGCGGGACCAATCAGAGCGAGTAAGACGGCTCAAGGCTCGGGTAGACTTGAAATCGGACAAATAATAGGCCAAGCACCGGGGGTTTTTTTTTGCAACGTACGGGACCTGGTATTTTTTCTCGGAATATGTTCAAGGATGTCCCCTAAATGTAAATCCAAGTTGGCGCGGCGGGAGGGGGTTCGCTTCAGCCGCCATCTTGGGAAACACGTTTTATTGAATGTCTCGCGAACCGCGGATCGTACGATAAAAATTGTAGAGGTCATTATTGTAGATGAAAATATTTGTCATCTGTTTTATTTAAAACTTTTATTGTATGACGCATAGGTTTTTTAATTATAGCGCTCCAAACTTTATACAATATAGTTTTTACTAAATATTTAGTTTATAAATTAAAAATAATGGTAACTGAATTGTAGAACATGAAATTACCTATAAATTTACAACTTATAGACGCATAATTGAATATACAGCATTATAATCTCATTTATAGCATTATAGCTCCTAAACTATAAAAAAAGGGTAAAAGTTTCTAATGAAATTTATAGGTGATTTCATGCTCTATTATTTTTAATTTTTAAACTAAACATTTAGTAACTACCATATTGTATAAAGTTGGGAGCGCTATAATTAAAAACCTATGCGTCATACAATAAAAGTTTTAAATAAAACAGATGGCAAATATTATTATCTACAATAATGATCTCTACAATTTTTATCGTACGACGCGCGGTTCGCGAGATATTCAATAAAATGTGTTTCCCAAGATGGCGGCTGAAGCGAACGCCCTCCCGCCGCGCCAACTTGGATTTACATTCAGGGGGACACACTTGAACATATTCAAAAGAAAATACCAGGTCCCGTAAGTTGCATTACAAACCTACTTTATTTGCTGCGGCGCTTGGACTATAAAACCAAATAGTTTTCTCGAATATTTTCTCTATGGCCCTATCATACGCTACGTATGCATACCACATCTTGTGGAGATAACGAATCGGCAAACTTAATCTAGCAAGTATTTCGATTTATTTAGTGTAGGTTTAAGTACTAAAATATTTTATCGATAACAACTATTATTATGTGATAAAATAATAATTATCCCAGAACATTGATTGATTATCGCGGGGACTTGGGTAATTCCTGTAATTTTACTTTATCTATTACGTCATCAGCTTAAATAGCGCACTAAATGTTCCCACTCCTGGGACTCGGGGCCATCTCTTGTAAGGACAGAGTCAAGGGCGTAACCACGCTGGCCCAGTGCGGATCGGTGGATGACACATGAAATCGAAAGATTGTCCATTTACATGTCGATTTCCTCGTAATGTTTTCCTTTACTTCCAAAAGACACTGGTACGCGTGGGATTTGAATCCGGGGCCCCGGATCGGCAGTCGCTGTTCTCCCGACTAGACCATCTAATTCAGGGGTCACCAATTAGTTTCGCTCTGGGTCCATTTTAAGGAAAAAACCTGCGCGGTCCCCATTTCATAATAATAATAATAATACAGGTAATTACGGAAGTTACAAAGGTCCACTCCGCGAGGCATAAGCTGAGCTTTGCATTTGTGTGAGTGTACATGGATAGTGTAGGTGTGACAGCCGGCCTTAGGCGCGGCGCCATCTTCCAACTTCGCCAACTTCGTCGTTTATGAACCGATTTTGATGATTTTTTTTTTGTTGTAAAGAAGATATTCCAAGGGTGGTACCATGATAAGGAAACCAGGATCTGATGATGACATCCTAGAGAAATCGAGGAAAACTTTTTTACTTTATAAGTTTTCCGTTGAAAGTCGATTATTTTTTGTTAAAATTATTATAGACCTATCTAAGTATGGAAGCGCCCTGAAAATTTATTGTTTTAATATTTTTGTGAAAAATCATATATACGGTCGAATTGAGAAACCTCCTTTTTTGAAGTCTGTTAAAAATGAGGTTCACAGAATACATCTACTTACCCTGTTTCAAATAGTATAATTCTCATAGTTTCAGAAAAAAATGGCTTTGGCATACGGACGGACAGACAGACTGACATGACAAATCTATAAGGGTTCCGTTTTTACGTTTTACGGAACCCTAAAAATACGTGTTCAATATTTTTTTTGTGTTCTAGCTAACAGACTTAATTTAGTTTTTTTAGGGTCAATTCAATTTATTTATTCATATCATAAATTCATAAGAACACTTGGTAACGTCATTTACAAAAAGGCAAAGAATCTGTGTACATAATATGATAAAATAACAACGTCAAAAAGAATAAAGCAGTTGTAAAGGGGCCTAGTCAATTACATGCAGCTGTAAAAAGGCTTTGTCGAAGACAAAATAATCAATACACACAGTATACAGATACTATGTACATTAGTACAAACAATGTGGTGGTGGGTGGTAGCCTATTTAGATTCTTCAATTTACTCTGCTAAGAAAACGTGGTTCGTTGTCTCCAGGAAAGAGAAGAGAAACAGAAGCAGCTAGAAGCGGTGCAGAAGGAGTTGGAGGACCAAGAAGACGAGTCCAACGTCTTCCTGAAGAACATAGAGTCCGTGCAGAGGAGGCCTAAGCAGGACAGCCCTAAGTCTGAGACCATTGATAAGAGACAGGTAGGCATATTAACTACACTTTTTAAAGTGAAACTTTAATTTTATTCTGCCGTTAAACAGTAATGTGCAAACATTACTGTGTTCCGGTTTGAAGGGCAATGTTTCCAGAGAAATTATTTAGAGACATAACATCTTAGATATCTGGGTGACAAGCGCAGTGCAGTGCTAGGTAACGATTTGGACTTTTCATGTTCCAATAGCTGCGTGTCGCTGTGATGTTATGTGGCAGGCATGTTGCTTACCATCAGGCACATGTCCTGCACGTCTCGTCACTCTTTATTAAAGAAAAATTACGTCGTCTCGAAGTGTTTTCGTCCATTTATAACATGTCGCGTGACGCTCGGCCGCAGTAGGGGTAAACTGAAAGGTGCTCGACAGAGCAGCCGAGGCCAATATGGCGGCGTTACTCGTAATTTTTTTCACTTTTACCGTGTTTTCATAAAACCACACAATATTTTTTTATGCAGTGGTAGGACACTTTGCGGAGTCGACCTGGGGATGTACCACACATACACCTTTGCCAGTTATTCTACCGCCAAGCAGTAATGTGAAAACGTTACTGTATTCCGGTTGAAGGGCAATGTTTCAAGTGAAATTATAGGGCTTACAGGGCATAGAGATAAACCATCTTATATCTCTGGATAACGAGCGCAGTGCAGTGCTAGATAATGATTTGGACTCTTCATATTACAATAGCTCCGTGTCACCAACTAACCAACTAAGCCTCGTGGCTATACTATCTATATTAATAATTTCGTCAAGGGGTACGGTAGACTTGATCGAAACCTTATATGAATAAGAAAACATAAAAAAATATTGATTTTGAGTCGACAACATATGTCCAAAAAATTCTGACTGTGGAGAATTTCGTTAAATTCTGATGGCACTGACAAACAAACCGCTGTCGCCATCTTTGGTGTGAAGCACGTTTCGTTCCATCAATCAACACATTGCGTGCATCCGTCGCGCCAAAAAGTATCCAGCACCAAAAACTGTGGCTTTTGTGACTACGTAAAACGAAACGTCTTGCCGCCGGACTGGAATTTTATTAGTAGGTACTTATATTTAGTATCAGCACTGCACCCGTGCGAAGCCGGGGCGGGTCGCTAGTACTTATATATTTATGTACAACACGAGTATATACAAATTATAAATAAAAAGTCTCCCTACAAATCAAACACGCCGTCGATATCGCTGCCGGTCGGTATTAGCTCTTGCGGAAAAAATACATTATCTATCTATCTATCTTGATGTCATTACAGGTGGTGAACCTAGCAATATCTCAGAAGCCCCCGCCTTCGAAGAACCTCCTGGACGAAGACAAGGACGACCTGGTGAACAAGATGTTTGCGGGTCTACTGCACGGCGATCGTCTCGTTCAGATACTGGCCGTGAGAAAGGGACGGGTGAGTACTTTGATTTGCGAAAACTTAATGAGCTATGCAAAACTCGAACTTGCCCTTAACAAAATTACCTCAGAAGTTTTACCTTAAATCATACAAGGAATCCAATTGTGCACAAAACTTAATGAGCTTTGATAATTAGCAACTTTAATAACTAATAACCTTCAGTAAATTTCTTCCTGCACAAAACATAATGAGCTCTGAGTATTAGCAACATCAATTACCTTCAATAAATCTCTTCCTGCACAAAATGCAATGAGGTTTTAGAATTTGCAACTTTAATTATTACCTTCAACAAATCTCTTCCTGGACAAAACTTAATGAGCTCTGAGAAATTGCAACTTCAATTTTTGTATTTTTACTTTTTGTATTTTTTTTATTGTAATAAGATTTTTGTATTTGTGATTACCTTCAATAGATCTCTTCCTGCACAAAACTTAATGAGCTCTGAGAAGTTGCAACTTCAATTACCTTCAACAAATCTCTTCCTGCACAAAACTTAATGAGCTCTGAGAAATTGCAACTTCAATTACCTTCAACAAATCTCTTCCTGCACAAAACTTAATGAGCTCTGAGAAATTGCAACTTCAATTACCTTCAATAAATCTCTTCCTGCAAAAAACTTAATGAGCTCTGAGAAGTTGCACCTTCAATTACCTTCAATAAATCTTTTCCTGTGCAGAACGTAATGAGCTCTGAGAAGTTGCAACTTCAATTACCTTCAACAAATCTCTTCCTGCACAAAACTTGATGAACTTTGTGAAATTGCAACTTCAATTACCTTCAATAAATCTTTTCCTGCACAATAACCTTATGAGCTCTGTATAGTTTTAACTTGAATACCTTCAAAGACCTACCGAAAGGAAAAGAAGGATCTACCGGGAGAATTAAAGGCAAATAGGAGGGGGTAGGGAACACATACAATCTAATTCCAGTGCTATTTAGTCCGTTTGTGCAATTCTCGGCTGGTTTATAATATGGTTTATTTCCAGTCGCTGGTGTCGCGTTTCGTCCGCCGCGTGTCGTGCGCGCACGCGCGGCTCCGCGCGCTGTGGTGGCGCGTGCTGCGCGCCGTGCCGGCCGTCGCGCGCCGCGGCGACGACGGCTCCCTCACGGCGCTCGCGCCGAGCATGACCAGGTAACGTGGAGCTCTCGCTCTCACTACTGAGCTTGCATTCACAGGCCAACTGATATTGGTCGTTTCGAGAAATGACCAAGATAAATTGAGCTCCAAATTCTACTGTTGAGTACGCATTCACAGGTCAACTAACATAGGTCGCTGCGCGCCGAGCCCGGCCAAGTAACGTGGAGCTCCCGCTCTTACTACTGAACTCGCATTCACAGGTCAATTGATATTGGTCGTTTCGAGGCCTGTCCAAATTAAATAGAGTTCTGAAACCTACGCCTAGGTTCGCATTCGCAGGTCAACTAACATAATGAATTGAGTTCCAACCATTACTGATCTCTCATGCACAGGTAAAGTAATATTTGTCGTACCGCGGCCAAAATTAATTGGACCCCGAATCCTCAATACTGAGCTCGCATTCGCAGGTCAACTGACATTGGTCGCTCCGTGACCTGTCCAAAGAGCTAGCAAGTAAATAGAGCTCCGAATACCACCGCTGTATTCACTAATATTTGTTGTTTTGCTGAATGTCCAAAATGACTGTGTTAACAACTGCTGAAATTTTGTTACTAATTTATTACATATATTGGTAGATATAATAATTTGAATATTATTGTCCACGGACATAGAGAACAGAATCAACTGCTGAAATTTAGTTATTAATTTATTACTTACATTGATAGATAAAGTAATTTGAACCTTATTGTCCAGGTACATAGAGAACAGTAGCGGCTGGGCGACCATCCTCGAGTGCTGCAGTCTCCTGGCCGAAGCGTTCGACCCGGCGCGGACACCGTACGCGCTTACCATCCCTGTGAGTGCACTGCTCTATAACACAGAACTTAAAATCAAAACAAAAAAAATTGCAGCCATAGGAACTGCCGATAGAAGTGAACACTTGTAAGTCAGAATTTGACAGCTTACATCGATTCTTTATCAGAAACTGAGATTTAATCAGAAACTACGCGGGTGAAACCGGAGGGCGTCGCCACGAGCATGCCCATCTGTGGATCATGGCCAATGGTCATGGTCCCGAGTTTACCCGAAGATTTCTTATCATTCCCGAGCGTGAAGCTAGAATTCAATTCACAGCCGATAAAAAATGTGTCTGTAGTGCGCCAAAAGAAGATTTCACTTAAAAAATATATGGTAATCATAAAGTTACATAAATGATTTATGGGACGCTATCAGCAAAACATATGCCTGATAGTAAAAAACACATTTGCCCATTACAGTGGTATCACGCAACTATTGCAACATGAAAAGTCCATATCATTACCTAGCATTGCGCTGAGCTGGCCCCAGAGAGTTATAAGATCATTTAATAAATAAGTAAAATTACAAAAACAAAATAAATAAAAAATCATTTACCCCCGACGACTACCTCGGATACGTAATCTGTACAAGATTCTACTAGTCAAGCCCTTTCATTTGATATCCATATTAAGGATGGTTGTGAAGAAATATTTTGTCCGCCATTTTGTGGAGGCGGCCATCTTCAATCGATATTAACCACACAGAAATTAACCAATTAAAAAAAACGTATCGAAGTCGGCCCATTCGTCTGAGCTCTACGGTGCCACAGACAGACAAAGACACACACACACACACACACCCTTACATACACACCCTCGACCCTGACAGACAGACACACACACAGATAGACAGACATCGACGTCAAACTTATAGGTAACTTGTTTTGGTCGGAGGTTAAAAAGTTAGTATGTGTTTTTAAAGATACTAGCAGTGTCTCTGTTATTATATATATGATTTATCATTTAGCTTATAAATAATTTTTATATGGTGTGTTCAGTAAAACTTATCTATCTATCGTTCCGATGTGATTGAGCCAGAAACATCGAAACTTTCACGTTGATAATATTAGTACAGCGAGCAACACGGAAGGGAGTAGGCATACACAGCGTTTCCCCTCTGTCAAAGTACAAGTCCGCGTGGACCATGGAGTTTGATAATATACTGTGGCTTAGGGCGGGGCTAGATTTGTGAATGGTGCTTTATTTTTTATGTGTTAGTGATTTGACTGTGTGAGTATGATCGGCAATGGTTCGGTACAGGTATGTTTTGTATGTAATAGTGCGGCTTTGCGCTACTGTGCACCCGAAAGAAATGACAGAAAGATTTGAACAATATTTTTAGCTAAGGCTACTTCCTTTCCTGCTTGCGCGGAAGATCGAGTTGCTCGATGTATTAGTAGGATAAATTTATGATATGATATCTACGAGTGTATTACGTGTACTAATAGAAATCAATATAATTTCAGTTCACGCTAACAACGGTGTGCGCGCTCATAGAGAAAGCCGTCACTCTCGTCAACACCCCGGAGGCTACGGCCAACGAGCGGCAATGGTCCAAGTTTCTCAAGACCCTCGCTCGGGCATTGAAAAACACCAACCTCAATGTGGCGAGGCCCTTACATCCGCTGCCAGAGTCCAAGCTAACTTACCACCTCAAGCAGATGGATTCGAGAAGCACCATAGAAATACTGCAAAGAGGGAAGACAGCGCCTTTCGCGGATCTAACGAAGAGCGACGTTCATGAACAGTTAGTGAAACATCTATGCCTCTGACGAAGACCTAACGTTCAGGCCGTTTGAGACGGCTGTGTTGGCGAGTCGAATTTCGGTCTTGACTCGGTCGAATAATGACACGACTTGGTCGAGTTTCAGCCGGACCATGGTCGAGTTTTGTTGTGGTGCGGTCGAAAATGAAACTTAGTTGAGTTTTGTGCTGACTTTGTCAAATTTCGGCCAGACTATGGTTGAGTTTTGTTCTGACTGGGAAAATTAACCTGACTTGGTTGATTTTTGGTTTGACTGTTACACATCAGCTGTGGAATCTCGGCCAGACTTAGGTTGTAATCAGACAGATTTAGTCTAATTTAGGATTGCATTAAAATCTTGGTTGGATTTCGGCCAGACTTGGTATAAAGTCAGCCAGATTTGGTTGACTTTCGACTGTATTTGGTCGAAAATCAGCCAACTGTCTATAAAAAATCGGCCAAGTTTGGTTGATAATCCGTTCGATTTAAGTCGAATTTTAGTCGCCATTTACAAAGTCAAAGTAAGTTCGCTAAAGCTCGGCCGTACTGTCGTGGTGTACATATAAAAAGTGGCTGTCTAGACATATTTGTGAATGTGACGTTTTTCGGTCGAAATATATTTTTTTGATGACCCGAACTTTTCAGTTACGATAGATGTTTGCTGTTATATAAAGTTTTTTTTAATGTTACTGACGCGGCAATTGTTATATGTCATGTACTCGGTTCTTGACAACCTATATATTTGTTGTAAGTCTGTGTTTTTCGAACTGTGGGTTGTGAAAAAATTTTGAAACACCACAAGAATAGGGAACAATTTTTAAACCCTATGCACTGTAACAATTAAATAAAGTTTGAAAAACATTGGAATGAAGTCATTCTAATTTATTATTGACTAGGTCGCTAACTGATATAACTCTTAATTTATTATCAAAGACATCATAAATGACTGTCAAAGCAACTGGTTACTAGGTCAAGGTTAGTTCTGACCTGGCCAAATTTTGTTCTGACCTGGTCAAGTTATTTTCTAATCTGGTCAAGGTGCATTCTAACCTTGTCAAGGTGTGTTCTGATCTGGTTGAAACATGTTGTGAGGTTCTGAGCTGGTCAAGGTTTGTTTTAATCTGTTTATGTTTTCTAGTGACTAGGGCACAGAATGACTGACCTGGTCACAGTAACTACTGATTCAATTTCCATAATTGATAATGACCAGGTCGAGATTACTACTGACTGAAATTAATTCTGACCAAGTCAAGGTTATATCTATCCTGGTTGTGGTTACTTTTCGTCATGGTTACTTCTGACCTGGTCAACATTACTTGTGACCTGATTCACAACACAATCAAACCTTTTTATCTATAATCCTCAATAAATCTCTTTATAAAGTCTTTGTCGTATCCATTATAAATGACATAGTAGAAAAGGATTGTCATTCTGAATTTGAACACCGGATTGCATTGTAAATCAGTATCTTGAACTGATTAAGGTTACTACTGACCTGGTCACGGCTACTTCTGACCTAACTAAGGTTCCTACTTACTGACTTGGCCATTTTTACTTCTGACCTTGTCATGGTTCCTTCTGACCTCGTCATGGTTCCTTCTGACCTTGTGATGGGTTCTTCTCACCTGGTCAACTACTTCTTATCTGATTAAGGGAACTACTGACCAAATCAGGATTACTTCTCTGATTCTCAACACAAATGGATTGATCTCGACTCGGAATCAAACCTTTCTGACCAATATAGAATGGAATGACATACTCGACAAAGGATTCCTCATTTTGAATTTGAACCATTGAATTTGGACACCAGATTGCGTTGATTAAGGTTACTAGTACCTGGTCATGGTTACTTCTGACCTGGTCATGGTTACTTCCGATCTGGTCATGGTTACTTCTGACCTAATTCACAACACAATCGGATTGGTTTTAACACGGAATCAACCCTCCTTTATCAATAAATAAACCTCTTTATCTTATCCGTTTAGAATGACATTGATAAAAGGATTGTCATTATGAATTTGAACACCGTATTGTTGTAAATCGGTATCCTGAACTGATTAAGGTTTACTACTGACCTGGTCACGGCTACTTCTGACCTGATTAAGATTACTACTGACCTTGTCATGGTTACTTCTGGCCTGGTTAAGGTTACAGTTGACCTTGTCAACTGGGCATGGTTACTACTGATTTGGTCAAGGTTACTACTGACCTTACCTGGGCTAAACCAAGATTGCTATTGACTCTGTGAACATTATTTATAATTATGATATTAAAATATAAACTCAGTCGTTAATTATTTTGACAAATTCGACGTTGTAGTAATGAATCAACACATTAATGCGTTTGCTTGTTTTGAAATGCTTCAACTGCGTTGTATGCTACTTAAAATGTTTGTAAATTTTCTTATAAAAAATTCTTACAAATTTGGAAAAAAAATCTCGCGGCTTTCAATTTTGAATTATACGCATTTAAAAAAAGCATAAAAAAATAAATGTTTCCAAAAAAAACAACGCACTATCACATCACAAAAATTAGGTATTTTAGAGGCGACAACAACAAAAAAAATTAAGTGCGCTGTTAATGAGAAAAACAAAAACATTTTATTTAATCGTTTTTTTTTGTTTTTTCAAAACACGTTATTGTAAATATTAAGTACAGTTAAAAAGTTTTTATCATTGTAGTATAGTAGCTTCTTCATGTAACGAAGAAAAATTAATTAATAATGAGACATTTTCAGAAGAAAAAAAATGGTTCGCAACTTACGTACTAGATGGCGGTAGTAAATTTTTTAAGTACTATTTTTACTACTATTGCTTTTTTTTACGTAAACGTTCGTAAATTTTACGGGAACTGTTTCGTAATTTAGGTGATTTTAAGAGTGACGATACAAAGAAACTGTGGAATAAAAAACGGTATCTGTACTCATTTACTCACTAGCGGTTCGCCCGTCTGCGCCCGTGGTACATATTGTGCCTATATAACTCGTACACATCCAACGGTGAAAGATTTTTTGAAATCGGTCCAGTAGTTCCTGTGAATAGCGCGTTCAATCATATAAACTCTTCAACTTTATAATATCAGTAATAGATAGATGCAAGAAGTTGTATTTCCTTAATTTTTAAGAATTATTGCTAACGCTATCAGTTCTGAAGACAACTGTGATAGAGGCATCTTAAAAAAACGTAACTTACCTCAAGTGTGTCAAATTTAATTTTTTTTTTTAATATTCGAACTCAAAGTAACAAAAAAGCGCCATTGTAATTTTTCTTGCTATGTCTGAAAAGGTCTCATTAAACATAACGCTTTCGGTTATTATAACATTTAACACTGAAAAAAAATCCATTGAATAATTTAGTATGGAGGATATAATATGTTTTTACAAATCCATAATAAAATTCGTGGATATTTAACACGGGGCATACATGGTAAGGTGAAATTTTGTGTCATACAAATCATATGTACTCATCGACCAATGCATGCATAGATGTCAATTTAAAACTTTTTTTTTACACTAGCTGCGCCTGCGGCTTCGCCCGCATGGAAAAGTGACTTGAATGTTTAGTTTATTAACATTGTATAAATTGGCATATTTAACTTTTTTATTTATGTATCGATTGACATGAAACAAACACTAAATGTTATGTGAAGATTACTACAATACAGGGTTACTTGTAATCAGCTTTATTTTTATGAGTTTTAACAAAAGTTGTAGAACGAAAGTTAAATATACAGAAATTGCCCTTAATGGATTTACCAATAACCCTGTATGTTAATGATAACTACATCAAAATAGGATAAGCCGTTTTTGAGATTATCGTGCGCAAACACACAGACAAACAGACAAAAATTCCAACAATCATTGTTTTGGGTGCTATTGCGTTGATAAAGGTCTCCTATATTTTTTCTCGTGAATCTTCCACGTACAGACAGCGATCCGTTACATTTTTATTATATACATAGATCAGATGCCGTGATGGCGTTTGATTTTATTAGCCTGAAGTTTGAATCCCGCTCTTAGTATTGTTAATTTTAAGCTGTTAAAACCATTAATCGTAATAAAAAACTATCCTATCTCTCAATTTCCAAATTACGCATAAATGTCCAACTTTAGTGAATATATTATGTTGAATTGGTGGAACAGTTTGCTGGGAACAAAAATAATGATACTGGATTTTGGTACATTTGGATACAAATACAAATACTAAAATCTTTATTGCTGTTTGCAGGTAAGATAAGGTGATACAAAACATTTTAATAATTGACCCATACAAACTTCTTCTAGAGGCATGGAATATGTCTGCCAACACAGTTTCCATTGGTCTGAATTTATACAATGATAATAATAGTCAGATCACAATTAAAGCTTATTTAGTATAGTATTATACAGGGTTACTGGCAATCAGCCTGTATCAGTTTAATGCATGTCCTGCGTATTTAAATAAACAACTTTTGTCAAACTTCAATACACAAAAAAAAATAGTGTTCGTTGTCGTCTCTAGCACTGTTTAGCGGCTATTTAGTGTTTTTGCAGTGTCACTTCGGCACATCATTTATCGAGTTTTAAAGAGCGCACGGGCTCTTGTTGCGTAGAGTTCCGATGCTTTTATCCCGGGCAAATACACTTTTTTTTGTTGAGGGCAAAAAAAACATACAAATTGTTATAAACTGTAGAACAAAAGTTCACGTATTTAATGTACTTAACATGGTCTTAATTGGATGCAGGCTGATCACCAATAACCCTGTATAGAATTAGACGAGGGCAGTAATAAATTTGACATGCTTGTCTATGTGTCTTCTTGTGGATTCCTACGGATGAACCAGTTTCTATTAGATGTTTTTGTTTGAAAACTGTTATTGTATCCTAGATCATTTTAAAACTATTACGGTAGAATTTCTAAACATCTACTTCTCGTCTCACTATTCACATTTTCTTTTTATATCAATACATTGTATATTTCAAATAGTCGTTATGATTTGTTAGTAAAGGTGGACTGACAAAAATATTAAAAAAAAATTGCGTACTTTTTTTTCTTTCTTTTCACATATCTATCTAGCCACAAATAGATCAAACCATATAGGGGTCGTTCAAATATTACTTAAGAAAATTTATTAGAATTATTTACCCCCTTTTGGACCCTTTTCAGCTTTTACTAACAAGGGTGGGGAGGGGGGGGGGGGGGCTTGGCTGCAAACCTCCCACCCATCTACCGTTTTAACTAAATCGGCTTTCGCTTTACTATTGCGGTCTCTATCATTTCAAGCGGAAAGAAAAGAAAGAGCATAAGACAGTTCCAGTTAGGCGGTAGACGCTCCGTTCTCGCTTACGTAAACATTGGTACATATTTATATGCATTTTTCTTTCAATGTATTCTATTTTTTATTGTATCCAGGAGCAGCAGTTTTAATTCTAGAACTTAGAAATATTCTTAGGATACAGGACTCTAATTTATTGTTTTGTGATAAAAATATGACTATTCCCTACTAGTCTGTAATACGTTAAGTAAATAAAGGTGTTTATTATTTCTGGAAATCCCCGAAAATGCGTGTCGTTTAGCAAAGATGTGTGGGTTGCTGGTTGTTATATGTGTAAAACAATAAATAACTGCTGACGTAATCACCATCTAGACCTTTAATGCTTACATTAGTTTTGAACCGCTTCTGTACTACGTACGGGGCTCGGACAGATGATATATTACTAATATAATTGTAAATACATACTAATGATACATAAGAACACCCAGACACATAGCAAACACCTGTATTTGTCATATAAATATTAGTTTATCCAACACTTTTTTTTCACTAAGCCACGAATTCAGTATTTCATTCTTACATAATACATCAATATGCTTTTATAGAACTCGGATTCTTTTGTTCTATTTATGTGTCATGATGTCAAAAATACGAGTTGTGCTTGTATATCGGATTATATATTCGATTCAACTCAGAAAATATATATACATATTTACCTTGACATCTAACTTGTTTGTTCATAAATATTGCAAATGACATACGTTTAATTTATGTCATTACTTTTGGATTTTGTTTAAAAATATTGATTTATAATTTATGTCATCCGAAGATGAATGCAATGTATATGTGCATTTGGAAAATTACACGCTTTTAAATTTATTTATGTCAATATTAATATATGTGCATCAAATAATATATTCTCTTACATTTTATGTCACTCAAGGGTGAACGCAAAACAATGACAAACTATTTTATTGACTGTTGATTTGTAATGTACATAAAGTCGGAAAATTACATGACTTCCTTTTTATTTATGTCAATATTTGTATATTAATATGGCATTAATGGACGAACGGAACAGTATGTTAGTTTGACATCTATCTCGTGTTCATTAATATGGCAAATGACATGAGATTCAATTTTTTAGGCCATTCAAAGATGAACGGAAAAAATGTTACACACTTTGACATCTAACTAGGACATAAAATATGGCGTATGACATGGATTCAATATTATTTTATGTCATTCAAAGATGGACAGAATAAGTATAATATACACTATTATTTTGACATCTAATTTGTTGTTTTCGTAAATATAGCAAATTACATGGATTCAATTTTATTTATGTCATTATTTATGCATTGCGTTGGTCAGAGTTTGTGTAGGTGTTGGTCTTAAAAATATGTTCGAGACCTTAAGCCTTCCTGTGTGTTCCTGCCACTTAGGGCCGATTTTTAACATGTTTTTTTTATTATTTTAAAAAACGACTGTGATCGCGTAACGTTGATTCTTGTAAAATTGTAAATTTGTTTTTTTTCATTGTTTATGTAAAAAAAAATCGGTCCTCGGTGTAACAAAATCACATACAATCATTTGTTTTTAATTAATGTGAATTTTGTCGGTAGATTATAAAAAATAAAAAAAAAAATATGGTAAAATGGTAAATGTAATATATGTATGGGGTCTAAATATGTTTTTTTCTGAAGCCCAATACTCTGTGACTCCGATTTTTTTTATTTGAAGGGAGTCTCGAAATTAGGAGGTTTTATTTCTTTCTATAAAAATGCCTTTTGTCGTGTCGACAAATTTCAATGGCTATATAAATTTAAATTTGTTTAAAAATGTCGCCTGTTTTTTTTTTCGTTATACACGTCGAAGGCATTTTAAACACTTATATGTATGTAACTAGCTTAAAAATTATATAAAAATGTATATAAAAGTATGACTGCCACATAAGCAAAGTATAATCATATGATATATAATTTATATATCATATTATGATAGTGATTTGTTAAACAAGTTTTTTTGTAATATATATATTATTTTTTTATTTCATCGAATCTTAGCGGGAGTTCTATTTTTAATAATAGTTTTTAGTTTTTTTTTATCCATTAAAATAGATTTGTTTATAGTAAATAGTGGAGTTTTATTTTACTGGAAGAGGAAGCATAAGTGTGCAAACATGAGACTGGATCAATACTGTTACTTGGATTTTAAATTGTAAGCTATATGGATGCCCGATTTCTTAGCGTCGCCGTCACAAGAAGCCAGAAGCGGCTTCAAAAGAAGCTGGCCTACTCTCTCTTTCTACGAAAACAGTTTTTTTTGTTTTTAATAGAGTGACGAGACGGTCAGGACACGTGCCTGATAGTAAGCAACATGCCTGACATATAACAGCACAGTGATACGCAGCTATTGGAACATGAAGAGTCCAAATCATTACCTAGCACTGCACTGCGCTCGTCACCCAGAGATCTAAGATCTTATATCTCTAAGCTCTGTAATTTCTCTGGAAACATTAAATAATTAATTAATTTCGAAATAAACTCTCCGGAACTCCGGTTCTACTTCGATCCGCCGTTTCGTCCTACTCAGTTCTAAGCAGGGTTGTTACGGATGCGAAAATTTATACATCCGCGGATGCGGATTATTTGAAATTCACATCCGCGGATGCGGTGTTGATGCGATGCGAATGCAAATGCGTACTTTGGGACTTTAAAAGGATAATTATCTAAATTCTAAGTATCTACTTAAAAAATTAAAAATTAATTTACTTTTAGCTTTTTATTATTATTTAGACATATCTTTAGAACAAAATTACACATTACACAAGTTTTTCGTTTTACTTATGACTCAACAACTTCGAGTTTCATTATGTTTGTTTTAGCCTATGTTTTAAGTACTTAATATGCCTATATATAGCCTATGTTTTAATTAGAGTGGGCTTAGGACATTTAAACGTGAAACAATGTTCGATCGGACGAAATGAAGGAGAGCCGGAGTAGGAAATTCGCGAGTTTATTTCAATATTACGTTTTTCTTACAAAGACAGTAGACGGATGAAGCGCGCGACAGCCACTTGTGGCGCGCAGTCGACACTTGCGGTCGGTGCCTGCTACCTTTCAAACTCATGTAGGATCATAGTATACTCTGGAATAGTAGGTTTAATTCCGTTTATTTCCTTTGACACTACCGCTTGGCACTACTGGTAGAGTGATGGGAAATTTTATTTTTCCGTGGCACTACTGCTCTTATTGGTTGATTAATTGCATACTGTAAAAAATCGCGTGGATTACCTCATTACCAATGGCACTACTAAACTTTTTAAAAAAAATTGGTTGCCTGTAAAGTCGGTATACGGGCGAAAGTTTTACGTGACAACGACTTTGAGTGGTAAAATAATTTTACGGAAGGGACGCGTGCCTTTTACTTTTTATGTCTGTCTCTCTCGCTCTTAGGCGGGCTAACCATGCCCGAGTGGAAGGGACGCGTGCCTCTCACTCGCTCTCGTTGTGAGCGCATAACGTGAGCGGAGCGTAACGCAGTTTCTTGAAGTGTCACCCGGCAAACCAATTTATAAGACGTTGTCACGTCAAAATGAAAGGTCCGTTCAGACGTAGAGAGATTGATAAGGAACAAAATAATTCTACTGCTTCTGATAAACAAACAAAAGATTGACAGAAGTGAAAAGTTATTGCTTGAATGTGATAGTTCACTTTGGAAACTACGCGGCTGAAACCGGAGGGCTCTGCTAGTGTGAAATAAATCTACAAAGCATTTTCGTCGAAATAAGTTAGTATATAGTATATTTTAGACTGATTATAAGTATGCCGTTGGATTAGGTATTTTTAAGCTATTGCATAGCTTTTATCGCGGGCCTGGAGACCGAATTTTAGTGATCGCGCATCTCTTTCTTATGTTCACAAAAAAGAGGGATGGAAGACCGTAACGCCATCCTCCCCACTCGGTCATTCGACTTTGAATCTTATTTGTATAAGCTTTACAGACTAAATGCTCTTAGCAGTGTTGCCAACTTAACGGATTTCCCGTGATATTTTTTATGGTAAACAAATGTCACTCTTCAAAATACAAGCAATTCCGAAATTTTTTTAACATCCCTATTGTGTATGTTGGTAAAAATGCATGGAACATGCAATAGCTTTACCGCGGCAGTCTCCGAGTGCCACACTTTTTTTTTATTATAAAATAGATAACAAGACGAAGAGAAAACGACTATAAAGAATAACGCTACATTCGCCCAATGTAGGGATACCATAAAAATATGTTATTTACAAAATAAATAGATAGAGTAGCTCTTTATTTCATTAAAGCCTACTATAATATTAAACATGTTAAAGTTCGGATGTCGCTTTATCATACCGGAACCGTTGAACGAATCGGCTTGAAAGTAAGGACACAGATTGCAGTCTACCTCTAGATTAGTACACAAGATACTTTTTATCCCGAAATAAATAGCTTATGTGGGCATGGTCTGTTATTTAAAATATACAAAATCATAATAAAAAATAAAACAATTTGGCAATCATAGGGACTGCCCATAGAAGTGAAACCTTAGATTTTTAATATTATATAGCTCTAATGTTGTGCCCTTCAAACCGGAACACAGTAATGTTTGCACATTACTGCTTTGCGGTAGAATAACTGCCTAAGGTGTACTTCTAAAGGTTGACTCTACCAAGTCTATATTATCTATTCTATGACCAAGCGTCATATTATTAGTACAGTAAGATCAACCTAGATGGCGCTACAAGAAAAAATAGCTGGCGGTATCGAAGTTGTTACTGCGCCAAGGGACCTTTTTCAACGCGGTGTATTTCGTTGCTCTCAGGAGAGTCGCAGCCGACTCGACTGGATAGCCGATACTGAGTAAGGATAAGTAATCTCTATGAATACAGTCCCCTTTGCTCGGTGCGAAGAGATCATGCTCGTTTTTGGCCCACTTTATAAACTTTCCATTAAGATTCATAGAGCTATGGTAGTATCTGTCATAGTTCTATGAAGTACAATCGCTATACACATACTCAGCACTCGCTGAAAAACCGCTAAATGAGTAATAATAGCTCTATGGTGCGTTATCACTTGCCTTGTATGGGTCACACTGCGCTCTGCGCTGTTAAGGGCGTGTGGGCCGTATTTTTGAATTTTTAAAACAACTTTAAGACCTTTAAAATAGTGTATTAAACTCTGAAAAAAATATATGTATTAGTTAAGGATTTAATCTAGTGCAATTCGCAGTCAATAACACGATTTAATGAATTTTACTTGATAGAAAAAAATCCCAAAGTTACCCCTTTTCAAAAAGTTATTTCAAGTTTATGACTAGACTAATGAATTTTTTTACTAAATTTTTGTACTCAACGAAAACCACTAAAAAAGTTATAGATGCATTCGCAGAGTTTGACTTGATAAAAAGTATTAGTTATTCACTATGTTTTAAAATCTACCATAATTATATATAGCGCGCCGTTCTGATCAGTCGCGTTTCGGCGCTCACGGACGACGGGCCTGTGCTTGATTTTGCAATTTTGACAACCAATAAATTTCAAATATTACGATCATAGTGCCACAGTATAACAATATCAGTAGGTATTACTAGTGAATCACGCTATGATCTTTGATTTTTGATACCGTTTTCATTGGAATTGCAAATAGACGCTGATACTAATTAGTACGCTGTTTACTCTATGTTGTAAACGAAGAGTCTCAAAAAACTGACGTCGATAACACATTAGTAAAAAATTCAATGCGGATGCAATGGAAAATAGATAAGTATCGGTAAAATACTCGTCCATCAAATCAGAGATAATGAGGAAATAATGAGAGGGGAGAAATCCCCTGCGTAAATCCCTTAATATCCCTTTAGGTAAATTCTTTGGTAGTAAGGTACTTAGTACTTAGAAGATAATACAAGAACAAAATTAAAAATTTTGGTTAACCCCCGACTACCTCGGATCTCGGATTTGTAATCTGTACAACATTCTGCTAGTCAAGCCCTTTCATTTGATACCCATATTGTGGTAGTAGTGAAAAAAATAATGTAATTCGCCATTTTGTGGTGGCGGCCATCTTGGATTTGAAATTTATTATTATGTATTGTATTCTACTAGTCAAGCCCTTTCATTTGATACCCATATTGAGATAAGTTGTGAAGAAATATTTTGTCCGCCATTTTGTGGAGGCGGCCATCTTGAATCGATATTAACCAAACATAGCTAAGAACATCCGCACGGATATCAACCTTCGAATAAAAAAAACCGCATTGAAATCGGTCCATCCGTTTGAGCTCTACGGTGCCACAGACAGACACACACACAGACAGACAGACAGACAGACAGACAGACAGACAGACCGACAGACAGACAGACAGACATCGACGTCAAACTTATAACACCCTTTTTTTTGGTCGGGGGTTAAAAAGTCCTCACATACAGATTTTACCACTTTGGAAGAGACTTTTGCGCAAATGATTCAGTTTTGAAAAAAAATTTAGGAACTTCACTACAATTTCTGAACACCTTTCCATAGATACACGTATGGTTTTGATAGATTTTTTTTGATTTCTTTTCCAAGTTTGTGACACCACCAAAATTTATTGTTTTTTTTTTTGTATGAAAATGTTAATATTGTTCATAGAATACATGTACTTACCAAGTTTTAATCGTATACTTCTTATAGTTTCGGAGAAAAATGGCTGTCACATACGGATGGACAGACATAACGTATATTTTAAAATTTGTCTACGAATCCCTAAAAACCCAACTTCGTTCATTTAAAACTTATTTAAAATAAAATTTAGACACTCGACCAAATTTGATAAGAAGCCTTTTAGGCAGTAAAATGACTCGTTGAATTTAACTCTGTACTAAATTTCCGATTCGTATTTTTTATATAAGGTTTAGAATCATTGAATTGAAT
The DNA here is from genome assembly GCA_017562165.1 of Ectropis grisescens. NCBI lineage: Eukaryota > Metazoa > Arthropoda > Insecta > Lepidoptera > Geometridae > Ectropis > Ectropis grisescens. Next base: position 9,055,277 of record CM029796.1, on the reverse strand, counting down.
TGAATTGAATTATTGTCTATACTAATATTATAAAGAGGAAAGATTTGTTTGTTTGTTTATTTGTAATGAATAGGCTCCGAAACTACTGGACCGATTTCAAAAATTCTTTCACCTTTGGAAAGCTACATTATCCCCGAGTAACATAGGCTATATTATATTTAAAAAAAAATTAGGAATCCTTACTAAAACTCCAATAATGTAACATAAGGTGTAAAAAAACGACAAAAAGATGATAGAACAAAATCATTTACTACGACTTTGCAGAACTCATCATTATCTACAAAAAGTGTCGCGGCAGCATATGTCTAAATATTATAGTTAATACCTTTTTATAATTTTTTACATTTCATTCGGAAGATATCGCGAGTTTAAAAATGCAAGTATTAGAAAAAAGTCGCGTGGTTGTCGCTCACCGCGCTCAGCTAGCCAGCATGCTATGTAGGCTCCATGTAAGCGTCACTGGGGTACGGGGGGGGGGGAGTCAATGTGATAAAATAAATTGCCGCGCGGCTCACTCGCGCGATCGGCTCCCTATGCAGCGGTCGTGTGCGTGATCGTATGATTTTAGCTTGAAAAAATGTTGAATGCGTTTCGTAGGTAAATAAGTATATGATAATAAATATTATATTTTAATGTAACCATTCAAACTGCTTATAGTAGTATTTTATGGGTATTCCTGTTCAAAATTTCAGCAAAATTTAGTAAAGGTAGTTTTCTAAGCCCATATTTTCAATTTTTTTCAATAAGTAAGTACCTACTATTTACCTGATAATAAATATTATATTTTAATTATTCAAACAGCTTAGTACTTCATATAGTTCAATGCAAAAATTTAGTAAAAGCCTGTTTAATTATTTATTTCCTTCTATTTTTCATTTTATAATGCCCAAAATGCCAAAAGATCAATATCTCAACTTTCTAAACATAGTTCCCAGGCGAGGGCAATAAAAATACGGCGTAATGAGGAATCTTCATCAGAAACTGAAAATCGCCTTGCAAGTCGGAGAGAATACGCGTCGCAATCGCGTGCTAGAGAGTCAAGTATCGAGCGTTCGCAGCGGCTTGCTGAACAAAATTTTATCACTGGCCCAGCAGCTGGTCAACTAGCTCATATACCGAGGATACCGATGATTCCAACTGATCTGCCAATCCCTTTTAAACGACTTCAGTTTCCGGTGAAATCATCTTTCGCTTTAACTATTAACAAGTCCCAGGGCCAAACCTTCGAATTATTAGGGATCGACCTACGAAAAAATGTTTCACTCATGGCCAACTGTATGTTGGCCTATCACGTCGGAGCTCCTGAAAATCAATTTATTTTGCTGCCACAAAATAAAACTACTTCAAATATCGTTGACAGGGAAGCTCTGACGACTCACTAAAACTAATGGCTTTTGTTTTGTAAATAATATTATATATGTATAAAATTTGAAAATAAAAAAATACAAAAAAACATTAATAAAAAAAAATCATAAAAAAATTCAAACTTCCTTTATAATTTTACTTTTTTTTTGAAACCCGATACAAAAAAAAGGGTGTATGTGTGTGTGTATGTACCCGTGCGAAGCCGGGGCGGGCCACTAGTAGAAAATAAAATTTCCCATCTTTTGTTGCCAGTAAACTTATTTTTCGAACTTACCGATTACGATTTATTATGTCCAATTTAATGATAACAATGTAAAAAAAAAAGATGTGAATTCTGTTCCCAGTAGCATAAACTTGTCTCTTTTTACCGGAATGGAAGAAGGGTTATGTTTTTCGCGCGTATCTTTGTTTGTAAAACTTTTATTTCCACATAATTATTTTTCAAACGGCTGGATGGATTTTCGTAACTAAGATATTCTAAGACTAGTCTCATTCGCCAAAGTGTCCTTAGATAGTAGGTAATATTTTTTTATGTGTAGTTTTTTTTGTATTCGGGGTTTTTAAATTAAAGTTATTCTATCATATTGCTCGTTGCTCGAATAAACAGCACCGTTCATCATCATGATTGAAGAGTTGAACAAAAAGTTTGGTCTCCACTTTTGTAATAAGAACAACTAAGCTGTGAAACGCATTGCCAGAGTGTCGAAGTTTTGTCGAAGGTTCGAACCTTGGGGTTACGAGGTACACTGTGTTTGTTTGTATTAGAGAATCAAGTTCCATCGTAGACCACATCATTTTCATCCACTATTATCGGCATCATCGCAACCGTATCATCAAATGGGTTATAAATCGTAAACGGTAAGTTTTACAAAAAAAGTTTACTAGCAACAAAAGATGCAAAATTTTAGTTTCTTCAATTATTGTCAAAATATATAGTTTTAAAAAATCGGCTAAAACAGTTTTTTTTTCAATTGGCGTTGGAAGCTCTACCTGGATCTGTGAGCATTTTGTAATTTTATGCTCAGTAAGTGATCTTTACCTCATAGAAAAAAATTGGTTTAGAAATTTAGTGCAAAGTTGACCAAAAAACCTTCTATTTTTACTGGCATTTCATTACGTTTCAGCACATTTTATTTTTATTTTTGACGAACTTGTGAATTATTAGGAAACATTTTAAAAAGATGCATTAAATTGGAAAAGCCGTTCTCAACTTATAGTGTGACCAAAAAAGAAAAGGTTGAGTTTTGTATACCTACGAGTATAGATAAATTTTATATTTCTTCGTTTATATAGCAACAAAACTCTTATCATAAACAAACAAACATATCTTGAACAAAAAATGAGTTTAAATTACATAGTCCAATATTTTAATGTTATTTCTGCACTGTGGCACCGATTCCGCGGTCGGTGACGGTCGCGAGAACAAGACAGCGTTAAATAATGCATACCTTTACAGAAATACCTGGCCTTAAGGTAACGGTTCGCCCGGAGAGTCTGGAGACCGCGACAGGCACTTGACACTAAGGGAGTGTAGGGCGCTAGTCGCTAGTGTTGGGTAAGACATGACATATACAAGAACAAAATTAAAAAGTTTGATTAACCCCCGACTACCTCGGATTTGTTATCTGTACAACATTCTACTAGTCCAGCCCTTTCATTTGATACCCATATTAAGGGAGTTGTGAAAAAATAAATGTATTTCGCCATTTTGTGGTAGCGGCCATCTTGGATTTGAAATTTGTCATAGTGCAAAGTATTCTACTAGTCAAGCCCTTTCATTTGATAACCATATTGTGGTAGTAGTGAAAAAATAATATAATTCGCCATTTTTGTGGTGGCGGCCATCTTGGATTTGATATTTGTTATTATGTATTGTATTCTACTGGTCAAGCCCTTTCATTTGATACCCATATTGAGGTAGGTCGTGAAGAAATATTTTGTCCGCCATTTTGTGGAGGCGGCCATCTTGAATCGATATTAACCAAACATAGCTAAGAACATCCGCACGGATATCAACCTTCGAATAAAAAAAAACGCATTGAAATCGGCCCATCCGTTTGAGCTCTACGGTGCCACAGACAGACACACACAGACAGACAGACAGACATCGACGTCAAACTTATAACACCCCTTTTTTTGGTCGCGGGTTAAAAAGAGTTTGTAAGAGTAGCCTTATTTTTGTACTGAACCAGTACAATGTCCCACTCACAGAACACTTATACAGAGTCTGATGGTCCCACTTCAAATGAGGCGAGGCGTACTAAAGCTCGGCGATACATTTGAAGTTCCGAGTAAAAACATGACATTTGGTGTTATTGCAGTACAATTACAGTCTTAACTCTGATTGATGACATATCGCAAAGTAATACAAAATAAAATGCTTCGTAAATATTTTTTGTAAGTAGGTAAATAAAAAAACCAACCTATATTTAGAAGTACATAATAAAAAAAGCTAATGAATAAAATTACAATATAAAAATAATATTTGCGTGACTTTGCTGCCACTGAGGCGGTTTCTTCTTTCCGAAGACACGTAATGTTATTGTAAAATGACGCACTACTGTAATTTGTAGCTTGCGTCTCGCCCCTCTCTATCTACATCCTATAGTTTTACGAGGACGGAGAGTAAGTCACGCGACTTCGCGACTGCCGCGACATAAAATTTGAAGTAGTAAAATGTTGAGCCGCTCTTACATCTTGACGTCATGTACAGGACAAATGTACCGCCTCTTGTATGTCCTACTCAAGACTAATTGGGCGCCAGTTCGCGCTGAGACCGCGACACGTGTCGCGAGACATGTGAGAACTGGCGCCCATACAATTCTATTGAGTCAAGTGCCTGTCGCGGTCTAGGCGCGAACTGGCGCCCATACAATTCTATTGAGTCAAGTGCCTGTCGCGGTCTCGGCGCGAACTGGCGCCCATACAATTCTATTGAGTCAAGTGCCTGTCGCGGTCTCGGCGCGAACTGGCGCCCATACAATTCTATTGAGTCAAGTGCCTGTCGCGGTCTCGGCGCGAACTGGCGCCCATACAATTCTATTGAGTCAAGTGCCTGTCGCGGTCTCGGCGCGAACTGGCGCCCATACAATTCTATTGAGTCAAGTGCCTGTCGCGGTCTCGGCGCGAACTGGCGCCCATACAATTCTATTGAGTCAAGTGCCTGTCGCGGTCTCGGCGCGAACTGGCGCCCATACAATTCTATAGAGTCAAGTGCCTGTCGCGGTCTCGGCGCGAACTGGCGCCCATACAATTCTATTGAGTCAAGTGCCTGTCGCGGTCTCGGCGCGAACTGGCGCCAATACAATTCTATTGAGTCAATTGCCTGTCGCGGTCTCAGCGCGAACTTTTTTTTTATAAATAAAGAGTGACGAGACGATCAGGACATGTGCCTGATGGTAAGCAACATGCCTGATACATAACAGCACAGTGACACGCAGCTATTGGAACATGAAGAGTCCGAATCATTACCTAGCACTGCACCTTATACCTTTATGTGGCAGGCGTGTTGCTTACCATCAAGAACATGTCCTGCTCCGTCACCTTATATTATAAAAAAATCATATACACAGTAATGAAATACAACATGTTTTAAATTATTTTATTGAGTCATAATCATAAAATTATACAAAAATATGATTCTAATGACTAAAATACACTGATTATTATGACTAAGATTGTTGGCACAAAATATCTACAATATTAATAAATAGATACAATTTTAATTCTGATTAAATAATTTATTCATTTTTTAGTCACCAATATTTCAATCAACCATCGTACTTTAAGTTTACAGGCCGTTTCACAACCATATAGACATAAATTCAGTATCCCAGAACATTACATAGGCTTATATAGTTTTTAAACTTTCCCGATAAAAAATCTCATAAAACACATTACACGACTAAATCGCGAACTTAATTATTATTTAATTACCTCGACGTTACAACCTTAGATAGTGAATAAGTAATCTCTTTGGTTACTACACTAGGGAGTCCTCAAGCGACTGAACCCAGTCGGATTGATTTCGACACAGAATCAACCCTCTCGATCTTTGTCCTATCCGTTTATGCTGGGGACCACACTAACGGGAAATGCAATTAATTATCGCGTTAACGAACGATAACCGTAGGTGTAAAACGCACTTAATGGACGTGCACCGAAGGTTTATTTTACAAATACGGTTAACGTACGTTAACGCGATAATTAATGGCATTTCCCGATAGTGTGGCCCAGGCACCAGGCATTAGAATGACAAAGACAAGGATTGTCCGAATTTGAGTCGTTTGGATGCGTTCAGAATCAGTAACTACGGCTGTTGTAACGCTGCCGAAACGTCGAGGTAATTAAATAATAATTAAGATCCCGATTAAATGGGTAATGTTCTATTTAATCTTTATTAATTAAAAGAGGGTTTGTCATACAATGACTAAGTCACCCCCGTAATTGAATACAAATGTTAATATCTACATATATAAAAATAATGTTTGTGTGTATGTTTATATAATCATAAACTATGCATTTGATCATGTGATGAGCTGTAACAAAGTTGTTCTGCATGAACCAAATGTTTCTGTGGATATGACAATATCTGAGCTAGAGGTGGACGTTGGTTGGTTGGTTCAACGAACAGTTCATTTCAACTGTTTACTAATCATGAACGGATACACTAGTGTACAGTTCTTCGGTAAACTGGTCGAAGAATGGACTATACAACTATTACTTTAGTTAAGGCTATTCCGTCTATGACGTAAACTAGTCGAAAATTTAACGGTTTCTAAAACTAGTTCACAGTCGACGGTAAACGGTCTCGTTTCGTCGACGACCCACCTCTAACTGAGCAAAGCCGGAACGGGCCCCTAGTGATATATATAAATATACATTGCGTTTTATAAATATGTAACACTAGCGGCCCGCCCCGGCTTCGCACGGGTACATCCACACACACACACCCTTTTTTTTGTATCAGGTTTAAAAAAAAGTAAAATTAGGAATTTTTCAGGTCTTTTTTTACACCTTATGTTACATTATTGGAGTTTTAGTAAGGATTCCAATTTTTTTTTAAATATAATATAGCCTATGTTACTCGGGGATAATGTAGCTTTCCAAAGGTGAAAGAATTTTTGAAATCGGTCCAGTAGTTTCGGAGCCTATTCATTACAAATAAACAAACAAACAAATCTTTCCTCTTTATAATATTAGTATAGATAGTATAGATAACCTTGGCCTCATCCGAAGATGACAAAGACAAGAAAGACTACCCACATATTATGTCGTCTTGTACGAATCTATGCTTTGAGCTTCGTTGCTAACACACTCAATCAACATGTATGATGGGCCACTCCACATTCTAAGCAATTTGTTTCAATTCGCGATTGTTTAAAAACTATATATATTATAATATAACTGAAGTTCGTAAGGCGTTTATAACATGATTTCTTGGAAGACTACAACTTTGTAATGACAACTGATATACTATTTATTTATTTAATTATTTGTTAAGAATTCGGCCTCGCTCTCTTGCTTCAAGTCAAACAAAATACGAAAGAGGTCTTTGAAAAAATATATGATAATTAGTTTTTATATTGTTCTGTAGATGGCGCTGTAGAGAAATAAATAAATGCAAAACAAATAACTATCAAAATTTCGCAAGTTGAACTCATAATTAAAAAAATACACAGGACTTAGCGTAATCTAAACGGTCTTATAGAAGTCGTTTTTTAAATGCCAAAATAACGTTTTTAGACAGGTGTCAAAATAGTACAACCAAAAATGGCGTTTATGTTTTAATTTGTTAGAATACGTCCATATTTTTAATAATTTATTATTAATTCTTGTCAATTTGAATACGCCTTTTTAAATTCAGACTTTTTCGTTGACTAGTCGACATAACAGACTAAGAAATGACCCGCATTTTCTCGCCTTTTGATAACTTGATTACTGTGGTAAATTCACCACACAATTTTTATTGTGTAGGTTTTACGCAAATAAATATTTCATTAAATTTCTTCACGTCTCGACCACGTGCGTATCTCGATCGAAACGAATAAAAAAGTAGATCCCGATTAAGACCTGTGTAATTTTTCAATATAAAAGAACATAGTTGAAAACTAAACATTTTGTGGAAACGAAATCTCAATCAACGCCATCTACCCGCAATTTTCGCAACGATTTTATTTAAAACTACCCTCCTTCACAAACATTCGAAAAATAAAACAATTACAATTGAAATGAAAAAAATATGGCCTATTTTATATTGCTTTTACTTATTTAATGCCTTAATATTAAAAAAAGGAATGTAAAATAAATACTGTTATACTATCTACAGCTCAATTACGCCGTAATCCTAGCACGAAACTTTATGTCACGCATCTTGTTAGACTATAACGTTATTACGAGAATTAGTGATTGTCTCTTCTGCTGTTTCAACTATTTCGCTGTTTGTTCTCAGTTATATGAGTAAGTTTTTTTCTATATTTACATCGCTTTTAGTTCATCTGTGAACCACAATGAGACGTTTTCAAAATGACAGTTATGTTTTTTGATGATAGACATATGCTTTTTTCCATAGAATAAGTGGCAATAAGCATGCAGTCCGCCTAATAGTAAGCGGTATCCATCGCTTAGGAATTTACAACATCAGAGAAGCTGTCACCGTTTTGGTCAACCCGAAAAGGTGTTTAGAGGTACTCTTTTTAAAATTGCCTTGTTAAAATTTATAGTCAGGTAAACGTCAAATTATTGACTGACATTGAATTTAGTATGCTTTTTAACTTTAATAATATAAAATATTAGCGCCAACTATGACTCAAACGAGAACTATTTTTGGAAGGCATTTTGTGTATTCATCTGACATTCAGAAAACGTCTCATAGACATGAGGTGACAGCTGTCATTACGTTGTAATAAAAATGGTCAACAGTGGCTTTATTAGCCTAGATATATGAGATTTATTTTGGACTGTCACTCACAATATCTCGATCGTAAAATTTCGTGCTAGACTTACTTTTAGTGTTTTTTGATAATTTTAATGGTAATTAATTTAAATTATAAATGTTGATGAATTAATAAATGTGATCTGAACTCAACTAGATTTTTTTATTGAAAAGAAAGCGAACAATCGACGAGCTACCTGGTTGTAAGTGTGCGACTGCGTTGCTTTCCGAGGGTGAATCAAAAGTTTATTCGGAAGATTGTTATTAAGTATTATTTAGAATGAAAATGTTGAACTGAGACGTATAATTGACTTATTCAAATACATTCAATAAGTTTTATATTTTAGTGTTATTTTTCATATTATAAATTGTGGTCTAATTTCTATAACGATGGGCTAATACATTACACTGCGTGTATTTAATGACACATGCGAGAATAATTCTCAGGGTTAGACAATGAAGCCGTTAGTGATATAAAGGACCCTTCGGGAAATCTTGTAGATTTTTTGAAAACTAGAATACAGTTCTCGCTATCAATCTTAATGTTAATGTCGTATCACTTAGCTGAAAATACGAGGGGTGATCCAAAAGTAATGATAATCAGTTATTTCTAGTGCACACAAAAATACAAAAAAATTACAGTCACTTGCTCAATTACCCACTAGTTCAGGAAAAAAAAATCATATAAATAGGCCACGATTCCCGGGAGCTACATTCATTTGAATACGGACTGTCAAGGAGTGAACATCAAAATGGAAAAACACGAAATCAGAGCTGTCATTAAATACCTCTGCTTGAAAAAATGACTACCAAAGACATACACAGCGACTTGGTGGAAACATTAGGGGACTGTTCTCCTCCAAATTCCACAGTTGCATGCTGGGCTAAGGAGTTTAAGCTGGGAAGAACATCGACGGAAGACGAACACCGCGAAGGGCGCCCATCGACGTCCCTCACTGGAGAAAATGTGAAAAAGTTGAAGAAGTTGTATTGAAGATCGAAGAGTGACTATCAGGCATGTAGCTGAGGTCACAGGGATCTCATATGGCAGCATTCAAAGAATCCTTGTGAACGAATTGCATATGAGAAAGGTCTCCGCGCGTTGGGTACCGAAAATGTTAAACGACGAGCAAAAGAAGAAACGAGTCGACATGTCAAGAGCAAATCTCGAAAAGTTCCAGGCAGACAAGGATAATTTTTTGTCACGTTTTGTGACCATGGACGAAACCTGGATCCACCATTTTGATCCTGAAACAAAACAACAATCGATGACATGGAAACGATCCGATGAACCGACGCCGAAGAAATTCAAAGTGTCAAGCTCAGCAGGGAAGGTTATGGCGTCTGTTTTTGGGACGCTGAAGGAATAATCATGGTGGACTACTTGGAAAAGGGGGCCACTATTACAGGCTCCTACTATGCAGAACAAATAAGAAGATTGCGGGAGGCTATGAAGGAGAAAAGGCGAGGCAAACTGCGGGCTGGAGTGCTGTTCCAAGTTCAAGACAACGCACCGGTTCACAAAGCTGCAATTGCCATGGCTGCCATTCAGGAAGCGGGCTTTGAGCTGGTGGAACACCCCCCCCTATTCACCAGATCTAGCCCCAGTGACTTCTATCTCTTTCCACGACTCAAGGAACACCTCCGGGGCAAGAAATTTGACGATGATAGCGACGTGATGGCCGCGGTTGAGGACTTTTTTGAGAGTCAAGATAAAGATTTTTTTTCTAAGGGAATTTTAGGTTTAGAAAAGATGGACTAAATGTATAGACTTGCTAGGAGACTATGTTGAGAAATAAATTTAGTTTTTGATTTTATTCATTGTGTTTATTATTGATTATCATTACTTTTGGATCACCCCTCGTATATCTTGTAAATATATTAAAGCGCTAACTTTTTAGCTAAAATACGGCGCAAAATCTTCGTGTATTTAAAACAAATAATATTTTGACATCGCAAACGTCAAATTTTGCTGTACCAATTTGTATTTGTCACATGTTATTAATTAACTTAATTTTGAAATGCATAATTACCACGATAACGTTGCGAATAAATATTGACTTCACTGATAACTTTGAGTTTTTGGGTTCAAGTTACAAATATAAAAACTTATTGAATGATTCTGAATAAAAAGTTAAAATTTAGAACTATTTAAAACATAACCTAAAAATAGGTCAGACTACTTTTTCGCGCCCAGCGATTCGAAAAAGTTGACAAATTTATTGACACCGATGTTCTTAGGTAAATCATCTTCTGGAGGATCGTTCGCCCTAATCACGTCCTTGGGGACGCCATTGGTGCTCTGAACCATTTTAATTTCGTTTGAGGTTCGCTTTGTACTTACGCCCTTTTCGTGATTTCCATTCAAATGAGGTTTTTCAACCACGATTTCTTCTTTTTCTTCAACTTTAGGTGCGTCATTGGTCGGAGCGTCTACGACTTCGGTTTCTACCAACGGTGCTTCTACCATTTCTACCAAAGCAGGTTCTTCTATTGGCGCTTGGATTTCTTCCTGAGTTGTCTCTTGTGTTTCTACCACTTCGCTTGTTTCTACGACGCTTGATTCTACGACGCTGGATATTTCTACCAAATTTGTGACGGTCTCTGAGTGCGATCCGCTTGTGGTAGTCACTATGGTCAGTGTTTCTACGATGACAGGGTCGGATCGTGGGCTTTCCTCTTGGACTTCTTGGTCCCAGATTTTGTAGTATTTTTCGTAAAGGCTGTCCCAGAATTCCATTTTCTCCTGGTCGTAGTTCGCTCCGAGGGACAGTTCTTGGGCTATGTGTAGGTAGTACTCGTTTTCTTTGGCAGCTGGCTTCCAAGTGACATTGATGTAGTGGTTTTCTTCGGGAGTGGGGTTCCTGGAAAGCAGAGAAATCACTTTTTAGTTTGTTGTTTATGTTATTTCTAAGAAATGGGCGTTAGGCTCGAATTTGTAGTGGTAGGACTCTTTGCAAGAGTCCTTCTGGGGAAGTACCACTTTTGCCAGTTATTCTACCGCCAAGCAGTAGGGTGATCACTGTGTTCCGATTAGTAGGACAATGTTTCCAGTGAAATTACAAGGCATAGAGATAAAACCACAGGGGGGTCACAGGAGACATGGCCCCCCCCAAAATCGAATACGTTAAACAAAAAAAAATACCTAATGGTACATAGACTATTTTTAACACGGGAAAACCACTGGACCGGGAACTACGTGGATAAAATCGTGGGGTGCTACTAGTCAAGTATTTTGTACTCTATTTATTGTATTCCTACTGGTGACCCCCCCCAAAATCTGAGACTGCATACTGGCGACCCCATCCAAAATTCGAGGCTGGGACCGCGCCTGGATAGGCACTTGATTTGCAGGACAGGAGGATGTCAGGAGAAGCAACGATCTGCATACAATGGTAGCAAACAGTAACCACTAATAACTCTAACTAATTTAACAGCGCCCCGCGGTTTTTCCTGCATAGTTCCCGTTCCCGTCGATTCCCCGGGATAAAAAGTAGCCCATGTCTTCTTCCAGACTATAATCTAAATTTCAGCCAGATCCGTTCATATGTTACGACGTGATCAAGGAACAAACAAACAAACATCCAAATATCCAAACATCTATACATTTATAATATTAACTAGATGTCCGCCCCGGCTTTGCCCGTGGTACATATATAACACTCATCGGGATCCCGTAAATATCCAACGGTGAAAGAATGACTGAAATCGGTTCAGTCATTCCTGAGAATATCGCTTTCAAACAAAAAACCTCTTCAGCTACCTGCTACGCCACCTATCGTCGGTCGTACCAACTCAGATTTGGAAACTTTGATTAGCAAAGGTTCAATGACGCAATCTTAGACACGTGCTGTCATGTCAAAGCACGGTACGAAGACTCTCAAAAAGGAATATTTTTTCCCGTTTTTGTTCACACATTCTTGATTCATGCTCCGCTTCTATTGATAGTAGCGTTATGTTCTATAGCCTATAGCCTTCCTCGAGAAATAGACTATCCAATAGAAAAATAATCTTACAATTTGGACTAGTACTTTCCGAGATCCTAGCGTTCAAACAAACAAACTCTTCAGCTTTATAATATTATATAGTATAGATAATAGGAAGTAGGATTGAAAATAATGGTTTATAATTATCTATTTTAAAAATTGGTTCTTACCCAGTCTTAGCAAAGTTGGTCCAAAGCCGCACCATCCTCTCCCTCATTTTAAGATCCTGAGGAGTCGGCTCCACATCTTTCAGGAGATCGTTCTTGAACAGATACCCAAGCTCATCTAAATGCATCGGCTCGTCCAAATAGAGACTGGTTGAAAACTTCTTTGACACATTCAACTCTCCCACGTAATCAAATTTGTAAAAGTATACTGGAATGTTTGTGGAATGCAGTAAATACTGGATATATCTATGGTTGTTCTCGTTGATGTACCTATCAGAAATCAGCTGGTAGTATTCTCTGTCGGTTATTTCTCCTCCTTTGAAGTATAGCTTCTTCAATTCATCAGCAATGGCTAAGGAGGTTTCAGAGTTTCTTTCAATGTGCAACTCTTTGGGAATGAAGATTTGTAAGTCATCATGCTTTCTTTCGAAAGCGAATTCGAGTCCTGTTGAACCGATCATAGTGGGAACTTGAGCTACTCGGCCTGATTTCAATAAATCAGGGAACGGTTCAGTGGTTACCGCTTCAACTCCTGGGAATTCTTTTTCTACAACCATTGCGAAGATGTTCAGAGTGTCTTCTAAGATGTTATCTAATTGTATCATCTTTTGGTGAGCTTCTACAATGTCCTTAGCTGGTGTCGTTGACAGAAACTCTAAGATTTCATCCAGACTTTCCGCTTCGCAACCCAGAGTCTTGGCCAGTTTCCGAGCGTTCTCCGTTGGAGTAGTTTGAGTGAACCAGCTCAACAATGCATTTCCGGACTGAATAATCGCTCTGTTGACTAAATTTTTGGACAGAGGGCTAGCTGTTAACATCGATACGATACCCCCTCCAGCGCTTTCACCGAATACCGTTAAGTTGCCAGCGTTACCACCGAAATTGTGGATGTTATCCTTCACCCATCTCAGTGCCAGAATTATGTCTTTAAGTCCAGCATTTCCAGGAACTTCTGGGTTGTTTAGACTTAGGAAACCGAGTGGACCAAGCCGGTAGTTTAGTGTCACGACAACGACATCTTTTTCTACCAAATAGTCTGCTCCATAGAAGTCTGAATTGCCTGAGCCATAGAACATACCGCCTCCGTGAATATATACCATTACAGGGAGGAAGGCCCCATCTAAAGTTGGTGTGTAAATGTTTAGGAAGAGGCAGTTCTCGTCTCCAGTGTATGCTTTGGTGTTGAAATCAATCTGGGCGGAGACGTTGCCTTCTGACGTGGCGTCGCGGACGCCCTCCCATGGCTCATGGGGCTGTGGAGCCTGGAAAATAGAAATGTTAGCATTAGAGCATCGTTCACTTTTTTGGTTTGAACCATAGAACAGACAAATGAATAAATAATTTGCCAATTGACCCTATAAAGATCTATTTCCTATATTTTTTTTTAAATAAGAAGTGACGAGATGAGCAGGACATGTGCCTGATCGTAAGCAACATGCCTGCCACATAACAGCACAGTGACACGCAGCTATTGGAACATGAAGAGTTCAAATCATATATTTAATAGTGGTTCTTTACAGTATGCCTGGAAAAGCACCAGTCATACTCGTACCTTTACCAATTATTCTACCGCCAAACAATATAACACAAAATATTTACTGGGATGAAGGCTAATGTTTCCGGTATTTTTTTTTTATCTACAGTGACGTGACCATCAGGATGTGTGCTTGATGGCAAGCAACATACTTGCCCATAACAGCGTAGTGACACGCAGCTATTGGATCACGAAGAATCCAATCATTACCTAGTACTGCACTGCGCTCGTCTCCCAGATGCATAAGGTGGTTTATCTCTATGCCCAGTGATTTCACTGGAAACATTGTCCTTCAAACCGGAGCTTCAAACAGTTGTTTACAGTAAAATGACAGGGAATAGCGACACATTATCTTAGGTATACCTACAGGTGACGAGTGCAGTGTAATAATTATTAGACAGTCATTATCCTGCTCATTACGTCACTCTATTAAACTAAAATTTCACCATTTTCGCTTTTCGTGAATCATCGTGCGCAATATTTCGCTTATGTAAGACATCAGTAAGCTATCCGAGATGTTTCGTACGTAGTACTCGCCAACATTGGCGGTTCTAGCGTTGCGTTACTATCGATTCTCCACTTGATATCATACAGCTAGTTTATAAAAAAGTAATTCAACATTTTCGCCTCAGGGCTTGAGAAGTTAAACTCTGGCGTTATCGAAATATCTTATTTACTTATGATAAAGGAGACGAGTGTGTTTTTAGATAGTTTAGATTACGAGCAGGTGACTGTTTATGCTGGGTTTATACGGAGTGAAAAATATCTAAATGGGTAATTTTAAGGCACGATATGCAGAGATTTTTTACAATTTACCAGTGATTAAAACCAAATTTTATGAAAAAATTGTATTCATTTATTTCACTATCTTTTTTTCTTTTGATAATTATAAATTTAATATATTCGATATATCAAATCCATCACTTATGATTTGTTTTGTCAAAACTAATGTCAAGGTAAAAAAGGGTCGGATTTGATAAATAGGCGTGACGACAGGTCCTGCAATTACATTAAATTATTTGATATAATGACAGTATTTAGATAGAATAAAATATGTAACAATTTTAATTTTGATGTTTTTTAGCTTACTTTATGATCATTCAAAGCTGGATGGGCAAGCCCATTTTAAAAGTACGAAATTATTTTAAGATAAGAAATTGGATTACCATTCGATAACCCATTCAATTTCAAGTGGCTTTTGTTATGAAATATATAATGTGCGCTGAGCTGGGAGTACTTATTACATTTATTTGTTTGTGCCTGTTCGGTTGTAACTCCGACATTGCGAGCGGATTGACTGACATGAGACGGAGCCAAGGTAGCGTCCCAAACCAGCATCTTGCCTAGAGACCATGGTACTAGAGTGACACCGTCAGGTCGCTTACCATCTGTCAACATTCCGCTCGGTTCTAATAATAATATAATAATATAATTCTTTATTACTTCTACAATTTCACAATACATTTAACACTAATAAATACAATTTGTGATCCAATAATTTGCAGAGCAATGGGCGGCCTTATCGCTTAAAGCGATCTCTTCCAGGCAACCTTAGGAAGAACTTGTATTGAAACATATCGTGAAGACTTTGATATCTTCAAAGCTGAAATGAAAGACTTGTTTGCGTCAATGTTCTCCACATTTGCAGAGGATCAAAATGAGCGAATGAGCAAGATAGAAAAAAATCTGAACGAAGTCAAATGCCACACCTCAACAATCGCTGACCTTGAAAAATCAATCGGATTTGTCTCTGACCAGCTAAAGGATATGCAGTCAAAAATCACTAGCTTGGAAGAGGAAAAAAACGAAATTAGCAAACACATAACGGAACTAGAAGACAAACTCCACGACATCGACAGACAGTCACGTAAAACCTGTATTGAAATCAGAGGTGTCCCAAAGAAACATGGAGAAAAAAAGGACGATTTGTTTGCCATGATTGAAAACCTACTAACCAAGCTTAGGATTGAGTATTCATCGTCGGATATACGCGATGTGTACCGCATACCAATAAAGTATAAAACCGGTGTTTCAACAATAATTGCGGAGTTTTCCACTACTCTCCTAAAAGGATCATTACTTGGGAATGCGAAAAAAATTTAACCTAAATAAGGATCATTCGCAATTGTGTACACTCGACCTTGGGCTGGACGGAACCCCTCCACATTATATTTATCCGAACATCTTACCCCACTAACTCGACGACTCCACTTCTTAGCCCGTGAATTTGCGAAATCAAACAACTACGATTTTTGCTGGACATCAAACGGAATGGTATACCTGCGTAAACATGAAGGAATGCCCCATCTTTGGATTAAAACAGCAACTCAATTAGATAATTTGAAATTGCAGAAGCCACCAAATTGACTGGCGACATCGACCCTTACCACGGCAATTACCTTCCTTTCTATTATTTCATTAATTGTCAATAGTTTTGTAATTAATATGAGGCTTACAATCAACCAGTTACAAAAATTTGCTTATTCAATGACAACCGATCATGAAACTAACTTAAGATACGTATGTTTACTTACGATAAGTGCATGTTATAGAAAAATAACTGCGCATTTTATTGTGAATGTTTTACATGTTTTTACTCTTACCCTATCTATCAAAGGGATGAAATTAAAATATATATGTTTTTGTTACTATGTAAAGCTATAACAAAAGGTCAAGCACAAATACAACACAAACACTAGTCAACACTTTTGGCAAAATACCTCGCCTGACATGCTACCTATCGTCTATACTTAAAAAGCGTACATACCGCCTCAGCATCTGTAATCCATACAGCGTCATGTCTCTGCCTACTTACAATCACACGACACAATCACCTTATTACCTAATTTCCACAGCACATACACTTCACAAGATCTCCTACATACACACGGCTCAAAACATAACACTCTTTATCAAACAAAAATACTATTACTTTGAAAATAATAAATTGCGTGACTCAACGTCTGCTCGTCATCCGATAATTCGCAAACTGACCCGTAGCAAGCCGTGCCGTATGGTGCACCGGATAGGCGAGCCCCCCATGGAGTTGCAACTGCATAGCAAAGAATTTACCTATAACCTCAAGTACAGATACAACCAGTTTGTATAGTTATCTTTTTGTCAATAAGAAATCTTATATAATACTTGTCGAAATAGCAACGAACGAACAGTGGGTGTTCATTACTAAATCGAGGAAATTCCCAGTCAAAGATGATCAAAAACCAGAGAGGATCAACAATAACTATATACCTCAATACTACTCATATCATACACAATCACAATCACACTATATATTATTCAACCTAAACTTACGGTTAAGCATAACTTTAACACTATTTTATCAATGCCTTGCGTCACTCTTAATCAACTTAATAATGTCACCATCAACCTCATTACTATCCAAAATACACCCTCAAAAATCTTACGTACTTAATATACAATCGGTTTCTCCCTGGCTACCCCATAACCACCTCATTTATAAGGAAATAACATATTCATGGTCATCTACTAATAAACCAAATTCACAAACTCATTCAGCTCAAATATGTAAGCGACTAACAAATAAAAATTGCATACTTAATTACCAACTGCGTAAAATTGTAAATAACAATCTTGGACGTACTCGCGAGCAGGGCGAGACGGAACTAATTATATATTCGATCGAGTTATTACCCAACAGAATATCACGACAGAAACATCAACACTCTTCTAATTTAACAATATTCCTGTTTCTAAAGTCTCACTTGGCACGTCTACCCCAGCAATGTCATATTAAAACATTCCGTCTTAAACAACTATATGGTACGGTTACTATGTGGTTTGTATTTTTGTATCTTGCGTTTGTAACACAACAATATCTATCTAACCACATAACATTCTCACGCTTCCGTTGCCTAGCCTTTAAAATGTTAGTTGTTATCACATTATTATCTTTAACATACCCAACTTTACAAAAATATAATACACAACTACTTATATTCATGCAAATCTGGACAAAAAACTTGGTTCGATACTTACCAACACTAGCAACATCACTCACACAGGTAGCTAAGTACAAATACCTAAGTATCTCCACAAGGACAAAGTACTTGCCTCGTCATACTACGCACGCACCAGATTGTGTGTTGCACCCAGCTCGCTGTCTAGCTATTATTATGATATCGCACATAACCATATTCTTTGCCATGACTTTACCACCGCTCCACACATACTCACTTAACTACGCTTTCAACTGGGCAAAGCACTCACCTCGTCATGCCAGTCACGCAATAGACCGTGCACCGCACTCAGCTCATCGCCAAACTAGTACATCAACACACGCAACCACACCAACACACACAACACATCACGCACAGTTATTAGATTCCATCTACCAATGGATAAAGCGCACACTTCGTCACATTAAGAAAGAAACTGTCAGCGCAATGCACTTAGCTCGGCATCAGTCTAATACAATGCCACACATCATACTGTTTCCCATAACTAAACTATTACTATACACTCAGTTTCCCAATCACCCCATTATGCCGGCAAAGCGCTCACCTAGTCAAGCTCCACACGTCTCTGCCAATGCAATACACTCACCCCGTCACCTCATGAATAAAATAGCACACGCTACCATACTGTCCTCTATAAGAATATCAACACACCACACTCTGTTACCCGACCTCATCTACAAATGTACAAAGCACTCATCTCGTCAGACTATGTACGCTTTGGACCCAATTCGTCATATATCTAATACAATACTACACACCACCATAGTTCTTTCTATAGCAATTATTATTACACCACACACAATTTATTAACCATACGATTACTCGGACAAAACACTTACATCGTCATGATACACATAACTCTGTCTATGCAATACACTCACCACGTCACCCAACAAATATAGTAAATATAGTACAACATACCACTATTACGTCTTTCGTAATAATACCAACACACCAAATACTGTTACTCGACCTCATTCACAAATGGACAAAGCATTCACCTCGTCACACAATGTGCAAAATTGCCTGTGTATTGCACTTAGCTCATCAACTACTTACTACGATACCGCACACCACCGTATGCTCTTTTCTAACAGAACCAATACATCGATCGCAGGTCTCTAACCATACCACTATGCGGCCAAAGCCCTCCCTTCGTCACACTATGTACAAAACTGCTTGTGTATTGCACTCAGCTCGTCAACTATCTAATACAATACCACACACCACGTTAAGCTCTTACATGACAGAACAAATACAACACTTGCAATTATCAAATTCGTTGAACTCGTCTAAACTCTACTCAACTTGTTATACACACAATACAGTGCTTTTACCAACATACCACACACCTAACCATACCTCCAATTGGAGAAAACACTCACCTTGTCACGCCAGTCACGCAATAGACCGTGCACTGCACTCAGCTCGTCGCCAAACTTGTACATCAACACACGCAACCACACCAACACACACAACACATCACGCACAGTTATTAGATTCCATCTACCAATGGATAAAGCGCACACTTCGTCACATTAAGAACGACACTGTCAGTGCAATGCACTTAGCTCGGCAGCAGCGTAATACAATGCCACACATCATACTCTTTCCCATAACTATACTATTACAATGCACTCAGTTTCCCAATCACCCCATTATGCCGGCAAAGCGCTCACCTAGTCAAGCTCCACACGTCCCAGCCAATGCAATACACTCACCCCGTCACCTCATGAATAAAATAGCACACGCTACCATACTGTCCTCTATAAGAATATCAACACACCACACTCTGTTACCCGACCTCATCTACAAATGTACAAAGCACTCACCTCGTCAGACTATATATGCATTGCACTCAGCTCGTCACATATTCAACACAATCCTACATACCACCATAGTTCCCTCTTTAACAATATTATTACACCACACAGATTTCCCCTATCATACCAATTTGCAGACAAAGCACTCAATTTATCACGAAACACATGTCCCTGTATTTGCACTTCCCTCAACAAGTCACTTCACTATTATAGCACACATTCTCATCTGTATACAATTAGTACAATCACACCATTCATACTTACCCATCCACCACTCAAATTGGCTAAAGCACTCAGCCCGCTACTCTGCGCGACTAACAGATCGCGCTCGGTACTAACTTGTCGCCTGGCAGTTACACACACCATACTACTCACTTTCATAAAAAACCAACACACCACAAACACTTACCTCATTTCACTCTCAAGCGGACAAAGCACTCTTCCCGTCACAACATACACGTGACCTGTGCATTACATTTAACTCGTAAGTTATCTAATTCAACGTCACACAATACATTGCTCATTTTGATGTCATCTGTAACATACCACACACTGTCATCTAAACACACCGTTAACAGGGAAAAGCACTCTCCTCGTCACTTTGGGGATACAACAGATCACGTACTGCACTCATCGCGCTGCCTGACCATCTCAAAACGTACACATCTATACTTCCATTCAAACCATTACATAACACACCGTTACCCAACCACATCACTAAATGGACAATGCATTCACCTCGTACTGCACCAAATCAACATACAAGAGATCCTGTACGTATTGACAGTAACAGAATCAACTGGTTCCCATCTTCTGCACGTAGTATAATACAACAATATAAAAATGGATGATCGGCAGATGGTAATGATAGATATTGAAAACACAAATGCGGCACACAGCTACTATACCCTACAACCAGAAATGTGTCAGACATATTTGAGATTACACGAAAATCAAAACCAATTGCTGATTGTTTCTCAAAACATCCGAAGTATTCGTAGCAACAATTTTGACAAACTAACTGTATTTCTTTCACGGTTGGAGTTCTCACCTCACATAATTATCCTCACAGAATGCTGGCTGGATGACTCTTTTGCGGGGGGTTCATCTGGAAAACTATAGCTGCGCATACACAAAACGAAACTTAAATCAAAACGACGGCGTAGTTGTATTATCTCGTGCAAATATGCCTGTGAGTGTGTCTGAGCCGTCTTTCTGCGAAGCAACTGGTCTTTTTGATTAATATAGCTAATGAGTTTTCGATCCTAGCAGTGTATAGGTCCCCTTCTTTCAATAATATAACGTGTTTCCTAGTATCATTGGAAAATATATTAGACCAAATGAAGGGACAAACGTGTATACTTGCTGGAGATTTAAACATTGATATCGTACCTAATCAGCAAAACTCGGTAAAAGATAAAAGGCGGAAGAATATTTAGGAACACTGGCATGTAAGGGTTATTTTCCTGGACACCAATTGCCAACACGTGGAAGTACTTGCTTGGACCACGCAATGATTAAAAGCTCACATCAACTTTCAGTAACAGTGTGTTCAAGCAATGTGACTGATCACGATGCAGTGATTGTTTCAATTCCAGGTAGCCTAAAGTTCTTAACACGATAAAAAAATATAACGATGTGAATTATGTTGAAGTTGTTAATGATATTGGAGCAATAAATTGGAATAATTTCTACACTCATACAGACCCTAACAAAGCAGCGAATGATCTAGTTACTATGCTAAACGACATTATTAAACAGCATAAAACTATGAAGTACTTGCGCAACTCCAAGTGCATTCGTAAAGACTGGACCACACCAGGATTGCTTAGGTCTATGCGAAAAAGAGATGAATTGCACTACAAAACAAAGAGGAAACCAAATGATGTTAGCCTACTGGAAAAGTATAAAAGATATAGAAACCTCTGCAATAACATTATACAAAACCTAAAAAACGAGTACGAACGTAACAAAATAAAATCAAACATAGGCAATAGCAAACAACTCTGGAACTCTATTAAGGACGTCTGTAATATAAATTCCAGAGTCACGACAAATACTGATCTTCTAAATACAGCTCCCACACCAACTCTGTCATTGAATGTAGTCAACCACTATTTTGCCACGATAGGTAATACCCTAGCAAACGAAATTACTGACCACATAAATCTCTCGGAAGAGGAACTAGATAAGTTAGTCACAATTAACAATTCTCCAACTAAGTCTTTATTCTTTGCGCCTACAGATCCGATCCAAATTATGAAAATTATAAACGAGCTTAAAATCAAATCCGCTCCAGGGGGAGATAGCATTTCAAATAAGTTGCTTAAAATGGCAAAACATACACTTGCTGCCCCGATTGCGTTTCTCTGTAACCTCAGCCTTGAGACTGGCATTTTTCCAGACTTGTTTAAGAAAGCAAATGTCTGTCTTATTTACAAGGCTGGAGATACAGAGAAAGCATCTAATTATCGACCAATATCCCTCCTAACGTCACTTTCAAAAATTTTAGAAAGAGTAGCTAACAAAAGCCTAGTAAACTTTCTCGAAAAAGAGAATATTCTCTCTCCAAACCAATTTGGCTTCAGGTCTGGCAGGTCAACGGAGGACGCTGTGGCATCGCTTGTTGACCATGTTGGTGGAATACTAGACTCTGGGCAGCGATGCATCGGCGTCTTTCTTGATCTTGCTAAAGCTTTTGACAGTGTATCGAGAAGGCTGCTACTCAAAAAGCTCGAATGCTCTGGCGTGCGGGGCACTGCACTAGATTGGTTTGGTTCTTACTTAGAAAACCGATGGCAACGTGTCAAAGTTGGAGAATTCTACAGTGACTACGAAGAAGTTAGTTATGGAGTCCCCCAAGGCAGTGTTCTCGGTCCTACGCTATTTATTGTTTATATAAATGACCTATGTCAACTTCCCCTAAACAACGCCAAGGTTTTCGCTTTCGCCGATGACACGGCTATCATCTTCCAAGGGCGTAATTGGGATGAAGTTACTAAAACTACCACTTCACAACTTCGTAATGTCAGCAAATGGCTGCTTTATAATTTATTAACATTAAACGCGAGTAAAACAAAAGTTGTGGCTTTCCGCACTTCACATCGCACACAGCCCTCAGCACTCTATCCCTATTCAACTACACACCTGCCAATCTCATTCGTCTAGCCCTCATACTTGTGGATGTCCCATACTGGAAGAAGTAAGAGATGTGAAATACCTTGGCATACACATTGATGAACTCTTGTCATGGACGAAACAAATTGATTCAGTCAGAGCAAGACTACGAAAACTACTGTTTGTTTTCAAAAAACTTCGCAATGTCGCAGATGAATTAACCATAGTTATGGTTTACACTGCTTTGTGTAAGTCCCTAATTACATATTGCATCACATCTTGGGGTGCAGCGTGTGCCACACATATGTTAAAATTAGAACGAGCGCAGAGACTAGTTCTAAAGGTTGCGCATAAAAACCATTTTATATATTCGACGGACGCTCTATATCGTGACACCAAAGAACTCAGAGTCAGGCAACTGTATATTCTTAAGTGTGTTCTAAAGTTCCACTCGATAGCGCCTAATAGTATCAAAACTTTAAAAACATCTAACAAAATGCCAAGGACTTATAGATGGGATCTGCCTCGAAGAAGAACTTGTCAGGGACAAAGAAGCTATAGTTTCTTAGGCCCTTTTATATATGAAAAACTAAACACAAAGCTTGATATACTAAAAATACGAAAATGAATGCAAAAAGAAAGTAATGGGATTTCTCAGACATTTGGGCTATGAGGGTACCGAGGCTCTGCTTAGGACTGCAACATAATTTAACCTACCCACGACTTCTTAAATCTAGACTATTATTGTATTGCAAGTTCAATAAATATGACGCTGTTACAAAAATAGTACGACACACATAGGCACACAAACGTACGCACATCATCTCATCTATACTTACACACACACATATGCATATATACATACATATATATACACCCTCGCAGACACAACACACTCACATTATTATATGGACATACACACTCACTCAAAGATAGAATACAGTCCACACATCGACAAACATCACACATCTCCACTCTCGACACACACACACACACACACACACACACACACACACACACACACACACCCTCCCTCACCATCATAAACACATTGTCATGTAAATAAGCACAACTGAAGAGAACTAGCTCCCACAAACACAGGGAATCCTAGTGTGGGAGCTAGGGTTACAATTTGATACTATTAATAATATGCATGTTAGTTTATTTAAGTTAATAAGTTATCATATAAGGCCACAATGTGAGAACGAAAATAAATTTATTATTTATTATTATTATTATTATTATCGTGTGATGTAGGTAGTGTTAAAATGATAAGCAACACGTACATATCCTATATAAATATAATATAGCTTTATTATAAAGATTAAAATACCAAGTATAATAATATATAGAGGCATATATATATAATATATATATATATATATATATATATATAATATACATTTACATATATAAAAAACACAAAAACATACACATGTATATACATAACATAAACAATTAGGTAACATAATAAGCATTCCAATTACGAAGAGGAAAGATAATGTTCATACACAAGATTATTGAAGATAGGAAGGGACTTAGCCTGTCTTATATTCAGAGGAAGATCATTCCACAGCAGAACAGCCTGCGCAGTGAATGATTTTGTATAGGAAAGGTTAGCATGAGTAGAAGAAGGAAACTTAAGTTTAAGGGTGCGAGTGGAGCGTAGGGGGCAGGATTTAGGTTCAATGAAATTAAACCTCTCCTTTAAGTAAAAAGGAGTGGTAGGATTGAAAAGGATCTTGTAAAGTAAGGAGAGGATGTGAGCATTACGGCGAAGGCGGATAGATAACCACTTGAGCTTTTGGCGAAATTCGGAAATGTGATCATATTTGCGTAAACCAAATATGAACCGAATGAAAAAGTTTTGCAAACGTTCCAGCTTGTCCAATTGCTCTTCGGTAAGATCCAGATAGCAAACGTCAGCGTAGTCCAATATTGGGAAAAGAAGAGATTTTACAAGCGCAGTTTTAGTAGTAATCGGGAGAAAATTTCGCAGTCTTCTTAAGGAACCTGCTGAAGCGAATATCTTTCGACTTACTTCTGCTAGTTGTGGCACCCAAGAAAACTGTCTGTCCATAAGGATACCCAAATTTTTGACCACTTCACTAATCTGGATATTGACACCATCAAAGATCACTTGCGGAAGTTGGAGCCAATCTACTTTTGAGATCATTCGGGAACTACCAATTACAATTGTTTGAGTTTTTTTCGGATTTACATTGAGGCCGAATGATCTGCTCCAGTTCAGTAAAGTTTTTAAATCAATGTTAGTGGTATTGATAGCGTCGTGCAGTTGTTCAAGAGAGGCTTGAGTATATATTTGTAAATCGTCTGCATACAGATGGTAGGAAGAAGTTAATTGCTTTGAGATTTCATTAATAAAAATTGCGAAAAGGAGTGGAGATAAAACGCCGCCCTGAGGAACACCAGCAGAGACCCCACACCACGATGAATAAGTATCATCAATACGTATTTGCTGTCGGCGTCCAAACAGGTAACTGCGAAACCAATCAATTGCCGATGGAGATATGTTAAGAGAGCGAAGGATCTGTAATAAAATATCGAAATCAACATTGCTGAAGGCATTGCTGAAATCTAGTAACGTTAGCACAGTCAGTTTACGATGACCAATACCATCCCGAATGTCATCGGTGATCTTTGTAAGAGCAGTACTGGTACTATGCCCAATACGAAACCCAGATTGAAAAGGATTAAGGAGATTTTGTTTGATAAGATAAGAGGAAAGTTAATGGTGGATTAGTCGTTCTAGTACTTTGGAAAGGAAAGGTAGGATACAAATAGGACGATAATCAGAAAAGGATTCAGGATTTGATTTTTTGGGAAGTGGAATGGTTTGGGCTTCTTTCCATATCACTGGAAAGGTGCCTGTTGCCACGGAATGATTTAGAATATGTAGGATTATTGGAACGATTTCATCAAGTATGGGCATGATCATCTTACGACTTATGCTATCGCTGCCAACAGCATTGGAGGAGATGGATAGTATGCTCTTCTTTACATCACATGCGGCAAATTGACTAAAAATAAAAGGATCATAATCGGGAGCCGGTTTAGATGAAAGTAATTTGAGGGGTTTGATCTTTAACTGGTCCTTTAAAACTAGGGGAAGAAGAAAAGTGATGATTAAGTCGATTAATGTCTAAGTTTTTCGGAGCAGTGTCATGACGAGATTTGCCAACTCCCAATGATCTTAGAAATTTCCAAACTTTTGCAGGATCTTCGTTTTCAACAGAATTATGGATATGTCGGCGTTGTGCGTCTCTACACGCTCTGTTGCAGACGTTACGATAATTTACATACTTCTCTTTATCTTCGGCAGATTTGAGGTGCTTAAGTTTGTGTTTAGCTACTACTTTTTTTGTGCATAAGTGCCCGTATTTCGTCAGTTAGCCAAGGTGCTGGCATATGCTTCATTTTGACAGAATGAAGGGGTGCATGGACATCGAAAAGTTCAGTTAGGATTTTGTTAAAGATGGTGATCTTAACATCGACACTACCGGCGTTCAACACCTCCGACCAATCGATGTCCATTGCGTCTTTCCGTAACTTTTCTGTATTAATACTACCAAAACTGCGTTGTAGAAGAATTTTGGGCTTAACTTTAGGAGGACGAATTCTATAAGAAAGAAATATCATATCGTGATGAGAAAGATCATCTGCCGCACACTGACCATGTTTGGCAACTAGAGGGAGAGAAGATACTAACATAAGGTCTAGAAGAGATGAAACACAGTTTGGAGGATTATGAGTGGCGTTAAGCGGAAGAATGGATAAATTGAGAGACGTGGCCAATGATTCAAGCTTGCGAGATCGATAGTCTTGCTTCAGTAAACAAGTATTAAAATCTCCCATTATAATGATGTGGTCATATGGAGTAGAAATGTTTACTAGTAGGTTTTCGAGAGAATTGAAATAATTGACCTCACGTGAATGAGGATAGAAAACTCCGAGTAGCATTTTAGTATGATGTAATTTGACTTCGATAAAAAGGTGTTCACCGGCATCAGATGGAGGTGGCTGCGCTGACATACTTACAATAGAGAACGGAATGTGCGAACGGAGGTATATAGCTACACCACCACCACCTTTGCCAACACGATCATTTCGAATGAGTCGAAATCCTGGTAGTGCCACGGAATTGGAAGGAAGAATGGGTTTCAACCACGTCTCAGAGACTAATAGGGCATGGATATTGGAGTGTACAAATGACGCCAACATTTCTGGATAGTGAGCCGTAATACTCTGTGCATTTACATGAAAAACATTAAAATTTTTAGGAACATCAGAAATTTGTGACTCAATGGAGTCCGACAAGGTGGGAATGCTAGAGAAACTGTCATCAGGTGATGAACATGTTAAGTAATTAGAACTACAAGACATAATAAATACTATTTAAACAATATATACTTTTTAAATATATTACATATACCATGTACACATATATATAAAACAATTATAAATTATAATATTTTAATATGTTGTGAGTTTTTCAGATATCTGACATGATACCTACCTGCCTAAAGTGTTAAGTACATAATTCCTTGAAAGATAAAACTTTAAAGAAATACACTGAAAAAGTACAGATGTTATGCAGTAATTCGGTACAAACTGAATAAGGATAAAAACATATACTAGTAATATTACACAACATTCTATAACCAAAAAAAGAAACCAGGTGCACTAGCATTAAACATAACTAAAAACAACAGATTGCGAAAAAAAAAAAAAAAAACTTTAGGATATAATTGGCAAAATGCTACGAAACTAAAAATAAATAATTCTAAAAAAAAAAAACAAGTTGCACTAGCATAAAAAAAAAAACAACAGTTTCCGCAAAAATTCCATTACTAAATTGGCAAAATGCTGAGAATGTTAAAAATAAATGATACTAAAAAAAAAAAAATCTGGTTGCCTGTAAAGTCGGTTTTACGGGCGAAGATTTTACGTGACAACGTCTTTTTCTCGGTAGAATATTTATTGATATGAATATAATTAAATTGCACAATAGGAACAAGGAATTGAATGAAAATAAGAATTGCACAAAATTTAACTATAGAAATATATTTTGTTTACTAAAACATTGTACATGTAAACTTAAACTTAACTAATTCCTATTTGAGTGATTTTGTTGAGGATAGGACGATGATAGGAGAAATATGAAATGAAAGGAAGTGTTTCTGCTGTAATGTGTCTTGCGAAAGTCAAGTCGATAGTTGTTCCTTTTAACGTAGTTGACTTAGAAACGTTTGATACGCAATCAAGATTATACGTATTTTTTCATTAAATTAAGAAATTAATCAATCAATCATAGTTTACGATAATGAAATATCAGTGTACAATTATTTACCTTTATTGTTGTAGTTGTTGTAAATGACGAATCTAAGCACTCCACATTTTCACTACAGACACAGCTGACGATACTTTAACCACACGTGTGAACTTGTATTATGACGCTTTCTTGTTTTTCCAACGCCAAGAACGTTCGAGAAAGACAAAGACAGAGACACAAGCATGCGCCGATTCAATGCGCCTAATTCTCTAGTGCTGCGCGCGCGGCAGACCGATCATAGTTGAGTGGGAGAGAGACGCAAGGCATTCGGCGGGCCTCTCTCTCGTTCGGTGACTCATCGTAACGTTACCGAGCGTTACACTTTTTCATAAGTGACTCCCAGCCGCAACCTAATTTAAGACGTTGTCACGTCAAAACCGTATAAAATGCCAATTAAATGGCAACGTCATTATGACTTGGCCGGCACATAAGAGGGGTTGTTCAGAGCAGTGATTCCGAGCACAACATGCGTGTAGCGTTTAACGTTATTTTGTGACAAGTCATCCCTGTGCAAAAGTCATACCATAAAAAACAAAATATGCTCAAGTCGTCTGCTCTGAACGTGCCGTCACAAACAGAAAGTTAGTTTGATAACATGCTAACGCAAAGTCGCATTACGAAAATTATAATTCTAAGTATCATCTGAGTCCGTGCGACTACGAGTGAATAAAATACAGAGAACTGAGAACAAAGCATAGATAATACATAAGTTAGTGATTAAACAATTAGAAATAAGGGTAAACAAGTAAAATAAAAATGATAGAAGGTATCCCTAACTGGAAACTACCCTTATATGAAAATACAATAATTATGGTTAAAAGGTTAGTAAACAAACAAGATTTATTTCGCTTTTTGTTCGCGTCTCGGTCGGGTCCCCTTGGAATCTTTAGCGGGCACCGCCATCGGTCGGACTACCGCCCCTTGTGCTGTAACGGCAGTTGCTTGTGGTACGACCGTTCGACTCCCTTTCTTCAGTGGCGTAGTGGACGGAGGTGGTGGCACTTGTAGGGCCGCTAGATCGTCCATGCAATTGATACGATGGCGAGCACCGTCTGGTCCGGATACATAGACGCCTCCGTCTCTCGTCCAACACTTAGTAACGCCAAAGCGCCGACGAGCCGCCAGAAACAGGTCGTGCCGGGGCTTCGTTAAGAATTCGGATAGTGTGATACCCGAATCCCTAAGAGCACTCTTAGCAGACCATATTTCATCTCGAAGAGAGGCGTCTCTCGTTTTGAACAATACAGGCCGTGACCTATCCGCTGCAAAGCGACCCATTCGGTGACATCTGGCTATTTGAGCGGGTGAAAAATGAGCAATCTTGAGTTTATTGGACAATACCTTTGCCACCAATTCACCCGTTTTTTCATCTTTTTCCTCAGGGAGGCCGTGCACTAGCAACATTTTTCGACGTGTACGCATTTCCATGTTGTCAATTTGTTGAGCCAGTATACCTATCTGTTGCTGGACAGTCCGGAATGTAGTGACAACAAAGGCCTTGAAAGATGCGAACTCTGCGGATAAACCATCTGTGCTATGTGGAGTAGGGCTTGGGAGCTGTACCTCAATGGAATCAAGGCGTTGATGAAAAGTGGCCATCATTTCGTGGAATGACTGTTGAATTGCATCCATGTTATTGTTTTGAAGTGCGGTTAATTACTTTTTGGTGAATATCTTAGTGCACAGTGTTTTGATAGGAAAAAATAACACTCACAGGCAGGCAGGTAGTATCAACAACTACATCTAAGCATGAAACTCACAATTATATAAACTTTTACTATTTAAAACTAATAAAAACTCAAGAGGTGTTGAAATTAGATGTGTATACTTTGATGCCTACCCACTTCAATGTCGAAGGTATTAGAGCTGTAGAGAGTGCCCGTCTCACTAGGCATTCATTGAGCAATGACGAAATTGTCGACCGGCACTCTGTACACATGAAAGCCCATGACATCCGAATTGGTCCACGGTTCGCCCGCACAGCGATGAGGCTCGCACAACTTAGTTCCTACGCGAAGCCCCGTCACTACGCGTTAGGATCTAGGATAGAATAAATACTAAAATGTCTGCAATAAATATTTTATTAACATTGTAATAAGACCTTTATCTGTCTATAGATGATTCAAATGTGGTTAGAGTAGGTACTGTGGTAACACAGAGGATTTTTGCTATGTGTGGTGAGTAGTTCATTGTAATTTGATTTACCTACTGGGCAAAGTAGTCACCTACTCGTCCGGTAGGTAGATAGATTATATAAATATAATTAATACAGACCGATTATCGAACTACTGATTTGTTTATTGTTTTGTGTAGATTAGGTACTTCAATATAACCACTGTGTTCTGAATTCTGATATATCTTTATGGTCTAAAGTCTGCTAGTTAGTCGGTATTAAAATCTAATATACTTCGACTCATCGATATAAACCAATAGATGTGCCCTGAGTACTGCGAAATTGGTTCGAAATACTCACTATTCCCAACGATGACATAATTCCATGCGCCTGACGTTTGGGAGGGCACATCTAGTGGTTTATAGCGATGCTTCTACTATTGTTTGTTATCTTAGGTAATTTATAATCAATCAACAACTCACTAAATGTTCCCACTGTTGGGACTCGGGCCTGCTCTCGCAAGGATAGAGTTAAGGTTATAATCCATCACCCTGGCCCAGTGCGGTTGGTGGATGACACATGACTTTTCTTTCTAGGTACATGTCGGTTTCCTCACGATGTTTCCCTTCACCGTTTTATGTTAGCGGCATTACGCACATGACTTTGAAAAGACAGTGGTTAGTTAGGTTAGGTTGGTATAGTGGCAGCACTAGACAAGCCGTAACTATATAATACTGTATAATATGTGTAGGTAAAACATGAAATCAAAACTAAATTACTGGGCTCGATTCCCACCCAGTGGAAATATTTGTGTGATGAATACAATTATTTGTACTGTGTCTGGGTGTTTCTATGTATAATAAGTATATATATACAACTATATAAGTATTATATCAGCTATCTGGCTTCCATTGTACAAGCTTTACTTAGTTTGGGGTCAGATCAGTGTGTGAAATGTCTACCAATATTTATAATTATTTATTTATTTCCTACTTATAAACTTGAAATTTGGATCACAGCTAGATTATACTCTGGAAGAACACATGGGCTACTTTTTATCTCGTGAAAATAACAGTGAGATAGAAACATTTTATTATTCATAACACAAAAAAAAAATAACAAAAAGATCTACAACTTAAAATCAGTGAAATAAATGGCAACTTTATCGCTAAGAGCAATCTCTTCCAGGCAACCGGATATACAGAACAGAAAATATAGTTATATTTACCTTAAACCTCAAGGATCCCAGCGGTGGTTTGGCGTACGGGATTCCTTGGAAGGCGAAGTGCGCCTTCCCCGAGGCTCCACTGACGACCTTCCCCTGCAGCTGTCCTTGTTCCACGCTCACGATCGGTGCATCTGTCATCCTGCCGCCGCTGTGGACAAGTAAATACAAACAAATAAATATTAGTTTCTCACACGACGCCATCTAAATCTAAAATGACTTTAATTAAAAAAGCCCGACTGCAAAAAAATAAAAATGTTATGTTGGTTTGTGTATGCTTCAAAAACTCAAAAAGTTCTGCACCGATCGAGCTGAAATTTTAGAATGATATATGTATAATCCACATCAAGGATTGTTTTTATCTAATTTTTGCATCACAATGTGCCACAACGAAGCGTGGCAGGGTACAGCTAGTATTATATAGTAATTTACAAACACACAAGATACGCGCGAATAACATAACCCTTATTTCAGTCGGGTAAAAAGAGTCATCAAAATCGTTTCACAATTGCCGTTATCGCGTATTTGAAAACAAGAACAAAATTTGAAAATATCGATTTACTCCTTGGATTTGAAGTTTGTACAGTATTCTACTAGTCAAGCCCTTTCAGTTGATACCCATTTTGAGAGAGTAGTGAAAAAAATGTAATTCGCCATTTTGTGGAGGCGGCCATTTTGAATCGATATTAACCACCACACAACAACATCTAGCACGAAGCAACAATAAAGAATCATCAAAATCGATTAATTGGCGGAGCTATCGCAAATCTACCTAGCAACCGAAAAAACAACATGGAACCGAATTGAGAATCTCATCCTTTTTTGAAGTCGATTAGAATACATAGGTATAGTATACACCTGGCGGCTTTATCCGCTTAGTTCTTGTTCCTGTTATTTTCGCGTGATAAAAAGTATGACCTATGTGGTTAATTTTTTTTTTTTTTCTAGACGAACTTTGCAATAAGTAATACCACTACTTACAATAAAAGTTTATCATTAACAAAGCAAACACATTAATCTGTTTGAAATCCTAATACAACACCTTTCAATGTAAAATTGTAATAGACAGATTACACAAACTACAAATAGATAAGAATTTTCGTAGTTTATTGAGAATGTACAGATAATTAAATTATGTTATCGGATAAAAGGTTAGGATACACGGACTCGGGGCTCCATTTTGAAATTTACACGCTTTTTTACGCGCTTACACTCGAATTCACCCTGATGTTTACGTTCTTTCTACGAATAACGTAATTTCGAAATAAACTCGCGTCTTTCCTACTCCGGTTCTACTTCGATCCGTCGTTTCGTCCGAACTCTAATTAGAGTAGGCTTAGAGAACATTTTAAACGTCAAAACAATGTTCGATCGGACGAAACGAAGTAGAAAAGTCACGAGTTTATTTCGAAATTACGTTTTTGTAGAAAGAGAGTAGACTTCTGATATTATCAATATCATAAATTTTGTGATGAATATTGGCTGGTCTCTCAACAAAGTCCAAGTCAAAGTTCTTTATTGATAAATGTACAATTTACACGTCAACTCGTTTTGTAGTGAGTTTACTCAGTGTACACTACATTTTTTGAAGTCTTAGGTACTTATTTTGGGAAGATTCTTTTGGATGCGGAAAAATGATAAGAAAACATTTACGATGTGTTTACTAAAATGTCGACTAGATGTCAACATTTCAGTAACCATTGTCACTAACTTCAGGTTAATACTTCTTGCGTTGAAGACAAATCTATTCTATTGTTGAAGCTATTGTTGTTCAGTAGTGGTAGGACTCTTGGCAGAGTCCGCCTGGAGAAGTACCACACCTTTGCCAGTTATTCTACCGCCAAGCAGTAATGTGCAAACATTACTGTGTTCCGGTTTGAAGGGCAATGTTTCCAGAGAAATTACAGGGATTAGAGATATAAGATCTTAGATCTCTGGGTGACGAGCGCAGTGCAGTGCTAGGTAATGATTTGGACTCTTCATGTTTCAATAGCTGCGTGTCACTGTGCTGTTATGTGTCAGGCATGTTGCTTACCATCAGGCACATGCCCTGATCGACTCGTCATGCTTTATTAAAAAAAAAAAAAAGCTAGACTTCTTATTAGAAGGAATTTGCCTGCGATAAGTACACGCGTACTTTTTTTTTCAAACACCGTGACATTTGGAACCTTTTTTATGATGTTGATGATTTCATTAAAGAAAAAAAATATGGCGAAAGAGTGTTGCTACCAATAAATTACGAGTATTTTTAGATGATAATTTAATCTTTAATATTACAAATATTTTTGTTGCTGTGGTTCGACAAAGCCTTTTTATAGCTGAATCCGTAGGACAAGGCCCCTTTACAGGCGCTTACTGTTAAATATTGTCACTGTTGTTTGTTTTAAACTGTTTTTTTTTGTAATTGACGTTATCAAGTTTTCTTTGTAAAATAATGGTTCGAAAAAATAAATAGAAATTTAGTTGAAAATTTGAAAAGGTTTTAAATAAATCTTTATATTATTTTAGCCATAAATGCTGACCTCGATATTAGAAGCGTTCGCTTAGCAACTGCAACAAACAGTTCGAAGATAAGTCGATACTAGCGACGCAGCGTGAAAGCAGTGCAACAGCAATGGACAAAAATATTATAAACGTTCGAGTTCGAGTCGAAAATTACGCGTGATTAACTACGCGAAGGGTTTTAGAAATAGGCCACCGATCAGCGGCTTTTTTATAAAGACCACACTATATCATTCGATATAGAAGATTATGATTTATTTTGACTAACAACGGTGCGTGGCTTGGTTCACGTAGAAATGAATCAAAACAATATCTATACTATTTTTACACGTTACTCCTTGCATTTTACATTCGTTGCTGCAAAATTTAGTTGTTGTCACCGTATTGCAAATAATTTCTCAAACCTTTCCGCGAAGCGAACACATGAGTGCAAACTAATCAGCACAGGAATGTTGTGTGACTTAAATATAATAATATACTAGCGGTCCGCCCCGGCTTCGCCCGTGGTACATAATATATAGCCTATATCACTCAAGGACCACGTACAGATACTACGGTGAAAGAATTTTTGAAATCGGTCCATTACTTCTTGAGATTATCGCGTTCACACAAACAAGCTTTTCAGCTTCATAATATTAATATACATACGAGTAAAAATTGTGTTACTAGTGAGTGTGCACTAGTAGTGATATTTAGTATTATATCAGCTATCCGGCCACCATAGTACAAGCTTTGCTTAGTTTGTGGTCAGATGGTGTTGTGTGTGAAATGTCCACCAATATTTATTTATATATTATTATTATCTATGTTAATAATTTCGTCAAGAGGTACGGTAGACTTGATCGAAACCTTATATGAATAACAAAACATAAGCAAATATTGAGTTTGAGTCGACAACATATCGCCACAAATTTCGGATTATGGAGAATTTCGTTATATTCTGATGGCACTGACAAACAAACCGCTGTCGCCATCTTTGGTGTGAAGCACGTTTCGTTCCATCAATCAACACATTGCGTGCGTCCGTCGCGCCAAAAAAGTATCCATCACAGAAAACTGTGACTTATGTGACTACGTAAAATGAAACGTCTTGCCGCCGGACCGGAATTTTATTAATAGGTGTAATGCTAATAATACTAAATATACTTATATTTAGTATTAGCATTACACCCGTACGAAGCCGGAGCGGGTCCCTAGTTGTTTATAATGAAGCGATATAAGTGATTTGAGTATTGGTTTCTGAGATCTTTAATTTGAATGGCGTGTGGGAGATAATAGGTAGGTACAGAAATTCAATATTGGCGCAAAAAATAGTTTAAAAGGTTTAAGGTTAACACACATGTTCAAGCAAGCACACATGAGGAGTCATGAAATAAAAACAGCTGTTAAATATGTACACTGTTATTTGAATATGAAGAGTCGAACTCTGCGCTCGTCGACCAGAGACACGTGATGATTCATCACTTTGCCCTTCAAACCGAAACACAGCATGTTATCTATTGCTAAGCGGGAGAATACCCGGAAAAGGTTGTGGCACTTCAAATTTTTCTGGTGGTAGGACTCTTTGTCCACCTGTGAAAGTACCACACTTTCACCAGTTATCCTACCGCTAAGAAGTAATGTGCAAACATCGTTGTGTTCCGGTTTGAAGAGCAATGTTTTCGGAGAAATTACAGGGCATAAATAAAAATCATGAATCTTATATCTTAGGTTTACGGACGCAGTATAATTAACGATTTCAACAGTTCATGTCCTAATAACCGACACCACTGTTAAAGGCAGGTTGGTTACTTACCATCAGACACAAACCCTGCTCGTCTTGTCAGTTTTATCAAAAAAATAGGTACTTTCTCCAAAGAGTTTACATATACTACGTATAGAGTTGGAACAAACGCTTTACACCGAAAGCACGGGTCTGATCGCTCTTGTCTTGTCGCTCTTGTGGAAGTGTCATACTTCTGTCGCGACACATCACTATGTCGTCATAGCTAACATACACCTCATCTGCTTACGATTGGTACAAAGGAACCGAGCGGAAAACCCTGATCTATTATTTACTGATTCTTTATCTAAGACTTTCTCAGCCGGACTCTGAAAAGAGTTCTTCCACCAGATACATGGTAAATGAACGAGAAACCTAACTAAGTTACAAAACATATTCAACTCCATTCGGTTTAAATTTTAACTATAAAATGACTCACCAAAAATTCGGTCTTATCTAACAAGATGTACGTACACACCACTCTCAACAAAACTATGAAACACACTAAAATTTCTCGACACTATCTGTGATAAACGCGAACATATTGATAATAGTATTATCTATGTACCTAACGATGTCGTAAGAGCATCAGTAATAGAAAATTCGGCAATTGAGCGTTAGAAAAACACGATTATTTATTTTATTGTGTACGTCATAAGAGCGAAATTTAAGTTACGGTTGATCTAGTTGGGAGAAAGGCAACTGCCGATCCGAAGGCGATGGTTCGAAGTTCGAATCCCACACACGCGCACCACTGTCTTTTCGAAGTCATGTGCAAAATGCTGTTCATTTAGAAACGGTGAAGGAAAACGTCGTGGCAAAATCGACATATTCCTAGACTTTTTTTTTACTGAGCAGAACCTTTATTACCAAAAAAATTAAAATACAATGAGAACTACACTACACTACAAACCTACCCACACCTGAATTATCCATAGACCACTGTAGGTCAACAAATAATCAAGATCAAACCCAATACCAATCGGAAGCGTACCCAGCATGCTGGCGGCATTACCACGCTGAATGGCAATGTTTATGCGTTGGGCCAAATCATAATTTTCCGAAATTATTTCGTGGTCATAATTATGTCATCCACCAACCCACAGACGCCAGCGTGATGGATGATCTTGTCTTTCCTTGCGAGAGATGGGCCCAGAGTCCCAGCAGTGGGAACATTTAGTGGGCTCCACTTCCATATTGGGGTATAATAGGAGAGCTATGTGACAAGTATGTAATGCCGCTAACTTAAACGGTGAAGGAAAACATCGCGAGGAAACCGACATGTACCTAGAACCTTTCGAAGTCATGTGTCATCCACCAACCCGCACTGGGCCAGCGTGGTGGATTATGGCCTTAACTCTCTCCTAGCGAGAGAAGGCCCAAGTCCCAGCAGTGGGAACATTTAGTGGGCTGTTGATGATGATGTGACAAGTTTATAGATTGCCTCAAATACCTTTTTTTTTTTATCATATATATACTACTTGCTGCCCGCTCTCGGAATAGTAGGACTATAGATAATAGTGTCTGTCGGGTCTAGCTAATTTAACTTTAAAAACTTTTAATTTAACTTACCACGAAAACATCTTGCTTTTATATAAGACCTCTTTCGACTCAGAGAACAATCGGTATCTTCTTCTTTTATTCTGTTTTCTCTCTTCTACGATTTTCCAATCAAATATGTTCAAGTTTCTCGTCAAATCTTCGTTTAGAGAATCGCAAAAATTCGACCAAACATTACTTTCTTGGTGTGTGCGAACGAAATTGGAAATTTTCTTGTTAATAGGCTTCTTTCCTAGTGCTAAAAGTCTAGATTCCCGTGCTAGGAGATATCTGAGAGCTGTTCTTTTTAATATAATCAATTCTTCCAAGCTTTTGGCCATAAATCACAAAAAACACAGGATATTTCACTTACTAAGTTATGAAAAGTACGTAGGTACTAGCACTCCGCAAAAAAAAAAAGATGTACTTACAAAAGATTATCTGTCTCTCTAATAAGACTATCAATTTAAAATATTTCTAAAAACGAAAGCCAAAAAAAAAACTGTCTAGCAAATGTGCAAAAACTGACATATCAAGAAGCTATGTTAAATTTCTGCCATTTTCAAAGAGCAGAACAATTCTACTTCGTTCACTGTTTCACTGTCTTACTTTTCACTGCACAAAAATAAAAAGCAAGTCACAATTTATAACATACAAAAATACTGACGCTATGCACAGAAAAAAGAACAGCGACTGGCAAAAGAGCGAAAACAGCTGTACCAAATTGAAACGTCAAATTTCCGCCATTTTCCTAGCCCAAACCAAACCTATCAAACTGAATAAAAGATATATTTTCCAATCGCTCTTGAAACAGCGACTGAAAACGGAGGTTTCTGTTAAAGTATGGAAATTTCGAGACCACTTAGCATCTTCAAGGCGTGACTTGATGGATCGAGTCGACGTGTAAATGAATTAATGCTAAAAATATACCAGCGCGCTGTCGTTTTTTTACAGTACATTTTTAATTTTATACTTTTAGACTGGCCTTGTCCCTTAATCGATAGTTTTGTAGTGGTAGGACACTTTAAAGGGTCCGCCAGGGGAAGTACCACACTTTTGCCAGTTATTTTACTGACAAACAATATTATGCAAAAATTACTGTGTTTCGGTACTTAGAAGTAATGCGATAAGTTAGAGCAAGCCAGCCGCAAGACGTCCACTGCTGAACATAGGCCTCCCCTCTTGATTTCCACAACGAACGGTCCTGCGCAACCTGCAACCAGCGGTTTCCAGTGACCTTCATGAGGTCATCTGTCCATGCAGTGGGAGGCCGTCTAACACTGTGTCTTCCGTTCGTGGTTTTTGAGAACCTTTCTTTCCCATCGGTTGTCAGTTCTGCGAGCGATGTGGCCTGCCCATTGCCACTTCAGCTTACTTACTCTTTGAGCTATGTCGGCTACTTTCGTTCTTTAGCCAATATCCTCAATTCGGATTCTATAGAGTTGTTGTTTCAATGTATTAATTTCAATGGCAAACCCTTCTACCGCGTGATTAAATCGACTTTAGTTTTGCTATTGTTACTTATACAGTTTTATTTTAGGAGGTACCTTCCGGTCTTTCACATACTTATTCATCAGCAAATCGATACCGCCCACTCCCACCCTCAGCTCTAGATCTCAAAAATTAATCGAAGATGAAGAATTCAGCTCACATATGTAACACCACCAAATAGAAGCCAGAAATGGAAAGAAGTTGAAGAAGAAGACTTCCATCGGCTTACTATTATTTTTATCACTGTATAAATTCAGGTCAAAACAAATTGATTTTCCATACATAATGCTTGCCTCTCAAAGAGGCCAATTTGTACTTTTAAAATGTTTTGTAAAATCTTATTTGCTCATCATGAAGATACCCCCAAAAGGGCCTCCGTCATCTTTTCTATTTATTCTATCTACCGCCTAAAGAAAACAATCTTAGCTTTGATAACGCTCCATCTTTATTTTCACTTGAAATTATAGATACAGCAATAACAAAGCCAATTAGCCAATAGCAAAATTCTTCTCCATTGCCACGTATTTTGCAGAGTCCCAGTACATCCCACTTAACTTACTCTACTTCAGTACCAAGTTCTAACGAGTACATTATTATTAGTATTATTATCAAACAGCAATGACCGATTGTTATATGTTAAATTAATTTACTTCCTACCGAAATACCTACCACCAATTTCCTGTATTATTCACAGGAAAACTTGGCTATGAAGTGATATACCATTTTTGTAATAATATTCACTAATATACAATTCTTTGCTTACGACGGTGTTATTTTGTAAAAGTTTATGTCACATATTTTATTTAGAAATAAAAAAATATTTTAATGAAAAAAAATCGTCACAAAATGGCGGCAACAACGATTTTTTCTGAGCGCGACTCCACGGATTATAATGTTGTTATTTTCTTCGGAAAAGACTGCCCTGTATTGTCGATATCGGAAGAAGCAGAACACAAAAAAAATCTGTTCTATTCGAGAAACGTGAAGTATTTTGTTCAAGTGTTGTGTTTCGTGACTTTTATAGCGGCTGCGTTCTCATGGATCAAGATTACAAAATGGCGGACGATCAGAAATTATCTGTATTTTTGTTCTATTATATCGTGCACCATAACTTATATTGTACTACCAGCGGTAAGATTTGTAATTGTATCATTTTGTTTACCTGATCCTGCATCGTTTGATAAATATTTTCGATTTGCGAAAGTATTCTGTCACGATTCTTTTGTTGTTTGGTTATTTGTGGCATCAATACTAACTTACGTTTACATTATAAAAGTGTTTCCTGTAAACATTACACGAAAACGGTTAAAAAGTAGTTTATTCGTTTTGGGAGTTTCATTCATGCTTGGCTTTTTCAGATTTTGCCATATGATAACAGCGAAAAGATTCTTTATGACTTTACCAGTAGTAACTGTATTAATGTTAATGATATTTAACTTTTTAATTTATTTAAGAGTTGTATATAAATTATTCTATGAAGGTAGTGTGATAGGAACACAATTAAAAAACAAATTTCAGGTAGCAACACTGA
The DNA here is from genome assembly GCA_017562165.1 of Ectropis grisescens. Classification (NCBI taxonomy): domain Eukaryota; kingdom Metazoa; phylum Arthropoda; class Insecta; order Lepidoptera; family Geometridae; genus Ectropis; species Ectropis grisescens. The sequence goes on along the minus strand of CM029796.1, from coordinate 9,014,837 downwards.
CTTTTTTGATCAGTGGTTTTATGATGTTGCCAGCTATGATTTTTGAAGTTTGTAGATTATTTGACAGTGATTGTATTTCCATTACTTTGTTACTGTTTGCGAAATGGACATATAATGTACAAAAAACAATTATGATGATATGTTTTTTCATGTTGAAATCTAATCGAGAAATGTGGCACGATTATTTTATTAAATAAACAAATAACGAATTTATTATACTCTCAGGGAAAATAATTAATGTAAACGATAAAACTACAAATAACAGTTAGACGTTATGTTATTATTTTAAATTTATGTTAAATTGTACATCCTATCACTACTTAAATCAGTGTGGTATAGACATAATATAGGTACCTACAGAAGAGTGATTTCTATGCAGTCATTTGAATTTATTTCATTATAACGTTTTTCATTGTTATTCTATCTGTGGAACGAAATTCCTTACAGCAGGATGGGAGGAGACAGGGATTTTGCTGCGACCAAACTGAAAATAATATGAGAATAAAACCGTAAGAAAGATATATAACGGAAGTGACGCGTAAAAACTGCCCGTGACCAGTGTTGCCAACATTATGTACCATAAATAATAAAACTAGGCAATTTGTTTTTTGGAAATTGTGTAGTTTGCTTCGGAATTAATTATATCCGAAGGAACTGCGTTCCTACCGGCCCTTCTACCGCCTAAATAAATCGTCTTTAGCTTTGCTATTACAATCTCTATCATTTCAATTGAAAAGCAAAGTGAGGGCGACATTAAAGCTAAGACAGTTTTCGTTATGCGGTTTACATGGTTTCATAGGACACCAGGGGGTCTCCCTGGTGTCCTATGATACCATATCTTTGATTATATTATATTTAGGGACGGGATGAGCAAGATATCTGCCCGATGCTGAGCGACATGTCTGCCCATAACAGCGAACTGTTACGTAGCTATTCGAACATGAAGAGACCAAGTCGCTACCTTGCACTATACTGCCCTCGAAAATATTAACCTAGACACAAGAAAATTATATATTTTCTAAACCATTTTTTTTCTCCGCAAAAAACAAAATGCTACTCCATTTTTACTCGCTCACGATTGAAAATTTTATCAAGATACTCGACCATATTTCATAAGCTATCATTAAATCGTCCTCATTCATTCATAATTTAAGAGCGACGCTCTTGTCGGTAGAGTTCCTTCCATGTACTTCTACACTCCGCCTTCTCCTTGACTTCCTGATACGACACTACATTTATCTTCTCCTTCACTTGGTTCATGTAACTTATCCTAGGGCTACCTCTCTTCCTCCCCCCTTCTAATTTACCTTCCATTATTGTTCTAATGAAGTTGTCGTGTCGTATCAGATGTCCCAACATCTTCCCTCTTCTGTTTTCTATTGTTTCCATTAATGTTCTTTTCTCCTCTACCATATTCAAAACTTCTTCATTGCTCTTCATGTCCTACCAGCTGATTCTCTCCATTCTCCTCGTCCTCATAAATTATTTATTATTATGAGCCCGATATGTCCCAATGTTGGGCAAATGCCTTCCTACCTTATTTCCATTTGTCTCTATCCAGTGTTTTGTCATACCAGTTTCGCTAATAAATCCGCGTCCACATAAATAAAAGCAAATTTTAGTTTTTCTTGATGTTTCAAAAACCACCACGATGATTTCGATAAAATTTATACAGGACCTCTGAACTATGAAAAAAAGAAAGTACCTACCATCTAAATCGAGGGTCACGATTTTTTTTATCAAATTGTTAAATATTGACAAAGTTGTTACCTCTCATATCATCTCTCAGATCATAGGTTCCCAAAGTGGTCCAGGTGGACCCCAAGGGGTCCATAGGAGACCACACAGGTGCAAATAGACTTGAAAAGAAAACAAGGGTTCAAAAGTTGTAAGTGGTGGGTGATCCACGAAAAATTTTCTGGTTATCATAGTATAGAATAAAAATGTTGGCTTGGATTTACCTATCAACATTGTTGTTGATGTCAATTGTTGATTGTTTGTAATAATAAATGTTTATAATTTTGTATAACCACTAGTATTATTTAAATAAATAGGACACAAGATTATATGCTACTTTTTTATTCCTAACACTCCCTCCTAATTTAGATTTTTTTAGGAGTTTTGGGAATACAGTACAAATGTAGCAGGGTCTACCGAAAATAGTAAAACTTTGAAAGTGGTCCACGAGAAAAATAAGTTTGGAAACCTCTGCTCTAGTTCATGAAACTTTCAGAGTGGGAGGTTCTGACGTCGTGTCTTCGTAAAAACCGTACATAGAAATGTCGTTATTAAAAGCTTTTAAGCACTGTACCTTCGTCATATTACCTGTAAGGCTAGTGGCCCAGATGGTATTCCTGCCGTAGTGTTGAAGGCTTGTGCGCCTGAGTTGTCTCCAATACTGACGCGCCTGCATAGACTCTCTCTCGAAACTGGGCAAGTACCGAAGTCTTGGAAGCTTGCCAACGTGCAACCAGTTCCCAAGAAAGGTAGTCGTGCTGACCCTGCCAACTACAGGCCAATCTCGGTCACGTCCATACTCTGCAAGACTATGGAACGTGTCTTAAACCACAGGCTCCTGGCGTACCTAGAATCGAACGATCTCCTCAGTGACCGGCAATACGGGTTTCGCCGAAACCGGTCCACCTGGGATATTCTAGCGTACGTCACTCACATCTGGATTGAAGCTATCGAGAAGCACGGGGAAGCACTTGCAGTCTCCCTGGATATCTCGAAGGCTTTCGACAGGGTTTGGCACGATGGCCTTTTAAGCAAGCTTTCAGCTTATGGTTTGTCTCCAGGTTTTATAACGTGGATATCGGACTTTTGAGGATCGATCCATACGAGTGGTCATTGATGGCTGCTCGTCGGATCAAATAGCTATTAATGCCGGAGTCCCTCAAGGGTCGGTGCTCTCTGCGACACTCTTTCTGCTACATATCAACGATCTGTTGAAGCCCGGTATCTTTGGGTACGCAGATGATAGCACCGTTGTAGAGAGCTACATATCGAGCGCGAGAACCAATAGGCAACAAACTCAGGTACTGAGAGAGAGTTTGATCGAGCGTTTAAACTTGACCCTTGAGGCAGTCTCTAAATGGGGCGATGCCAATCTGGTCAGGTTTAACGAGGGAAAGACGCAGGCGTGTCTGTTCTCCGCAAAAAGGAGTCCTTTCCAACAGACTCCTACTTTTCGTGGTGTATCCGTGCCGGTATCCGACCATCTCGAGCTGTTGGGCGTTACTTTGTCATCGACTCTCAACTTTGGCTCGTATATCGAATCTAAGGCTAAATTAGCTGCCAAAAAACTAGGTGTCCTCTCAAAGGTGCGAAGGTACTTCAAATCTGAACAGTTGCTTACTTTATACCAAGCACAGATTCGCTCCTGTATGGAGTACTGCTCGCACCTTTGGGATGGATCGGCTAAGTATCAGCTGGAAGCTCTAGAATCGATCGAGAGACGTGCCAAAAGGCTCATAGGCAATGACATTCTCGTGCGAAAAAGACTGCAAAGTCTAGAACATCGCCGGAAAATTGCTAGCTTATCGGTTTTTTATCGGATACACTTCGGAGAGTGTGCGACTGACTTGTACGATCTAATACCACCTTGCCCTTTTTTCTATCGGAATGCTCGTAGCTCGAAAAAGCGACATCGTTTCATGGTTGATGTTCCAAAGACACGAACGAAGAGATTTGACTCAACTTTTGTGATAAGAACGTCTAGGCTGTGGAATACGTTGCCTGAGAGGGTTTTTCCCGATAGTTACAATCTTTGTGTCTTCAAATCGAGAGTGAATCGGTTTCTTCTAGGTAAACACGCTTCATCGTAGGCCGCATCATCGTTTAACATCAGGCGAGATGGCGGTCAAGAATAAACCTATAAAAGTTAAAAAAAAAAAAATTGCTTGTGAAACAAAGAAACAACGAAGAACAAAGAAAAAATATGTATACCTACAATATTTTTTAATAATCTAACTCAGGGCTGTCCAAACTGCATACCTACGCGGGCTAATTAAATATACTAACAAAAGAGCTACAGAAAAAAATGTTACATTTTTAAGTAAAAAAATGTAAGCGTTAGTACCCCCGTATTTGGCTCTAGTCATAGAATAGATATAGTGACGCGCCGGAAATCAGCAGCGCGTCATCTCCTCGAAGCCCTATCCCTAGCTCGGACGTGCTTGGATAGCCCTGATCTTACTAATGTCTAGAACAACTTATTAGTCCGTCTGTGCCCATTGGGAAGTACATATGTGGTTAAAACCGCAGGATGATACCAGTATCCCATAAATTTGCATAGGCATAATAACAAACCGCGTATTTTCCTCTGCCATGGTCATAAAAATTATTAAACTATTTTATTTGCCACCAAAATACCTACCACGGATTTCCTATATTATTCATAGGAAAACTTGGCTATGAAGTATATGAAGTGAAGGATAACAATGTCTTGAATCAATGGGCATTATTACACAACTATTTGCCGACGATGGTGTTGTGGCGTTCAATTTACGTAATATAATTTAAAAGGAATAAAATCGTAAACAAAATGGCGGTAATAACAAAACTTCCTGACCGCGACTCGACGGATTATAATGTTTTTACTTTCTTCGGAAAAGACTGCCCTAGTCGAGGATCATTATCGGAATCAGAAGAAGCAGAAAAGATAAAAATTCTGTTTTATTCGAGAAACATAAAGTATTTCGTTCAAGTGTTGTGTTTCGTGACTTTTCTAGTTGCTGTACTCTCGTGGATCAAGATTACAAAATGGCGGACGATCAGAAATTATCTGTATTTTTGTACTATTATATCGTGCACCATAACTTATATTGTACTACCAGCGGTAAGATTTGTAATTGTATCATATTGTTTGTCTAATCCTAAATCTTTTGATAAGTATTTTCGATTTGCGAAAATGTTCTGCCATGATTCTTTTGTTGCGTGGTTATTTGTTACGTCAATACTTACTTATGTTTCCATTATAAAAGTGTTTCCTGTAAATATCACACGAAAACGCTTAAAAAGTAGTTTATTTGTATGGGCCGTTTCGTTCATGCTTGGCTTTTTCAGATTTTGTCATATGAGTACAGATAAAAAAATATTTATGATTCTACCAGTGTTGACAGTTTTAATGTTAATACTATTTAACTTTTTAATTTATTTAAGAGTTGTACATAATTTATTCTATGAAGGTAGTGTTATAGGAACACAATTAAAGAACAAATTTCAGGTGGCAACCCTGACTTTGTTGATAAGTGGGTTTATGATGTTGCCAGCTATGATTTTTGAAGTTTGTAGATTATTTGATAGCGATTGTATTTCTATCAGGACAATAACGTTTGCGAAATGGACATATAACGTACAAAAAATAATTATGATGATATGTTTTTTAATGTTAAAATCTAATCGAGAAATGTGGCGGGATTATTATATTAAAAAAACAAATAGCGAAAGTTCTAGTCTGACGGAAATTCATTAATTGTCAACGATACTTATATAAAATGTAGATATAGATAACCTAGTTTTTTAAAATCTTTATAATTTTTACAATACTTCAAATTTAGACATATACTTACACGAGACTGATTTACAATGTCGTAATTAATTAATTGTATTATCTCTAATTTAATATTATTATTATTATCGAACCACTGTATTTAAACAAATGTTGTTTCTAGGCCCACATAGTTTGGAATGTAATACAGTTCTGTACAGTATACTTTTATGTTATAGATTGTGTTTATTACATTCTGTTTAATTGTGTTTATTATCTGTGGGCCTCATAACGAAGCTCAAAGCTCACACAGCGAGCTATGGAGAGAGCTATGCTCGGAGTCTCTTTGCGCGACAGAATCCGTAATGAGGATATTCGCAAAAGAACGAAAGTGGCCGACATAGCTCAAAGAGTAAGCAAGCTGAAGTGGCAATGGGCAGGCCACATCGCTCGCAGAACTGACAACCGATGGGGAAGAAAGGTTCTCGAGTGACCACGAACCGGATACGCAGTGTTGGACGGCCACCCACTAGATGGACAGATGACCTCTCAAAGGTCGCTGGAAACCGCTGGTTGCAGGTTGCGCAGGACCGTTCGTTGTGGAAATCTAGGGGGGAGGCCTATGTTCAGCAGTGGACGTCTTGCGGCTGATGATGGTGATGATGATGACATTCTGTTTTGTGTGTTCATTGAATAAATAAATTAGGATATCTTTTGTTAATATATTTGTATTGTTCTTCTGTTTTGTTTTTTTTATTATATTTAGTGACTGGGCTTGCTCCGATGACTAGTACCAGATGGCAAGAAAAACATACATAATATGTTGAACATGAAGAGTCTAAATCACTACCTAGAGTTTACCACTGCGCTTTAAAATACGCTCATGATAATTACATACATAACTTTCTATGCGTGCTACATTACTATGGTGACTATGGTTTTCTAAAAGTAAATATTTTTTTCATAAATAACATAAAAACCTACTTTTATTTAAAAAAAATTTTTTTTATTAATTTTAGCCACTCCACAGACTCCGGGGTCCGTGACCTTTGTCATTACAATTACATTTTTTTACAAATTTCTTTGTATTAGGAGACGAAGGGAAAAACAGGGGGGTGTTGTGAACATTTTGAACCTTTAACTTTTAACTCATTTTAATTAGATGTGTGAAACTAATATGTATCATCATCATCATCATCAGCCTATTTAATAATCGTCCACTGCTGGACGTAGGCCTCGCCTAATAAACGCCATAAGATGCGGTCATAATATGTATAAGCCATATAAACAAATTGATCTAATGATATAAATGAAGATTTCATCGATGTATGTTCCATTTTTCAAAAATCTCACCATCGATTTCGTAAAAATGTATAATGGGATCAACTATGTATGATCTACTAAACAAAAAAAAAAAACAAAATCGATTCATGATTGGCAACCTTTTGCTTATAACTTACATAAAAACTTAAAAACATAAGTACAGCCGAATTGAGAACTTCCTTTTTAACCGATTTCCAAAAAGGAGGAGGTTATCAATTGGACCATCATATTTTTTTTTACTTATGTATGTTACCTGATTTTTCAACAACGGTCGAACCGATTTTAATATTTATTGTTTAGTACGGATGGGCATGCTTTCCGAATGTTCCCATATAAATTTAATCGAATTCGGCGGGGCGGTCTTTGAAATATGAACCAAAAACTAAAATTGCCTACAATTTTGTCTCCTCGACATAAATGATTTTTAGCTTTCACAAAAAATATGAAATTCGATCCTATCAACACTTAATCCTATCAACGAAATTGTGTTAATTCATTAATGGCAAACTTGTTTTGCACTAGGTACACAAAAGGGCTAATCGAAAACACGAAAAAACAAAGTTTTTGAAGTGTAAGTAAACTAAATGTTATCAAAGACTTTGAAGAAAAACAAAAAGAGTTTGTCATATCGGAAGCAACATCTCGAACATTTTTAAGAAATAAGAAAAAAATACGGCCTATGAAAGGCTAATTTAAACATCATTCGTAAACATTACTTAATTTATAGCTATATAAATTCTTCAAAATGATCCTTTTAAAAACTATGAATCCGATTGCACAAACTTAGTAGATACCTATTTATTTGTATGCAAAATTGAACCCCGACTTACGCGACTATCGCTTGGTCCCACCTATCGCGTAAATCCAGGGTATTAATGTACTTATTATACATAGAAACACCCATACACAAAATGACTGTGTTCATCTCACAAATATACTTGCACGGGGTGAGAACCGAACTTGCTTGGCTTCGCGGCCGGACTTACAGCTAGAATAGTGTTATGACCTTTCTCCTGCCACACGTTGACCGAACACCCTGTCTACAATTAGTATGGATCAAGACATTCATGAACGGGCAGAATGTCTGTCTGTTCATGCTTAATACACGAGGTCGTGAGTTTTATAGCGTAGGAGCTAATGGTTAATTCTATTACACGTGGATTTTGAACCTTTTAGAAATAAAAACTTCTTTTGGCGCACTACACACAGATTTTCCGTGGGCTGTGAATTTAGCTCAAGCGGAATGAAATAAATCTTCGGGTGAACTCGGGACTAACGCATTTCTAGATGACCATGGCCATGGTTACGTATATCTCGTGTAGATGGTCGTGCTTAGAAGACAGAAAACTTATTTAGACGACAATGCTTTGAAGATTTATTCCAGACTAGCAGGGCCATCCGGTTTCACCCGTGTAGTTTCCAAAGTGTGCTGTGATATTCTTAGTTATAAGTATTTACTTCTATCGGCAGTCCCTATAACTGATAAAAAAATCTGTTTTTGTGAGATGGGACAACGAGATGAGTAAGACGTGTGCGTGATAATAAGCTATACCCATAACCCTATGGGTTAACAACAAAAACCAACGCAGCTCTTTAAACATCAAGTCACACTGTTAATGTTAGATTGTACGTTTGTCTCGTAATATTATTACTTACATCAATAGTATTTTTTGCGCACCACGCTTTGAGGGTTATAAGATTTATTATTAAGTTGACAGGAAGAAATCGCTTTCACTCACAATACGGATTTATTCGACTAGTATTTGATGTAATTTTAAGTGACATTTCTAATTATCTGTTTAAATTGATTGATTGATAATATAGTTTCTAGACATTGGCGGATTTGTGAGGCTAAACCATAATAATAGCCATTAATCAAGAAGTTGAAGTTGAATATAGTTTCTATGATTCTAATAATTTATCAGTATATCTAAAATATTCGCTATTTAAAAGTGTGATCAACATTAACAGTCTGATTCGTTGCGATTTTCTTTCTTATATAACACTGGACTATGAATAGTTTCGGTCGCTACGGCATATCAGCCCGCGGACGAATCCTCCTAAGATTCTTAACGTATAGGTCTCTGGTATTGGGCTCCACATATATTACTTCACCACCCAATTAATATTACAATTTTAAACAAAAACATAGGTAAAAAAACCTTTTACATAAATACGAAATAAAAATCGCTTCATTCAGACTGTTACTCGTTCCAAATATTTTTCTCAATCAGTCACAGTGTGAGGCTCCCGTGTACTGATGGAATCAGATGTGAACTCGTAACAAGAATAGCCAGTATCTCCCGTACTACATTAGCGTGCAGTCACACCGGATTGCTAACAGTGCTAACGCACTAACTAAACTGTTTGTCATTGGCACGGGTCAGAGGCGCTCAAACTTTTAAATAGCCCAAGGGGTTTCATGACGTTTAGAAGCGAACGAAGAGGTTTATGTCCACTATCTAATAATCAGTCAGCCTATAATGTTTATATTGTTTAATTTTTTAAGGGCATACACCGAGCAAATGACCTTGAGAATTTGTTACCTCATCGCACACCGCAAGAAAGAGCAGGAGAGAAACAGTAGGATTTCTTGCTGTTTTACGCTCAAATTTTAGAAGTTTATTCTAAAATTTGAGCGTAAAACAGCGAAAATCTTTATAAAATCAGATTTTGGTCTTTTGAAAAAAATATTTCTACTAAAATGTTCGACCAAAATGTTCGTAATGGAATTGCCTATCCGTTGGTGTAAGTATAATGGCAGGTTTTTAACCCCCGACCAAAAAAAGGGGTGTTATAAGTTTGACGTCGATGTCTGTCTGTCTGTCTGTCTATCTGTCTGTCTGTCTGTGGCACCGTAGAGCTCAAACGGATGGGTCGATTTCGATGCGGTTTTTTTTATTTGAAGGTTAATACCCGTGCGGATGTTCTTAGCTATGCTTGGTTAATATCGATTCAAAATGGCCGCCTCCACAAAATGGCGGACAAAATATTTCTTCACAACCTACCTCAATATGGGTATCAAATAAAAGGACTTAACTAGTAAAATACTATACACTATAACAAATTTCAAATCCAAGATGGCCGCCACCACAAAATGGCGAATTGTATTACTTTTTTTACTACTACCTCAATATGGGTATCAAATGAAAGGGCTTGACTAATAGAGTAGTTTGCACTATGACAAATTTAAATCCAAGATGGCCGCTACCACAAAATAGCGAAATACATTTCTTTGTTCACAACTCCCTTAATATGGGTATCAAATGAAAGGGCTTAACTAGTAGAACGTTATACAGATAATCCGAGATCCGAGGTAGTCGGGGGTTAATCAAAATTTTTAATTTTGTTCTTGTTGAGTAGATGCATGATAATTACAATTATTTTTATTTTTTATGGTTTCGTTGTCAGGAGATTATCCAAACAACAAAGTCATTAAGAAAAAAATAAACTACCATTTTGAAGCCAAGAATATGTAGAAATTTAATGTACTTTTTGCCAGTTGATATTTGTTTTGGCTAATAAGTAGATAACTTTGAAAACTGGACAAAAACTCGTTTTGCTGAGGGACGCACCTTAATATAATAATGTTTTATTATTTAATCACGGTATAAATTATTGTTTAATTACCTCTATTTATAGTGTCTCGTGAGCACTGCGGTTGTAACGCTGCCGAAACATCGAGGTAATTAAACAATGATTTACGTGATTAACCCCCTTACAATACAAACATTGTGTTCAAATCGTGAAAGCTTAGAAACAAAATCAGACAGCCGACACAAGATTTCTCCTAATAGTAATAAGTAAGCCGACATCAGAATGAAACTAAAAACGAATCAGGTTCTTGTTTAGTCTCTTTGCAGAGTCCGCCTAGGGAAATACCAACACATTTGTCAGTTGTTCTCCCGCCAAGCAGTACTGTGTTCCGGTTTTGAAGGGCAATGTTTCCAGAGAAATTACAAGGCTTAGAGATATAATATCTTAGATCTCTGGTTGACGAGCGCACTGCCGTGCTAGGATGATTTCGGCTCTTCATGTTTCAATAGCTGCGTGTCACTGTGCTGTTATGTGGTAAGCATGTTGCTTACCATTTAGCACATGTCCTGTTCGTCTCGTCACTTTATTAAAAAAAAAAGATGCAATTCCGAATCGAACGACACCTCAGTCATAATATTAGGATAATTCGAAAAAAAATTTACCTAAAAAGCACATGTAGACAACCTTTATCGCCTCCTTTCTCCTTTACTTCTTCTCCTTCCTCCTTTTAATGGTGTTGTGTGTAATTGTCCACCAATATTTATTTATTTATTTATTCATTATTTTAAAATAAACTCGGCTGAACGAAACCCTGGACGTCTTCTCATTCTACGAAAAACGTAATTTCGAAATAAACTCGCGACTTTCCTACTCCGGTTCAACTTCCGGTTCCGGTTCCGGTTTCGTCCGATCGAACATTGTGTGACGTTTACGTTCTAAGCCTACTCTAATTAGTCTAACATACGGACAAAACGACGTATCGAAGTAGAATCGCGGGTCTACCATCGATATAAACCAATGGATGTGCTCTCCTAAACTTCAGGCCCACAGAATTATGTCATCATTGAGAAGAGCGAGCTCACTCTTTCCGTTCTAGTCGATGGCAGGAAGCGGTGAACGCTGGACGTTTTTACCTATCAATATTCGTTGTCCACAACCAAAATAAGTAGAACCACGAAACACCTCGCCTCTAGCGATTCTAGGGATTAAGTGGATTGGTAGTTGTAAACTACTCACGCTACAGACACAGATGCAGTTTGTTAACAATTTTAAGGGGCTCGGGGCACATCTTTTGATTTACATCGATGGGGTCTACCACCTGAGTAAATCTGCTTTGGCTTTCTTATTGCTGTCTCTGTAATTTTAAGCGAAAACAAAAAGAGAGAGCCATGTCAAAGCTAAGAATGTTTTAATCAGGCGGTAGACTCTCCGGAGTACGAATGTCTCGAGTTCATGTCGAAATTAAGTTTTTCGTAGAAAGAGAGTAGATTCCCTGTTATTATACTCATACTCATTTATTTCATACTATCCGTACATGTCAGCAAATTAATAGTAATGGTACATTGAAAACATAGGTAATAATTGAAGTTCATATTATACACTTAATAATTCAAATTACAAAATGTCATACAACTTAACAAGAACAAAATTAAAAATGTTGACTAACCCCCGACTACCTCAGATTTGTTATCTTTACAACATTCTACTAGTCAAGCCCTTTCATTTGATACCCATATCGAGGTAGTTGTGAAAAAAGAAATGTATTTCGCCATTTTGTAGTAGCGGCCATCTTGGATTTGAAATTTGTCACAGTGCTAAGTATTCTACTAGTTAATACCTTTCGTTTGATACCCATATTGAGGTAGTAGTGAAAAAAAAATGTAATCCGCCATTTTGTGGTGGCGGCCATCTTGGATTTGAAATTTGTTATAGTGTATAGTATTTTACTAGTCAAGCCCTTTCATTTGATACCCATATTGAGGTAGGTTGTGAAGAAATATTTTGTCCGCCATTTTGTGGAGGCGGCCATCTTGAATCGATATTAACCAAACATAGCTAAGAACATCCGCACGGATATTAACCTTCAAATAAAAAAAACCGCATCGAAATCGGCTCATCCGTTTGAGCTCTACGGTGCCACAGACAGACACACACACAGACAGACAGACATCGACGTCAAACTTATAACACCCCTTTTTTTGGTCGGGGGTTAAAAAGTCATATTTCACATTCAATATATTAAATTAAATGCTACAAAATGTAAAAAATCAGATTGATTACTAAAGCATTAAATAAAAATTGTCAGAATTGTATATATGTATAATATAGCTAAGTGCTATCACGTAATTTCTTTTAGCGTCATGTACTCGTACTCGTTATCAATGTCATAAAAAAAAAGCTTGTTTGATAAGCCAGCGTTTTAGCCTTGTTTTAAAAATTTTAGAATTAGGTGCCTCAACGACGTCAACGGGCAGTCGGTTGTACACCATCGTTCCCATGACATGAGTCAACTTCGCGGACTTCTCAAGCGATCGCGGAACGCATTTTAACCTGTGTCTGTAAAATAATAGATACAAATACAAAAATCTTTATTTAATGCTGTTTGCAGGTAAGATAAGGTGATACAAAACATTTTAATAATTGACCCATACAAACTGGCCTCTTCTTCTAGAAGCATGCAATATGTCATCACAGTTTCCATTGGTCTGAATTTATACAATGATAATAATAGTCAGCTGATAAAGTCTTCTTCTTCTTTTTTCATTTTTAGCTTTTAATCTGTTGTATCTTATTATATGTCATCTGATTCATCGTTTATTAGTTTCTGGCCTCTATCCCGTTGTGCTATGTAAGTGTGATATGTTTGGTGAGCACAATTACGCCAACGTCTTGTGCTTCAGCAGGATGCTGTTATGGAGACGATCTTCTGAGCATTCCATGGATTCGTGCGGGTCCCAGCCCTTCGACCGCCTAACTAAATCGGCGTTCGCTTTGCTATTCCGGTCTCTATCATTTCAAGCAGAAAGAAAAGAAAGATCAATACCAAAGTTAAGACAGTTCTGATTAGGCGGTAGACTCCCGGCTCCATCGTGTGGCAGAGAGAGAAATCCCGAGCAGATCTCGAGACTTGTGACACGGGTATAGGTTTAAGCTATTGGTCCAAATTACTACATTGCACTCGCCACTCCCGAGATATATGTAAGTTGATTTATATTTTTTCTGGAAACTTTGACCTTCAAATCAGGAGACAGTATTATTTCCACATTATTGTTGTGTGATATAATAACTAACAAAGGTTTGATACTTCTCGAAGTAGACTGCAAAGAGTCCTGCCACTATTGAAACCAATTTGTGTATTTATCGAATAGGGCCCTCAGGGACTCAGGGGTTTAAGAGGGTTTCTGACGTAATGCGTTAATATTGCATTATGGTCGAAAGTCGACCACTTGGCGACTACACGTACTAATAGATAATAATTGTATTACATATGTAATACACAATATTGAGCAATATTTTCATGTTCTAACGACATTACGTGTATTTATATAAGAAATAACAACGTTAACTGTTTACATTTCTGATTTTTACAAGGTAGTACAGATTGGATAGGATAGCCCGGAAAGGACGTGGTCTGTTCGTCTATTTTTAAACCCTGACGCAAAAACGACAGGGTGTTATGAGTTTGACGTTTCTGTGTGTGTCTGTGGCATGGTAACTTTAAAATGGATGACAGACATTGATTGTTTATTTTATATTTGAAATGGTCATAGCAAAAAAGTTGGAAAGTATTAAGAATTGTGTGACAAGTGACGTCACAACCCTGCCAACCACTTTAGGGCTCGAAACACACTTGATCACGATTCTCGACACTCGGAAATTTGATCGATATCTATGTCGATTTTTTAACCCCCGACCAAAAAAAGGGGTGTTATAAGTTTGACGTCGATGTCTGTCTGTCTGTTTATCTGTCTGTCTGTCTGTCTGTTTGTCTGTCTGTGGCACCGTAGAGGTCAAACGAATAGGCCGATTTCAATGCAGTTTTTTTTATTTGATAGTTAATATCCGTGCGGATGTTCTTAGCTATGTTTGGCTAATATCGATTCAAGATGGCCACCTCCACAAAATGGCGGATAAAATATTTCTTCACAACCTACCTTAATATAGGTATCAAATGAAAGGGCTTGACCAGTAGAATACTGTAAACTATTAAAAAAAAAAACAAATCCAAGATGGCCGCTACCACAAAATTGCGAATTGTATTCTTTTTTTCATTACTACCTCAATATGGGTATCGAACGAAAGGGCTTGACTAGTAGAATACTTTGTAGTGAAACAAATTTCAAATCCAAGATGGCCGCTTCCACAAAATGGCGAAATAAATTTCTTTTTTCACATTCCTTTCATATGGGTATCAAATGAAAAGTCTTGACTAGTAGAATGTTGTACAGATAACAAACGTGGGGTAGTCGGGGGTTAATCAAAATGTTTAATTTTGTTCTTGTATTAATTTGAAATTAAAAAAAATATGTCCTGCATTTTTCTATAACCGACGGGCTAATTAGAATGGTATAATATTTTTGCCTCAGTTAAGTTAGATCGCAATAAGTCGTGAGTATATTTAGAAACTTAGATGTTTCATCAATCATATCACACTTACCAATCAACACAACACAACTGCATAGAAGCCAGAAATTAATAGACGATGAATCAGGTGACATATAATATGATACCACCGATTAAAAGCTAAAAATGAAAAAAGAAGACTTTATCAGCTGACTATTATTATCATTGTATAAATTCAGACCAATGGAAACTGTGTTGCCAGACATATTGCAAGCCTTTAGAAGAAGAGGCCAGTTTGTATGGGTCAATTATTAACATGTTTTTTATCACCTTATCTTACCTGCAAACAAAGATTTTTGTGTTTGTATTTGTATCAAAATCGTAATTTGAATTCACACTATTATATAATATTCACAATACTATGTCTGGGTGATTCTATGTATAATAAGTATGTATTTAAAACTATATTTTAAGTATTGTATTAGCTCTCTGGCCGCCATACTACAAGCTTTGCTTAGTTTGGGGTCAGATTTTTTCTTTTTTTTTAAATAAAGAATGGCGATACGAGCAGTACATATGCCTGATGGTAAGCAACATGCCTGCCACATAACAGTACAGTGACACGCAACTATTGGAACATGAAGAGTCCAAATCATTACCTAGCACTGGACTGCGCTCATCACCCAGAGATCTAAGATGTTATATCTCTAAGCTCTGTAATTTATCTGGAATGTCCACCAATATTAATTATTATTATTTACATAATTGTTATAAAGTTAGTAGGTACGCATGCGTAGGCTAAAAGGGTTATTACACTTGGCTAAACTTAGTTACTAATTTCAGAGAAGCAAATTAAAAGTAAACAATCTGCACGTCTTAGTTTAGTATGCGAACTTACTGATCCCTATTACGCTTTACTAAATTCAGTAGTGCCGAAATACATCTACTAAATTTAGCTAAGTACCATAAGCCTTAGGTACGTTAGTTCCTTTGCACACAGTAAAAAGCCTTAAAAATTAAGTTAGTATGGTTAATCAAAGTCAGCTTAAAGTATGGTTAGTCAATAAGTTAGTTGAACTTAGTTGGACTAACTCACCGCAGGTCGTCTAAGAATTCGTTCACTGCGTTTATCATGATGACTTCAACTGGAATAACGAGAAGAAACAATTAGTAAATAAATAGATATTTGTATTTAAGTAGCTCACTAAATGTTCCCACTGCTGGGACTCGGGACCTTATCTTGCAAGGAGAGAGTCAAAGCCACCACACTGGCCAAGCGCGGGTTGGTGAATGACACATGACCTCGAAAGATTCTAGGTACATGTCGGTTTCCTCACGATGTTTTCCTTCACCTATTTAAGTTAGCGGCATTACGCACATGACTTCGAAATGACATTGGTGCGCGTGGGATTTGAACCCGGGAAATCCGGATCAGCAGTCGCCATAAACTAGACCAACCGTAACATCAAACAAATATAAAATCGATACTAATTATACCTGTGTCAATCGATCATTTTTCGATCGAACCGGGTCTCGGGTTCGCTCATGACCCATTCGTATGGTGATCTGGTTATAAAGTTTCGATCTTTCGATTATTTGGGTCACAGTTCCTTTGTACGAGACATGTCGCGCGCGACCCAAAGGCAGAGTGAGATCGACATAAAAGTCGCACTCGAAGTAAAAGAATGAAGTTTTTGTAGTGGTAGTAGTAGCCAGTTATTCTACCGCCAAACAGTAATGTGAAAACATTACTGTGTTCCGGTTTGAAGGGGAATGTTTCCAGAGAAATTACAGGGCTTAGAGATATAACATCTTAGATCTCTGGGTGATAACTGGCAAAGGTGTGGTACTTCCCCAGGCGGACTCTGCCAATAGTCCTACCACTACTAATCGCGTAAAATACAAAAAAAACATTATTTTTTCTTTAAAGTAAAGAGTGACGGGACGAGCAGGACATGTCCCTGATGCTAAGCAACAGCACAGTGACACGCAGCTATTGGAACACGAAGAGTGCAAATCATTACAATAATTAAAATCTACAACTGAATTGAGAGCATCCTCCTTTTTTGAAATCGGTTAAAAATAATATCTAAGTAAATAGGACAGAGACTAGAGACTAGGCCCGTCACGCGACTTTCCCTGCATTCCAATCAAAACACTCATCTCGCCGCGCATGTCCGGTTCGGAATGTGCTTCACTTTTTAATTATTTACATACGTAATTACACAACTACATGACCATATACATGTAAGGTTATGCAGAAAAGATATATATAGATAGCTTAACTCTTTATTATACTTAATGTTAACACAATGTTTATTTTTTATCGAAAAAAAAACTAAAATCGACTTCAGTTTGAAATTTAATTAAGACACTCGTCAAAATTTCATAATTTTAGTTAAATTTATGACTACGTCATCCAGACGAATGTAAGCTAATGTTTTTTGTTGATATTTTAAACACCACTTCACTGATTTTGATAAAATGTATTAGGGTTCACCTCTGAATGGCAAAGGTGTGGTACTTTCCCAGGCGGACTCTGCCAAGAGTCCTACCACTACTCTCCCTACTACACTGTGATCGGGGCAATTCAATAAAATAAAAACTCGAAAGTTTGTAATTATGGATGGATGTGTGTTACTCTTTCACGTAAAAACTACTGAACGGATCGGGCTGAAATTTGGAACATAGATAGATTATACTCTGGAAGAATACATAGGCTACTTTTTATCCCGAAAAAATAATGGGAACGGGAACTACGCGGGTAAACCGCGGGGCGCAGTTAGCAAGGTATAACTTGTGAAGTGTCGAATAACCTAAGTATCTCAAAGTTTAGGAGTACAGGGGAAGGCGACCGATGAAGTGGGGGCGATAAGATATACTGTCAGATAACTCATGAGAACCGCGCGAGATATCGCTCCAGCAATGGAGATATTTAAGAAATTGAGATATTAAACCATACTTTTTCTCTACGGCCTCGATTCACGTAGATTTATTAAAGTTATAGGTATATACTTATTTTGGTTTTTAAGGAAAATTATTATTATAATTAATCTTGACGATGCGCGCACAAACTGACATTAAAAACAGTTATTATTTATAATTTTTGTTGTGTGCTGGTGGACTGGAAATCTCCAAAAAAATGATTTTCAAGTAGCCATTACATAATGCGCTCCGCAATGAAATCAGAGAAATGTCTGAGAAAATGTTTAAAAATCGCCTATATAAATGGCTACTTGACCGGTGTTATTATTCCGTACATGAGTATCTAAACATGTAAGTAGGTATTGTGGTATACCAATACACCAAACTATGAAGTATTACGAAATACTCGATATTATAAGTATCCATATCAGTATTCATTCAATCCATGATGTAAATCTATCTAGATAGACTTTCTTCAACCAAATTGACGAAATTGTTTAATTTTATTTCTTTTACTTGCAATTAATTTGATGTTGTATAAATAATTTATTGCACTCACGAGGAAAACACAATGGACCTAATTGTAAAAAGAACTTCAAATTTATCTACCTATGGTTACGCAAATAAACCTAATTTAATTTTATTTCGTTGTGAGGAGATTATTTAAACAACATACATATTCAGTAACAATAAAAAAGAAACCATTTTGGAGCCAAGATTTTATGTATCTTTTACCATCGATATAAATAAATAAATACATATTGGTGGACAATTCACACACAACACCATTTGACCCCAAACTAAGCATAGCTTGTAATATGGCGGCCAGATAGCTGATATAATACTTATATAGTTTTAAATACATACTTATTGTACATAGAAACACCCAGACAAAGTGCAAACATTTGAATTCATCACACAAATATTTGCACTGGGTGGGAATCGAACCCACGACCGTCGGCTTCGCAGGCAGAGTTACTACCCACTAAGCCACGAGGCCAGTCATAAATAATTAGATGTGCCCTGATCACCATGTATTTGGTAATAAACTGCGTCTGTGTGTGTATCATAAGTGGTTTCTACACCACCAATCTACTTGACCCCTAGCATCGCTAGCGGCGAGATAGGCTGTGGTTCTACTTATTTTGGTTGTTGACAACGAATAGGGATACGTGAATACGTTCAGCGTTGACCGCTTCCTGCAACCAACTAGAAAGGAAAGCGTGAACTCACTCTTCCCAACGATAACACAATTCCGTGCGCCTAAAGTTTGGGAGGGCACATCCAAGATTTATATCGATGTCTTTTAGCAGTTGATATTTGTTTTTGATCCAGAGAGGATAGATTTGAAAACCATATAAAAAATTGGTAGGAACTGCCGATACAAGTGAAAACATAATTCAGAATTTGACTGCTCACTTTGGATACTACGCGGGTGAAACCGGAGGGCCGTGGTCCCGAGTTTACCGAAGATTTATCTCATTCCCGAGCGTGATGCTACAGGTTAATTCACAGCCCACGAAAAATCTGTCTGTGGTGTACCGAAAAAATTGTTCACTTCAAAAAGAAACTACCATTTTGGAGCCAAGATTTTGCTGTAGTTTAATGAATTATGTACCAGTTGATATTAATGAAGAGAAGATAGATTAGAAAACCATACAAAAAAAACTCGTTTTGCTCGGGGACACGCATTAATATCAGGCTAGACGTCGGTCAATGCAATGTATTGTCAATAAACAAATATAGTAAAATCATCAGATTATCATCTCATTAAAAAACCAGCTCTATCAAAATTCACATCATTCGTGGGATCTAGTTCATCTAGAATAGAAAGTTAATAAGGCATGGCTAATATTCTCTGTTCTTTTTTTTTTAATAAATGGCGACGAGACGTTCCGGACATGTGCCTGATGGTAAGCAACATGCCTGCCACATAACAGCACAGTGACACGCAGCTATTTGGACATGAAGAGTCCAAATCATTACCTTGCACTGCACTGCGCTCGTCACCCAGAGATCTAAGATCTTATATCTCTAAGCCCTGTAATTACCCGAATATCCGTGTTTCTCACAGTATTCATTTGTTAACTATAGTACTTTTGTAGTGGTAGGACTCTTGGCAGAGTCCGCCTGGGGAAGTACCACACCTTTGCCAGTTATTCTACCGCCAACCAGTAATAGACTACAGGCTCGTGAACAAAATTTATGGGTCATATGATACAGCAGGATACCTATGTAGGATGATAGAAGGGTATAAAATAAAAGGATTCAGCACTATGCATACATTTGAAAGCTGTCCAACTGAACGCAAATTGTAGAGGGGGGGTTGCGACCCTCGCTGTTTCCATCTTGTCGCAAGATTTTTGTACGGCATTGCGGAATAATGGATTAGAACAAGTATTGACACAGTATGGAACCAATACCGTACATAATCAAATCACCAAATTTACACTGAATATAAACGAATAATTAAAAGAAAAATATTTTTTTATATTTTCAACACCTGTTCTAATCCATTATTTCGCAATGCCGTACAAAAATCATGCGAGAAAAAGGAAAGAGCGAGGGTCGCAACCCTCCCTTTTCAATATGCTTTCAATTGGACAGCTTTCAAATGTATGCATAGTGCTGAATCCTTTTACTTTATACCCTTCTATCATCCTACATAGGTCTCCTGCTGTATCATATGACCCATAAATTTTGTTTCCGGGCCTGTGCTCTATAATGTGCAAACATTACTGTGTTCCGATTTGAAGGCCAATGTTTCCAGAGAAATTACAGGACCTAGAGATATAACATCTTA
Organism: Ectropis grisescens; assembly: GCA_017562165.1. Classification (NCBI taxonomy): domain Eukaryota; kingdom Metazoa; phylum Arthropoda; class Insecta; order Lepidoptera; family Geometridae; genus Ectropis; species Ectropis grisescens. The sequence continues at coordinate 8,994,195 of CM029796.1, read as the reverse complement.
GATCTCTGGGTCACAAATGCAGTGCAGTGCTAGGCAATGATTTGGACTTTTCGTGTTCCAATAGCTACGTGTCACTGTGCTGTTATGTGGCAGGCATGTTGCTTACCATCAGGCACATGTCCTGCTCGTCTCGTCTTTATTTAAAAAGACGGACGGACAACAGTGTGAACCTATACAGGTTCCGTTTTTACCTTTCGGGGTACGGAACACGGAACCCTCGGCGAGGACGGGGACGCGAGTGTAAAGGGAACCGCTAGTGTATGTATCAATCCATACACTAGCGGATCCCTATATTCAATACTAGATGCCCGCCCCGGCGTTGCCCGTGGTACATTATATAGTACTCATCAGGATCCCGTACATATACAACGGTGAAAGAATGACTGAAATCGGTTCAGTCATTCCTGAGAATATCGCTTTCAAACAAAACACCTCTTTAGCTACCTGCTACGCTACCTGTCGGAACTTGGTTGTACCAACTCAGATTTAGAAAAAAAAAAATTGATTAGAAAAGGTTTTATATTCAAGAGGTATGTAATCTGTGATATTCAGTGACGCAATCTTAGACACATGCTGTCATGTGTCATGTCAAAGCACGAAACGTACGAAAACTCTCAAAAAGGAGTATTTTTCCCGATTTTGTTACATTCTTGATTCATGCTCCGCTTCTATTAATAGTGGCGTTATGTTCTATAGCCTAAAGCCTTCCTCGATAAATGGGCTATCCAATAGAAAAATAATCTTTCAATTCGGACCAGTACTTCCCGAGATCCTAGCGTTCAAACAAACAAACTCTTCAGCTTTATAATATTAGTATAGATGTGTATGTATGAAGGGTAGTATATGTAACAATCCTTCAAATGCCACGTCTCGGACGCACGTGGTGTGTCGAAGCGTGGTGTGGCGTGTTGATCGTGGCCTCGCCTTGAAAACACAATCTTATTACGCGGTCAGGCTGCCAGCGTTAATCTGTTTAGACCTGTGATTGAACCGAGTTCACTTTTCATGTTTTGTAATTATTTTGGCTGTAAATGCAGAATTTGTATTGGTAGGAGGACTCTTGGCAGAGTCCGCCTGGGGAAGTACCACACCTTTGCCAGTTATCCTACCTCCAAACAGTAATGTGCAAAAAATTACTGTGTTCCGGTTTGAAAGGCAATGTTTCCAGAGAAATTACAGGGCTTAGAGATATAACATCTTAGATCTCTGGGTGACGAGCGCAGTGCAGTGCTAGGTAATGATTTGGACTCTTTATGTTCCAATATGTGTTTGTCATTGTGCTGTTATGTGGCAGGCATGTTGCTTACAATCAGGCACATGTCCTGCTCGTCTCGTCACTATTTACTTTGCGAGAACTTTGCGTAACTCCGTACTTAAGTCTGGAAAGTAAGAGTTTTTGGCACAAACAAGGCAAGGGATTAGCCGAGAGCCAAATGGGTCAGCGAATCAATACAGCCTGCATCCAGGATTTCCCACTATACTTTTATACCCCAATGTCATAGAATAGATAATATTTTATTTTATTCTGAATGGAAAATAAAAAGCCTAAGAGTTTATTAACCCTCGACCAAAAAAAGGGGTGTTATAAGTTTGACGTCGATGTCTGTCTGTCTGTCTGTGTGTGTGTCTGTCTGTGGCCCCGTAGAGCTCAAACGGATGGACCGATTTCGATGCGGTTTCTTTTATTTGAAAGTTAATATCCATGCGGATGTTCTTAGCTATGTTTGGTTAATATCGATTCAAGATGGACGCCGCCACAAAATGGCGGACAAATTATTTCTTCACAACCTACCTCAATAAGGGTATCAAATGAAAGGGGTTGACTAGTAAAATACTATGCACTATGATAAATTCACTCTGATCAAATCCAAGAAGAACAGTTCCCTCAAATGAAAGGGCTTGACTAGTAGAATGTTAGCCAAATTACAAATTCGAGGTAGTAAATATTTTTTTAAAATTTTGTTTTTGTTGTTACATTCTTAATTCACGCTCCGCTTCTATTGATAGTAGCGTTATGTTATTTGTTATGATATAGCCTATAGCGTCGGTCGATAAATGGGCCATCAAATAGAAAAATAATCTTTCAATTCGGACCAGTAGCTCCCGAGATCCTAGCGATCCTAGCGATTGTAACAAACAAACTCTTCAGCTTTATAATATTATTATAGATTTACGTAGAGATTACGTAAGTGTATAATTGAATTCTATTCAATTCTATTCGTCATATATTCCCGGCCTAAAGAGGAAACAACAATGGCAGACTGCTGATCGAATACAGCCCATGCATACGTCATTATTATTTTGAACTGACTCCAAAAATGAGGAGGTTAACAATTGAGTTGTGTTTTGTGTTTTTATGTTACTCGAGCGCTCCGCTAATAGGTGAGACGGCTGAAAAAAAACTAATTAGTTCGTTAGTTAGATTATAAATAGTACATTACGTGCCAAGGGAGGAAAGTAGGACATTTCAACCCCTCGCCTCGCCGCTTTCAACCGGGTTATTATTATTATGATCTCAGTTTTTATATTCTCGAAATTTTTGTAAAAATTTCGGTAATTACCAAACACCACGGGTTTAGACCAAGTGGTGTTCGTGTACTTCCTCTTGCAAAAATTTACGTACGATCCGACATGTATTTAGTATTGCAGCCTTCTGCATTGTAATGAATGTATTTTGGGGCAAGCTTAATAATTTGATACCGTGATGTAGGTTGTGTGGTATGACTCCTGTACTAGAGAGCACCAACGGCACAATATATACCTTGTCCATCTTCCAAATTCTAACTATTTCTTCCTTGAGTTCTGTGTACTTATGTATTTTTTCGGTTATGGTTTTTTTGAACGTTGTGAGTATTAGGAATTGCTATGTCTATTAAATATACTGTTTTATTTATTTTATCTGTTAAAGTAATGTCTGGCCTATTGTTGTGTATGGTTTTATCGGTTAAAATAGCCCTATCAAAGTACATTTTGTGAGTGTGGTTCTCTAATACAGATTTGGGTGTGTATTCATAATAAGGTTTAATCGAATCATCTATGAGTTTGTGTGTTATTGCAAGTTTTTGGTGAATGATATGTACTACTTGATTGTGCCTATGTGTTATTATTATTATTAATTCAATGAGCACACAAAACAGAATGTAATAAACATAAACTATAACATAAGAGTATACTGTACAGAACTGTATTACATTCCAAACTATGTGGGCCTAGAAACAACAATTATTTAAATTCAGTGGTTTGATAATAATAACATTACATCAGGTTGAAATGTCCTGCTATCCTCCCGTAGCGCGTAAGTATACTATTTTTGGCAGATACCTACAGGAAAACAAAAGTTGACGTATGTAATGTACCTGTCACAAACATCCCCTCGAAAGGACGCAGGCTAAATACCAATACCAATAACCCTGTATATAAAGATTGAAGTAAAGTTTTTGGTAGATTAAAGGCGTGGGATTAGTGGAGTGCCAAACAGGTCAGCGGGTCGATACAGCTACCGCACTACCTGCGTCCTGGGTAACCAAGGTAACTCAGAGAGAACTCATCTATTTTTCAAATATGCTTTAATATTTGTGGCGGCCTTACCGAGGGAGGGGATTAAAGCGGCCTAAACTCAAAGTCGTGGAGGCCTAGTAGCGATTTGTATGTTCTTGTTTTCTTTTTAAATAGGCATGTTCATTAAAAAACTAATTAGTTCATCAGTTAGATCATTAAAAAAAAATTACACGTATTTTTTCTTTTGTGTCACAGACAAAAAAATACGAAGATATAGTGCTTAGAAGTTGCGAGTGACGTCACGTCTATATACTCAAAAAACACAGAGAATTGAAGTGAGATGTGATTCGAACCTCCAACGTCGCAATTCACAATAGGGGTGACAATTATGTCAAAAATATATTATGCTAATTTAGTTCTTATTTTTCCATTTACTATTGGAAAAATAAGGAACACGTATTTTTTGATTTATCAAATTATTAAAAACCTACATAGATATTAGACCATCAAACTACCGGTCTTGATTGTGACGTCATGTCTACATAAAATCGAGACGTGACGTCACTCGTAATTCCGAAGCACTTCAACTTCGTCATTATTTGTTTGTGAAAAAAAAAAATACATGTACTATCTTTTTTAATAATCTGTGGACTAAAATATTTTTTTTAGTCGCTATACTTTATGCAAGCCGTTAAAAATATATACAGCCTATCATATTTATAATCTCCTCCCTTTACGAAGTTAGAAAATAGTCAAAGTTGCAGTCGGGAATCCTTGGATGTATAAAAAAAGTCGGACGTAGTCTAAAACAAAAACTGTGTCCATCGAGTCGGCCACACAATATGCACGTGTGCGCTGTCAAATACAGGCTGACACGCACACATCAGTGGATCATTACACGCGCTACTTGTGTATATGTGTGCGTGTCAGCCTATCAGTGACAACCTGACAACGCACACGTGCAAATGTGGCCGACTCCAGTGACACAGTCATTGTTTTAGCGAGACTACGTCCGACTTTTTTATACGTCCATGCGGGAATCGAACTGAGAAACTCACATTTTTGAAACTAAACCATCTTATCTTATACCTTTATACGAGCAATTTTTGTAGGTATATATATATATGTATGTAGGTATATATTTATAGAATCTGAATCTCGGAAACGGCTCGAACGATTTTCATGAAAATATTTATACAGGGGGTTTCGGGGACGACAAATCGATCTAGCTAGGTTTTATTTTTTTAAAACATCATTTTATGCGCGTTTTTAGACAATGAAAAACTCCTACAATGTCATTAGTATACGATAACTTATTTCGCCACTGTTCTTTAAGTCTAAATGGCTCAGACGGAATATGCTCGCCCTCGGAGTCAACAGGCCCCGGTTCGAATCCTGATGGTTACACTCGGGAGTTTTTTTTGTTCTTTTTTTCTGAGAAAATCTTATACTTAAGAGCCTTTTATAAACGCATTTAATTCGTATCTAAGTAGGTCTAAGTAAGTCATCACTACGTAATTCGTATCTGCCTAAATATCATTTAAAAAACCGAGCAAAGCTCGGTCAACCAGGTACTTCTAGCTTTATATGCCATCACAGTTTGAGCAGAATGAGTAGGTATTTTCATGCCCACTCAAGAATTAAACCCACAAAGCGTCGTCATTCGGGTAAAAGTTGTTTTATGAATTACTTTCGCTGTATTGGAGTCTACATACGGACAGACATTCACTTTCGTTACCCAACCTTACATCTCCGTTCAATAACAAACCGGTCAAGAGTGACTTTTGCTCACTGAGAGTTCAACCGTGGCGCCACGGCGTGGCGCACATTTTTACTCATTTGGAACAAGTATAAAAAACTGTTTCTTTATAGTTTAATGAAAATGAAATAAAAATGAAGATGGTAAACGATATGCCTGCCACATAACAGCACAGTAAGACAAAGCTATTGGAACATGAACAGTCCAAATCAATACCTACCACTGCACTGCGCTCGTCACCCAGATATATAAGATGTTTTATCTCAATGCCCTGTAATTTGACTAGAAACATTGCTCTTAAAACCGGAACACAGTAACGTTTGCACATTACTGCTTGGCGGTATCGGCATTAATGGTAAAAATCCCAAACGCAATAACCTATATTTGAATGGCAATACCCCAGCATACTGGGCACGTCTCCGACTGGTAGGGGGGTTGAACATCTTGGTTATCTGTAGACCTACATTGGTCTATGGATAATTCAGGTGTGCTTAGTGTAAGTAGTTAGGTATGTAGTGTAGTTCTCATTGCATATTAGTTTTGTTAATAAAAAAAATAATAGATTAACGTTGCCGAATGCCCGAGCGACACGAGGCAAATTTTTCTAGCTAGGATAGTAAGCTATTTTTTTATTTATAGCAAGCGTACCAAGGTAGTATTTCTAGCTTCGTGTAGACAACGTTACGGAACGTCAGTTTGTCTACACGAAGCTAGAAGTCTCGCTTGCTAACTTACTAACACTACCTTGATATCCTAGCTTGAAAAACTAGCCTCGTGTCGCTCGCGCATTATGATCGGATACGCAGTAGTTTTTTTTATTTAATAATGATTTCAATCCGGTTCGCACCAAGTGTAAACATCTTACATCTCAATGGGTTCTCTAAAATAAAATACATATGTATTAGGGGCTTGAATTAAATTTGAATGTATCCTTGTCTCGGGTGAATGACCGCGCAGAACCGTTTGAAACGAAATCGACAACTGGTTTTTTCGGGTTCCGCACCCAAAGGTTAAAAACGGGACCCTATTACTGCGACTTCGCTGTCCGTCCGTCCGTTTGTCACCAGGCTGTATCTCAAGAAAGGTGATAGATAGACAATAACATTTTCACAGATAATGTATTTCTATTGCTGCTATAACAACAAATACTAAAAATAAAATAAAACAAATGTTTAGGTGGGCTCCCATACAACAAATTTGATTTTTATTCGGTTTTTGCTCGATACTAATAACGGTGCCAGGTAGACGCTGTAACCATTTACAGAATATTCAGTTTTATGTTCTCATTAAATGTGATTAATTAATAGAAAATAAATCATTAAGGGGACTCCCATACAATAAAAGAGGTTTTCGCCGTTTATTTGCCTATGGTATGGAACCCTTCGTGGGCATCTCCCACTAGCACTTGGCCAGATTTTTGTTTTTTTTAACCTACTTTAAAAAGAAGGAGGTTCCTAATTCAGTTGTGTGTTCTTTGGAATAAAGTTCTTTCCGACAGGGTTGGAGGTGATGAGCACACTTTCCGTCGGCCGTTTTGCTTAACAGACTATTATTTTGGGAGTTTTAAAGCGTCTGTTAAGCAAAACGGCCAACGGAAAGTGTCTGGGAGTATCGGGGTCTTATTTTTAAAGATACTGCCTATAACATACGTGAAAATCAGTTAGCAGAAAATACGTGAAGTAAGTAATGTATCTACTGGACCCCATATCTCAAAATTGGCAGTCTGAACAAGTTAGCGGGTAAGCATGTGCTTAGTACGTTCTAACTACTCAATCGTCCACATTTCGTTCATCAGAAAATACGTGACGTCTGGCGGCTCTGGGATCTTACTCTATTTGTGACGGCCGTGAATCCAGTAATGTATCAGTACACATAAATAAATTTGAAGTGTGTATTTGTAATTTCAAATTACCTAACAGTTTTTTGCTAAATGCAAAAAAGAAATTTTAAAATTTATTTTCATGGTCTGATATTTAATTACATATCTCTAAATATAACATTAATTTGTCTGTTAATTCTAAATAATCTTTGAAACAACTGTTTTTGAAATGAATAGGTACTTACTTCTTTTGGTGCGTCACAGCCAGATTTTTCATGGGCTGTGAATTGAATTCGCAGCAGAAAACACGCTCGGGAATGATAAGTAATCTTCGGGTAAACTCGGGACCATGGCCATTGGTCAGCTAAAAATCCGTCAGCATTTTTAGATGGCCATGCTCATGGCTCATCCGATTTCACGCGTAATTTCCAAAGTAATCTATCAAATTCTGAGTTATAAGTTTTCACTTCTATCGGCAGTTCCTATGACTGCCAGCCATCGAGCAACTCGAGCTTCTGCGCAAGCACGGAAGGAAGTAAGTAGCCTTAGCTAAAAAATATTGTTTAAATTTTTCTGTCATTTCTTGCGGGAGGGGAAAGTTGCACACTAGCGCAAAGCCACACTATTACATACAAAACATACCTGTACCGATCCATTGCCGATCATACTCACACAGCCAAATCACTAACACATGAAAAATAAAGCACCATTCACAAATCTAGCCCCACTCTCAGCCACAGTATATTATCAAACTCCATGGTCCACACGGACTTGTACTTCGACAGAGGGGAAACGCTGTGTATGCCTACTCCCTTCCGTGTTGCTCGCTGCTGCCACAGCATTTGTAGAAGGCCAATAGCCATGGTCCCGATTTTGCCAGAATATTTCTTATTATTCCCGAGCGTGACGCTAGAATTCAATTCACAGCCCACGAAAAATCTGTCTGTGGCGCGCTAAAAGAAGTTTTTACTTTAAAAAAACCTAAATCTAACATACATACGCTAGTTAGCTAATACTTGAAAGAAAAATCGAGTTAGCTAAGAGAGAACTATAGACCACTAAGCCATTAGTGGGCCAACTGAGCTTTTTTCCAAATTCATGGCCCTGAATGCTTTTTTATATTCAGATCGTGGTCGCATGGTAATGGGCTATTAAAATACTTTGGTCTGTTGGCAGGAATCCTGTGTGTGACACGCACATGTTCTAATGGGTTATTAGGCGAACTTGATCCTGAACTTCACTGAAATAATTTGAAACGAAACTTTTAAGATTGTTTTTGACGTAACAACGTCTAATAAATCGATGAACGCTGGCTGCATGTGCGAAAAAGAATAAAATAAAAATATAAATAAATAAATATTGGTGGACAATTCACACACAACACCATCTGACCCCAAACTAAGCAAAGCTTGTGTGATGGCAGCCAGATAGCTGATATAATACTTATTAAGTTTTAAATACATATTTATTATACATAGAAACACCCAGACACAGTGCAAACATTTAAATTCATCACACAAATATTTGCACTGGGTGGGAATCGAACCCAGTGCAAATATTTGTGTGACCCTCGGCTTCGCAGGCAGAGCTACTGCCAACTAAGCCACTAGGGCAGTCAGAATGACTCATTGTCCCGCTACGTCACGGTAAACTATTCTTGCATTTCAAAAATATGATTACTAGTTTAATTTCAAGTATTTATTATATTACTATTAAAGAAAGTAGCATTGGTCGGCGGGTGCAGTAACAATAGGTTATGTTACAATAGGCGTGTCGACTCATTTTTGATTTTATGTGCCATCAAACGGCTACTCAATAACTGAAACATACGTGAATGAATTACTTTGTTATCTTAAAAACTTCCCGTGATATCACGATTTTAAAATCACAATTTTGGACTCTCCTAAAAACGCTTCATATAAAAACACTACGAAGCGTGACGTCACAGTGCCGTATTTTCTATGCGTCGCGCGTAAAGTTTGTATGGTAGCTATATTAAATATTGCGTTTAGGAAACTGGTTTCATAACAAAAGTAACTTTAAATTGAATGGGGTATCCAATGGTGAATTCATTTTCTAATAATTTCGTACTTTTAAAATGGACTTGCCCATCCAGCTTTGAATGATCATAAAGTAAGTTAAACTAAAAAATATCACAATTAAAATTGGTATTATATTTAAATACTGTCATTATATCAAATAATTTAATATAATTGCAGGACCTGTCGACACGCCTATTGACAAACAAATTATGGTGATGCATATAATTGATGATAAATATTTGATTACAGTTTATTTCTATGAAAACTTGTTCACGATTATATTTAAACTTCATAGCTAAACGACAGTTTATAAAATTTGTTACAATTTATTGGATTTAGATTAATAACCAAAAGAATTTTTCACTTAAAAAAAACACTATGCGCAAAAATATGTTTATATTTTTTTACATGTATAATATTAGTAGGTCTCCAATGAACAGTCGTGCCACCTTATAGTAGTAATGTCGGATTGTTTCAACCGTTTTACCATACAATCATTCTTCCTCCGATTGTTATCAATATGGCTGACTCCATTGTGAATAAACATTATTATCGGATGAGTGTTTGTATGAAAACATGCTAAATATACCATTCAATTGGGTCGCAAACAAAACTACGATTATTGTCAACAAACATTGATTTAGGTAATTCAATACTAAATGATTAATCAGTCGCATGGGCCCATTCGATTTAAAAATGGCCGCCGGATTTAGCTGAAATACGGTTTTTATTGGGTACACTTCGGAAAGTATCTAGTTAGTAGTAAGTTACGGCTGGTCTAGTAAGTTACGACTGGTCTAGTAAGTCTTACCTGTTCTGGTAGGTAAGTTATGGCTGGTCTAGTAAGTTACGGCTGGTCTAGTAAGTTACGCCTGGTCTACTAAGTTGCGGCTGATTTAAGAAGTTTCGGCTGGTCTAGTCGGGAGAACGGCGACTGGTCAAACCCCACTGTACTTTACAACATAATGCCGTTAACGTAACAACGTAACGTAAACCGGCAAAATAAGTCACAACCCCAAAAAAAAAATTGGGACTATTGTATGTATACATAGGAACTACCGATAGAAGTGAAAACTTATAACACAGAATTTGATCGCTTACTTTGGAAACTACGCGGGTGAAACCGGAGGTCTATGCTATTGGAAACATCTCGGAGAGTGTGCAACTGATCTGCATGATCTAAGTTGTCAACTTGCTTGCAAGTATGAAAACTAACGTGGTTATTACACATTTTACATAAATACACGGGTAACTCACGTATAATGTAGTCAGTCCAGTCCGACTCAAGTTAAACGAGCTGCGAACCCGCGCGCGCACTCTCCTTGAAAAAGATCGCCGGACGCGATCGAAACTTGAGTCGGACTGGACTGACTACATTATACGTGAGTTACCCGTGTATTTATGTAAAATTGCTTGCAAGTAGTTAGTAGTTTTTTCTGACACTGCAATAAGATCTACCACAACAAATGAAACAGAATTTATGTAAACGTAGACAAATTTAGCAAATTTTCGCCTGATTACGATTTAATGTTGTGTCTCTGTCTCTCTGCATATAAAAGCGCACGCATTGTCCTTGTCTCGAATTATAAATTGACCCCTCGAAATGGAATGCAACCCAACTGTTAGCGTGATTCAGAAGCCGCGTCACACGACGCTCCTTCATCAATTAGTGATACATGTCCTGACTCATGTCTTGCGTTTTAGAGGGGGCTAGGATTTTTGAAGCGATAACGTTTTTTAAATTTAAATAAGAAGTGACGAGACGAGCAGGACATGTGCCTGATGGTAAACAACATGCCTGCCACATAACAGCACAGTGACACGCAGCTATTGGAACATGAAGAGTCCAAATCATTACCTAGCACTGTACTGTGATCATCACCCAGAGATCTGAGATGTTATATCTCTAAGACCTGTAATTAATCTGGAAACATTGCCCTTCAAACCGGAACACAGTAATGTTTTCACATTATTGCTTGGCGGTGGAATAACTGGCAAAGGTGTGGTACTTTTCCAGGCGGACTCTGCTAGGTGTCCTACCACTACAAAACACACTTCTTTTGGTGCAACACACGCATATTTTTCGTGGGCGTGGTGGTACGTTAGTAAATGAAAGAAATTTTCAGGTGAACTCGGGACTTCGGGTGGCCATGGTGTGTTACCATGGTTACCATTACACATATGGCCACCTAGACCAGATGGCTAAGACTTATATACTCGTACGTATACGATTATGCTTCAAGAATTTATTCCAGATTAACGGCGCCGTCCGGTTTAACCCGCGTAGTTTCCAAAGTGTGCTATCAAATTCTGACTCTTCCCAACGATGACATAATTCCGTGTGCCTGAAGTTTGGGAGTGCACATCTATCTGATTAATATCGATGGTAGTCCCTATGACTGCCAGTTTTTTGTGTATTAACAAAAAAATATTACAAATTGGTTTCATTTACCTAGACGACGGCGACGTAGTAAAGGGGCACTTCTTCGAAATTTCATTCTTCGACTGATTCATCTGGCCAACATTTTATTTCACTTTCAGCTCTGTCACACATGTTCATATGTAAAAAAAGGTAACTAAAGAACATATATTTCAATGAGGGACTTGTTTTTATAAAGTAGTTTTCAAGATTTCAGTTTTTGTATTTCTGTAATGCATATGCCTGGTACCCACGACACAGGTTGCCCTAGTGTGGGTACCAGTGTACACATTATTAGATACTTTTTCTGAACATATTATGTGAGTACCTAAGCTATATTGTTTAAAGTAATGTTTTTAAACTGAATAAATAAATTTCAATTTCAAAGATATCTAAGTACGTTCAAATATTTTGTGCCCAGATGAAACAGAATTTGTAAGATGATTAAAAATCTGAAGTAAAAATGAAAAACTTTATGTAATTTGGCTCTGTGTTGACGAAAATATCATATTCACACACATAAAATGTTTTTTTATTTATGACAACAATTATCAGTGATCAAATTGATCAATGGTAAATATATCCTTTGTAACTCCGGGATCCAAGTGAACCAGCCCCATGCCCACCTTCTGGTGCATCCGTTACACGACTGGCTTCCCCCCATGGGGGAAGCCAGGCTCTTATTATATTTACCCGACCCAGCACGGTCAAGCGCAGCTTATGCCAGATTAATCAGTATTATATGCCGGACACTTCTTATTTGCCTATTTATAAACACACTAAGGTATAACTAATAAAATATTTTTTTATAAAAGGCCAATTCATTTCCCTGTGATATAATTATAATTCATAATGATTTATCAAAGGGAAAATGCGGTAAACTCTTTTCTTCCGGAAAATGGCAAGCGGACGCGCCATATGAATCATACGAACAAACTTCAAATATTTTTAATTTATACTTAAGACTGCAATTATTTGAAAAATATCACTTGTCCCAGTTAGAGTTAAAGCTAAACTGTATAAAAAAAATAACACGCCATTTTCTTAGTTAGTTTCGGAAATAAGCCCATAGACTTCCATATTGTCTTTGAAGAAGTACCCAAAGACTCCTTATGAGATTTGGGTAAGTAATTCAAGTATTTTAATGACATTTCACATTTTGACGTAGGTTTTTGTTTTTGAAGAATACAAATACAAATACAAAAATCTTTATTGCTGTTTGCAGGTAAGATAAGATGATAAAAAACATTTAAATAATTGACCCATACAAACTGGCCTCTTCTTCTAGAGGCATGCAATATGTCTGGCAACGCAGTTTCCATTGGTCTGAATTTATACAATGATAATAATAGTCAGCTGATAAAGTCTTCTTCTTCTTTTTTCATTTTTAACTTTTAATCGGTTGTATCATATATGTCATCTGATTCATCATGTATTAATTTCTGGCTTCTATCCCGTTGTGTTATGTTAGTGTGATATGTTTGATGAGTACAATTACGCCAACGTCTTGTGCTTCAGCAGGATGATGTTATGGACTTTGACAAGAAGATACACAAGATTTGATTTACGTAAAGCAAGGAAGGTCAAGGCGGAAAGAAAACTGAAAATTGCGGATAGCACATCTCGGTCGTAAAGCGAATACTGAGATAAAGCCGATAGCAATCTTTGTTATCTAACACCACTGGAAAACCTCCTCGTGTTTGAGTAGTGACGTCACTACGAGTTTAGAGTACCTACTTGTGATCTCACATGAAAAGTTCTAAGCCTACTCTAATAAGGCCGAGTAGACCATTTAAACGATCGGCCGAAACGAAGTAGAACCGGAGTAGGAAAGTCGCAAGTTTATTTCTAAATTACGTTTTTCGTACAAAGATAATAACTTGGATGATGTACGTCAGAAAGGGGCTTAAACCTACGCCCGAGTCACAAGTCTCGGGGTCTACTCGGGTTTTCTCTCTCTGCCACACGATGGACCCGGCACCCGCACCACACCCCGGACACTCCACTAAAACTCCATACAAGCGCCGCTGTGGAGTTGCCTACTCTTCACACAACTACGCAGATGCCGTTCGTACACACGCGTGAATGTGTGCGTTAGCGCTAGGGCTACTGAATTGTTTTATTGAATAGTTGTACCCCTTGAGTTCACCTGGTGACGTAAAGTAGTCTATCAACTTGCTATAATGTTGAGTTACATAAATAGAATGGAGCCAAATTATACTATTCTAATTAAAAGGGTGTTTGCACAGATTTCTAAATTGTTTCAGAAATCTGTGGGTGTTTGTATTGCCGCGTTAAAATGAAACGAAACCGATGATAGATTAGATCAGGTACCTAGATATCTATTTCTGTTAGTAGGTACACATTCGCATTTTATTTTACACTTATCCATGAAGGAAACTTTATTCTGTCACTACAATTATTCCTCCAGGCATTATCAATCCGTGCTTGGGCACATAAGTTACTGGCTGTGTGAGTTACGAACTTTGAGTTAAAAACGACTTCGTTATTATAAATAAATAAATATTGGTAGACAATTCACACACAACACCATCTGACCCCAAACTAAGCAAAGCTTGTAATATTATAAAGCAACGTTATTGAAAAGTTTCTAATTTTAGGTTATTTTATCATTAGGAAATTAAATAAAGCTTTTAATCTTGTCCCGTTTAGTTGACGGACAGCCGTAAACAGCACAACAACCCACCATGATGATATTTCGTTAGGAATTAGATGTTCGATACCAGCCCTTCGTTGAGTGCTCCTAGCGTATCCCAAACGGCCTGAGGGGTGAGGAAGCTTGAAATTGGCGGGGGGTGGGGAGTGTCCGTTCTATCTATATTATCTATTCTATGCCCGCACGGTGAATCCATGGAATGCTAAGAAAATCGTCTCATCCAGGGGCTCCGGATCGGCAGTGTCCGTTCTCCCGACTAGACCAGAGGGTCTACCTCCTAATTAAAACTGTCTTAGCTTTGAGATATTGCTGTCTCTTTTCTTTCTGCTTGAAGGGATAGAGCCAGCAATAGCAAAGCCATATCCAATTTCGTTAGGCGGTAGAGGGACAGATGTAACTTTCTTTTTTTCTATAATAGACAAGACGACCTCCCACATAACAACTTAGTGACACGCACCTTGCAACACGAAAGAGTCCAAATCATTACCTAGCATTGCACTGCGCTCGTCACCCATAGATTAAGTAGTTTTATCTCTGAGCCCTGTAATTTATCTGGAAACATTGCCCTTCAAACCGGAACACAGTAAAGTTTGCACTTTACTGCTTGGTGGTAGAATAACTGGCATGGGTGTGGTACTTCACGATGCGGACTCTGCCAAGAGTTCTACCACCACTAAATTACTACTTGTGATCTCTTAAAAGATTATTATACTTGGCTAAATTTAGTGTCTAAATTCAGTAGCAAGGTTTTCGACCTAATTCAAAAGCAAGAAATCCTTGCTCCTGAATTTAGGTATTCTAGCTTACTGAATGTTATGTTTATTTTTAACTTATACATATGTGTACACTTGACCGCCATCTCGCCTGATGTTAAGCGGCGAAGCGGTCTTCGATGGAGCGTATTTACCTAGAAGAAACCGATTCACTCTCGATTTGAAGACACCAAGATTATAACTATCGGGAAAAACCCACTCAGGCAACCCATTCCACAGCCTAGACGTTCTTATCACAAACGTAGAGTCAAACCTCTCGTCCGTGTCTTAGGAATATCAACCATGAAACGGTGCCGATTCTTCGAGTTACGAGAAGAACGATAGAAAAAAGGGCATGGTGGTATAAGATCATGCAGATCAGTTGCACACTCTCCGATGTTGTTCCAATCCTGTCGAAATCGCAGAAACCTACCAGCCTACCACACATGGTAACACTGAATATAAGATTATTTTAAAGGCAGTTTCTCGTTTGCGACAACTTCGTTCGTTTACTGGAATTGAGACGGAAAGGCTACCGGAAGCGATTGTATTACACTGTGGATGTATAAAATGAAACATTGTCTTGGGTAGAATCATAATAATACATATTATTATTCTTAGGCAGACGCTCGAACTAGGTAGAGGTAATTTTGAGAGTGAGGCTATGAGAAGAATACAGTTGGACTGGGCAGCATTTGGAAAACTTCGTCGAGTCTTCTCGTCACCCATCCCACAAAGTCTCAAGACTAAAATGTACAATCAGTGCGTCCTACCCGTTATGCCCTACGGTGCTGAAACGTGGACACTTACAGTCAAAATGGTCCGTAAGCTCAAAGTCGCCCAGCGAGCTATGGAAAGAGCTATGCTTGGAGTTTCTCTGAGGGATTGCATTCGCAATGAAGCAATTCGTCAGAGAACTAAAGTGACCGACATAGCTCACCGTATTAGTAAGCTGAAGTGGCAGTGGGCCGGACACATCTGTCGCAGACCTGATAACCGTTGGGGTAAACGGGTTCTGGAGTGGAGACCGCGAATCGGTAAACGTAGTGTAGGACGCCCTGAGACTAGATGGAGTGACGATATTCGAAAGGCAGCTGGTGGCGGTTGGAGACGGAAGACCGAGGATCGGGCTGAGTGGCGTATCTTGGGAGAGGCCTATGTCCAGCAGTGGACAAGTACAGGCTGATGATGATGATGATGATTATTCTTAGAAAACGTATATTAAGATGTAAGCAATAGGCATGAGACCTGAAAAACCAATAAGTCCTTCAGTTCCATTATTAAAAAAACGTTGTACCTACTTTCTTTTGTTTCAAAACCAAAAAATGACGAAGATACAGTGATCAGAAATTTCGAGTGACGTCACTTCATTGTATGATTTTTAAAAGACAACGTCACCTCTTTCGCAAGTTATTTATATCTTCATGGATTTTTAACTTCCGACCAAAAAAGGGTTATAAGTTGTTATAAGTTTGACGTCGATGTTTGTCTGTCTGTTGTCTGTCTGTGGCACCTTAGAACTCAAACGGATGGGCCGATTTCGATGCGGTATTTTTTTTATTTGAATTTATTTTTAATTTATTTGGTTTATTTCCGTGCGGATGTTCTTAGCAATGTTTGGTTAATATCGATTCAAGATGGCCTCCACAAAATGTCAGACAAAATATTTCTTCACAACCTACCTCAATATACGCATCAAATGAAAGGGCTTAAATAGTAAAATACTTTGCATTATAACTAATTTCAAATCCAAGATAGCTGCTACCACAAAATGGCGAAATACATTTCTATTTTCACAACTCCCTTAATATGGATATCGAATGAAAGGGCTTCACTAGTAGATAGCATTGTTGTACAGATAACAAATCCGAAGTAGTCGGGGGTTAATCAAAATTATTAATTTTGTTCTTGTTAATCTATAGGTACTAATACTGTAACGCTGAAGAGGTTTTTTTGTTTGAACGCGATAATATCAGGAACTACCGGATCGATTTCAAAAGTTATTACGCCGTTAGGTATATACTTGATTTCTAAGTGTTACAGGCTATATATTATGTACAACGGGCGAAGCCGGGCCGGATTGCTAGTAATTTGTACCTGACGGACTAATTAGAATGGTATATTTTTGTCCCAGTCATCCCAATTTAAGTACCGATGTCATCACCACAGACATCATCACCATTTATGAAGTTACGTTAGCGTTGTTCACTTTTGTTTAGGGGTCAAGTAGACCTATAATATATATTGGCTGACCTGGTGGCTTAGTTGGTAGTAGTGCCTGCGAAGCCGTGGGTCGTGGGTTCGATCCCCGCCAAACGTTTGTGTGATGAATTCAAATATTTGTACTGTGCCTGGGTGTTTTCTATGTATAATAAGTATGTATTTAAAAATATACAAGTATAGTACAAGCTTTGCTTAGTTTGGGGTCAGGTGGTGCTGTGTGTGAAATGCCCACCAATATTTATTTATTTATAAAAGTAAAAAAACAGGTATATATATATTGAGCAACATTGGTGGTGCTTCATACTAAAATAACTTGACCTAATTAAAAGTTTTCAATTCTATCTTCAGTCCACATCATTATTAGAGCTTCGTCAAATGGCCAAATGCGGGACCCTTATAGATTCGTCATGTTTGTCTGTCTGTCCGTTCATATATCACAGCCACTTTTCTCTGAAACTATTAGACCTATACTATTGAAACTTGGTAAGTAGATGTATTCTTAGTCCAAGATCCCAGAGCCGCCAGACGTCACGTATTTTCTGATGAACGAAATGTGGACGATTGAGTGGAGTTAGTACGTACTAAGAACACATGCTTACCCGCTTACTTGTTCAGACTGCCAATTTCGAGATATGAGGTCCAGAAGATACATTACTTACTTCACATATTTTCTGATAACTGATTTTCACGTATGTTATAGGCAATATCTTTAAAAATAAGGCCACAATACTCTCAGACACTTTCCGTCGGCCGTTTTGCTTAACAGACGCTTTAAAACTCTGTTATTGGGAGTATACGGAAGCCTTCATGGGCGAGTCCGACTCGCACTTGACCACTTTTATTTGTCATAAATCGTTTAAAAAACTCATGTTTCCTTGGATCCGTCACAGCATTTCAATGAGCAAAGCAAATGAGTCAGAGGTTAGTCGAGGAAGCGATATGAAACGTGAATCATGCGACACCACATGTGCAGTTTAAAATATTTATATTAGGATACCGCCTTATTGGGAAAAAGAAAAACAGAATATGTCAGCTGTTACCCTTTCCAGACATTCTGTAATTAGCGAAGGGCATCCGGACATCGATATAAATCAAAGGATGTGCCCTGAGCACTTTAAAATTGTAACAAATTGCACCTCTATGTGTAGCGTGAGTGGTTTACAACTACAAATCAACGTGACCCGTAGAAACGTTAGCGGCGAGGTATGTTGCGGTTTTACTTATTTTGTTTGTTGACGCACGCCTGGCATGCTCGCAATTTTTTATGAGTTAATGAAAAAAATACCATTATTTAAGGCCTGTTCAAACCGGAGCTGTATTCGCTACCGCTGCGCTGTGGGTAGAGATAAATACCGCGCGGGAGCCGTGCGGTATATTGCGAATCCGCGACTAGAGCGAGAACGGTACGTACTGGCTGGATAGGCGATATTTTTGCTTGTTTTGCGAAACATTCCGCTGTCGCAGGCGGCAAAATCCGCTTTGGTGTGAACAGTAACGCTTACCCACTCGGTTTTCTCTACCGCAGGCGGCAGCGAATACCGCTCAGGTTTGAATAGGCCTTTATAATTACAAAAAATGAGTCGAAATTTCTAAGCACTATTCCTTAGTCATTTTTTCGTTTGTGAAATACAAGAAAAAGTACGTGTACGCATCTATATAAACCCTGGACCCTGGATGTGGCCTCCAAAACTTCAGGCGCACGGAATTATGTTATCGTTGGGAAGAGTGAGTTCACTCTTTCGGAGTTCAGGAAGCGGTGAACGCCGGACGTATTTACGTACCTATCACTATTTGTTGTCAACAACCAAAATAAGTAGAACCACAACCTACCTCGCCGCTAGCGATTCTAGGGGTCAAGTAGATTGGTGGTGTAGAAACCACTTATGCTACAACACAGACGCAGTTTGTAACCATAAATTGTTAGATGTGCTAAAAGGGCACATCTAACAATGCCAAAAAAAAAATTGGTACATATTTTATTCTATTTAAATACTGTCATTATATCAAATAATTTAATATAATTGCAGGACCTGTCGTCACGCCTATTGGCGCAAACCATCTGTGCTCACTACAATAAGACCACAAATCAACATTGATGATAATTTGTTATTATACCTTATTGTACCGAGGTAGGTTTCATTTTGTATGTACCTACGTACGCTGTTTTTATCCTTGTTACACATTCGAGCGAGTCAACTTTCATTTGTTTTCCTTATCAACCGTCGTAAAAGTAATTAATTTGTGCATAAAATATGGTTCAGTCGGAGTAATGTTACATTGCAAAATTATATCTATACTAATATTATAAAGCTGAAGAGTTTGTTTGTTTGAACGCTAGGATCTCGGGAAGTACTGGTC
Organism: Ectropis grisescens; assembly: GCA_017562165.1. NCBI lineage: Eukaryota > Metazoa > Arthropoda > Insecta > Lepidoptera > Geometridae > Ectropis > Ectropis grisescens. The sequence continues at coordinate 8,974,648 of CM029796.1, read as the reverse complement.
CGAATTGAAAGATTATTTTTCTATTAGATAGTCCTTTATACTGTAAAATGGGGCGACACTTCTAGTAGTTATAGGCTAGATTGTGGAGTTCGTCAAGGTGGGGTAACCTCTCCGGATCTCTTTGGCTTGTACGTCAATGATTTGATCGAGGAGCTGAGGAGCACCAATGTCGGCTGCCATGTTGGTAATGTATGTGTTAACAACCTGAGCTACGCTGATGACATGGTGCTCCTCTGTCCCTCGATCAAAGGGATGCGGAGGCTACTGTCGATTTGTGAGCGTTATGCTGATGCTCATGGGCTGAAGTATAATTGCGCTAAAACGGAATTGATGGTGTTTCCAGCGGGCCGGGGTCCGGATAGGATGTCCGAAGTGTATTTGTACGGTACGGCAGTCAGGGTTGTAAGCCAATTCAAATATTTGGACCATCTGTTAACGGAGCGACTACAGGATGATGCGGATATGGAGCGGGAGAGAAGGGCTCTCGCTGTCAGAGGGAACATGCTTGCCCGCCGATTCCTTAAATGCAGTCAGGACGTAAAGACCACTCTTTTTAAGATGTTCTGTCTTTGCCTGTACACTTGCCAGTTGTGGACTACGTTCACACGGAAGTAATTTAACACGATAAGAGTCCAGTATGATGTCATATTCAGGGCTCTTATGAATCTTCCGCGATACTGCAGTGCGTCGAGCATGTTCGCTGATGCGGGGGGTTCCGGATTTCTTTTGTGTGATAAGATCTCGAGTGGCGGCCTTTTGGCATCGCCTGCGTCGGTCCGACAACATAATACTTTTGGCTGTCTCTGACGGTGTGGACAGCCTTATGTTCAGGCATTGGGCATCTGTTCACATGAATGGGAATAAAAAGTAATTTCTAAGAACTATCTTATTTGGGTAAGGTCTTTAATCGAGCCGCCTGAATTTAGGGAGAGAAAAGTGGGTGAAAGGGGGAGGAAAGGGAGAGGGGAACCCTCCCTTACCATTTTTTCCTGCCGGAACCGCATAGTTTTTTAAATTAAACATCATAGATCATTTTCGCTACTCTACTAAAACACTTTTTCACCTAAATTTAGGGAGGGGGGAGGAGGTGGCGGGGTGTAGGGTGTGAAGCTAGATGTACCTGTCACTAATTTCGATCTCAACGGTTAAATTATATATTATTAAATTATATTACCTGCCATTGAAGTAGATTTTTGTATTTTGGAGAAAACGGAGATTTCGGTTTCTTCACGGTGTTTTCCTTCACCGTTTTAATTACCGGCATTACGAACATGACTCTGAAAAGATAGTGGTGCGCGTGGTTTTGAACCCTGGGTCTCCGGATCGACATGAGTTGGACTCCACGTGGGCTCCCGCCAGAAACTCTAGCGGTCGCCCCTAAACGTTGCTATGCCGCATGAAGCTAGTAAGAAGAAGAATTCCACAGTAGCAGAATCCTCAAATTCAGGCGGCTCGATTCAAGGACCCAGCCCTCTTGTTTATCTACTGTTTTAAAGCATGTTAGTTTCAAGTTCAGATCTGTTGGCCTGAGCTACAAAAATAAAGATGTAATTACGCTGGAAACCGTCATTCATTGACATTTAAACCGGACCATATTCTATCGATATAAGAGCCAGCCAGTTTAAAACAGAAATACATTCAACTGCATAGAGGTAACATGACTGCAAGGCGCCGTATGACACGAGATAAGAAAGGAAACGACTTCTTAATGGCATGATAAAAGGACTTTAGCCAAGTTAATGACTGCACAGATAACATGTTTACCATGTTATGTTTACTTATTTTCTTATTTACCACTTTGAGGTTACGTCATTGTATTCCGAGAGATGGCAACAATTTTAACGCGCCACAGACAGGTTTTTCGTGGAATTGAATTCTAGCGTCGCGCTCCGGAATGATAAGAATAAGAGGTAACCATGGCCATGTTCATGGCCAAGTCACTTCCCGCATCTGTCCGTCCCTATATATGCTGAGATATTTAAACCAAACCACCAAATAGATTTTGATGCGGGTTTTTATAGTACCGTATGGTATCATACAGCTAACATACAAACTTTACGCGTGACGCAGAGAAAATACGACACAGTGACGTCACGCTTTTTATTTCGTTTTTGGGAGAGTCCAAAATTGTGATTTTAAAATCGTGATATCACGCGAAGTTTTTAAGATAACAAAGTAATTCTATCACCTATGTTTCAGTTCTTGAGTAGCCTTTTGATGGCACATTAAATAAAAAATGAGTCATCATGCCTATTGGACAACAAACTACCAAATATAATGTCTACATAAACACAATCGCAGGCTTTCGCTGAGACGTGGTTTACTAAAAAAACTATGAATGTGATAGAATGCAGAAGAACAAGGTGTGATTTTAAAACTATAACAAGTCGAATTCATTACAGTTTTGAAGTTAGCTTATATGTTATCGGGTTATTCCAGACGGAAAACTATTTGTGTTCCAAATTTCGACGCGATCCGTTCAGCCGCTGCGATGTGATTGAGCAACAAACCTAATCTAAACTTTCGAATTTATGATATTAGTAAAAAAAATATGTTTAGCCACTAACAATGACGTACATATGTTTATCATATTTTTCTAACTAAAGCGAATATTTGCAAAGCCAAGTTTGCCGCTATTTGAGCAGGTTCTATCTGTAAGCGCATCATAGCGTTTGGTGTACCTAATTAAAATGTTTTTCCGAGTAATTGTTATTCCTTTGTAACCGACTTCAAAAAAGGAGGAAATTCTCAATACCTACGGTTGTTTTTTTGTATGTATTTTACGCGACAGCGCCGCCAATTCTGAATCAATTTTGATGGTTATTTTTAACCGACTTCAAAAAGGAGGTTTCTCAATTCGACCATATATATATATATATATATTTTATGTGTGTTTGCAGATAACTTCGTCGTTTATGTACCGATTTTCATGATTATTTTTTTGTTGTAAAGAAGATATTCCAAGGGTGGCACCATGATAAGGAAACCAGGATCTGATGATGACATCCTAGAGAAATCAAGGAAAACTTTTTTACTTTGTAAGTTTTCTGTTGAAAGTCGGTTCTTTTTTGCTAAAACTATTTGTTTGGTTTGTTCGGTACCTAGATCGTGGGTCAGAGGCTGAATATGAATTTTATCGAAATCGGTGTAGCGATTTTTGAAATATGAAAAAAATACTAAAATTTGCTTTCATTTATTTAGATTTAGACGAAGCGACGTAGTAATAGACTTTTATAAAATTTGGTCGTGTGTCTGAAATGAAATTTAAATTGCAGTCGATTTTTTTTAAATTAATAAATAGAGAAAATAAAATTATTTTATAGTTTTGCACCTGACCGACGACCTCTACTGTCTACTCTGAGCAAATATGCCGTCTACGGTGGAGGGTGCTTATATTGAAGAAACGTATTAATTTCACTCTCGATTTGAAGACCAATATTATATAATTCATTCTTGATTAATGGCTTTTATTGTGGTTTAGCCGCACAAAATATACCTATCAATCAGACAGCGCATTCCATTACACGAAATTTGACGTGCAAATTGTACTTATGAATAAAGAATTTTGAATTTCAATTCTATTTCGAAAATAGTCAAACTTTTTTCGTTCGATAAAAAAGTGCGTAAAGCAACTTATATACTTATAATAATAATAATACTTTATTACACTACAAACTAACAATAAACCTTAATGCTAATACAATAACTTATAAAGGTATATCTGGGTAACGAACGCAGTGCAATGCTACGCTACGTAATTAGCTATATTACGCTAGGTAATGATTTTGACTCTTCATGTTCCAATAGCTGCGTATCATTGTTATGGGCAAGCGTGTTGCTTACCATCAGGCACCTGTCCTGCTCGTCTCGTCACCCTTAAAATATAAAATATATGTATGTATTATGTATGCTTCATAAACTTTTATTTAATTTTGTTCGGTTTAATGAATATTATCAGAGTTAGCAGCTGTAGGTTTAAGTATTGATATTTGATTATTCATGTTTATATTTTTTTTTATATAATGACGAATCTGTTCAACATCCATTTCAATTAAATCATAACAATAGGTAACTAAGTGTAGATATAGGTATGTTCGTTATTATAAACAACAAGTTTATGAGGTAAATGTTTGAGGTAAACATTTAATTTGGGTCAATTGACAATAGATTACTGTAGGTATTTTATACGTGTCACTGAGTATTTATTTTTAACTTTTTAATGATGTTATAAATAAATCTCACAAAAATAATATTAATATCTTAGTCTTAGTCATCATAAGTATCTTGTAATGCAATTTTGCATTTTGTTTTTTTTTGTAGGTCAAAGAGTCTGTGTCAATTCTTTCATTTAAAAAAAGTAGGGTAGGTTTCGTAATTCGAAATAATAGGTGCGAAATAATTATTGCATTACATCAGTAAGTACACAAAGTACATATTTTCCTTAATAACTCAATGAAACAGGAGAATGCCACAGCAGCGTTCTCGAATCGCTTCGATATGCAATAAAACTGTATAAAATTATTAAAACAAAAGCCATGAACGAAGGTCGTAGCAGAACCAGTTTGCAAAAATCTCACGAACGACCGGCCGGCAATCTTTTTTTCTCGATTTATGCACATGCATTTTGTATCAGACTGCGTATACGTGTTAAATTATACAGAAATCGGAAGGAAAGTGGTAAGTTTAGTGTAGAAAGTACTCACCTGATTGATTTCACAAATTAAACGAATTTTTTCTCGGTAATATTATTCGAATCGCGAGAGGACCGGTGCACTCGTGACTGCGCGGGCAAGCGGGCATTAACACTAGCGGGGCTGGCAACCTGACGCCGGCAAACGATGTGACTCAGATATCTGACAGCTGTCATAGTTGTTTGTTGGCAGTGCTGAACGTATTAGGGTTCCTTGATTAACACTGTATTTTGTACTAATACTGTAGTTAGGTAAAACGTCTTTGATTTTACTTAGCTAAAGAAAAAGTAAATAGATCAGTTTTTTTCTCACGATTCCTTTGTACCAATCGTAAGCAGACGAGGTGTATGTTAGTTATGGCAAGATTAGCCGCGACAAAAGTATGACACTTCCATAAGAGCGACAAGATGAGCGAACAGACCCGTGCTTTCGGTGTAAAGCGTTTCTTCTAACTTTATACGTAGGATATGTAAACTCTTTGGTATATGATATGTTACTCTTTTTCCTTTTATTTTCGGGAAACATGTTTTAATTTATTCATTATTGCATAAATAAAAGCTAGTACCTAATGATTCATTATTAACATCCCGCGCAAGAAAAACTCAAGCTTTGACTATTACTATACTAGTAAGAATTAGTAGAATGATTTATCATGTTACACATCGTCATGATGTGATCGTAATACATTTTGTCATTAATCTTACATCTTTTTCATATACTTACTTACATAGTAAGTTAATAGTAGTAATAGTAAGTAATTTTAGCAGTGCCATAAATTGTGTCCTTATCGCCAACTGAGATTTTTGCCAGGCAACCATTGATAGCGGAAAGATGGGAAACGGGTAAGGCGAGAAAAAAATTGAAGAAAGACATTTTAATGAGGCGTTTTCCAGACGCAAAAAGACTTGTCAAAGATAGTTCAAAACATTGCCAAGTGTGATACCACTGTTGGTTTTTGTGAAATTTCTCTAACAAAATAAAACAGTGGTGCCACCAACGGTGAAATTGGGAACTTTCTTCGACAGGTCTTTTTGCATCTTGAAATCGCCCCATTACAAAAGGTAATGTTTTGTCTACAGAATTTATTATCTACGGAACCACTGTACAGTTAGAACAAAAACATTTGGCTGTGAAGTTTTGTTCCACTTCAGATGATGATTACAATATGTTTAGCATAAGTTGTACCCACTGTTTGTTTTGGAAACTTTAATTTTACCCTCATTTATTTATTTAGAAAGAGTTGAAGATAGCAATTCTTCTTTTTTTAACCGTCTACTTAAAAAAGGGTGTGTTACAAGTTAGACGTGTGACGTGACGGTGTTCTGCCTGTGGCTTATAAGCTCTCAAAAGACTGAATTGATTATGATCTGTAGTAGTAGGACTCTTAGCAGAGTTCGCCTGGGAAAGTACCACACCTTTGCCAGTTATTCTACCGCCTAGCAGTATTGTGCAAACGTTACTGTGTTCCGGTTTGAAGGGCAATGTTTACAGAGAAATTACAGGACTTAGAGATATAAGATCTCAGGGCGACAAGCTCAGTGATTGCTCGGTAATGATTTGGACTCTTTATATTCCAATAGCTGCGTGTCACTGTGCTGTTTTGTGGCAGGCATGTTGCTTACCATCAGGCACATGTCGTACCCGTCTTGTCACACTTTATTTAAATAAATAAAAATGATGCTGGCAATTTATGTTGGTGATTTCATACATTTTTAAACGATATTTTTTAGCCGCGTAGAACAATATTTGTCTCGCGTACGCGTAGCGGAAAAAAATATGGGTCCACGTCTCCGACATGTCATTTTCGGGTAGCGGCGATGCGGCGAAGTAGCGTCAGAGCGATGGAGCAGTGAAGCGAGATGTGCACGTTATACGCTCTTTAGATTGATGAAATCTTGTGTCGTGTTCGACATAAACCAAATGATGTGCCCTCCCGAACTTCAGGAATTTTTGACGTTGCGTTGGGAAGAGTGAGCTCACTCTTTCCGTTCCAGTCGGTTTCAGGAAGCGGCGCACACCGGACGTTTTTACCTATCACTATTCCTTGCCAACAATCAAAATAAACGGCAGTATCAACGGCAATACGTCGCCGCTAGCGATTCTAGGGGTCAAGTAGATTGGTAGTTGTAAACCATTCAACCTATATACAATTTCAAGGTACTCAGGGCACGTCTTTTGGTTTACATCGATCGTGGGGTGGGATCAGGTTTTAGTTTATTTTTAATTTTAAGAAACTCTTAAAATTAAACACTATAAAAATGGTTCCGTAGAAGGTATTGCAAATTTTTTTAAATACAATTTATGCTATTGACCACAGTGTTTTGTGTTTTCGTATTTGTTATATCGTATACAATTAATGTAAAACATAAAATCACTATGTATTCCTTATAATTTAAAATGTAATAGCTACGACTGCTCTGTAAACACTTGAGAACTCGAAAAAACTCCGACACAAGTATCAAAATTGTTAGTTTACATTTCAAGAACGTTAATCATAAACAAACTATACCGCCAGTAGCGTCTTGAAATGCTCTTGAAAATAATGGGCTTTTACAGGTACAGGTAAGGCGGCAATTCATATGCCGAAGCGTAAACAAACGCACTTAGGTAATCTGACACCCGTTTTCCCGCCACAATTATAAGCGCGCGTCACCCGCCACAGAAGCAAGCGGATACAAGCGTACGCATTATACAATTATATTTAGAAATAAAACTTCAAATATCGTGAAACTTTTTACTTTGTAAATAAAAATAATTCTTACAAATATTAATTAGGTTAAACCTAGGTATACGAATATTGTGATTTAATAATACGATTAAGTTATATTCTACCTAGGTAAACGAATATTATTATTTAATTATAATTTTTTTATAATGTGTATTTATTTCACTACTTAATTATACTAATTAATAATAAAGTTACTGGCTTAATTATTAATTTGACTAAATTTTGAGTAATAATTTATTGGAATAGGCACATTTTTATTGAGATAGGAAAATATCTTATTCGGAAACTGCATCATAGGTTTGTATATTATAAAATCTAAAAATAAATTCGTTTTAATTTCATTCTTTATTTCAGTACGGTCTTTAAGTATATAACTTCAATACATTCACTATTTGAAGTCGTAATAAAAAAATACACAAGACTTAATCGCAATATTAATGACTAGCTGCCTTCCCCGGCTTCGCCCGTGGCACATATAGCCTATAGCGCTATGGGATCCCGTAAATATCCAGCGGTGAAAGAATTTTTGTAATCGGTCAGTAGATGTAGTGGTTCAGTAGATTTGCGCGCACATAAACAAACTTTTATGCTATATAATATTAGTATAGATTTTTAATCAAAAATCATCAAATTCGCGATTAAGTCATGTATATTCTGCAATTATTCAATCTATTATTAGTTCTAATATAATTTGTTCTATAAATTGACCAGAACTTAGTTTAATCGTACAATGTACCCTCAAAATATAACTTTCATAAACATTAAAACTGGTATAAGTACATTTTTTTTAAGAATTTTTACACAACTATTTAAGATTACAAAAATATGTGTTATTTTAATTATTATACACACACTAGATGGCCGCCCCGGCGTCGCCCGTGGTACATTTATACACTCATCAGGATCCCGTACATATCCAACGGTGAAAGAGTGACTGAAATCGGTTCAGTCATTCCTGAGAATATCGCTTTCAAACAAAACACCTCTTCAGCTACCTGCTACCCGTCGGAAATTGGTCGTATCAACTCAGAGATTAGCAAAGGTTTTATTCTATTATTTTATGGTTTTATATTCAAGAGGTATGTGATCTGTGATATTCAATGCCGCAATCTTAGACACATGCTCATGTGTCATGTCAAAGCACGAAACTCTCAAAAAGGAATATTTTTCCCCGATTTTGTTACATTCTTAATTCATGCTCCGCTTCTGTTAATAGTAGCGTTATTTTCTATAGCCTATAGCCTTCCTCGATAAATGGACTATCCAATAGAAAAAGAATCTTTTAATTCGGACCAGCACTTCCCGAGATCCTAGCGTTCAAACAAACTCTTCAGCTTTATAATATTAGTATAGATATTAGTTTAGATACATTAGAAATATAGGTATACGACATTATTTTCAGATCATCGTATCGTGCCTTTGGTGAGAAAAGGGCACAATTGTGAAAAAATATTTGATTTAATTTACATTTATGTGAATGATGGAGCATGTCGTTACTAACAACAGTGTAGGGAAATTTTCTCTAAAATTTTTCTTTAAAAAAAAAAGACAAATAATTGACAGTCATAGGAACTACCGATGGAAGTGAAAACTTATAACTCAGAGTGGATAGCTCACTTTGGAAACTACGCGGGCGAAACCGAAGACCGCTGCTAGTTTGAAATAAATCTTCAAAGCATTGTCGTCTGAATAATGCTAACGCTAAATGCTAACGCATGTCTAGATGGCGATGATCCCGAGTTCACCCGAAGATATCTTTCATTTACGAGCGTGACGCTTGAGCTCAATTCACAGCCCACGAAAAAAACTGTGTGTGGCGCGCGAAAATAAGTTTTCACTTCAAAAACATATCAGTTTAGGAACAAACTGTTAAGTTAATAAGTTATAGTAAATATAGGTACCTATATTTAAAATTATGAAAAGTTTCTAGATTCAATTCGTTTGACTAAACGATATAGCCTATGTCTGATTCCAGACTAGGGATGTTATGGAGCTTCGTAACCGTAACTATCGGATATCCGAAATTAAAATACATCCGTAACCGTATCCGTTTCAAAAGTTTCGGATAGTTTCGCATAGAATCAACTTTCAGGTCATAAGGCAAAGTTGCTTTTTACCAAAGAGTTTACATATACTACGTATAGAGTTGGCACAAACGCTTTAAAGCACGGGTAACATCTTTCTTGTCGCTCTTGTTGCCATAGAAAGTATGCACGTCATCTGCTTACGATTGACACAAAGGAACCGTGCGGAAAATCTAACTCTATACGTAGTATATGTAAACTCTTTGCTTTTTACTAAATACAATCTCCCTCTACTCAGTTTTGACTGTTAGAAGTAGATTAAATCTAATATCCGTATCCGAAACTAACGGATAATCCGAAATAATTACATATCCGTAACCGTATCCGAGTTGGAGGAGGCCTATATCAAAAGACACATCGAACTGAGGGACATTATGTGACCACACAAACTAGTATAAGTAAACTAAATGAACATGTCAGTTCTGGGAATAAAGGGCTATTATTATTATTATAACCGTATCCGAAACCGATATAATTTTGTTCCTATATCCATATCCGAAATATCATATCCTTAACATCCCTTTTCCAGACCATCATCTAACTGTGTTGCAAATTTCAACCCGAACCGTCCTGGCGTTCAGAAGTGATTGAGCAACAAACATCCAAATATCCAAAGATAAACATTCGAATTTAACATTGTTTCAATTTTATCTTCGCAGTAAAATCTTTTTTTAAATAAAAAAAATAGGCTTATTTACTCCTTTTAACAAACAAATGTCCAAAAAAACATAAAAATTGATTTAAAAAAATAGTAAGTATACATATATTCATATATGTACATTTAGTAACAAGAACAAAATTAAAAAATTTGATTAACCCCCGACTACCTTGGATTTGTTATCTGTACAACATTCTACTAGTCAAGCCCTTTCAATTGATATCCATATTGAGGTAGTTGTGAAAAAAGAAATGTAACTCGCCATTTTGTGGTAGCGGCCATCTTGAATTTGAAATTTGTCATAGTGCAAAGTATTCTACTAGTCAAGCCCTTTTGTTTGATACCCATATTGAGGAAGTAGTGAAAAAAGTATACATGTGGTGGCGGCCATCTTGGATTTGAAATTTGTTATAGTGTATAGTATTTTACTAGTCAAGCCCTTTCATTTGATACCCATATTGAGGTAGGTTGTGAAGAAATATTTTGTCCGCCATTTTGTGGAGGTGGCCATCTTGAACCGATATTAACCGAACATAGTTAAGAACATCCGCACGAATATATACTTTCAAATAAAAAAACCGCATCGAAATCGGCCCATACGTTTGAGCTCTACGGTGCCACAGACAGACACACACACAGACAGACAGACATCGACGTCAAACTTATAACACCCCTTTTTTGGTCGGGGGTTAAAAAGCTGTTATTTGAAGTCACAAACATATAATTTTATTATTATAAATGTAGTAGCCTTAGTTGGATATCAGTAATTTTCGACCTTCAATTGCAGATACTGTAATTAAATTTTAAAAGTATAGATTTACGTTTCAATAATATGTTTTCCTGTCTATATACATAACTATAACATAAACTATATTATCTTCTGTAAATAAGGAAATAAATGTATTTTATAGCTATTATTATATTTGTAGTTTGATTTTCCTTCCAATTTATATCGTCCTTTCAGTCTTTTCAAAGTTTATCTGGACAGGTAACACACCGATGTCAGTTATCATACCAGCAAGCAGTAATGTGCAATGATTACATGACAAATTCAAAGGCTTTATTAATATATAAATATTCAATTATACATATATAGTTTTTCTGAGTTTTTAGCCGACGACCTCAATATTTAGAGGACGAAAAACTCAGTATTTGACCTGCCTTGCTTATTACCTAGTATTTGACTTGCTACCTAGTGAAGCAATAATTGAATATTGTCATTTTTTAACCCCCGACCAAAAAAAGGGGTGTTATAAGTTTGACGTCGATGTCTGTCTGTCTGTGTTTGTGTCTGTCTGTGGCACCGTAGAGCTCAAACGGATGACCCGATTTCGATGCGGTTTTTTTTATTTGAAGGTTAATATCCGTGCGGATGTTCTTAGCTATGTTTGGTTGATATCGATTCAAAATGGCCGCCTCCACAAAATGGCGGACAAAATATTTCTTCACAACCTACCTCAATATGGGTATCAAATGAAAGGGCTTGACTAGTAGATTACTATACACTATAACACATTTCAAATCCAAGATGGCCGCCACCACAAAATGGCTGATTACATTATTTTTTTCACTACTACCTCAATATGGGTATCAAACGAAAGGTATTAACTAGTAGAATACTTTGCACTATGACAAATTTCAAATCCAAGATGGCCGCTACTACAAAATGGCTAAATACATTTATTTTTCACAACTACCTCGATATGGGTATGAAATGAAAGGGCTTGACTAGTAGAATGTTGTAAAGAAAACAAATCTGAGGTAGTCGGGTGTTAGTCAAAAATTTTAATTTTGTTCTTGTTTCAGTTTTTGAAGGACAAAGTTTCCTGTGTGCTGTGTTGGACAAGCGTAGGTACTTGCTAATCATCAGTCGTCGAGGTAACTTCGGAACTATTATGGACGGTCGAAAAACATGAATATTGCGTAACATTTCTCACAAAACACCATCCAGCCCTAAACTTACAGACCTTAGCCAGATAGTTATAATTTATTAAGAATATAATTGAAACGAAGAACCTTACGAACTACGAAACTAAAACCGTAAGAAAAATATGAAACGGAAGTGACGCGTAAAAATTACTCGTGACCAGGACGACTCTACGAAAAACGTGATTTCGAAATAAACTCGCGACTTTCTTACTCCTACTTCGTTTAGTCCGATCGAACATTGTTTGTTCTAAGCCTACTTCAATCAGTGTAGGCTTAGAAAATTTAAACGGACACAACGACGGATTGAAGTAGGAAAGTCGCGAGTTTATTTCGAAATCACGTTTTTCGTAGAAAGAAAGTATACATCCAGTATAGGAAACTTTATTTTTCAGATGGTCGTAGAGATTTACTACGATAACATGGCCCGTCCCTCCAAATTACTGTTTCAATGTGTGTAGTCACATCCTTACGAAAGAGCTTGTATGTAGTTGTAATTATTCGTCTGCAGTAGCAGTACGCACACATGCGTGGTGGTGCGTTGTATATTTTTTTTTTGTTATAAACCTTTTTGTTATACAAAATTCTTCTAACTTATCCGAAGATACTTCGTTAAAATACATGTGTAATTTATATAAAACAAAATTACATCGGCCCAGCCGTTTTGGAAGAGTTTGCGGAAAGATACCGTGACACGAGGTTTTTTATACATTGTTATAAATAAATTAGTATAAATATTTAATCATTTAAAAAAGATACCTGTGTACATACCTAAATAAAAACTACGTAATAATTAATACTTTTAAGCGTTATAGTACTAATAGACGCACGGATATGGTTCGAGCTTGCAACGAAAATGGTGCGTGAACCACATTTGGAGCGCGTGGATGGGATTATTACCGTTCTCGGTCATCGAATATGGCAAAAGTCGGATTCGATCGAGTGGATGACGCATCGTTCTGTTTTTTTTTAATTTAATCTGTATTACAACTGAGAGCACAAGCACGACTGGACCGGAGACCGTTCGATCGTGTGTTGTTTAGTCGCACCGATCGAGGCATGGTCCGATGCGTACCATATTCGAGCTTGTATTAGTACTAGTTGTAAATCTTATACTATTCAATTTAAGCAAGGTTACTCAAAATGCCCTTTGGACTCAACAAAGTGTAAACAACTGATAATAATGAATGGTGAATGATAAATGATAATACCGTAACGAAACGGGCTACGAACAGAAACGATTGTTTTGAGAACATGTGTCAATTGTTAACCCGTATTTGGCCAGCGTGGTAGACCAAAATCTCATTGTGAGATAAATCCTCTAGACCCAGCAGTGGGGGGCTAGGCGATCCAGTAGGGACATCCAGTGTATTGTTTAACCTTATGCACTTTTGATATCGTCAGCCCAGTTCTAGGTCCCAATCGGCCCCAACTTTCGGTGGCTTCAAAAATTTTGTTAAATGCTGGCTTAAATACCGAAGTTTTTATAGTTACAGCGAGTTCTTAGAAAGTGAGGGTACAGGCAGAATAAAATTGTAAACAATTGACATTGTTAATTACAATAATAAATAATTATTGTAATAAATATAAAATAATTGACACATATTTGTAAAATTATTATCGTACAGTTTTCACTGTGTTATTTTAAAAACTTTGGAATTGTATATAAGTACTAGTGGGCCGTTCCGGCTTCGTTCAGATATTGCCATTTAAAGATAATTGGTCGTAAAAAAAATTGGTCGTCTGTAAAGTCGGTTGGTTTACGGACGATAGTTTAACGCGACAACGTCATAACAAAACATTGATAGATACGGCGCAAGCATACAATGAGCGTAACGGGACATAACGGGACACTTTTTCGTGTATGCAGCCGGTGTTCATCGATTTATTAGACGTTGTCACGTGAAAACTGTCTTATTTCTAAAGTTGGAACAAATGACACAGAAACGCCAACTTTCGTGAATATGTATTGACTTTGAGAATAAGTTCACTTGGAACATACAGCATGACACTGGATTTTCATACATTACTAGGCGTACCCTGTGCGCGTTGATACGCCACCTATCGAACATTGGTCGTACCAACTCAGAAAACTTCTTGGGCTCCTGCACAACAACTTTACTAATCATATGATCAAATGCATAGTTTACGTTTCTATAAAGAACATCCAGACAAACAGTATTTTTTATATATGTAGAACAATTGCATGCTCTTGCTTTTGTTATATTATATTGACACTAATTGACACGTAAATTTTAAATAAATACACGGGTAACTCACGATTGATATAGTCAGTCCAGTCCGACTCAAGTTTCGATCGCGTCCGGCGATCTTTTTCAAGGAGAGTGCGCGCGCGGGTTCGCAGCTCGTTTAGCACTGATTGTGTATATATTTAAAATGCGTAATAACCACGTTAGTTTTCATACTAAGACATGTAAATTGTTTAAAGTATTTCGACTTTGACTCTGGCAATTACAACGTGTTCCCTTTGACTTAAGTTACGATACAAAAACAACACTTAATTGGCACCACAAAAGTAACTTTTTTTTAAACAGACTGCATTATGTTTTATTTATAATGGGCACAAAAAAGCGATGTTATCGCTGAAAGCGATCTCTTCCAGATAACCTTTTAGTATTTATTAGAGATGTAGATATAGTACATAACTTGAGTAACCTTTAGTTATAACAAATCTTTCTGACACTGGCCATACTAAAATCACAAAATGCTAAAATTATATAATAATACTTATTTAATAAGCACACCATTGAAAAAATAATAAATTCATTGAAAATAAATAATACTATTATTTGTATGGAAAATAAAATAATAATACTGTGTTTTGATAGCACTGATCACATCACATTTTTTTTTTTGGAATAATAATTAATTTGCTAAATTAATTAATTGAATTTAGGCGTTTTTCTTCATTCCCTGTTGTTTTATGTAGCTCTGAAACAATAAAAGACAATTAATTAGGACAATAATTATTTGTTTAGTTTACAAATGTGTGAAAGATACGTTACCCCGCGCCCTGCAAAAAATCTGAAAAAGTTTGTTAGCAAGCCAAATATCTTGCGTCCTCCTATGGTAAATACTCAAAGGATTAAACGTATTTGAATTAAATTGAATAAATAGTAATTATATTACCTACTAGATGTCCGCCCCGGCTTCGTCCGGTATAGGATCCCGTACATGTCCAACGGTGAAAAAATGACTGTAATCGGTTCAGTAATTCCTGAGAATATCGCTTTCAAACAAAAAACCTCTTCAGCCACCTGCTACGTCACCTGGCGGAAATTGGTCGTACCAACTCAGATTTAGAAACAAATTTGATTAGCAAAAGTTTATACTCAATGGCGCAATCTTAGACACATGCTGTCATATCAAAAAAAGGAATATTTTTTCCCCCGTTTTTGTCACATTCTTGATTCATGCTCCGCTTCTATTGATAGTAGCGTTATGTTCTACAACCTTCGAGCCTTTCTCGATAAATGGACTATCCAATAGAAAAAGAATCTTTCAATTCGAACCAGTACTTCCCGAGATCCTAGCGATTAAGCAAACAAACTCTTCAGCTTTATAATATTACTTAGTATTACCTATATTAATACACAAGCTACTTTGTATAATATTAAAATACACAGCACAAGAGTACCTGTTCGGCGATCCGGTACAAGGCGGCTGCCGTATCCGGTCCGGTCTGCGCGACTAACGCCTTGAACACACCGCCGGCCGCGTCCGCCTCGCTGGACTCGGAGCGCGCCGAGTACGTCCGCGTGCGGTGTGGATTCACCATTAGCGTGTCGCTCTCTCGCCCGCTTTCGAAGTTCTCTGGTATTGCTAGTGGAGCCTGGAAGAAACATCATGGATTCATTTTAATTTTAATCTTTCATCATCATCATCAGCCGCAAGACGTTCACTGCTGAACATAGGCCTCCCCCCTAGATTTCCACAACGAACGGTCCTGCGCAACCTGCAACCAGCGGTTTCCAGCGACCTTTATGAGGTCATCTGTCCATCTAGTGGGAGGCCGTCCAACACTGCGTCTTCCGGTTCGTGGTCGCCACTCGAGAACCTTTCTTCCCCATCGGTTGTCAGTTCTGCGAGCGATGTGGCGATTAATCTTTCACCGACTTCAAAAAAGACCTGTCTGTGGCACCGTAGAGTTCAAACAATCGATCGACCGATGTCAATAAGGTTTTTTGAATTGAAAATTTGTTATGGCGCGATATATACAGATTTTTCGTGGGCTGTGAATTGAATTCTAGCATCACGCTCGGGAATGATTAATCTTCGGGTAAGATCGGGACCATGGTCATTGGCCATCTAGAAATGCGAAATGCGTCAGCATTTGCCATTGGCCTTCGAGAAATGCTAACGCATGCTCATGGCCACGCCCTCCGGTTTCGCCCGCGTAGTTTCCAAAGTAAGCTATCAAATTCTGAGTTATAAGTTTTCACTTCTATCGGCAGTTCCTATGACTGCAATTTTTTTATTTGAAAGATAGTTTTCGTGCTTTGTTTCTTAGCCATGTCTGGTTAATATCGTTTCAATATTACTTCTTCGCTAACTACTTCACTTCATGTGAACGATCGACTTCGATGTTTAGTTTTCATCCAATTTAAAAAAGGAAGATCATCGTTAATCGCCTTAGTCCTCGCTCCGCTCGGTACACTGACCTGTATCTTCGTGAGTGTAGGGCGCCGGGGCTGCACATCAGGCCGTGATAGAAGCTCCCACGGGTGACCGGACTCCACCACGCGACCTCTGCAACATGCCAGCATCAACATCAATCAACCGCATCTTGCCTAGTATCGAGAACGTACCGAGTACTGAAGAAAAAAACATCTTTTGACGCGGTTTTCCTACGGGAAACTATTATGCGTTTCACGTCACTGACATGCTGTGTGCGAGATGCCAAACGTAGAGCCATCTCGCGCGCGCACTCTCCTGGAAAAAAAGCCGCAGGGCGCGGCCGAAACTCGAGTCGGATCAACCGACCATATAATACGTGAGATAACCTAATTAAATATGGCCCCATTCAGCTTCAACGCGGAACGCTATCATCCAGTTTCAATGCGTCCTAAATTACGAGAACAAGTATAAAGCAATGGTTATTTATCTACTGTTTTAAAGCATGTTAGTTTTATGTTCAGATCTGTTGGCCTAATTTTCTTTATGTATTATCTCTAATTTAATATTATTATCAAACCACTGTATTTAAACAAATGTTGTTTCTAGGCCCACATAGTTTGGAATGTAATACAGTTCTGTACAGTATACTCTTATGTTAATAGTTTGTGTTTATTACATTCTGTTTTGTGTACTCATTGAAGAAATAAATGGTCTCACTTGACGATAACGCGGTCGTAGTCCATGACGGACATAATCAGCCCTACTGGTCCTCTGCTGGACATGAGCCTCTCATTTAGCACGCCACTCAGCTCATCAGCTTTACGTTTTAAGCTCCCACCAACTGCTTTCGTAAATCGCCACCCATCATCATCGTTGTTCCTCAAAGTCAGCTCCTGATCTCCCTCACTAGAGCCTTACCCTCGAGGTGAATGAACCGCTTTACCGGATTCGGATTCCTGGGCAAAGCCAAGGTTAGTTTGGGTCCTATAATTTGGGCCTTACGCGGGACGTCACCTCATCTAGTTTCAAGGCGTCCTACACGTCACACACTGTACATGAACATGAGTACACGCCGGGAGAAGATGACTTAGAAAATAAAAGAACCCTAAAATTAGAATGAAATTATTTCCTACTCCCCCTTTTTCCTTTTCTTCTCCTAATCCGAAGGTGACAAAGGTCACGAACCCCGGAGTCTGCGGAGATGCAAAATACAAACAAAATAATAAAATCAAAGAACACTACGAGTACAGAGCATAAAGCAGTGTTCTCACTTGTCCATGACGATGACGCGGTCGTAGTCCATGACGGTGTGCAGCCGGTGCGCGACCGTGAGCACGGTGGCGGCTGCGAACTTTGTGCGGATGGTTTGCTGGATATGCTTGTCCGTGCTGGGAGAAAATACATTCATTATATTCCATTCGGATAAAAATATGAGTAGGCACGACTTGAAAACACATTTCGTGTTATTATACATGAAGATTACGGCTGGTCTAGTCGGAAGAATGGTAACTGCCGATCCGAAGATCTCGGGTTCAAAACCACGCTCAACACCGTTTTTTCGAAGTCATGTGCGTAATGCCGCTAACTTATCGGTGAAGGTAAACATCGCGAGGAAACGAACATGTACCTAGAATCTTTCGAAGTCATGAGAGAAGGTCCTGAGTACCAGCAGTGGGAACATTTAGTGGTCTATTTATACTATGTTATACATGAAGATACAGATTATGATACAATAAGACTGTGTCATGAAGCAGGTATTATATGGGGTATACCTCCAGATAGTTAGACATTTTGGTAGGCTAGTAAATTATTTGGTCTTATTCGCTGTTTTCTTACTAAATAGTATGTGAACCAGGCTCTGATTCCAATGTTTTCCAACTTCGCAGAAAGAACTGATATAGACACAGTATCGAATGCCTTTTGTAAATCTAAAAAGACGCCAATGCATTTACTAGCAATTTTTATAAATTTGCATCTGCTGTTGAGAGTTCTTCTCTAAAGCCGTATTGGTTGATTATTATTTTTTAAATAAGTTGTCAATATTTTTTACTAATTTTTCCAAAAGTTTAGAAATGTTTAAAAGCATAAGAAATATTGGTCTACAGTTTGAAGGTCTCTTTTTATCATCTGCATTAAAGGTATAAACTACAACCTTTTTTAAAAGATAATGAAGTCGTATGTTACGAAGTAGGCATGTCTATGATGCAGTTAGCATACAAGAAGTGTGGTCTGATGAATAAGGCATGTTTTGATGGAGGAAGTATGACATGATGCAGGAATTGTCTGATGCAAGAGCCAGTTTATGATGGGTGAACCATGTTATGAAGACAGAAGCATGCATTATAACATGCTTCCTCGTCATTACATGAATGTCTATATATTTAAAATTGTTGATTAAGTTTTGAGAGATTATGAATACTAAAGATAGATGAATATTAATGTAGATGGATGCTTTCGCAGAGGGCGACCAAAAAAGCATGAATGGATTTTGTGAAAGAAGGCATGAATGACAAATGGAGGGAACGGACTTGTTGTACCGACCCCACATAAAGTAGGATAAGGGTAAGTGAATGACGACAAATATTTTAGAGATTATATGGGTCAAAGTCAAAGTAGAAAGAAGATCAGGTTAGAAGTAGCATCTGTGAAGAGAATCAAAAGTGTTTTGGACTCACTCAGGGTCGACGTTGGCGGTGGCCTCGTCCAGCACGAGCACGGAGGCGCGCGCGAGCGCGGCGCGCGCCAGGCACACGAGCTGGCGCTGCCCGAGCGACAGCGCGCCGCCGCCGTCGCCCACGCGCGCCGCCAGCCCCGCCGGCAGCCGCGACACCAGCCCCGACAGCTCCACCTGCGGAGACAGGAGTCCGTTACACTCACACCACTACCTGGCCAGCCAGGAGACTCTAACACTCATACTCCTACGAGGGTAGGCGACCTCCTGCCATCATCTAATCTACACGCGCGCCGCCAGCCCCGCCGGCAGCCGCGACACCAGCCCCGACAGCTCCACCTGCGGAGACAGGAGTCCGTTACACTCACACCACTACCTGGCCAGCCAGGAGACTCTAACACTCATACTCCTACGAGGGTAGGCGACCTCCTGCCATCATCTAATCTACACGCGCGCCGCCAGCCCCGCCGGCAGCCGCGACACCAGCCCGGACAGCTCCACCTGCGGAGACAGGAGTCCGTTACACTCACACTACTACCACCTGGGTGACAAGGGCCTCGTTACACTGCCACTGCTACGAGGGTAGGGAAAAACCTGTTACACAACCTCCTACATGCCACTGCCATCATCTACTCTACACACGCGCCGCCAGACCTGCCGGCAGCCGCGACAACTCACCTGTCTGCAGTATATCTGCGCGTCGCTGTACTGTCCTCACCTGTTCTAGCGCGGAGTATATCTGCGCGTCGCTGTACTGTGCTCACCTGTTCTAGCGCGGAGTATATCTGCGCGTCGCTGTACTGTGCTCACCTGTTCTAGCGCGGAGTATATCTGCGCGTCGCTGTACTGTGCTCACCTGTTCTAGCGCGGAGTATATCTGCGCGTCGCTGTACTGTCCTCACCTGTTCTGGCGCGGAGTTCTCTGCGCGTCGCTGCGCGGAGTATATATATCACCTGTTCTAGCGCGGGTATATCTGCGCGTCGCTGTACTATCCTCACCTGTTCTAGCGCGGAGTATATCTGCGCGTCGCTGTACTTCCTCACCTGTTCTAGCGCGGAGTATATCTGCGCGTCGCTGTACTGTCCTCACCTGTTCTAGCGCGGAGTATATCTGCGCGTCGCTGTACTGTCCTCACCTGTTCTAGCGCGGAGTATATCTGCGCGCGGCTATACGCTGTACTGTCCTCACCTGTTCTAGCGCGGAGTATCTGCGCGTCGCTGTACTGTCCTCACCTGTTCTAGCGCGGAGTATATCTGCGCGTCGCTGTACTGTCCTCACCTGTTCTAGCGCGGAGTATATCTGCGCGTCGCTGTACTGTCCTCACCTGTTCTAGCGCGGAGTATATCTGCGCGTCGCTGTACTGTCCTCACCTGTTCTGTACTGCGCGTCGCTGTACTGTCCTCACCTGTTCTAGCGCGGGCATATCTGCGCGTCGCTGTACTATCCTCACGCGGAGTATATCTGCGCGTCGCTGTACTGTCCTCACCTGTTCTAGCGCGGAGTATATCTGCGCGTCGCTGTACTGTCCTCACCTGTTCTAGCGCGGAGTATATCTGCGCGTCGCTGTACTGTCCTCACCTGTTCTAGCGCGGAGTATATCTGCGCGTCGCTGTACTGTCCTCACCTGTTCTAGCGCGGAGTATATCTGCGCGTCGCTGTACTGTCCTCACCTGTTCTAGCGCGGAGTATATCTGCGCGTCGCTGTACTGTCCTCACCTGTTCTAGCGCGGAGTATATCTGCGCGTCGCTGTACTGTCCTCACCTGTTCTAGCGCGGAGTATATCTGCGCGTCGCTGTACTGTCCTCACCTGTTCTAGCGCGGAGTATATCTGCGCGTCGCTGTACTGTCCTCACCTGTTCTAGCGCGGAGTATATCTGCGCGTCGCTGTACTGTCCTCACCTGTTCTAGCGCGGAGTATATCTGCGCGTCGCTGTACTGTCCTCACCTGTTCTAGCGCGGAGTATATCTGCGCGTCGCTGTACTGTCCTCACCTGTTCTAGCGCGGAGTATATCTGCGCGTCGCTGTACTGTACTGTCCTCACCTGTTCTAGCGCGGAGTATATCTGCGCGTCGCTGTACTGTCCTCACCTGTTCTAGCGCGGAGTATATCTGCGCGTCGCTGTACTGTCCTCACCTGTTCTAGCGCGGAGTATATCTGCGCGTCGCTGTACTGTCCTCACCTGTTCTAGCGCGGAGTATATCTGCGCGTCGCTGTACTGTCCTCACCTGTTCTAGCGCGGAGTATATCTGCGCGTCGCTGTACTGTCCTCACCTGTTCTAGCGCGGAGTATATCTGCGCGTCGCTGTACTGTCCTCACCTGTTCTAGCGCGGAGTATATCTGCGCGTCGCTGTACTGTCCTCACCTGTTCTAGCGCGGAGTATATCTGCGCGTCGCTGTACTGTGCTCACCTGTTCTAGCGCGGAGTATATCTGCGCGTCGCTGTACTGTGCTCACCTGTTCTAGCGCGGAGTATATCTGCGCGTCGCTGTACTGTCCTCACCTGTTCTAGCGCGGAGTATATCTGCGCGTCGCTGTACTGTCCTCACCTGTTCTAGCGCGGAGTATATCTGCGCGTCGCTGTACTGTCCTCACCTGTTCTAGCGCGGAGTATATCTGCGCGTCGCTGTACTGTGCTCACCTGTTCTAGCGCGGAGTATATCTGCGCGTCGCTGTACTGTGCTCACCTGTTCTAGCGCGGAGTATATCTGCGCGTCGCTGTACTGTGCTCACCTGTTCTAGCGCGGAGTATATCTGCGCGTCGCTGTACTGCTCACCTGTTCTAGCGCGGAGTATACTGCGCGTCGCTGTACTGTCCTCACCTGTTCTAGCGCGGAGTATATCTGCGCGTCGCTGTACTCCCCCGCCGGGTCGAGGTTCTCCCTCAGAGACAGCGCGAACAGCGCGGGCCGCTGCGGGAGCGCCACGAGCCGCGAGCGCCACAGTCGGAGCCCCGTCTCCTCTGCGCCAACACCGTCCACGAGGATTCTGCCCGTTGTCTTGCTTAGCCTATCAAACAAATCACTTTTTGCAATAACAAAGTTGTGGGCTACCTTCCCTACTTAGCTAAGTACCCTGTAGCTACAGGGTGCCGCGGTAGTAGGGACTCTATGGATTAATACGATATGACGTTAATAACTTTCGCTTGAATACATTGTTCATGGGATCACGCACCGGTCGGAGCGCCGGCGCCGTTTCACAACACACGATGGAAAGTCCAGTTCTGGTTATGTTTTCAACGCGTTAACTAGTCTTGTATTATTGAAGTTCAGCGGGTCACCTAACCGCTCGATTAATCACTGCGCGCGCGCGTTTGTAAAAAAATGGTGGGAAAACGGCAAGTGGTTATGTTAGTGCGTTGTTTAAGCTTTAGCTTATGAAGTCCTCACTTGAATTGGCGTGTAAATAATTGTAAATTTATCAATAAAGAACTTTGACTTTGAACCAATTTAAACCTATTAATCTTCACGAATTCACGAATTTACGATAATCGTTCACGAAGATTCTTAGAAGAGTATCATTTGTTTATAAACCAAATATGTATTTGTGCTTCAAATAACATTTGAACATAAGTGTTATTGGGATGTTAAGTGGTTTAGGACCTTCCTCTGCAGAAGAGGCCTAATCACCAGAATAGAGCGTTGAGTAGCGAGCTTTTTCAAGCTCCCGCGCGAGTTTACGTTTTGCTATAGCAAAATAGACCATATCACGGTTACATAAGGCCCATTCTCACCTGAAAAGAGCGTTGAGTAGCGAGCTCTTCCCAGCTCCCGTACGCCCCACTACAGCCACTTTCTCCCCGCCCCGCACCGTGAAGCTGACGTCACGGATAGCGCGAGCCGGTGACGTCACTGTTTCCTGTTGTGACGTAGGCGGTCGCTCGTATTCCAGCGATACCCCGCTAAATACGATCTCACCTGTCAATATAATACACAAGTAGCTTAAATTTAAAAATCAATTATGAAAGTCACTCGGCCAAGTGCGAGTCGGACTCATGTACGAACGTAGCTCAACGCTATATCATACTTTGATGGCTTACATTTACCTACATCAATTGGGATGATGACTGGGTCACATACATATATCTTATACCTACCTTTAAACGAGCAATTCTTGTAGGTATATAGGTATATGTACAAAGCGGCTAAACGTTGGCCGCCGTATTGAAGAATGTATCGCAATGACAATGCGGCTAATCGTTGAACCGCCGCTTTACAAAACGGCCCTGGTTTTCAAAACGGCTAGCCGTAATGTAATACGAGATTATACGTATATATATATGTCGCAGCGGATTATACGATCCGGCTGCGACATATATAGAGATAGAGTGACTAGACGAATTCAACATGTACTTTATTGTAATTAATCATCACGCCTGTCTGTAATAATACAATATCACGCAGCTTTCGACTGACCTTGTAGCTTAGTGGGTAGTAACTCTGCCTGCGAAGCCGAGGTTCGTGGATTCGATTCCCACCCAGTGCAAATATTTGTGTGATGAATTGTGGCTTCGCAGGCAGAGCTACTGCCAAATAAGCCACTAGGGCAGTCAAATAGAAGATAGAACGGACACTCCCCACCCCCCCGCCAATTTCAAGCTTCCTCACCCCTCAGGCCGTTTCGGATACGCTAGGAGCACTCAACGAAGGGCTGGTATCGAACATCTAATTCCTAACGAAATATCATCATGGTGGGTTGTTGTGCTGTTTACGGCTGTCCGTCAACTAAACGGGACAAGATTAAAAGCTTTATTTAATTTCTTATTGATAAAATAACGTAAGATTAGAAACTTTTCAATAACGTTGCTTTATAATTTTACAAGCTTTGCTTAGTTTGGGGTCAGATGGTGTTGTGTGTGAATTGTCTACCAATATTTATTTATTTATAATAACGAAGTCATTTTTTTAACTCAAAGTTCGTAACTAACACAGCCAGTAACTTATGTGCCCAAGCACGGATTGATAATGCCTGGAGGAATAATTGTAGTGACAGAATAAAGTTTCCTTCATGGGTAAGTGTAAAATAAAATGCGAATGTGTACCTACTAACAGAAATAGATATCTAGGTACCTGATCTAATCTATCATCGGTTTCGTTTCATTTTACGCGGCAATACAAACACCCACAGATTTCTGAAACAATTTAGAAATCTGTGCAAACACCCTTTTAATTAGAATAGCATAATTTGGCTCCATTCTGTTTATGTAACTCAACATTAAAAGCAAGTTTATAGACTACGTCACCAGGTGAACTCAAGGGGCACAACTATTCAATAAAACAATTCAGTAGCCCTAGCGCTAACGCACACATTCACGCGTGTGTACGAACGACATCTGCGTAGTTGTGTGAAGAGTAGGCAACTCCACAGCGGCGGTTGTATGGAGTTTTAGTGGAGTGTCCGGGGTGTGGTTTGGGAGTCAGATGGTGTTGTGTGTAGATTGCCCACCGATATATTATATACTTTTTGGACGTGAAGATCAGCTATTAATTATTCGTGATTATGCCCCGTAGGTAAGTACTATATAAACATTATTGTGTTCAAATCGCGAAGTTTAAAAACAATATAGTACAAGGTTTCCTTAATTTGTGGTCGGATGGAGTTGTGTGTGAAATGTCCACCAATATTAATTTGTTTGTGTATTTGTGTGTTTATTTCTTACCTTTGCTAGGCCAGTTGTCTAAATTGAAGTTAGTTGGATTTGTCTGCATCACCTTTGGATTAGCTTGGATCGGTTCTTCTGCTGGTAGACTCATGTATTCTAGAATTCTCTCCACCTGAATACGAATAGATCTATTTTTAATAGTAGTCGTGTATAAAAACTAGCCAAGCAGATCTTAAGTTTCATTGGATATATTATTATCAGAAAATAAATTATATTTAAAGTTATTTCAATTTTTTTTTTTTATTTACCTAATTTCAAAACAGATAATTGAATTTGGCACCCATTTATATCTTTTTTCTTTATCTGGGCAGAGCCTTTATTAACAAAACTAAAATACAATGAGAACTATATACACTACACTACAAACCTAACTAACTACTTACAATAAGCACACCTGAATTATCTATAGACCACTGTAGGTCTATAGATAATCAAGATGTTCAAGCCCACTACCAATCGGAAGCGTACCCAGCATGCTGGCGGCATTACCACGCTGAATGGCAATGCTTATGCGTTGGGCCAAATAAACGCCAATTTATATCTCACTTCTTTTGTTGAAGTCAACTATATTTGCCGGCAAACAAGTTGACCCAATGAAGTTGGCTGTGCAGAAACGTTTTTAAGGTCTCTTTTGTGGAAGTGCACATGCGCGTACTTTCCCCTTCCACGTCACTTTTGGGTCAACTTGTTTGCCGGCCACTATACCAAGCCACACATCATAATATTTATTGAACTTAGCTCTCATTTCTCATTTACATTTTTGATAGGATATTATACACAGTATAATATAATATAGTTCACACAAAGCGTTCGGTGACAGTGGCGCGAGTTTCATGATTTTTTCAGCCAAAAAATGGCAAAGTGCCAAGAGAAATCAGGATTTTCTTAAAAAAATTAAATTGCAGACATGGGAATCGAAGAAAAAAATTGAAAACATAAAACTCTGAATTTGATAGCTCACTTTGTAAACTATGCGGGTGCGTGGCCATGACAATGGCCATCCATATTGTCCGAGTCTACCCGAAGATTTCTTTCATTTACGAACATGACGCTTGAGCTCAATTCACAGCCCACAGAAAATCTGTATGTGGTGCGTCAAACGAAGTTTTCTCTTCACAAATTGCGGACGTTCTACATAGTACCTGCCAATTTCTGTATGACGCATTATCCTTATACATACACTAGATACCCGCCCCGGCGTTGCCCGTGGTACATTATATACAATGGTGAAAGAGTGACTGAAATCGGTTCAGTCATTCCTGAGAATATCGCTTTCAAACAAAACACCTCTTCAGCTACCTGCTACGCCACCTGTCGGACATTGGTTGTACCAACACAGATTTAGAAAAAAAATAGATTAGCAAAGGTTTTATATTCAAGAGGTATGTAATCTTTGATATTCAATAACGCAATATTAGACACATGCTGTCATGTGTCATGTCAAAGCACGAAACGTTCGAAAACTCTCAGAAAGGAATATTTTTTCCCCTTTTTTTTACATTCTTGATTCATGCTCCGCTTCTATTAATAGTAGCGTTATTTTCTATAGCCTATAGCCTCCCCCGATAAATGGACTATCCAATAGAAAAAGAATCTTTCAATCCGGACCAGTACTTCCCGAGATCCTAGCGTTCAAACAAACAAACAAACTCTTCAGCTTTATAATATTAGTATAGAAGTATAGATATTATGTATCCACTTTTTTTATTTAATTGAAACACTCCACAGGTTCCGGAGTCCATGGCCTTTGTCATTACAATTATGAACATTTTAAATTGGGATTCCGATAGTAATCGACTATCTTTTATATAGTAATCTTAGTAATCTAGAATAGTAATCTTTTGGTTACTTCTATTATGTACTTACGGAAGTCATCTGGTTCTCGACCTCAGCCGTTTGCCTCATCCCGTACTGGCATATCCCGACCAAGCTGATCACTTGCGTGATAGCGAGTCCTACGCCGCCGCCGATGTTACCTGAAAGACACAGTGTGTTTTTTTCGAACTTCTATTTAAAATAATAATTAAAAATAATGATGAAAATATAGAAAAAAATATTACCACAAAAATTACAGAGATATAAAAGACAAAAGTAAGATATTGAATTTTTGTTAAGAGGCCGTTTACAGTTTCGCACGAAATTCTAAAAGTTTCTAATTTACCATCTCCAGTATTATGCAGAAAAAAAATAATTACATAGAATTAAATCGGCCAATCTTTCTTGTTGACGTTTCCTTGTTTCAGTTTTACTAAAAATAATTCCATTGATCTCAGTAATCGATCTCCCATGACCATTTCACCGAAAAGTCTCCTTCAGGTTAATAGTTCTTGAGTGAAGATATTATCTATTCTATGGTGAAAATCCTTAGATAAAGAATAAGTAAAGTGGATCAGGTTTTTCCGCAGGGTTCCTTTGTACCAATCGTAATAGCTATGGCGACATAGTGATGTGCCGCGACAAAAGTATGGCACTTCCACAAGAGCGACAAGACAAGACCGATCAGACCCGTGCTTTCGGTGTAAAGCGTTCTAACTCTATACGTAGTTTAAGTAAACTTTTTACGAAAATCAGATTTATTAGCACGAGTAATAATGAAAAGCAGTATTAGCTTCTCACATAGGTCCGTACATAAATACACACACACTTATTTTTAAAACTGATTCGTTCCTTTTTAAATATGTTACATAACAAGGAGTGGTTTAAAGTAAAATTTTCAGTATTTTCGTTTAGTTAAATAATTTTACCTTCGCTAAAGAACAAGAAGAAACTAAACGTGACGAAGCCCAAATACACGCAGCAAAGCACGTCCATCCAGAAACCGAATGCCCTGAAAGAAAAAAAAAACTCTTATGGGATATGGTAGGGGTTGATTCCCATAAAAAACTCTTGAACTGGACTTGTTTCGAACAGTTTATTAGCACTCAGGGTACACAGAATTAGTCAAGTTAGGTGTTAGGTTCAAACATTAAGAACACCACGCGGGAGGGCTTCACGGCACGCGATAGGTGTGTTTTACGAGCGGCGAGCGGGGTGCGACTGCCGCGCCCACGTGGCACGCGGCGGACGCGCATCGTATCCGGGGAGCCCTCCCCGCAGGAGAGAGGGGCGAGACGGGACGCTCTACAGGCGCGGGTTGCTATACTCTCTAAATTGATACAAAGTTTACTAAAAATAACAAACATACAGAAATACTATGTTATAATACAAAGATAATTTTAGTATGAAAACTAACGTGGTTATTACACATTTTAAATAAATACACGGGTAACTCACGTTTGATACAGTCAGTCCAGTCCGACTCAAGTTTCGATCGCGTTCGGCAATCTCCTTGAAAAAAGATCGTCGGACGCGATCGAAACTTGAGTCGGACTGGACTGTCTAAGAAGTTTCGAGTTTCGAAAAAGCCACTCCAGATGATGTTGATTGATGTTCTAAATCTTTGTCGATATTACATAATTTGATGCAACAAAACTTATACTTACTCATATTTCTCCATAATTTAGCTAACGGATCATATAATTATAATACTTTCTTCACCCAATCATCATCATAATGAGCTTCTTGTATTTTTAGCCCCCGGCCAAAGGGGTGCTATAAGTTTGACGTCGATGTTTTTCTGTCTTTCTGCGTGTCTGTCTGTCAGGGTGTCTGTGTGTGTGTGTGTCTGTCTGTGGCACCATAGAGATCAAACAGATGTGGCGATTTCGGTGCGGTGTTTTAATTTGAAGATTAGTTTCCGTGCGGATGTTTTAAGGTATGTTTGGTTAATATCGATTCAAGATGGCGGACTAAATCTTTCTTCACAACCTACCTCGACATGGGTATCAAATGAAAGAGCTTGACTAGTAGAATGTTATACAGATTTTAAATCCGAAGTAGTCGGGGGTATATCAAATTTTTGTGTGTTGTTCTTGTGCATAGATGTGCTCACCTGTTCCCAGACACCATGATACTCCATGCGGCGCCGTGGAGGTCCTGCATCTTGTCAAACTCGCGAGCCAAGGGGCGCTGCTTCCGAGAAGAGCGGATGGTGGCCAGACCGTCCACCGACGCAGACACGTGGTTCAAAGCCTGGCTGCGGGCTGACAGAAAGAGAGACAAATAATATTGGTGGGCATTAAACACACAACGCCATCTGACACCTAACTAAGCAAAGCTTGTACTATGGCGGCCAGATAGCTGATATAATACTTATATAGTTCTAAATACATACTTATTATACATAGAAATACCCAGACACAGTACAAATATCATAATTTGTCACACAAATATGTCTGAATCATTAATCATCTTACTCAAAAATCACCTCAATCATAAAAAATGTCTTAATCATAATCATTTCAGTCATAAAAAATGTCTGAATCATAATCATCCTAATCATAAAAATGTCTGAATCTTAATCACCTCAATCACAATAAAATCTGAATGATAATCACTCACCAATTGCCTCAATCCTCTTCAGGTCGCGGCTGGTCCTCAGGTACACTCCCCGGATGAGCAGCATGACGGACGCCGCACAGGCGGTCGGCACCACCAGCCACCAGTTGACGAGGCATACCACTATCAGTATCGCAAATATCTCTAAAAAGAACTGGAATAACAAACAATATCTGTTAATCTATGTGATCCAACAAATAAAATTTAAACATTTAATATTTTAAAATTGACTGGCTTCGTGGCTTAGTGTGTAGTAACTCTGCCTGCGAAACCGAGGGTCGTGGGTTCGATTCCCACCCAGTGTAAATATTTGTGTGATGAATTCAAATGTTTGCACTGTATCTGGGTGTTTCTATTTATAATATTCTATTTATTTGACCCACCCAGAGAGTCTCGCTGCAAACAGTGGAACGAGAGCTGGTCCTCCCCCGCAACATTATGTGGCCCCAGCCGAAGAGCTGGCCCCAGGTAGCAACCTAGCGTGGCCCAAGTGGAAGTCACTAAACCGACTCCGGACCCAGGTGGGCCGCTGCAAAGTTAACATGGCGAAATGGGGATACTCTGACGCTTATAAAATCCTGTGCGAGTGTGGGCCACTCAGACCATGCAGCGCCTGCTGTAATGCCCGCGGTGTCCAACCAGCTGCACCAGAACCGACCTGATGGAGGCCTCGGTAGCAGGAGTCACAGTTGGGGAATACTGGGCAGCACAAATTTAAAAGACTCACACAAACAAAAAAAAAAGAAGACAACATCATCGACACCAAGAAGAATATTTATAATAAGTATGTATTTAAAACTATATATCAGCTATCTGGCTTCCATAGTACAAGATTTGCTTAGTTTTGGGTCAGATGGTGTTGATGATGATGATAATGATGATGTTGTGTGTGAATTGTCCACTAAAATTTATTTATTTATTTAATAATACGTCTCACGTCAGGTACAAGTACGTACATACGTACGTTTTTTTTCTTTTATTGACACGCTTTTTATTGGCTTCATTTGTAACTATGTATGTAAGAAAATCTTGGAATCTTAATTTGACCCACTTCCCGGTCTTCGATTAGGATGAAATTTTGCACACGCTCTGAGTTCTGATGACAATACATGACTAGCTAAGAAATTATTATCATCACAAATCCAATATGGCGGTCTCCCCAAGATGGCGGACGGGCTGTTTGAAATCCATGCCCCATGATATGGGTATATAAATGAAAGGTTTGCTGTCAGGAATACGAAAAAAATAGTCACGTGACTTAACTTCAACATGGCGGATATCCAAGATGGCGGATTGGAACCGTGTTTTTTAGTTTTTTTTTTTAAACTATTATTACAGACAGCGGCATCTGCCGTTTTAGCAAAGAACGACATATACAACTTTTATAACGTTAGGTGACCTATACGACTCGAATTCATAAGTTTTGACTTCTATCAGCAGTCCCTATAATTATTATTTTTTTCATTTACTTATATTAATTTATGGGTCTAGCCCAATTTAAGCTCAGATTCAGCCGGATCCTAGTCATTGGAGAACCATTTCTTCTGGCCCCACAGGTTATGGTGGAAGAACCACATCATTTTCAGGTGAGCTAGTAAATTAATCTTTATGTATAAAAATGTTATGTTGGTTTGTGTACGCTTTAAAAACTCAAAAAGTTCTGCACCGATCGAGCTGAAATTTTACAATGATACATAATTCGCATCAAGGATTGTTTTTATCTAATTTTTGCATCACAATGTGCCACAGCGAAGCGTGGCAGGGTACAGCTAGTAACTGTATATAAACGTACCCCGAGACAGTCCACCAGCGCGACCGGCAGCAGCGTGTCCACCTGACCCATGTCCTTGGAGAACCGGTTCAGGATCCGCCCCGACGGGTTGTGGTGGAAGAACCACATCGGAGCACGGGTCACGCCTCTGGAACGATAGACATTTACCCGTAAAACACCAAGGTAGACACCGCACACCAAGCGGCGACCGGGCGCCGCGCTGTTCCGTTTAACTTTAGAACTTATTTTCAGATACTTACAAATTACTTTAGTATGAACGTCAACCGATAAGTCACTTGGAACAGGGCGCTTATCATCAACATTTAACATAAGCCGCAAGACGTCCACTGCTGAACATAGGCCTCCCCCCTAGATTTCCACAACGAACGGTCTTGCGCAACCTGCAACCAGCGGTTTCCAGCGACCTTTATGAAGTCATCTGTCCGAGTGGGAGGCCGTCCAACACTGCGTTTTCCGGTTCGTGGTCGCCACTCAAGAACCTTTCTTCCCCATCTTCAATTCCGCGAGCGATGTGGCCTGCCCATTGCCTCTTCAGCTTGTTTACTCTTTGAGCTATGTCGACCACTTTCGTTCTTTCGCGAATATTCTCATTACGGATTCTGTCGCGCAAAGAGACTCCAAGTTTTCTCCATAGCACGCTGTGCGACTTTGAGCTTTATTATGGAGCCCACAGTGTTTTGGTGTTTCTCGTGTTCCATAATCATACTCTGCGATCCCACACGTGATTTTTTGGAAGTGAAAACGTCTACGTAACGAAAACGTGGCACCGTAGAGCTCAAACGGATAGGTCGATTTCGATGCGGTTTTTTATTTGAAAGTTAATACCCGTGCGGATGTTCTTAGCTATGTTTGGTTAATATCGACTCAAGATGGCCGCCTCCACAAAATAGCGGACAAAATATTTCTTTACAATCTACCTCAATATGGGTATCAAATAAAAGGGCTTGACTAGTAGAATACTATACATTATAACAAAATCAAATCAAAGGTGGCCGCCACCACAAAATGGCGAATTATGTTATTTTTTTTCACTACTATCTCAATATGGGTATCAAACGAAAGGGCTTGACTAGTAAAATACACTATGAAAAATTTCAAATCCAAGATGGCCGCTTCCACAAAATAGCGAAATACATTTCTTTTTTCACAACTACCTTAATATGGGTATCAAATGAAAGGGCTTGACTAGTAGAATGTTGTACAGATAACAAATCCGAGGTAGTCGGGGGTCAACCAAAATTTTTAATTTTGTTCTTGTGTCCGTTTAAGCCTCCGCACTAACTCAGTGTTGTCAAGGAGCTCGATTGCCTCGACATTAACATGGTAACGAAGTCTTCGTTCGTGAGCTTCTGCATATTTTCGGATCACGTCACTAACAGAATCCATCTTTAGGTCTCGATGGATGTCCGCATTTCTTATATACCAGGGACCGTCGACAATATCCCTTAGCACTTTGTTCTTCTTGGTTCAATTTCAATATTGCTTGGTTTAGTACAGCCCCACAACAGTATACCATATGTTAATACTGGCCAATTTTAATAAGTGCCAAAAATAGACTCACCGGTACATAGACTCGTGCAAAGTAACTGAGGCTTTGATGCACGAGTTATAGAATACGACGAGTTTGTTCCACGTGAAGAATATGCAGGTTACGATGAGACTCGCGTAGATGTATAGACACTGCTCGCGGGAGAGGCGGAAACGGTTCGCGGGGAGATCCTTGAATACTTGTTCTGTGGATAAAAATATAAATATGAGGGAGTCTACGAGGGAAATTTACGCATATAATGCACCTTCATTTTTTTTTATAATTTAGAGTGACGAGGCGAGCTGGACATGTGCCTGATGGTAAGCATAATGCCAGCCACATAACAGCACAGTGGCACGCTATTGGAACATGAAGAGTCCAAATAATTACCAAGCACTGCACTGCGCTCATCAACCACAGATCTAAGATATTATATCTCTAAGCCTTGTAATTTCGCTGGTAACATGTTATTTATGTTATAGTGTCACAATCTCCTTTAGCATTAAGCTTTCATTCAAATCAATTTATTTAAATATCGATCGTGGCAATGTCTGGCACTAACCCATAGACGCCCGCGATAAGGGCTCTATATGCCATGATAAGGCCCTCCTGATGTCGATGAGAAACTAATAAAAGTAATGTTTCCCCGAAAAATAAATATTGGTGAACACCAACTGTCCCCAAACTAAGCAAAGTTTGTACTATGGCGGCCAGATAGCTGATATAATACTTACATAGTTTTAAATACATACTTATTATACATAGAAACACCCAGACACTGAATATTTGCACTGGGTGGGAATCGAACCCACGACCCTCGGCTTCGCAGGCAGACTTACTACCCACTAAGCCACGAGGTCAGTCATTGTATTTGTACAATGGATGTGCCCTCCCAAACTTCAGGCGCACGGAACTATGTCATCTTTGGGAAGAGTGAGCCCACTCTTTCCACTTTAGTCGGTTGTAGGAAGCGGTGAACGTTACTACCCACTAAGCCACGAGCCCAGTATGCATTAGTTTGATAGTTTACTAGGTTTTGTTCTCACCTGCGTTTTCTTGAGTGATATTTGTCACGTTCGCCGCTCTGTACGCGCTGTTCATTTCTTCTAGATTGACCCTGGGGGATTGTTTTTTTATTATTTATTTATTTATTTTATTTAATCATCATCATCATCAACAGCCCACTAAATGTTACCACTGCTGGGACTCGGGGCCTTCTCTCGCAAGGAGAGAGTTAAGGCCATAATCCACCACGCTGGCCCAGTGCGGGTTGGATTTTATTTAGGTAATAATCATTTCGATTATGACGCCATAACCATTTTCAAGTTTATCCTTTTCATTACAGTGACGAGTAGGACATGTGCCTGATGGTAAGCAACATGCCTGCCACATAACAGCACAGTGACACGCAGCTATTGGAACATGAAGAGTCCAAAACCTACCACTGCGTTCGCTACCAAAAGATATAAGATGTATTATCACTATGTCCTGTAATTTCACTGGAAATATTTCCCTTAAAACCGCAACGGAGTGATGTTTTCACATTACTGCTTGGCTGTAGAATAACTGGCAAAGGTGTGGTCCTTCCCCAGGTGGACTCTGCCAAGAGTCCTACCACTACAAACACTGGTTACCACCAGGAACATGTCCTGCTCGTCTCGTCTCTCTTATAGACTGCCGGCCCGTGAAAAAAAAGTAAGGGCCAAATGACCCACCAGGAGACCTATTTAGGATGATAGAAGGGTATTAAGTAATAAGATTCAGCACTACGCCGTCACTTGAAAGCTGTCTAACTAAGTGCAATTGAAGAGGAGGGTGTTCTAACCCTCGATAATTTCTCCTTGTCGCATGATTTTTGTACGACATTGCGAAATAATGGATTAGAAGAGGTATTGAAACTGTATGGAACCAATGCCGTACGTAATCAAATGACCAAATTTACTCTCTATATCGCCGGAAAATCAAGAATTTTTCTGACAAACTAATAATTAAAATGTTTAAATTTGTAATTTAAATACCTCTTCTAATCTATTGTTCCGCAACGCCGTATAAAAATCATGCAACAAGGAGAAATGATCGAGTGTCAACCCCCCTCTTCAACAGCTCTCAGTTGGACAGCTTACAAGTGACGGCATAGTGCTGAATCTTATTACTTAATACCCTTCTATCATCCTACATACGTCTCCTGGTGGTTCATTTGACCCTTACATTTTGTTCACGGGCCTGCAGTCTATTACTGTAAAAAATACTTACCATTCTTTTAGCCAAATGTCCATAGACGAGTAGAATAGCTGCGCCAGTATAAAAAGCACGAACAATAGGAGAATCGAGAAAGTGTTCCCGCC
This sequence comes from Ectropis grisescens, assembly GCA_017562165.1. NCBI lineage: Eukaryota > Metazoa > Arthropoda > Insecta > Lepidoptera > Geometridae > Ectropis > Ectropis grisescens. The sequence continues at coordinate 8,939,487 of CM029796.1, read as the reverse complement.
GGCCCTTATGTATGACTTATACACGTAGGCGTCGACTGACCCCTTTGTTTGTACTTCGCCTGAAATACACCAGATAAAGTTTTAAAATTTTCATTTATTAATGTGAAAACTTGGCGGTCAAGAGTTAACCTAAACAAAAATGGCTTTTTTTTTCTATTTAAGTTAGCCACTTCACAGACTCCGGGGTCCATGATCTTTGTCATATCAATTGTCTTTTTTTTACATATTTCTTGGATAAGGAGAAGAAGAGGAAAATAGGGGGGAGTTGGGTACATTTAAAATCTAATTCTAGTGCTCGTCTGTAGAGCCGATCACTACCGGTTGGGATTACGCTAGTAATCGACTCGACATCGAGTGTTTGCCTAATTGCCTTTTGCCATTTGCCTAAGCTGCCTCCTCCCGGCCCTGAGCCTCCACAACGGCCGCATTTCTGTCCCTGATGGCCATCTGTAGCTTTTTTTTTTTTTTTTTTTTTTTTTTTTTTAAATTAGCCACTCCACAGACTCCGGGGTCCGTGATCTTTGTCATTACAATTATATATTATTAATTTTTACACATATTTTGGATAAGGAGAAGAAGAGGAAAATAGGAGGGAGTTGGGTACATTTAATATCTAATTCTAGTGCTCGTCTGTAGAGCCGATCACTACCGGCTGGGATTCCGCTAGTAATCGACTCGACATCGAGTGTTTGCCTAATTGCCTTTTGCCATTTGCCTAAGCTGCCTCCTCCCGGCCCAGAGCCTCCACAACGGCCGCATTTCTGTCCCTGATGGCCATCTGTAGGTTGAAATCTCGGATGGTCTTTGGTGATGCAGCCCACGCTCGCCGCACGAAACGACCGATGGCGTCGTCGGTGTCGTCAGCGTAGTATGTGAAGGTCCCCGTGTGCCGTGAGATTGCAACAACCGCATGGGGTACGCTCTCGTGCAGCTTCATGTTTGCCTTGGTTTTGATTGCGATTACCGACTCGTATGTTAGTCCCTGAGCTTCATGGATGGTAAGGATGCGTGACCCGGTGCCTGACCCATAACCCTGGTTTGTCAGGGTCTCCTTCTCCTCTTGAGTGTGAACCAAGAAGAGGGTGTTTGGTATGTTGTTGGGTATTTGCGCTCCCTTATATCTTCTCTGCTCTAGGGACTTTATTCGGGGCGCTGAGGAGTACATACCGGAGTATATTTCCCTCAGCGCATATGCGACGTCCATTGGGTTTCGATGTGTGCAGAGCAACTCCTGGCTGATCTTTGTTACCAGGTTCGGGCGATGATACCTCATTTCGAAGAGATTTTCCCTGTCGATATAAGGCAACTGATTGACGTCTCCAATGAGGACAATTTCACCAACACCAGACAGCCTTGAAGCCATCACAATGGCTCCAAAATGGTTCATGAGAGCTTCGTCCACCATGAGGCGGCTGAAACTTTCTCTACCGAAACCATTTACCAGAGCAGAAGCCATGGTTCGCACTCTGGTTTTGACCAGGTTTCCGATTCGGTGCGATAGCTTTTCTCTTAGATCTTTTGCTGCCTCAGTTGTTGTAGTGATGATGGCGTCCTTGTCCACGTCGAAGTGTCTAATCACCCATGTTGTTTTTCCACATCCTGGAACTCCGTTGACCCACTGTATTCTCGGTACCTCCCAATTTTCCCAATCTGCTTTGACGTTTCCGTTCCTTCGATGGTCTTGGCCATCTCTAGGATCTTATCGTCCAGCATAATCTTGGTGCATCGGGCAGTAACTACAATTGGGTCGTTTAGTGGTGTCGCATAAACAGGCACTCCCGCGCGCTCTGTCTCTCTCTCGTTCAGTGTCACGAAGCCATTTTCTGCACTGTAAGCTGCCATATACTGTCCTGTCATGGTTCCCTTGATGACCCGGGAAGTGACATTATTGTAAATGGCTGCTTCGGCCTCCTCGAGTTTCGCCTTTAAAAGGCTTTCACTTCCTAGCCTATAGGACTGCATGATGTTTTCGCAGGTCTTGAGGTTGACTTGTCGTGTCGCGCTCAGTGTGGCTATGAATTCGATGAAGGCGTTACGTGCATGGCTCCGCGGCTCCGAAGCCGTGACATAGCGGGGCGGTTCCACCTGTCCCATGTCGGCTCTCGTTCGGCTCATTTGTTGCTGTGAAGCTGCTTTGGGGTCTTTGACGTCAAGGGGTGATGAATGGGATGTGATTCGGAGTACGCTCCTTGCTGCTGCGTTGAAGGCAGTCACGAACGCCGTGTTGGTGCCTCGGCTGCCAGTTAGATTGGCTGAGGCTTTTTCCGCGGCTGCCTTCTGCTGTGCTCTTTCGGAGCCGGTTTGGATGGTCGAACTAGGAACAGGATGTCCCCAGCTATCGGTTGCATTTGTTTGGTCGTGCGAAGGGGCTCTGAGGAAGCTCAGATTTTCTCCCCTGTCTTCGTATACGACAATCTCATGATGTTTAGAGGCCTCAATGCAACCCAGCCGGTCTGCGACTCTTGCTCTTGAATATTCGATTGCCATCGCATCCACGCTTATCACCCGGGTGCTTCACCTGCATTTCTGCTCAGATGTGCGAGCAGCGCACTTGCCTGTGTGAAAGGCGTCCGACCTTCCGAGTACTCTATTAGTGCAATCGTTTTGTTTTCGATCGCACCAACCGAAATCGGTGGCCGTCTACCTCGCACACCGGCATGGCGTCGTAGGTTTTCCGCTTCATTGTGACTTTTGCGGTACTCCCATTGAGCAGGCAAGACAATCCAGGTGACAAACGGGCTCGTTTCCGTTCCCAGGCGAAGCAAAAGCTTATTCCGAATCTTTCTTTGTTGCTGTCCATGAAGAGAGCCACTCCGCGGATACGGATCCCTGCTTCTCCTCGGTCTGCGTTCTCCAGTAGTTGTTTGACGGAGATGCTCTTCGAGGAGTTATGTTGGGCGGAAACCGCATGCCACGTGGCGTCTACAGACAGCGGGGCAGGGTGTGGTGGCGATGGAGGGCGCGTATTTGAGTTAGTGGAGTTTCTCATGGCCGCTATGCGGAATGAGCTCTCCATGAAGGACAGGAGCCGTGTTCTGTTGTCTGGATCTACTAAGATGTTGTGGAGATCCGAGACAACCAGCCTTCTGTCGATCATAGATTCGAGCTCATGTCTTGCGACCATGAATCGGGGACAATCGACTAGCACGTGCCAGACCGTTTCGGGTTGGTCGGGGTCACACTCGCATGCCGGACTGTTCTTGAGCTTAAATCTGTACAGGTAATCTGCTATTCCTCCGTGTCCCGTCAACGCTTGTACCTGGAAGGAGTCAGTTTCGTGGTTCTCATCACCCGATATGCGTTTGCTATATCGGGGAGGAACGTCTGGGTGACTTTTCCGGTGTCCGAGGTCTCATATCGATCCTGCCATTTCTTGACCGATTCTTCACGGATTTTCCTTTTGACGTAGGACAAGGGGATCCCCTCGTAGTCCCTGGGTGACTCCGTGAGTGCCGCCGATTTGGCCAGTTCGTCGGCTCTTTCGTTGCCGACGGTGCCAACATGCGCTCTCACCCAGAAAAGACGAAGAGATCTCCCTTCAGCATTTATCTGTCCAATGTTTTCCTTTACGCACTTAACCAAGGGGTGGCTCGTTTTGGGTTACTTAGCAGTTCGAGTGAAGATCGGGAGTCACTCAGGACATTGACTTCCGGGTCCTTGCTCTTTAACGCCATTTGAGTTGCCCGGTAAAGAGCATAAAGTTCCGATTGAAAGACTGTGCATTCGGAGTGGAGCTTGAAGGTCGAGTTCTTGACCTCTCTGCCATTCTCCCACCATGTTAGAGCAGCTCCGACTTTACCTTCAATTTTACTGCCATCAGTATAAATTTGAGGCCCTTGTGGAAGATTGGAGGTGTCTTCTAGGAGCTCGTACTCTACGGAAAACTGCGTTGACGGATGAGGTTGGTCCAGGCAGTTAACATTCCGTTCGAGTTCCACTTCTGGTGGGAGGTAGTCTTGGGAGAGGTTTTTTTACTCTGTACAAATTTGCCGCTTCCTGTATTCTCAGATCCAGGGAAGCAGTCCGGAAAGAGCAAGTGCTGCTTTCAGAGAAACAGTACGGTAAGACTTACAGATTTTTGGGCAAAACCTCTTTGGATAGCGTTCAACTGAGACTTGTTTTCCTCGAAGTCTGCCGCTTGCGCCCATACACTTGAGGCATACATGATGATAGGTTCCACCACAGCGACGTAGATAGTTCTCGTGATTTCGCCATTTAATCCCCAGGTCACCTTCGCTGCACATGCTAGCTGTTTATAAATGTTCGCCACTTTTTACATTGGGCGGTCACATGTGCTTTAAAGTTGAGCCGTCGGTCGATCAGTAGGCCTAGCAGTTTGACTTCCTCGACCAGGTTGAGCCGGACGCCAGACATGACTATGTTTGGAGGTTCGTACTTCAACTTTTTGTGAAAAGCATCGCGTTGGTTTTATGCGCTGCAAAGTTGAGTTTGTTGATTTTACCCCATTCCACTGTCATGCTCAGCGCCCTGCCCGCTTGCTGTTCGATGATGTTCGGACTGCCTGTAAATACGAGAACGACGTCGTCCGCGAATGCTTGACAGTATACTCCCTCAGCTTCTAGCATTCGCAGTAACGAGTCTAGGATCACATTCCAAAGGTTGGTCCACAGATGGACCCTTGGACGCATCCCTTGGTTGTTTCCTTCTCATAGACTGCTCTTGCATAGTTGACCTTGATTTTACGGCCGCTGAGGTATGAGTTTACCATGTCGTAGAGGTTTGTTGGGCACCTCTTCTTCGCTAATTGATTTTTGAGGGCGGGCCACCATGCATTGTCGAAAGCGCCTTCTATATCCAGGGAGATTAGGAGTACGGTGTCTTTACTGTCTACTCCTTTTTTGATGTGCTCTACCAGATCATAGAGGGCGTCCTCGGTGCCTCTTTGGGGCATGAAGCCGTACTGTTTCCTACTGATGGTTGGGAGGAGATGCCATTGGAGTCGGTTTGCCAGAAGCTTTTCCACGATTTTTCCGGGAACGGACAGAAGACCTATGGGGCGGTAAGATTTTGGATGTGTGTAATCTGTCTTACCGGGTTTTCGTAATATGACCACGTGCGCCTCTTTCCATTGCTTGGGGAAGTGTTTCAGTGACAAGCATTTGTTTGCTATCGCCAAGAAAACCTCCCATTCGCAACGTATGGCTGCTGCGCAAATATCAGCGGTTAGCCCGTCTGTACCGGGGCTTTTTCGGTTTCAGAGTTCTCAATACTGATTCCAGTTCCGCTGATGTGAATGGTGGATCATTTTCCGGTAAGCCTATAGGCGTTTCCATCGTTTGCTCCCGTAGCTCTGCATGACACGGTTGGTCTGTGCTCTCAGAGTCGTCGGGATAGAAAGTTTTGGCAAGTAGTTCTGCTGATAGTTGCGGGGATAGAGTGTTACCTTCGGTATCTCTTAGGAGTATTTCTTCCTGTCTCGTCGAAGTTTTCTCATCACTCTGTAGATCTTGTCCCACATACTTTCTTTCTCCTGATTCGTGCAGAACTCCTTCCAACTTTCCGTCTGAGCTTGTTTGACTTTTTCCTTGTAGTTTTGCCGAGCAATTTGGTACTCTTCGACTACAAGTTCAACTCTGTCAGGGGCGGCATTCCTGATCCTTCTCTTTCTTCTGAGAACTTCTTTCTTCAGATTTTCGAGCGTTTTGGTATACCATGGGGGTTGGATTTCCTTCGGCGAGCTTACTAATGGAATAGTGTGTTCGCAGGCTTCGTGTATACTAGATGTGTAGCTCGTAATCATCGACTCGAGTTCTAGAGGACTTTCACATTTCCCCACTGACTCCGGCGTGATGTTTCTTTCTTTAAGGGAAGATTTTAGTCGTGACATAAAGTTTGGCCACTTTGCCTTCTTGGTGTTGTATTTGCGTGTTGTTATTGGCCTCTGTTGTTCGAGAGCCTTAACTAGACGCAAAGTGAAGGTGATTGCGTTGTGGTCCGATGTTGTGATACTTTTGTCAACCTCCCATCCTCGATTTTTCCCAGGAGAGACACGCTGCACGTTGTTACATCTACTACACTTGTGCAGAGTTTGCCTTCCCTGACGATCTCAAAGGTTGGTGTATCGCCGGAGTTGAGAATGTACAAGTCCATTTCGTTGAAGAAAGAGCTTACGGCTTCTCCTCTCTCATTTTGAGACGTACTTCCCCACCAGTGGGACCATGCATTCACGTCACAAGCAACAATAAGGTCTTTTGTAGCTAGTTTTCGCTGAATGCTTTGATCCTGCTGAGGTAGGGGTCGACTTTTGGTCTCCTTCTAAGTAGACAGAAATCACTCCCAATTTTAGGCCTGTACCGACCAATAGGACAGCCACTTCCGTTTCGGTAACAATCTGGGGGTCATGGATTACCTCCATCATGTCTCCGAAGACTATTATGGCTGCCTTAACTGGTTTTTGCCTATTCAAACTGCACTGAATAATGCGAGTTCCAGGATATTGTTTCATCACGCCTTTGTTTCCCACATAGGGTTCTTGTACAAGGCAACTGAAACTCCCTTTCTCTCGCGACCTTCAGGAGTTCTGTCGTTGCATTCTGGGAGCGCTGCAGGTTTGCTTGGATGAAACGCAAACCTAGTTTGCCTACTCTTTGGGAGATTGAGCCATGTTCCTCATGAGTGCCCTTAGCAATAAGATATTCAGGACCGCGCTATGCCATCCCATTTTACCCTTTCAGGGCACTCGCGACTAAAAGCGTTGTGAGCGAGTTCTCTGTTGGGGCTGTTTGGATGAGCATTCGCGCAGTTTTTGCATTTGGGTGGCAGATCTTCTTTTCTTGCCTTGCATTGGGTCCAGGAGTGGGGTTTTCCGCAATGACTGCAGCATTCATCCCTTTCCCGGCAGATCGCTTTTGTGTGACCGAAACCTAAGCACTTGGTGCACTGCACCAAAGGCGAGTGGTCTGCCACTGGTCTCCTCTGGAGCCCAATGTAGACCTTTTCGGCGTCCAAAAACGCTCTGTGAATGCGAGGTGAGACCTCGATCACTGGATGGCACTCATGCTGGTTACGCGCTTTTTCCTGTACCGCACTCTCATTGTGCTCTCTTGCAAATCAACCCCCTGAAGCAGATGTTTATTCTGCGCCAAAAGGTTTTCCACAATCTCGTTGTCTTTGTGGTAAGACAGAACGTCTCGGATGATGATTAGTGGATTACCCGCTTTTGCGGTCTCCACCTTCAGAGACTTGTCCTGCTGCACACGATTTCTAACCAGACCAAGGTCTTCCTCTGTGCTGCAACTCAGGATAACTTTCCTGTTTCGACCTTTTCGCACTCGGTCAACCCTTGCTCCAGTCTTCTTCGTGTCCAGTGCTACCGTTATCCTCTCTATTAGATTTTCGGCAGTAGTGGGAGATGTGGTGTTCGCCGTTGTCACGATGAGAGTGTGGTTTGGTTTTGGCACGATTGGCTTAGCCGCTATTTTGCGTAGTTGGGCTTAGATGGCTTGCCCGTCTCCGCTTGGCTGATTTCGGCCTCGATACTTAGGGCTGGTAGGGAAGAATTAATTTTTCCTGCCGCATCGTCCGGAGTTCTGACGATACAGCTTCTAACCGTTCTGTGATAGGTAGCACGTGCTCGTCAATATTTATTTTAATTGGGGCGGAGGATGGTGGTGGCGTTTGTTTCGTCAGCATTTTTCTGTAAGTATTTTTTCTATTTTGTTAAGACTATCCGAATAATTTGGGGAGTAGCAGGTGGAGGAGTCGAGGCGAGCTCTTGCAACATGTCTGTGTTTCGATTAAGGACTTCGGCGGCTTGTTCACTATGTGTGTTGGAGTGTCTCCGGAATTCGTCGACCTGCCTCTGAAGAATTTCTATCCCAGTTTTTATGCCGAGACAATCATTCCTCAGCGGCGTTAGGTTGACAGTGGTATTTTCACACGGTACAGATTTTAGGTAACTGCCGATGTCCCTCACCGCTTCCGCTGTTGCTTTTATGTGCTGGTGGGGCTCTCTCGACTCGAAGCTCTGCCAGTCTCTAACGGCTTTAGTCTCTTTTTTGTAATTCCGCTAGTTGTTCTCTGGCCATCTGTAGCTTAAAATCTCGGAAAGTCTTCGTTGATGCAGCGCACGCTCGCCGCACTAACCGACTGATGGCGTCGTCGGTGTCGTGAGCGTAGTATGTGAAGGTCCCCGTGTGCCGTGAGATTGCAACTACCGCATGGGGTACGCTCTCGTCTAGGTTCATAAACAAAAACAAAAAATGGCTGTCATAGGAACTGCCAGAACAGAACATAGAATAGAATAAAATAGAAAAGAATAGAAAACATTTATTGTCAATGCTAGTTACGCTCACAAATATCCATTTTAATTGAATATCATGAGTATTTCCATGCAGACTCGTCAAGCACAAATTTATCAGGCATTACATTTATATTTAATACCTATAATTAATTTTAATTACAAGAATACATAATTAATAGCATCAGCTGTAAAAGGGCTGTGTATAGGTAGAATTAAATTTTTATTAAATTTTTTGAATCTTAAATTTGTGATAAAAATAGTAAATAAATGAAAGCGACAGCAAATATTCTCATAAACATCTCATATTCTCATTAATGGAAACAATAGAAAACAGAAGAGGGAAGATGGATACGACACGACAACTTCATTAGAACAATAATGGAAGGTAAATTAGAAGGGAGGAGGAAGACAGGTGGACCTAGGAGAAGTTACATGAACCAAGTGAAGGAGAAGATAAATGTAGTGTCGTATCAGGAAGTCAAGGAGAAGGCGGAGTGTAGAAGTACATGGAAGGAACTCCACTGACAAGAGCGTCGCTCTTAAATTATGAATGAATGAACTGCTGTAAGAAGTGAAAACTTATAACTCAGAATTTGATAGCTTACTTTGGAAACTACGCGGGTGAAACCGGAGGGCGTGGACATGGTGTCAAGTGTACCCGAAGATTTGTTATCATTCCCGAGCGTGACGCTAGAATTCAATTCACAGCCCACGAAAAATCTGTCTGTGGCGCGTCAAAAGACGTTTTCACTTCAATGAGTCTAGAGTCCATAGAGTCCAGAGAAATTACAGAAATGTCTCTGGACTCTACCCTTTTCTGAACGTTGCCCTTCAAAGGGGAACACTATAAGCACATTACTGCTTATTGTATTCTTTCCAAGAAAGGAATCCATCCACATCCATCTCATTTCCAAGTGTTTTAATTATGTCCGGTCTAGGCGGGAGAAAGGCGACTGCCGATCCGGAGCCCCGGGTTCGAATCTCACGCGCACCACTATCTTTTCTTTTCAGTCATGTGTTTCAACGAAAAATCAGGTAACATACATAAAAAAATATGGTGATCGAATTCATAACCTCCTTTTTGGAGTCCTTTAAAAAGCGTGAAGGAATACATCGTAAGAAAACCAACACGTACGTAGAATCTTTCGAGGTCCTGTTATTCACCAACCCGCACTAGGCCTGCGTTGTGGATTATGGCTTTGACTCTTTTTTTTTTTTACTTTTATAGGTTTACACTTGACCGCCACCTCGCCTGATGTTAAGCGACGATGCGGTCTACGATGAAGCGTGTTTACCTAGAAGAAACCGATTCGCTCTCGATTTGAAGACACAAAGATGGTAACCATCGGGGAAACCCAATCAGGCAGCATATTCCACAGCCTAGACGTTTTTATCACAAAAGTAGAGTCAAATCTCTTCGTTCGTGTCTTTGGAACATCATGAAACGATGTCGTTTTTTCGAGCTACGAGCATTCCGATAGAAAAAAAAAGGCTAGGTGGTATTAGATCGTGCAAATCAGTCGTACACTCTGCGAAGTGTATACGATAAAAAAACCGATAGGCTAGCAATATTTCGGTGATGATCAACAATTTGAAGTCTTTTTCGCACTAGAGTGTCGTAGAGACTCACTCATTGCGAGAGGCCCAGAGTCCCAGCAGTGGGAACATTTTTTTTTTTTTTAAATAAATAAATATTGGTGGACAATTCACACACAACACCATCTGACCCCAAACTAAGCAAAGCTTGTGTGATGGCAGCCAGATAGCTGATATAATACTTATATAGTTTTAAATACATACTTATTATACATAGAAACATTTAGTGGGCTGGTTATGCCATCTCACCTTCGTATTCAGGGCTTTGGTTGTCCAGATCCAGATTGAACGACAGTTGCGACATCTCCGACATGGAACGTTGGAAGGAGCGCTGAGACCGCAGCTTGCCTCTTTGCTCCTAATAATAAAATAGAAAACATAAATAAACAAAATGAAACAATTTAATGTGTTAGTATGAAAACTAACGTGGTTATTACACATTTTACATAAATACACGGATAACTCACGTTTAATGTAGTCAGTCCAGTCCGACTCAAGTTTCGATCGCGTCCGGCGATCTTTTTCAAGGAGAGTGCGCGCGGGTTCGAAACTTGAGTCGGACTGGACTGACTACATTAAACGTGAGTTACCCGTGTATTTATGTAAAATTTAATGTGTACATATTAGAATAATACAATAGACATAGTGACTAAGAAAGGACTCAATCCATCAGTTAGTTTAAATAATCTTTAATATATACAACGTGGTGGATTTACCCCCAACAATATTTTAACAGTCCATTTCTAACACTGATGTAGACTTCATCACTCAAGGTCTCTCTCCCCTCAGCACGGTAGATCACGAGATAATTCGAGTCAAAGTTAAGATAAGATAATTCTTTATTGCATAACCTGGGTACATAATATAGATGTTGGTACAGTAATCTTAGGTCGCCATATTTAGCCTTACGGCATGCAAATGTTATAAGTAGTGAACAATTCAACAATGACATTCACAACTTCATATAGTAGTTTTTACAATTTGAAAACAATTGACAATTTATGACACGGAACAGGAACATGTCAAGCAGAACAATCTTAAGTTACAACGTCAAGTCAAATCCACATAAAATTATTTTTACATTACAATACAATACCAATTTAAAAAAATGTCAGGACTAAAAAATAAATAAATAGAAATGCACTTTTGTCCATAGTCTATGTCAAAAATTTGTTATATTATGAAAAGCATTATTAATGTATTAAAATTTATCACTTAAATAGTCCTTTACAGAGTAATATGCCTTTTCTAGAAGAAACACCTTTAATTTGCGTTTAAACAAATGTTTCTCATCTATCTTTATTATTTCCATTGGCAAGTGGTTATATACCATTGGAGCCATACATAAAACACTATTGCTGAGTAATGTTGTTTTACGATCAGGTACCTTTAGTTTATATCTAAGTCTTTCTGATTTCAAATTAGTAAACAAATGCAAGTTACTTCGAACAAACATTACACACTCATAGATATACAAACACGGTAACGTAAGAATTTGCAATTTTTTAAAGTATTGTTTGCAGCTGGTTCTTTGACGCAGCTTGCAAATGGCCCTGATACATTTCTTCTGTGCTCTGAACACTCTTTCCTTCTTTGTGCTGTTTCCCCAAAATATAACGCCATAACGAAGCAATGACGCAACACTACCATTATAAGATGTCAAGACTGTGCGTTCACTGGCTGATTTGGATAACATGGAAAGCGCATACGAACGTTGGTTGATTCTTGTACAGAGGTTGTCAATGTGGATTTTCCAATTTAAATTGCAATCTATGTCAAGTCCTAGAAATTTCGTAGTGTTAATAATGTCAATTTTTTGTCCTAACGTGCTAATGTCTAAGTCATACAATTTATTTATTCTGTTACTGAATGTCATCAAATTAGTTTTATTTAAATTAATTTCTAAATTATTACATGTCAACCAATAATTTGTAGAATCTAAAGTTTCTTTGATTTCTCTCTCCATACAAGATTTGTCCTTACCAGTGAACAGTACTGTACTGTCATCAGCAAAAAGAACAGTTGGTTTATTAGTGGCCTTAGGAAGGTCATTTATATAAATAATGAACAATAATGGACCCAAGACACTACCTTGCGGTACGCCGTATCTTACCAATTTATATTTTGATGTATGCGTGACCTGTTTTTTGGATTTTGAGCAAATATTACTAATTTCTGTGCATTGTTGGCGATTTGATAAATATGATTTTATTAGATTATATACATTACCTCTAATGCCGTACGCATACAATTTATGTAACAATACTTTATGATCCACACGGTCAAATGCTTTTGTTAAATCCATAAATAAAGCACATGCAGGAGTTCCAGTATCCATACCAGTCATAACAGTGGTTAGAAGGTTATAAATTGCAAGATTTATGGTTTTTTTCTTCCTGAAACCTACCTGCTCTGCGACTAGTAGATTTTTGTGCTCAAAGAAATCATAAATGCAGTCGTATAGGACTCTTTCAAAAATTTTTGATATTATTGGGACCAGAGCTATCGGCCTATAGCATCCCATGTCATGTTCATCATTTTTTTTAAATAAAGGTTTTACCACTGTCTGTTTTAATCTGTCAGGATATATGCCGGCAGATATACTGGTATTAACTAGATGACATAGAACATGAGATATTTCACCAGACACATGCTTAAGCACTTTTGTTGATATACCGTCACACCCAGTACTATTTGTGTTTCGGAGAGCCATGATTATTCTTTGTATATCTTGCGGGACTGTAGGAGACATAAACACAGAGTCAGCAATGCGTGGGATATTTATGGTGCTGGAATTAATTGTTTTTTGCGAAGCCTGATTGATGAAAAAGTCATTAAAATGATTGGCAACTTCATTTGGATCGTCAACTAGACTACCATTAATATTAATTTGAATTGGGTTTTTTGGAATATTACTATTTATTTTGTTTATAATTTGCCACATTGCCTTATTCTTATTTTGAGCCTTGGTAATAAAATTATCGTTTTGGGCTTTTTGTGTGAATTTTATGATTCGATTGAGTCTTTTAGATAATTCCGTAAATTTTTTCTTATTTTCGGGAGTTCGATTGTGATGGTAAGCCCAAAGTAGTGATCTTTTACGTTTGCAACACGTTCGGATGCCCATACTTAGCCACCTAGGGCGTTGTCGTGATGAAACTTTAATGTATCGCATCGGAAAGCATAAATCATAGAGCAACAAAAACATGTCATGGAATTCATTGAATGCAATATTTGGATCACTCTCACTAATTACTTCTTTGAACGTAATAGACTCCAGACATTCCTTAAACTTATTCATATTCTCTAGGCTATAATCTCGCTTCTGAATGTACCAATAATCCAGTGTACACTTTGGCTTTATTGGACATGAAAGCAGCTGTGCCGTATGGTCCGACATCGCCAGTTCGACAGTTTGTCCCTTGCTTCCACGAATATTGCACAAAATATTATCCAAGCAAGTCCCACTTTGCAATCTTGTAGGTTCATTGATCATAAATCTTAAATTAAAGCTCGTTATCAATTCTTTAAACTTTGAGACTGTGTTGTTTTCTTTTAGTAAATTTATGTTGAAATCTCCACACAGAATTACTTTTTTTGTACCCAAACTAGTCTCTTGGAGTAAGGAGTACAAATTATCGAAAAATGACGTAATTTGATGGGTTAGTTGTCGTGGGGGTCTATAAATACTCAAAACAATCAGTTTATGATCAAGGAGTTCTACTCCCGAACATTCAATAATACCATCAATACAATGCTTTTTTAATCCGTTAACTGGCTTAAACCTATGCTTATTATGTACCAATATACAAGCACCACCCCGTCTGTTTTTTCTACAGTAATGAGAGACAAGTGTGTAATTAGGTATATTTAACAGTTTTACATCTCCGCTCTGCATATTGTGTTCTGATATACATAAAACATCCACCATAATTTTATCTTTTACTAATGCGTCTAAGTTTACAGTTAATAAGTCGGATTTGTTCAATAAACCATCTATGTTTTGATGCATAATTTGGAGTTCTTTATACACGAAAAAAATTTTTAGTTTGTATTACGGTGGCTGTCTCATCACTCACCTCTCCCAGATCAACACCTGTTTGCGTAGCTCTATCTGTTACAAATCGATCGATACTCTTCTCGTTTACATATTCTTTAATGTGTAATGTTTGTGTATCGAGTTTACAGTTCTGTAGACTAACTTGGTAATTCAATATTTTATTTTTATAATTTATTTTCAAAACATCTCTTAAAATATTCCTACACAAATTTATACAAAATTCCTGTCTACGTGGTCTAAGGCTAGTATAATACATATCAATATAAGTGGCGTGGTCATATTGATTACTAATAAATCTTAACTCATAATTCAATTTCTCCTCCCTAAGATGCTTGTTATACAAGATTTCTGGTAATAAAATATTTGTATGAGACACATACTTCAAGAAAGAATGAAGACATACTAGATATTCATGAGGGATAACATCGTTAGTTCCAGCTAAAAGCACGACACAATCATTTTTAGTAAAATCGCTGACATTAGTTCCATCTAATATTCTGCAAAGTCGAGCTCCCGGTTTCCATAAACTGGTAATTTCATAGTCATCACCTATTAGCTTTTGTAGTGTATTCCGTATATGTTGGCCCTGTTCATCAGCCAATATCAAAATTCTTTTCTTTGTATTGTCCAATCTAGAATGTAGTACCTTATTATTTGTCATCGTTGATTGAATTGTTTCATTTTTTTTCTTATCAGTTTCCGAATTTTTTAAACCATCTTTATGAGATTTTTCTATTGATTGAGTGTGAGTGTCATGCACAGTATTTAACTCGTCTACCTGTTTGTTAATTTTTCCGGTGATATTATGTGTGTTTGGCAACGATAATAAATTTTGTTTCTTGTCTGTAGTTTTATCTGATATGTTTAAAACATTTCGAAAAGTGTCCAAGTCCAATGCAGTTGAGTCAGAATCGGATTGTGTCGTAGTCAAAGTAGACTCTAACTTATTTTTATTATCTAATTTTCGCAGTCGCTTAGGAGTAACATCAGGCTTATTTTGATCTTTGCTTAAATTTACCAAGCGCAACCTTTTACCAGTTAAGACTGGGCGGTTACCCACATTGTACGCTATATCTTTGTAGCTGCCAACGATTTTTTTTGAGACTATCGTTTTCAGATTCCAGTCGTGTGATACTAAGATAAAGATCTTCTATTTTTTGGTTGGCAGATTGTAGGTCTGTTGTAAGTTTTTCTACTTGTTTGATTAAATGCAAGTATGTAATGCTTTCGTTTAACGTATCGTCTGGTAAGCTCATGATCGTATTTTCAAACATTGTAGCCTGCGAAACATTATTCAATGAACTTGATTTTCTTCTTGTTAAACGAAATGTCACATTGTTTGACTCCATTCTGTAGAATGAGTTTGTGTGTGTATGGGGTGCTTTAGTTAACAATCAGTCAACTCATCGACTATATTATATTATCTGTCACAAGCAAAAGTGTCATGCGTCAACGTCAGACTTGGTTGACACTGTCAAATATCAGCTGATTATTTATATTTGAAGTCAGTTTGAGTTTATTGGAAGGGTTGTTTTTTGTAATAAGAAAAACATCCGAAATATCACAAAAAAAGTCGTAAATTTCAAGGGTAGTTCGATATATGTAACGATGAAGACTCAAAATAGCTTTATGTGTGAAATGTTACGAAGTTCAATAATTCCGTCGTTGTTGATCTCACCGATGTTGAAAGTGCCTCGGAATGCTTGCAGATTTTTCAGCTTTCTTCTTGTGTGCTGTAAGTTTCACTCTGTCTGCATTTAAAAGTTGTAAAATAATAAATTGTATCAACACTGCAATTACACTTGTTATCACGGCTAGGGTTGCCAGAACAACAACAGTTTGACGTAAAATTCCCACCCAATCACCAGCTTCAACCCTGGCCATTAGGGGTATGTCAAATAAAATAACAAACAATATATTTTATGGATAAAAATGTTGGGCTTTCCTGTCCAATTTTCACATATATGTTTCAAAACTTTATGTAGATGAACTCCCATAAATATTGTTGCACCTTTCTGCAACACATTGTATATTTGCTCGCTGTAATTGCGACAAAAGTAACAGGCCAGGTTTCAAACCCTTGTGTTCGTGTCACCCACACAAGTGTTGAATCACCGACACTTGTGTTCGTGACATGTTTGTAAACATGGCGTCAAATGACGCTGTCTTCAACAATTAATTTCTTGATATCAATTGTTTTTGTAACTAATTGATAATGTAAAGGTAACTTTATCGATGATAGCTAACGCTTTTAGTAATTTTAAAACCGTCCTTTGTAATTTTTGCAGACTTTTAAAGCGCAAATAGTAATATTCAAGAGTCACAAAACACGTGTTTCACCACAACGTCAGTGTCGCATCTAAACTGAAGGTCGAGCTTATCAGCCAACAGTTGGCTCATTATTTTTTTGGTGTTTCTACGCTCGAACGCTCTATCTAGACAAGTGTATAATCAAAGTACCTAAATAATATTGCACACGTATTTTCTCTTTTGTTTCACAAACAAAAAATGACGATGGTACAGTACTTTGAAGTTTCGAGTGACGTCACTCCATTGTACGATTTTCACGAAGCCGTGACGTCATAATCACCACAATCCGGAGGTTTTATGATTTTCTTTGTCGATTCTTAATAATTAATTCTTGTTTAGATAAGATAAGATAAGATAAGATAAGATAAGATAAGATAAGATAAGATAAGATAAGATAAGATAAGATAAGATAAGATAAGATAAGATAAGATAAGATAAGATAAGATAAGATAAGATAAGATAAGATAAGATAAGATAAGATAAGATAAGATAAGATAAGATAAGATAAGATAAGATAAGATAAGATAAGATAAGATAAGATAAGATAAGATAAGATAAGATAAGATAAGATAAGATAAGATAAGATAAGATAAGATAAGATAAGATAAGATAAGATAAGATAAGATAAGATAAGATAAGATAAGATAAGATAAGATAAGATAAGATAAGATAGATAGATAGAAGATAGATAGAAGACATACAAAAAAATAACAAATTAATATACCTTACATAGTAGTACCTTAGTACATTGTTTATATACCTCGATGTTTCGGCAGCGTTACAACCGCCGGCGCCGTGGTCACGAGAAGACTTAAGAATGCATATAGAATAGTATAGTTTTGACCCAACCAACGTCTCTATTGCTGAAAGCGATGTCGTTCAGGCAACCTTCAATATTATTATGTGTAACTCACCAAAGTCTCGGGTTTGTCATACTCCGTTTGCTTCCGTTTCTCCTGCTGTTCAGTCAGCTCTATAAGCTTCGCAAACTCCGGCACGGCACTCAGCTCGTTATACGTGCCCTGGGCTACTATCTGTAATACAAAGACGAGGTTTATTGACGAGGAAAGCTATTTGAAACTAGTATGTGGTCGCGAATTTGTCGACTTCCTCTCAATTTTTCCGGGATGAAAAGTATCTTAGGGAACGAAGTCATACTACGTGATCTATTTTTAACCGACTTCCAGAAAGGAGGAGGTTTTTAACATTTTTTGTCTCCACTCTGCTCCTCGAAGAGCATCTGTAGTATCTATGTGAGATATGTGCCAAGTACCTTACTAGGTAGTAAGTCTGCCGGCAAAGCGAAGTTAACAGCAGTAGATAACGCTGTTAAAATTTTGAATTTTCAGTCAAAGGAACTGCCGATAGAAGTGAAAACATAAAACTCAGAATTTGATAGCTTACTTTGGAAACTACGCAAGTGGAACCAGAAGGCGTAGCCATGACAATGGCTATCTAGATCAGAACAGAAAGGTATATTAAGCACATAATGGTAACACAAAGGTATATTAAGCACATAATGGTAACATAAAGGTATATTAAGCACAGAAAGGTATATTAAGCACAGAAAGGTATATTAAACACAGAGAGGTAACAGAAAGATATATTAAGCACAGAAAGATATATTAAGCACAGAAAGGTAACAGAAAGGTATATTAAACACAGAGAGGTAACAGAAAGGTATATTAAGCACAGAAAGGTATATTAAGCACAGAAAGGTAACAGAAAGGTATATTAAGCACAGAAAGGTAACAGAAAGGTATATTAAGCACAGAAAGGTAACAGAAAAGTATATTAAGCACAGAAAGGTAACAGAAAGGTATATTAAGCACAGAAAGGTATATTAAGCACAGAAAGGTAACAGAAAGGTATATTAAACACAGAGAGGTAACAGAAAGGTATATTAAGCACAGAAAGGTAACAGAAAAGTATATTAAGCACAGAAAGGTAACAGAAAGGTATATTAAGCACAGAAAGGTAACAGAAAGGTATATTAAGCACAGAAAGGTAACAGAGAGGTATATTAAGCACAGAAAGGTAACAGAAAGGTATATTAAACACAGAAAGGTAACAGAAAGGTATATTAAACACAGAGAGGTAACAGAAAGGTATATTAAGCACAGAAAGGTAACAGAGAGGTATATTAAGCACAGAAAGGTATATTAAACACAGAAAGGTAACAGAAAAGTATATTAAGCACAGAAAGGTAACAGAAAGGTATATTAAACACAGAAAGGTAACAGAAAGGTATATTAAACACAGAGAGGTAACAGAAAGGTAACAGAAAAGTATATTAAGCACAGAAAGGTAACAGAAAGGTATATTAAGCACAGAAAGGTACGTACTTTGCCCTCGTCCATGACAGCCACGTTGTGCGAATGTTGCGCGTATTGCACGCGATGGGTGACCAGCACTACGGCGAACTCTCGGAGGAAGCCGCGGATGCATTCCTCGTACATTGCTGCCGCTACCTGAAAATTAAAGCGTTTTTAATAAAAAAAAAAGATATGCTGTCATAGGATAACAGGTAAGAAAGAAGTTCCTTCGGAAAGTCTAGAAGCAGCACAATTTACAAAAAAAAAAAAGAAAGAAAGAAAAGAAAATTTTTATTAACACACAGACTAACAAAACACATACATAAGTAGTTTTTTCAAGTCCAACATTACAATGCTTATACGGTCCGTATGTGTGGGTACAAGTATGATCAGTGGGCCGCAAACTAAGCACATAGCTTGTATCTTGAGACCCGAGTGCATAAAAACAAATATTTTTCTGTGTACGATTGGAAAAGTCATTAAACTATTAAATACCATTAACTTATTACATACAACATATAAAACCGTAACACTAACATAAATAGTTATATTACTAGGTACTTATAATAAAATAATTTCAAAATCTAACAAAAAAGCTAAGAATTATCGTTTTTGTCTGAAGGACCAAAACGTAAAAAAAGTTATTACCGCTTCACTCAGTACCGTGTCCACTTGTCGCTGTAAATACCGTGAAACAAACCTTCAGTTTCATGGTAAGACAATTTTAGGAGCAAGTCCCTAACGTTAGTTTTAAATGAGTACAGAGGAAGGTCGTGTTGGTCTTTCTTTAGTTTTCTACAGATACTACTGTAAACACATGGGAAAGAGTACAGTGGGCAACGTTTTGCAATAAGAGAGCCAACCCGAGGCACTGGGATCCTACAAGAGAGAGCACGCTTGTCCTTTATTACGCTGTAGTCCGGACGAGACCTCAAACTTCTGTGAGTATTCAAGGCAGCATAATACAGGAAAGAGTTGTCGAACACGGAGCACTTTAAACTCTTTATAAAGTAAGTCCGTTGAAAATCGGAAGGGTTTACGGAGTATGACTTTAATAAGAGCTCTCTGTGCTCTCTCTGCCGTCATAAATATGGTCTGCCCGGCGCTGCCCCAAGCAACAATACAGTACTGTATTATTGATTGACACAGCGCAAAATAAACTTGTCTCAAGAGTGGTACTGAGGCACAATCTCGGAGATTTTTCATAACATGTATGAGTTTCCGCGTCCGTCCTGCTACGTGTAGTACATGTTGTTTAAATGATAGGTTTTCGTCAACAATTACCCCCAGATACTTTATGTGATCAACACGATCAATAGACTTACACGAGCAAGAGATACGCGGGGATGTGAAAACAGAGCTGCAATAGTGGATTTTTAGGTCAAAACTAGTAGGAGGAAGAGACACACAGGTTTTTGAAAAGGCAATAAAATTTGTTTTCTTTGTGTTTAATGTGAGAAGGTTTCTGTCTAGACTTTTCGCAACGATCGATAATCCATCTCTGGCAGAGTCATATACTTGTTTCCAAGTTTTCCGTTAAATATGATGGCTGTATCGTCTGCATACGCAATGATATCGGCATTCTCTAGTTTAATGTTAAGGATATCATTAATATACAAAATAAATAGAGTTGGAGCCAAAATACTACCTTGTGGCGCGCCATACTCGATGTGTAAGATATCGCTCGGTACGTTAGAGATATTAGATTTTACATATTGTTTGCGATTTGACAGATAACTCTCAAACCAACTGAGAGCTACACCTCTGACACCAATAGCGCTAAGCTTTTTCAGTAGCAAGCCAACTGAAAGTGAGTCGAAAGCCTTTGCCATATCGAGGAATACAGAGAGACATCTTTTGCCGTTGTCAACATAGGAGGACACTAGATTAGAAAAAAGAGAGACGGCGTCTGATGTTGATTTGCCACGTCGAAAAACTGCCTGTCGGACAGAAGTTTGTGTTTTTCCAAATAACTAATTAGTCTAGAGTTCACCAGTTTCTCTAGTATCTTAGAGACTATACTGAGAAGCGCGATCGGCCTGTAGTTATCAGGAACACTTTTTGAACCACTTTTATGAATGGAGACACGGCTGCCACTTTCCAGCAGTTCGGGAAAGTACCAGTCTCTAAACTCATGTTGAAAATAAATGTTAAAGGAATAATAAGAGAGTCAAGGGATTTTTTAATAAGTTGAGATGGTATTGCGTCGGGACCTGGTGCACTGTCGTTTTTAAGGCTCGCAACTGCTTTAGCAATTTCCTGGGGGTCGGTTGGAATAAAAAACAACGAGTGCGGACTTAAAGAACTGAGTTTATGAGACTTAATCAGTGATTCCTCTGATTCGTTGAGCTTACTAAGGATGGCATTAGCAAGATTCCGGCCAACGGAGACAAAATATTGATTACAGTGATTAAGGGGGTTATCAGTTGCGTCATATTTAAGTAAGTCAGTCGAGATTTTATTATGTTTGGATATATAGCAAATGTTCTTAATAGTCTTCCAGAGGCGTTTAGGATCTCCTTTATTTTGTTCTAGAAGCGAGCTGTTGTGTCGAGCTTTGACGTCACGTAGAAGCTTACTACAAAAGTTCCTATACCTGACATAAATGTTTTTGCAAAGTGCGTCGTTCGGGTGATTTTTGGATTCACTATGGAGCTTGTCTCTATGGCGCATGCACCTTATTAGACCCGGTGTTACCCACGGCTTCAGAGGTGTAACATGCCTACCCAGTTTCTTATTTTGTGTGTATTTAGTTATAATTTTTTCTATAATATGGTTAAAAGCTTCGACTGCAGAGTCAACATCTTGACTGGAAATAACAGATGACCAATCCGTATCTCTTAGTTCCACGACTGCGTCATCCAGATTAAGTTTTGTTTGGTGTCTGAGATGAACACTATGTTTCTGTGCGCGTCTAGATATACCAGCTACTGTAATCGAGTGATCCGTGACTGAAGACAAACAAATTGTACCAAAAGCCTTATAGTGAGTTTTGATAAAATGTGGTCCAAGCAGGATCGAATTCGTGTGGGACGTGTTATTGCTGGGAGTAGCCCCTGCGATGCCATCAGACACAGATACGAGGATACCTGTTTGTCTGCGGGGTCGCAAATATTTATATTGAAATCACCCGCGGTAACCAATAAAGGAAAACTTTGTAGATTATCTAACGCTAAATTCAGGGAGTCTAGGAAAGGACTGATGTTGTTAATAGATGGGGAGCGGTAGACACCCAGTATTGCAGCCTGTTCGTCGACTTGAATCACGAGGGAATCCGCGTCTACAATGTTAGGTTCAAATGATGTTATCTGATACTTAGACTTTGCGTATATAACTATTCCACCGTTTTTATTGAGTTGCCTTTCAGTTCGGTAATGATTGTAGCCTGGTAAAGGTTGAATAATGATACCTCCTGTGAGCCAACACTCGGATAGAACAATTATATCAAAATCAGTATTAAAACGGCATAGAGATACGGCAAAGTCATCAAAATTACAGTTATAACTCCTAATATTCAAGGCAATAATCTTAAAATTGTAACTAGGGGCCTGAGCCAAAAATGATTTACAAGATTCTATCGATTCGTGTGTATGACATGCAATAGAGATTACGTCGTCTATGTCATCTATATTATTAAATAAACCCATCTCTAACGTTAACGGTTATTGTTTTGTTCAATATTGTAATCCTTTCAGTCTTGCGTATAGAGACTCTTGGCAAAAAATCACGCGACATGTGCGGTCGAAACAATGTGTTCACAAAAGTATGTTGAAAAATCCAGCGGTGTGAAATGGTAAGTCCGGTAAATGTAAGCGATAATATTCGTAATATACAGCGTGGCGCTTTGGTGCCGACATTAAATGAAACCACCTATAAAATATCATATTTTGACCTATTCTGTCAAATTATTTTTCAATTATCGTTATTATTTACTGAGTTATTCGCAATTTTCCAAAATACCATAATAGAGCAGGCTGTATCTAAATATTCCTGCGCAGAGGTCATTACACCACAGCCCACAGTCCATCCGATTTATCAATTAAAAATCAGGCGAAAAGCAAATACTAAAGAAACGAGATAGGTGATGTCCTGCAACACACGTGCAAACGTACGCACGTTGTGAATGAAATGCAGACGAAAGAGAAATAATGCACACGCCTCTTAACTAATGTTAAATGTAGTCTTTCTCTTTCTCTAATTTTGCACTAGTTTTGTGCTAGCCGCCGGGATGCGAAGTTGACTGTGTTGTCCCTGACACATTTCTCTAAATGGCGCGCTAAAACTTTTACTGTAAATCCTTAACTAGGGAATTTTGTAATCTAATTATTCGGGAAAAAGACGCTTACATGTTATTTTTGTTCGTTCTTTTTTGTGTAATTTATTTTTAGAGTCAGTTTTCGTTTTGTTCTTGTGTGACTCTGATTGTGTTGTGAATAGTTATTTAATTAGTGACGTCGAACGTACAGTGTTTTCTGAGTGTACCTATGCACATGTGATTTTAGTCTGATAAGTCCTACAATAGGATTTTGAAAATCGACCCAGAACATGTTTTCGACCGTTTAAAGCTTGTAAGTATACTAGCAACAATAATTCGATTTTAAACAAAATTACCTTTTCTCTCAAAGGGTTTTATTGGTTAGATTGTTTACGAAATTTAAATCGTATTGATGTGCCTCAGGAAAACATACAGCATTATATGAAGAAGCAGTATGTATACTTATCTTAATAATCTGTGGTCGACGTCTATACCATAGACAATTAGCTTCATCTTGACGCCACCAGAGGGCGCCGCAAGCGCGCCACCAGCAAGGGCACCCGGCGCGGTGCGATCTTTGGGATTCATAGCGTTGTATACTTTCGCCACGAGTGGTCGAAATTATAGAAAAAAATATTCAATTATCACTAATTAACAATTAATAACTATCGAAAAATATTTTAAATGTGTTTATATATTACACGAAATTTTATTGAAATCTCAACGGATTGAGATTTTCGAAGTACCCGTGAGTGAAGCGGATAATTCATCCATCGAAGAAAATGGTAAATCCTCTGCGTGGTAAAAGGTGAGATCGACCGATTCCAGAATCAAGGTCTTATACATGCAGGTCAGTCTTCATTCATTTATATGCATTTTATCAAAAGTGAGCAGCTGGCTCACTAGTGCGAGTTTTGCCTAATCTCTAATGTATGGTTTTGACCAATATATCGAAAACATTTCGATCATCTACGCCTGGTCGCGGAGACCTTGCGTTCGAAGGGTCGTGTCAGTCTTTACTGAACGACTTCCTTCTGGTGCAGTTCCAAATTACGTTTCTAGGTTGCGGAAACCGTGTGATAGCTGGAACACACTTGTACCAACATAGTATGTGACCGATACTCTTTGGACATGCGGGTAGACACACGTAAAAAGGTTTTGAAGACTATTATGTAAATTATTAGACCAGCTAACGTTAAATTGCTAAGTAAATCTACAGCATGTACCTACCCGCTTGGCAGCGTGTCCGCTAAAAGAAAAACTAAGGGTTTCAGGTGCATCTCCCAGTTTTTAACTGGCTTGTTTAAATTATTTATTGTTTGAACCTTGTCTCAACTACCTACTAATACTAATACACTTTGATATGGTGTGTAACCAATAAGTTACTGCTTAGTAACATCTGGGAAGCTAAACTTATTAAGAGTATCTCAATATTACATATAATTATGGCAACATCTAATCCCACTTTTCAAAAAGAAGGGAAAATGGCTATTCAGAATCGGAATCAACATTGAATAATATTCTATAAAATTAATTAAAACATCAAAAACAGGTATAAACGAAATTAAATTTTATACCCTTCGGTGTCCACCGAACTAGTTCAGACGTATACAAATACATAGACGTGCCAATGGGGTTGAAATGAATATATCATAATTATACGCATTATTAACTAAGATTTGACGAAACTTAGTTCAGTTGCACTATTGTAATTACACCATCACTTAATTTAGTTGCACTATCGAATAAAGTAAGCTGCTACAACGTGGACAAATTTGCAAACATACATGCATAACCATTTATTTATGTAAGGAGATTCTAAGTTTGGATCTTTTATACAATACGATCGTGAATGTATTGCATTTTAAAATTCGTACATACCTACAAAAAAATAAGTATTTCATATGCAATGGCGAGCTCTGGGCGCCAATATAACTATTTGGGAGAATAAAATTTCACATAAACCCATTTCAATAGATTTAAAATTCACAACTACATCCAACTCATCACATCGATAACTATCGATTCAGGGGAGGAGTCCATGTTATAAAACAAACCTTCTCTGCGGAAGAGAAGCCAGGCATCAATGTCGCCAATTTCAGAGATATTTATAAAAAAAAAAAAAAATATATCATTCAAGTAGATGTTCTATTGTATTATCAAATGTTTTATGGCATGTTTTATTTTAATACGTATACATATTTAAATTTTGATCTCTCCTTGGCACCACATTTTTCATAACATGCTTGGTCGCGGAAACCTTGCGTACGAAGGTTCGCACTTCGCACTAATCTTACAAGACGACCTCTTTCTGGTGCAATAAAAAATTTAAATAAGCCTCTAGATTTCGGAAACCGCGAGACATCATTTGGAACAATTG
This sequence comes from Ectropis grisescens, assembly GCA_017562165.1. Lineage (NCBI taxonomy): Eukaryota > Metazoa > Arthropoda > Insecta > Lepidoptera > Geometridae > Ectropis > Ectropis grisescens. The sequence goes on along the minus strand of CM029796.1, from coordinate 8,914,308 downwards.
ATACCTCACATTTGACCAGGTCCCAGCACCATATCTTACCACTAACACACGCTTGGTCGCGGAGACCTTGCGTTCGAAGGGTCGTGTCAGTCTTTACTGAACGACTTCCTTCTGGTGCAGTACCAAGTTAAGTTTCTTGGCTGCGGAAGCCATGAGACACTTGGAACATACTCATGTCCAATATATTTGACCAATACTTGTTTTGGACCTGGTCCCCGCACCATATCTTACTACTAACACACGCTTGGTCGCGGAGACCTTGCGTTCGAAGGGTCGTGTCCGTCTTTACTGAACGACTTCCTTCTGGTGCAGCGTTCCAAGTTACGTCTCTAGGTTGCGGAAGCCGCGAGACACTGGAAATGCCTCAAAACTATGATCGAGAAAGCAGGTATCTATGTATATTCACATTATGTATCTGGAAGGTTATTGACAGAAAATAGGAGCAGGTCAACTATGGCACACATATAATTATCTACATATAACAGCGTTTATAGAAAAGTACATGAATCTACCTACATCTGACGCAAAAGTTAGATTTGATTTGCTTAAATTGGAATTGAAGGGTGGCTTAAATTTTACTGTTTCTGGTACCATACGGCAAACTTTAATATCCGCCATCTCAGATTTAACCAGTAACAGCTTCGTCAAGTATGACTTGTACTTACATGATTTAACAAAAAGGATGTAGTACCTACTGCGATGGTGTGGTGGCGCGGAGCCACTTCTCATTATGTTTCAATACACAAAGCACCATGAGCAATACTAACTACGAATAATTACTTAACGACTAATACTCTATCACAACAACGAAGGAATCTATGACCACGAATCGTTTGCATTCTTCTGACATTCCCTGATGATGTTTATACTCCTAAAACACATGATAATTTAAAAACACGCGTCCTACGCAATTGTGTTTTCAATTCCAATGAGCGATAATGTTGATTAATATTTAGTTTGTGAAAGAGTGCCCAGCTTGCCGTATAGTCTCTATTCTGAAGAGAGAAACCGTATGCTCTTCGATTTTATGAAATCTGATAAGTAATAATAAGGTTAAATATTAATGGAAAAGATTTAAGATTTTTATCATTTCGAGATAACACCAAAACCAAATTGAAAGTAGATACGGTGAACAGTAACATGAAATAATTGTAGCAGAACCGTTATGTAAACGGTATCTTAACTTTAAGCTTGAGTATGAGATTTAAAACAGCGACTAAGAACCACCATATTTTATAAATAAACGGATTCAAAAGATCCATTTGCAACAAATAATTGCAAAATGTCGTCAACAAAGCCTATAAATGCTTTCGACAAGCTCTGATGAACCCAAATTCCAGTATTCTTTCCTGGTTATTATTAGCACATTCGAACTGTTCAACAAGGACGTACAAGGTAGTGGCTCTCGACTAGCCAACAAAAAAATTATATTTATACGAAACCAGCCCAGCCTTCTGACTCGTTCCCATCACTGGGAGTCGGCCAAAGCCATGGTCCAACAGGCTGGTGCGGCCTGGTGGATAACGCGTGACCTAGAAAGATTCTAGGTAAATGTCGCTGTAGAGTGTCATCACATTGAAATCTTCATGAGTATTGATAAAACCCTAGATTTTTGGGAAAATGAGGGTAGATTTGAGTGAGAAACTCACAGAAAAAATAGTTTATAAAATAACGCACCCATACTGTCACTCGGCACCGGACGAAACGATGGTCGAGCGAGGACTTATATGCGTTAAATATGTTATAATATATCTTAAGTCTGATCAAAATAATTATAATTTGATATTAAAATTCAAGAACTGCTGACATAGCTAAAACACGGATAAGTCTAGTTTAAAATAACAGCTTATCACTTAAAACAGAATTAGTACACGTAGTATGTACTTATATTATGTCGCCTATTTGCAGACAACACACTAAAATGGAACTTCATATTTATGTACATTTTAAAATTTTGCGAAAGCGATAATCTTCTGAATTCTACAGCTACCTGATGTCTTAGAGAGTTACTTTATGTAGATTGGTTGTTTTCCAATTCCTCCAAAAACAGTATGTAAAACATATATGTTTGGAACGGTTCTTTAAATAATAACCCCGTTTTAAATATTATAGACCGAAATATACATAGGTATTATTGCTATATAGCAGTATGAACATGGAAAATGAGAATAATTTGTGTCTTATCACATATTTCTAGTTCCTATCTGAGAAAAACAGAATAGCTTTCGAGTCAAATCAAATAAATTTTATCTATAGCAATTGCTTAACATCTTGTTATTAAAAAATTGTATATGTCCAGTCCAGTGAGACAGTGCCATGAACGTACAACTAGGAGATGTAGACCAGATATAGCAGTAGCCTTTGGATGATCAAATACCCAATCGATTGATGACATTATTAAGCAAAACATGGAAATATCTTAACACATTAAGCATGTTAGGTTAATTTACTGCGAAATTAACATAAATGGTTAATCATGTTCTTCAAAGTTTACATCACACACAAATTAGCTTTGTTAATTTAGCTAATTACAAAATGTTATTGAACACTTTATTTTAATAAGTATTCAAATGTTTCAGTCATCATAGCGTTGTTCTTTTTTGGACATACTTACACCAGCAGATAACAAACACGTCTTCATATAATGCTGTATGTTTTCCTGAGGCACATCAATATAACGGTTTTACATAAAAATAAAACCGATATTATGTGCCGAGAACGGAAAACATACAGCATTCTAGAAAGGGCTTTCTGGTGAAGACTATGAATCCCAAAGATCGCACCGCGCCGGGTGCCCTTGCTGGTGGCGCGCTTGCGGCGCCCTCTGGTGGCGTCAAGATGAAGCTAATTGTCTATGGTATAGACGTCGACCACAGATTATTAAGATAAGTATACATACTGCTTCTTCATATAATGCTGAATGTTTTCCGTTCTCGGCACATAATATCGGTTTTATTTTTATGTAAAACCGTTATATTGCGAGAAGTTGTTTTTATTTTATTTCTTAAGAAAGTTGTAGGTACCAACCAATTCAGCAGCTTTTACGCTAAATGCTCTTTGTTATTACCAAGTGCTGGTCTAGTCCCGCGTTCAAATCCTACGCGCACCACTGTCTTATCGAAGTCATGTGCGTAATGCTTATCAATCAACTTAAAAACGGTGAAGAAAAACATCGTGAACAAAAAACCGACATGTACCTAGAATCTTTCAAGGTCATGTTTATGTTAACCACCAACCCGCACTTGGCCAACGTGGTGGATTATGGCCTTGAGTTTTTCCGTGCGAGAGAAATCCCCGAGTCCCAGCAGTGGGAACATTTGGTGGGCTTCAAAAAGCAATCATTTTGTACTGTTTCGCCAAAGTTACAATAGATACCTACCAACGCATTTACCTATTTACTTTATGTTATTTTATTAGCTTTATTATTTGGTAGGTATTCGATTTATTAGTGATGAACAGGCATAAAGTTGACGGGGAATCCCCGTCCCCGTTCCAAATTATCGCGCATTTGTAAGTACCTACCCCTCTCGACCGGGGCGGCGTTGCCGCGCCGTGCGCCAGCGCGCCGCGCGCCGCTTGCAGATAGGTACTTTCGTGCGACGTTGCCAGCTTGTTTTACGAAAAGCGAACGTAAATCACGCACACATCTTACGTTGAATGAATCTAGTGCACAGGATGATTTTCATTCTATCGCATGATACAGTTATTTAGTTTGTTAGAGAAAATTTTTTTTTCAAATAAGCGAATATTAATTTTTCATTAATCTTTTCATCATTAATTTTTTTGTATGATTACTGGTCAGTAACCCTACCCGTGTGTTCATTTAATGTCGGCACCAAAGCGCCACGCTGTATGGCATAAAAATAATATATGAAATATGTTCGGCTTTAAGACCGTAAATATTAAGTTTTTAAGGAAAATATTGGTAAAAAACGAAAAAAATATAGGAGCTAAGTTTTCAATGAAGGTTTTTAAGTTATCCAGATAAGCTCGGACTGATATCTCGGGAACCCAGTGAACATTCGAGATCTTCCTGTGTTCTGATGTGAATAGCTTGAATACCTTCCCTCCACCTAACGAGAATAGATCCATTTCTAATCCAGCAGTATTTATAGCCATTTTCGCTTGCCTTCTTCTTGACAGCTCGAAATAAATGTCGGTTTTCCTGAGTGAGGCGTTCGTTGAAGTAAATTTTAGTACTAGCCCTTCAATCCCGATATCGTCGCTCGTCAAATTTCGTCGACTTTACCAGCCTTCAAAAATTCATCCCTTGTTTGCCGTCTAACGAAACGAATCACTAAGGGCCGTGGTAGTCGAGGCGTCGCGTTTTTGCTGTTTTTTGAATGACGAGGCCCCGCACGCATTGCAAAAACCAGGTTGGTGTAATCAATGTTGACCCCAATTTTCCTCGCTGTCAGTTGAGCTACGTGAATAGGGTTTTCACCCTTAGCTTCCGGGACTCCCGATATTTCAACTTCATTTAACAAGTCCAACTGCGCCTTAAAGTTCAAGCGACTTTGGAGATCTGAGACGGTTGCTCTCAGTGAAACCACTTCGAGTTCACGCTGGCTATCGCGTTCCTCAAGGCGCTTGCATTTGGTGGAATATTCGTCTAATCTAGCGGTAACGTGTTCGGATAGAAACAAAAATTGTTTTTTTAAATCTCCTATCTCATTACGCAAAAGTCTCATCTCCACGACCAACGTCTCTAAATGATCCGGTTCGGGGGTCAAGGCGGGCGAACAGGCCGGCGTGTTTACTTTGCTACTACAGGCGCTTGTGGTCGCACTCCTTATTGGGACACGCAGCTCGGTGGACGCTGCAGCAGTCGAACGGATTGGCGTGCTGTCGGATTTCGGTAGCTTACTTGCACACACTGGGCAAAGCCAGGTAGATTTAGTTTCTTCGGAGATTTCGCAGGTCCACTATATTAACGCAGACGGCATGAAATATAGTGCTACATTTAGAACATTTCATCTGTTGTGGAGCTCGAACTGTTTTCGTGCATGCCGCACGGCATACCGGTTTCACGCTAGACATTATAAAATGTGCGGTAGTTATATCTAAATGTACGCACAAGCGCGGCGAAGCAAGGAGCGACGGTCGCAGCACGCCGTAGATTGATGTAGGCCTGAGCTATAGCACCGCGCCCGATCCGCTCAGGTAGATGCGCGAGCAGGACCAATTATTATCGAAACAGAGCCCGTCTCGTTCACCCGGAATGTGGTGAGGCTTACCTCAGCACCGGCTGGGACTGTGTGGCGGTGATTGTTGCCGCAAAGCTGTACACAACTGTAGCACTTAACGCGATAGTAAATTAGGGCCGCAATCTCGCACAGTGTTGGGCAAAAATTTTAAACGACGTGTAACGCGGCCACTCTGTATGAAGATCAGAAACGCACTCCAAAAAAAATAATGATATCCATTAGTAACCGATATAGTACCTTAGAGTCGACGGCCGCCAGCGGATCGTCCAGCAGATACACGTCAGCGAGCTGGTAGACGCTCCTCGCCAGCGATATGCGCGCCCTCTGCCCTCCCGACAGAGACGCTCCTGTAAGGAATTACGTAAGTCAGCTATAGCTCTATTGATGTCGTATGTTTCACAGCCGTACCCGAAATGTTTCTTAATTAAAATCGGTTCAGAGGTTCTCGAGAAATCAGGTAACATACATAAAAAAAAAAAAACATAGGGGTCGAATTGATAACCTCCTCCTTTTTTTGGAAGTCGGTTAAAAAGGGGAAAAAAGCAGTGGTTTTTAAGAAAATGACGCGTTTTAGAAATACGCGTTTTTGAAATACTTAGGGTCTGGTTGAAAAAAAGGCAAAGTGGTATTGATCATGCAAATCAGCTACACACTCCACAAGATGTAACCGGACGTAATGGACACAGTTTCGAGAGTGTGCAACTGATCTGCCTGATATGATATTTGACCTGCCGATAACACCACTGTGACACGCATCTATTGGAACATGAAGAATCCAAAAATGAAATGAATTATATACGTAAGTAGCAGACAGTGGCTGGTGGTGTGTCATGGGAGGGGGGTCCGATATTCCGAGCAATGAAGAAGGATATGTTGGTGGTGATATAGGTGCGTAAGTAGCAGACAGTGGCTGGTGGTATATATTGCGAAGGGTTTACGTCCGGTCCAGTCCAGAAGTGGGCTAGAATAAGGTGATGGTGAAGAATAACAGTAAAGGACACCCGGAAACTCTTTGGGAGTGATGAAATACATAATGAAACAGGTAGAAAGGCCTACTTCACTCCAGTCCAGCAGGAGTAGGGTAAGTTGGTGACGATTATCAAATATTGACGCGAGTGACTTCTCTCTAGGTCATTCGTGAGCTGGCAGTGACTGGTGATGTATCATCTGAGGGGCCTATATCCAGCGCAGTGAATTAGGAAAGTTAAATGATGACCAAGTATTGATGTGAGTAAAGGACGTCCAGAAACTCGCTGTAGTCAGAATAAATGTAAGCAGCAGACAATTTCTGATGGTTTATCATAGGAGAAACCTAAGCACAGCAATGGACTAGGACTGATGATGAGGAACAATTATTGATGTGACTAAAGCATGTCCTGAAACTTGCTAGAGTCATGATATACGTAAGTAACAGACAGTGGCTATTAGTGTATCATGGGAAGAGCATCCAGGAGTGTAACAGAATAGTTTGGTGATGATGATTAAGTGTTGACAGTGACCTCTCTCCCCGACGACGGTCTTGTCCCCGTGCGGCAGAAGGTCCAGGTCGTTCTTGAGCTGGCAGCATTTGATCACCTGCTTGTACCGCCGCAGGTCCAGCTCTTGACCGAACAAGATGTTTTGACGGACCTGTAAATGACATTTACAAAAGCATTTCTACTAATCCTACTAATGCCTTAGTGCTAGTACTCAGTTACTAGTTTATAGTATAGTGTAGATATCGTTATAATTTAGTTGTGTTAGAAAAGCTCTGCTAATTAAGAAAAGCAAAGAATCCTACCTCTACAAAAATACTAAATATAATTTTGTAGAGGTAGGATTCTTTGCAGAATCTGTCTGGGGAAGTACCTTCGCCATTTACTCTACCGCCAAACAGTAATGTTAATGCTAACATTACTGTGTTCCGGTTTGAAGGGCAATGTTCCCAGAGAAATTACAGGCTATAGAGATAAAAAATCTTAATCTCTGAGTGACAAGCGCAGTGCCGCGATAGGTTATGATTTGGACTTTTCATGTTCCAATAGCAGCGTGTCACTGTTCTGTTAAGTGGCAGGCTTTTTGCACATGACCACATGAACTGCTCGTCTCGTCACTCTATGCGATAAAAAAGTTACGTACCGAAGCCTCGAAGAGCCAAGGGTCTTGTGCAGCGTAGGAGATAGTTCCAGCGCACGACAAACTTCCCCGAGAGGGCGTTATCTCCCGCAATATAGCCGCCAGTAACGTCGACTTTCCAGAACCAACGCTGCCTACTATTGTCGTCAACGTACCGGACTTTATCTACAACACAACATTTTCTTGGCAACAGTTTTGATACGATACTAAATACCCTAACAATTGAAAGAAAATAAAATAAAATTAATTAACAGATTTTAAGCTATCACGGCTGTTCACTACACTAGTAATTTCAGAATATTGACTATATTAACAATCCTCTATATTTCGTAATAATATATTCATGCACCAAGTTCTAAGGACTAAGAAAAAGGGTAGTTCCAAAATGTCTGTCCCTTGTCTGAAACTTTTTGAAGTGAACACTGCTTTTGGCGCGCCGCAGACGGATATTTCGTGGGCTGTGAATTGAAATCTAGCGTTACGCTTAGGAATTATAAGAAATCTTTGGGTAAACTCGGGACCATGGTCATTGGCCGTCTAGAAATGCGAAATGCGTCAGCAGTTCTTATTGGCCATCGAGAAATGTCGACGCATGCTCATGGCCACGTCCTCCGGTTTCACCCGCGTACTTTCCAAAGTAAGCTATCAAATTCAGAGTTATAAGTGTTCACTTCTATCGACAGTTCCTATAACTGCCAATTTTTTGTCAATTAACTACCTCCTTTCGGCATTTACTCGTGAAGTAAAGTCATCAAATTTATTTGATGAATCTGTTTCACATTTGTAATAAATTATGCTAGTGTAGTGAATAGCAATGATAGATTATAAAAAAATATCTTTGTTACATTAGAACAGCGTAAATTAAACGCTATTCATCTTAGCGTTAATGTTAGATCAGCGAAATAATTAATAACATTCGTAACCCTTTCCTAAGGGATTGATCAGTTTACGTGACACCTCACAATCAGATATAAAGTTACATAATAATGTAAATGTCATGAAAAAATATTACATTGTAAATTCAGACCACTTTTGATCCCTAGCAGATTAAAACAATATTACATTATATTTATTTTGTTTTCATTCGTCTTTCAAAGTTAACAATAAGCACGATGTGTACGTAGATTTACAAAAAAATTGAAGCATTACATATAAGGGTGCGAGTATGGTCAATCGATAGTTGAATTATATTTTAAACCACTTGACTAAACCAGTTATTTCAAACGAATGGTTACCTTACAACCAGGTCATCGGTGACCGCGAGTGGCAATTTGGATGACACACTAAGATCTCGGAGTGATCCAGACGAATTCCTAGCTAGAACAATAAAGGATATCATTCTAGCTGGAACGAAAATAACATTAGGAGGTTTGGGAGTGTTTAGCCACACTGACTGAAATATAGGTCAATCACAAATATTGCCATAGGCATACAACAAACATATATTATATTGCCGGTGTGTGCGGTCTATGAATAGACGCGTTCATATTAAAATATCCACCCGAGTAGACATATATTTGACGACGCTTATTTTTCAGAGAAAAAAATTGGTTGCTTCTGGAAGTACACGTCATTGCACATAGGGTTAAACGTACTTTACGGCAACTCAATCGTAAACCAATCAAACGTAAAAAAGTACACGTGTTTCATTTACAGACAATACATAGGCTCATTTACAGACAGCAATCATCCGTAGCTAGTGTGCTTGACCAGATTTCAGTTCCGTACCTCAAGTTATGTTTAAACATTGTTTGAAAGCTATTATTTAAAAATAGTAGCATAAATTTATCAATACAAATTGTATAAAAGTGATATTGACTATCACGACAATCATTAAAAATGTGCTAAAACTTACGTTTAAGTTGATATCCCCAAGCGCCAACATCTTACTCTCATTGGAATTGTTGTCATCATTTTTCCAATACGCAGTGTAGTCTTGAAGACATATCAATGTTTCTGGCTTCAGCTGGTCTATGCTTAATTCAGACTTAATATACGCTTGTTGGCTAAAAATTAATAAAACGACCATGAAATTAATATGATCTGATGAATTTAATAAATTATTAACAGCTAAAGAGTACCAGTGATGTTTCGAGTATATGGACAACGTGCTTGTGGTAATGTATGCTTATCAATTCCTTTGATGAAGATATGGAATCCAAATTATTTACCATTGTGTATTTACAATATACGCTCCATAGTAGATCGCATCATCGCTTAGCATAAGGCCAGACGGCAATGGAACCTAAAAAAAATTTGAGGTCCAAATTATTCTACTCCAGGTTTTCACTACGCTGAAAATGATTGAAATTTTGTTCTGAAGCCTATCAACCGTGGTGTTACTTCATTTCTGTGATTATTTAGAAATACGTAAAATGTTTGCTTATATATTAGAATAAATAAACTTCCTAAACTATCCCGCGTACTCGATAGATTGACCCACGTATACGCATTACATATTTGAGACATAATTTAGACATTGTAATTGTATGTATCTACAATCACTAGATAGTGAGTACTTACCCGTCACCGATCTTCTCAAAAACAACACTATTCTTTTCATCATCAATATGCCGCAAATCTACATCACTCTTCAACTCTGGCAGAAGTAGAAACTCTTGCATTCTCTTGAAGCTCACGTATGCTTCTAGAGAGTATGTGATGGCTAGTGGCAGGAAATCTACTAGTGTTGACTTGAGAAAGTCGTAATACGTGAATATTACGAAGACCTGAAATATAACTATTGATGTTATAACGCATTACGAGTATCCATTAATATTACTTATTGTACCGATCTTACAGAAAGTGGGATAAGCATAGGTTAACGATGAAAAACAGCATTACTCATTACATTACTCCGTACGGATACGACTAAAACAGAAAGTGACCCGCACGTTCTGTCTTTATTTTTAAGTAATTATTTTTATCTGAAGTATAAAACCTGTTTTTTAAGGGACAGAGCCTTTATTAACAAAACTTAATTATTATCATATTGTAAAATGTAAATGTATTGGTAGGACTTTTGGCAAAGTCCACTAGAAGAAGTACCACAATTTTGTCAGTAATTCTGCCATCCGGCAGTGACGTGCAAACTTTATTGTACAGTAGTTGAAAGGCAATGGGCGTAGAGATAAATCATGTTATAAAATATCTCTAGGTGACAAGTACAGTGCAGTACTAGTGAACTAGGTGTTGGTTTCGGCATAAGATCATAGTATGCGTATATTGTGGTCCAGAAGGAAGGATGAGAAAAAGGAAGGGATTCCTTGAAATCGGACAGAAAACTCTAAACTAAAGTAAGAAGTGAGTGATACACATGTTGAGTCAAATGGCCACCGCCGCGCCGTAGCGGTAGTGAGATTATTGTTAGCAGCTTCAGTTAAAAGACAATCTTGAGCCAGATGGTGAACTTGGTGTCGAGTTTGATATAAGATTATAGCATGCTTATTTCCCGCTTCAGGTGAAAAGAGAGGGTTCCAGGACTGCTCGCAAAATCTCGACTATAGTTGCAAGTGAGTGATATCCTCACCTTGGCGGCGGTGAGCTCGTTGTCGGCGGCGATGTAGGTGACGATGCTGAGGAGGATGGCGACCTTCGTGTTGAGCTTGACGCAGGATATCATCACGGCGCGCAGCCACGACATCTTCTTTATCACGCTCATCTCTTTCCTGTAAAGAAAAATATTATAGTAATAGAACCAAGATATATAGCGTGACCGTGAGCGACTACCCGTGCTTTCGGTGTAAGGCGTTCGTGCCAACTCTATATGTAGTATATGTAAACTCTTTGGGTTTTACTCAAAAGTGACGTCAGGACCCCCATTCGATGACATTCGATATTTGATGATCTAGGTATATCGGTTTTTCATAATTTGATAGAACAAAAAATACATGTTCCCATATTTTTCCATGATTTACCTGACGGACTATTTAGAATGGTATTTTTTGACCCTGTCCGCATCCCTATTATTTATCGCTGATGCTGTGATGCTTTGGCATCTAGTGTATCATGTCTGCTGAAGACACCTCATTCAGTTCATTCATGGGTCCAGTATAATAATGCATTCAGGATGTTATTGGGGCTACCACGCTTCTGCAGCGCATCCGGCATGTTTGCAGACGAACGCGTGGATGGCTTTCAGGCCATTCTGCGTAAGCGCGTGGGGTCTCTAATGCGGCGGGTGCGGGGCAGCGGCAACACCTACCTGAATGTAATGGCGGAGAGCCATGACAACCCGTTCCTTAGGCATTTTATAAATTTACACGTAATGCCATGGCGTCACTGTCTCAAATAAATATTGCACTGATCAATGTGTGACTTCTTACTGTTCAGTTTAATTTGTCTCTCCTAACTCTTTAATTTGGACTCCTAAACTACTTAACCGATTTTAATCAAATTTAAACAACGTGTGCAGTTTCATCCAACTTAAGAGATAGGATACCAAGTGATAACTGTATCCTAAGGTCTGAATAAATGAATTGAATTGAATAGTTTTTATTTAAATAAATGACCTATGTCAATCTCCGAGCGAAACCGAAATTGGCCTTACGGCCTCTTTAAGGTACTGTATGTAAAAGAAGAGAAAGAGAAGAAAATATGTATTATACCACAAAAGAAAACTTACTTCCGAGCCTTGCCAACGATATCAGCGAAAGCATCTTCCCATGCATACATCTTGATGGCTTCTATGCTCTGGATCACTTCGTTCATCAGCCTGATGCGATTGTCTGTTCTTATTGCTGTTTTTAGACGGAGTTTACTTGTGATTTTGCCGAGATAACCTAGAAACCACAAAAAATAACATACTTATGTATTCCCTCAAATAAATAATCCAGCGAGCAACACGGAAGGGAGTAGGCGTACACAGCGTTTCCCCTCTGTCAAAGTACAAGTCCGCATGGACCATGGAGTTTGATAATATACTGTGGCGTGAGGGCGGGGCCAGATTTGTGAATGGTGCTTTATTTTTTATGTGTTAGTGATTTGGCTGTGTGAGTATGTTCGGCAATGGATCGGTACAGGTATGTTTGTATGTAATAGTGCGGCTTTGCGCTAGTGTGTAACTTCCCCTCCCGTAAGAAATGACAGAAAGATTCGAACAATATTTTTTAGTAGCTAAGGCTACTCCCTTCCGTGCTTGCGCGCAAGATCGAGTTGCTCGATGAAATAATCCGACGAAGACGAGGTGTGCACTGATTGGTTCAACGACACACGTGTTTTACACCGCTCCCCACCAGCCGGGTGAAACGTGAGAAGTTTTTTTTTTACAACGGTTTACCTGTCAAATCTTTGGGAAATATGTCCGTCCGCGTTGTCAAATTACTAAATCCGACCGTTTAGATTACATAGGACCTAGATCCGACTCGGAGCACCCCGATCCAGCAAGTCTGGTGGCTACTACCCCTAGAGTGTTTATAAAAAATGCGGGAGCCCGCCCACCCGGTGTCAAAAAGTGCACCAATATCAAGTTACGGGCTTACAAGTTAGGCACCGACTTCAAATAGACGAGTGTATAGCACTTCTAATAATGATTTTAATTTATTTTTCGCTTTAGAGTGCCTATTTGTGGTTTTGAAGTCGGTTCAATTTTTTGTACGAAAATAGTTTGTTTTAGCCTTTTTAGTGCAAAACAAGTTTTATTTATGCATTTACACAATTTCGTATTGCCAGGATTGAGTTTCATAACTTTTGTGAAGTCTACAACTACGTCATCCAGAAAATTGTACGCAAATTTTAGTTTATAGTTCATATTTCAAAAACCACTTGACCGATTTCGAAAAGATTTATATGGGACCATTCGGGAAGCATACCCATCCGAACACAACAAGAAATTTTTAAATCGGGCAGGGGTTCTTGAGAAATCAGGTATTGTATATGTACGTTACATTTAAAAAAATACATCGTGGTCGAATTGATAACCTCCTCCTTTTCGGAAGTCGGTTAATGAGCCGACCTATTCCACCGAGTACAGTTTTAGACACATTCTAGATTCTTTTCTGTACATTCTTATTCTTAGTTATACCTTGCAAGGGTATAAAGGCCAACAGGAAGGCTACGCCCGCAAAAGTGGCAACCCCAATTTGCCGATACATCAAGTACACGATGAGAGCGCTCTCTATCGGCGTTCTGACCAGATCTACGAGGAATATAGTCGCTAGATCGATTCTGTGCGCGTCTGTCGTGATGAGAGATATCAGGTGGCCTGTCAGGCCTTCTGTGGCCTTCCCCGCCAACTGACAAATCCAGGCGCAGGAGCTGGAAAAAAGTAAAAAAGCTGATATAACGCTTATATAATTTTAAATTCAATTCAATTCATTTATTCGAACCATACATTCATAAGAACACTTGGTAACGTCATTCACAAAAAAGGTAAAGAATCTGTGTACATAATAAGATAAAATAACAATGTCAAAATTAATAGGTAAAGCATCTAGTCTAAGGGGCCTAGTCAATTAAATGCAGCTGTAAAAAGGCTTTGTCGAGGACAAAATAACAAATAATCAATACACACAGTATACAGATACTACGTTAGTACAAACAATGTAACATTAAAAGTCTTATAAATCTATTATTTTACCTTATTACAAGATTCTAATTTCAACACATTTCTCTTCCATACGTTATGCATATGCGTTATCCAAATGCAAACTTATTAAACATAGAAAATACCCAAGCACAGAACAAATATCTGTATTCATCACACAAATATTTGCACTGGGTGGGAATTGAACCTACGGCTTCGCAGGCAGACGGACTAAAACGCTCAACCAGCCTACATGCAAGATTTTTTTTAAAATAATGTTTAACCCCCAACTACCTCGGATTTGTAATTTGTCAAACACTCTACTAGTCAAGCCCTTTCATTTGATACCCATATTGAGGAAGTACGTGAATAAAAACACGTAATACGCCATTTTGTGGTGGCGGCCATTTTGGATTTGAATTTTTTTTTTTAGTTTAAAGCATACCCAAAATGCGATCAGTATTCCATACTAATATGTGCTTATTATGTGCAATAATATGTGCTGTAAACTGTTTGAGACCGCTATAATTTAGTCTTGATTCGTTTACCTTTCTATAAAGCAGGGAACCAGTGGCCACTCGTATCCTAAGCCCAATGAATAGGAGCCACAACACCATGGGATGCATTATGGATGCCGTTATCATCATCAGCCTGGAATCAGAGAAATTACATGGCTTAGATATCTATCTTGGAATGTGAAGAGTCCAAATCATTTTTTTTAATATAATACGGACAAATATGCGCCGAACGTTCGCACAGCTATGAGTTGCCGCGAAGCCGTGGGATCCCTCTTACTTACATAGTAAATAATGCCTCTCCACTCTCCATTGGTCGGCAACCATTCCCGGTCATTCCCAAAAATCCCAATACTTTAAATAGTCGTCAAATAAATTAAATTAAAATAACACTGTAGATGTAATATTTGAAAGTAACAATGGATACTATTATTATTTTCACTCTTATATATATACATTTCTCACCCGACTACGCCAGCCGCGTAAAGATAAGCGTGCTCTACGGGTATGCCTGAGTCGGCCTGCGAGAAGTAGTTGATAAGACCTTCCAGGCAAATCGGGATCGATAATCTGAAATAAATAAATATGGCAACTATAGCTTTTAAATCTTTTAAATAAATACACGGGTAACTCACGGTTGATATAATCAGTCCAGTCCTGACTCAAGTTTCGATCGCGTCCGGCGATCTTTTTTGAAGGAGAATGCGCGCACGTGTTCGCAGCTCCTTAGTTAAATAAATACATGGGTAACTCTCGCGAGCGTTTGTGCTAAAGGAGCTTCTAATACGCGCGCGCATTCGCTCTCATGAAAAAAATCGCCGGACGCGATCGAAACTTGAGTCGGACTGGACTGACTATATCAAAGGTTTTTTTTTAACTATAATAGGTTCGCACTTGGTGATGTTACCCGTCTATTTATTTCAAATGTGTAATAACCACGTAAGTTTTTATACTAAAATATAGTTCTTTAACCTTCGCGATTGGCATGTGTGTCGATAAAACACATAAATTAATAAAAGAAAACTGCATCAGGATAACATACCTTATGACAGTATCGAAAAGGGCGAAAATAGTATTGCTTATGATGAACCTCCATCCGTGAATTTTTATCACGGCACGTAACAGAGACGGCTTCTCTCCTTTCTCTGAAAAAAACACGGAAAATTAAATCCCCGACTAGTTAGTTAATAGTTAACATTGCTGAAGGGCAATGATTCCAGTGAAATTATAGGTCATAGATATAAAACATGTCAGGATGACGAGTACAGTGAAGTGATACGTAATGATTTTGACTGTTCTTGTTCCAATAGCTGCGTACCACTCTGCTGTTATGCTGCATGTTGCTTACCTATCTCCTTGCGAGAGAATGCCCCGAGTCCCAGCAGTGGGAACATTTAGTGGGCCGTTTATGCTTTGTTGCTTACCACATGCCCTGCCTCTTCCCCTGACCACTGCGGCCATGTCGCAATAGTTTATTTTATTATCCTTCATTTTTTCGTTTATATGTATAAATAAATAGGTGGAGAATACACACACAACACCATCTGACCCCAAACTAAGCAAAGCTTGTGCTATGGCGGCCAGATAGCTGATATAATATTTTTATAGTTCTAAATACATACTTATTATACATAGAAACACCCAGACACAGTACAAATATTTGAACTCATTACACAAATATTTGCACTGAGTGGGAATCGAACCCACGACCCTCGGCTTCGCAGGCTATCATTTATTGTTTCTGTGTATCCTTTTCTATTGATGTGTCAATAAAATGATTCTACCGCCTAGCAGTAGTGTACAAACATTACTGTGATCCGGTTTGAATACCAATGACTGCTTAGTGGCTTAGTTGGTAGTAGCTCTGCCTGCGAAGCCGAGGGTCGTGGGTTCGATCCCCCACCCAGTGCAAATATTTGTGTGATGAATTCAAATGTTTGCACTGTGTCTGAATGTTTCTATGTATAATGAGTATGTATTTAAAACTATATAAGTATTATATCAGCTATCTGGCTGCCATCACACAAGCTTTGCTTAGTTTGGGGTCAGATGGTGTTGTGTGTGCATTGTCCACCAATATTTATTTATTTATTTATTTATAATGTTTAAACCGACGTTACCTCTGAACTAACCTTGTCTATCCAATTCCTCCTGCCACTTGTCGCCAAGTGCGTCTCCATTCGGGGCTGCTCTGTGAGATGGGGTACTCCTGAAAATTGATAAAATTCACTTGACAATGGTCCTTGAAGCCAAATGGTTTGGTATCGGGGGTCGGGAACCATGACGTTACCAAAGAGTTCAATGTTAACTAAGTATATTTTAACCCACGACCAAAAAAAAAGATGTTATAAGTTTGACGTCGATGTCTGTCTGTGGCATCGTAGAGCTCAAACAGATGGACCGATTTCGATGCGGTTTTTTTTATTTGGAGGTTAATTTCCGTGGTTTTAGCTATGTTTGTTTTAACATGAATGCAAGATGGGCGCCTCCACAAAATGGCGAACAAATGTTTCTTCACAACCTACCCCAATGTGGGTATCAAATGAAAGAGCTTGACTAGTAGAATGTTGTACAGATAAAAAATCCCAGGTAGTCAAGGGTAAATCAAAATTTTTAATTTTGTTCTTGTTTGTAAATTGTGTTTTGGCCCCCCGACGCAAAAATTACGGGGATAACTGTAACACATCTCTCTCTATATTTATTTCTTAGTTCATACGTGTTTGTGTATGTAAGGGTGTGCACGTGTGAGAGAGGGAGTGAGGGGGTGTGTATGTGCGTGTAATTTTTGTGTCGGGGATTAAAAAATAAATAAATGTACTACAAAAGGGGTTCAGAGTTTTTCCAGTTCAGTTCAGACTAGCTAAAACTGCAAATATTCTGTTGCTACGTACATATATTTGCTACATACATAAATAGATATACGATGATATACTCGTAGATACAATGAAGACAATATGATTATTTGATAAGTAAGAATATATTTCAACCTGTCATGTTTATTATGAATCCACAGATGCCTCCGAGCAAATGATGGCATATAAGTACACATATTGCCTGAGCGAACCTACAGCATGTTAGCTGTGGACATTATCCTAGTAATATTAAATAAATAAATAAATATTGGTGGACAATTCACACACAACATCACCTGACCCCAAACTAAGCAAAGCTTGTACTACGGCGGCCAGACAGCTGATATAATACTTTTATATTTGTAAATACATAGGTACTTATCATACATGGCCTGGTGGCTTAGTTGGTAGTAGCTCTGCCTGCGAAGCCGAGGGTCGTGGGTTCGATCCCAACCCAGTGCAAATATTTGTGTGATGAATTCAAATATTTGCACTGTGTCTGGGTGTTTCTATGTATAATAAGTATGTATTTAAAACTATATAAGTATTAAATCAGCTATCTGGCAGCCATCACACAAGCTTTGCTTAGTTTGGGGTCAGATGGTGTTGAGTGTGAATTGTCCACCAATATTTATTTATTTATTTATTTATTATACATAGGAACACCCAGACACAGTACAAATGTTTGAATTAATTACTCAAATATTTGCACGAGGGAATCGAACCTACGACCTTCGGCTTCGCAGGCAGAGTTACTACCTTACTACCCACTATGGTCAGTCAATCATAAATGTCAATGTTTGTATGTCTGTTGTTCAGGTAGGTCGTAACGTTTGAACGGCTTGTGCTGAAATTAGGCACATAGATAAATAGGCTTGACGACAGGTCCTGCAATTATATTAAATTACTAGATGTCCGCCCCGGCTTCGCCCGTGGTACATTAAATAGCACTCATCAGGATCCCGTACATATCCAACGGTGAAAGAATGACTGAAATCGGTTCAGTCATTCTTGAGAATATCGCTTTCAAACAAAACACCTCTTCAGCTACCTGCTACGCCACCTGTCGGAAATTGGTGGTACCAACTCAGATTTAGAAAAAAAAAATTAGCATTGAGGTACGTAGTCTGCGGCAAAGGTTTATATTCAATGACGCAATCTTGACACATGTTGTCATGTGTCATGTCAAGGCACGAAACGTACGAAAACTCTTAAAAAATGAATATATTTTCCCGATTTTGTTACATTCTTGATTCATGCTCCGCTTCAATTAATAGTAGCGTTATGTTCTATAGCCTATAGCCTTCCTCGATAAATGGACTATCCAATAGAAAAATAGTATTTCAATTCGGACCAGTACCTACTTCCCGAGATCCTGGCGTTCAAACAAACAAACAAACTCTTCAGCTTTATAATATTAGTGTAGATTTGATATAATGACAGTATTTAAATAGAATAAAATATGTACCAATATTAATTTTGATATTTTTAGTTTAACTTACTTCATGATCATTCAAAGCTGGATGGGCAAGTCCATTTTAAAAGTACGAAATTATTAGAAACTAGCTGAACCCGCTACTTCGTTCGCGTAAGCAGATGTAACTGACTTATACATTCGTTGGAAGTATCGTACGTCAAATATTTGGATAAGTAGTCATTGAAAAACCTTTGAGTTTGAGTGAATTTGTTTTTCCACACAAAATTTTTATTGAATTTTATCATCTTTATTTTACTTTTTTTAAACAAAATCAAACATACCTACTTAGTAAGGTTTCGTAGTATCGAACATAGCCGCAAGTGTTAAGTTTGTAGGTTTTTTTATAGGATACATTATGAAAAGTCTGAAGTTAATGTGCATGATCTGATACCTACTTACCTATTTCTTTTTATCCGCAAGCTGTTTTCTAGCTGTTACCCGCGACTTCGCCGGCGTAAAATTTTGAGCGAAGACTGTGTGGAATCAAAATAATTAAAATTTTGAGTTTTAATGATATTCAAGCAAGTTGAACCCGTAAATCTAAGCCAAGTCCTAGTGAAATGTTAATGTATGAATTTAATTGTAGGTAACACAGAAAAAAATCTAGAACGAAAGAATCCAAATTTGGCATCATAATCCTTTTAGCAGCAAAAACTTATTAGTACAATTTAGAATACCAGTAACGCCACCTAGTGATGAAAGAAAAAATACATACCACAATAGCAAAACATCGATTTAAATGGCCTTTAGTGCTTTTAGATTTAAACTGGCATTAGCGCCGTCTAATGAGAATATTATGTTGCTTGTTATTTTGATTGTGAACGCAAATCACCTATATTATCTACGCCAAAACGGGTGCATACATTTTTCATTTTTGGCTTTTACCTTACCATCACATCAAGTTCCTTACGAAAATATATGTAGTTAAATGAAAATGTAGACTTATTAGCCCATGTGAAATTTTAGACTCTAAACTATATGTGTTTCGTATGTCAACCCATATCGTTGTGCCGTTTTGACGTGATAGTTAATATTTGTTTCCTTAGGGCCCATGCTTCTTTTCAGGTTGATAGGTAATAAATACATAAATGTGGTATTTCAGACTATGAGTTATTTCTGTTTCAATTTTCTACCAAATTTGCTTAGTCTTTCCTACGTCACAGTAACCTATAAGTAACCGATTTGCTATTTCTGAGTTCAAACTACAAACGTGAGTTTCGAATTCCATCCAAATATGTTCAGCCGTTCCAACGTTGTCCTGTAAATATTATGAATGTCACTGTTTGGATGTTTGTTACGTAATAAGTACATAGAGTACTTATACATAGGCAATGTTTAGCCTATGTGTTCTTCCAGACTGTAATCTAATTCTATTTCAAATTTCAACCCGATCACTTGATACGTTCCGCCATGATTAAAGCGGCAATAGAAATACATCATCTGCGAAAATTTCAACTGTCTAGCTATCACCGTTCTTGAGATACAGCCTGGTGACAGACGGACGGACGGACGGACGGACGGATAGCGAAGTCTCAGTAATAGGGTCCCGTTTTTACACTTTGTGTACGGAACCCTAACAACGGTCTGCTTCGGTCACCGAAGCTTGTTGAACACCTTTAAATTTTAAACAGTATTTGGATTGAAATAATACGTTTTCTAATAAGTTACGGCTGGTCTAGTAAGTTACAGCTGACCTAGTCGGGAGAACGGCGACTGTCGATCCGGAGACCCAGGGTTCAAAACCACGCGCACCACTATCTTCTATATATCTTCAGAGTCATGTTCGTAATGCCGGTAATTAAAACGGTGAAGGAAAACACCGTGAAGAAACCGAAATCTACCTATAATCTAAGTTCTAAGTCATATGTCATCCACCAACCGACACTGGGCCAGCGTAGTGGGTTATAGCCTTGTCTCTCTCCTTGCGAGAGAAGGCCCCGACGCCCAGCAGTGGGAACATTTAATGGGTTGTTTGTTTATGCTGCTACTTATTATGCTGATATGTTTTCTCCAAAATACAAAAATCTACTTCAATGACAGGTAATTTAATTCTGTCATTCGACTAAATTTTATAAGAAGGTATAACTATGTCGTACAGATAAATCTAAGCTGATTTTAGTTTTTTTGTTGATATTTGAAAAACTACCTCCCTGTTTTCGATCACCTCTGAAGTATTTTCTACAAAAAACCAAAAAAAAAGGAATTATCAAAATCAACTAACAATTAGCGGAGTTATCGCATAAAATAAAACCCAATAAAAAAAACATGCAACCCGATTGAGAACATCCTCCTTGTTTGAAGTCGATTATAACCGAATGATGTTTGTTTTTCCACACAAAAATATATTTTTGACAATTATTTTGTCATCCAAGACGACGCGACGCGATCACGTGGGCACTTTCTAGAATCTAGATATTCTGTGGATCGTCTGTGATTCACAGAATACTTAGAAGTTAGTATGTACCGAACGCGCCGCGCGTGTCGTTATTATTTAATGTTTGTGAAATTTCCGAACCAACAGACCGATATTGTTCAAATTTTGACGGGACAATATAAAAAATGTGTTCTTTCTAACAAAAAAAGAATTAATGACATTAAACAACGCAAACATGAGTTACAACCAAATACACATTCTGACTTTCACCCCCTCCCGCAAGAAAACCGTTCAGAATTTGGGGATCAAAAGTAGCCTACAGCAATGTCCTTAGTATAAACTAAAATCATGCCAAGTTTCAGCTGAATTGAATCAGTAGTTTCGGCGTGATGCGTGATCTCTATACAGAAAGACAGACAGACAGACAGACAGACAGACAGACAGACATGAAAGAATAAAAATGCAGTTTCGCCATCAGTATCGACTATGGAGTGCCCCAAAAAAATTTTTTTCAAAATATCTTCAATGTACAGAATTCGACCCGTTACAGTTTTATTATAAGTATAGATAAAAAATTATATTCACCATTGGATAACCATTCAATTTCTAGTTACTTTTGTTATGAAACCAGTTTCCTAAACGCAATATTTAATATAGCTGCCATACAAACTTTACGCGCGACGCAAAGAAAATACGACAGTATGACGTCACGTTTCTGTAGTGATTAGTATGAAGCGTTTTTGGGAGAGTCCAAAATTGTGATTTTAAAAACGTGATATCACGGGTAGTTTTTAAGATTAATTTTAGCTAGCTAGATAGCAACTTTAAGTAATTCTTTCACCTATGTTTCAGGAGGCTACTTTTTATCCCGGCAAAATAACGTGAATGGCGGAAATGAGAACTACGTAGTTAAAACCACGGGGCACTGCTAGTACAATAATAGTAATAGTGGCAGGCGTGTTGCTTACCATCAGGTATTAATAATAATAGTAGTTTATTAATAGTAAACTTACATTCCTATCTAATTACACCAGGACGTCATAAGTAACAAGTAATAAATATTACTGGACCGATACTTTTTAGATGCAGCCCCATTAAATTAATGTCATGTTTTTTTAAATAAACAGTGATGAGACGAGCAAGACATGTGCCTGATGGTAAGCAACACGCCTGCCACATAACAGCACAGTGACACGCAGCTATTGGAACGTGAAGAGTCCAAATCATCATATCATCTTAGATCTCTGGGCGACGAGCGCCCAGAGATCTAAGATGTTATATCTCCAAGCCCTGGAATTTCTCTGGAAACATTGCCCTTCAAACCGGTCCATTACAGCTTGGCGGTAGAATAACTGGCAAAGGTGTGGTACTTTGCCAATTATTATTCTTCATTTTCCCCAACACCCTGTTGCATTAAGTAGGTTGATATTTATATCAGAACTCGACGCACTCGCTCATAGATAAGATAAAACAAAACTAAACACATAAAATCTACCACGAATCTACGAAACAGTCAAATATTGTGCTTCGATATTTCGACATGAAAAATGCCTATTTTTACTAAAAAATCGGAAGTGGCTCTCTCAGAAAATAACACAGATAACTTTGCGGGTTTATATTAATTGATCAATACAGAGTTACAGAGATAGGATTGATGTTGAACATCTGGCGATAACTTTTATAAGTTGGTACGAGTATTTCGGCCACGCTTGAGCTTAGACAAAACTGAGAGTCAATCGCCAAGCTAAAACTGGCTTCGCTTTGATAATGCTCTCTCTTTTCTTTCCGCTCGAAATGGTATAGACAGCAATAGCAAAGCCATATGCGATTTAGTTAGTCGATAGACTCTCAGTTCTGTCACACCCCGGACACTCCACTAAAATTCCATACAAACGCCGCTGTGGAGCTACCTACTCTTCACACAACCACAGATCAGAAAATAGTTACTTCGTAACAGATGCATCACTGCCATACAAAAGCGATACCTACACGATAATAACCTAAACTTTCGTAATCTACTTAGCTACTGTTACTTGCAAGTAAAAATACACCTTTGCAGAAGCACGCCAAGTTGAGAATACCGTGCGCCCCGTGTGGCTTGTCGTCTGCTTACGTCACTGACCAAACGTGCTAGGGTTGTACAAAATATGATAAGATGATAAAAAAAACTAAACTGCAAATTGTAATTTTCTTTATTGTTTATTAAAATGGAATGAAAATGAAAAAAAAATGTTTATTATCTCAATAACGAAAACCAAATCACAAGAAAAGCTACAAAACCTAGCGTCTACCGCCTTAAAGTTATTAAAAACAGTTTCACGCGCTCCCGGGTGTTAAATACAAAGCGACAATATATACAAAGAATACATATATGTGACAATAAATAGGTACAAAGAATGAATACTTAATATGTTTTGCTAGTGTGAACTAGATCCCACACTATGGTGACCTGTTTTGTGGGATCTAGACTAATTTTATGCAAGTAAATAAATAGACTGAAACGACTAAAAAATAGATATTTTTATTTTATTTTCAAAAAAATAAATTTTCTCCGAAAAAACAAACTTTCAGATACTTAGGTAAGTACTCGAATTCTAGAATTTTATAATTTTGGCTAAGTTTATCATCACGTCATACAGATATAATAGATATATTAAATGTATATATATATATACTTATGCTTTACATACCATTGCAATTTTTCCCAACATACTGTCTGTATTGCTATTGCAGCCATCCACAATACAATAAAGCCGCGACATTATTTATGCGCGCACTCGGCGTTCGTACGCACGTCAGCTCGGGCAAGCGGCCGGCGCCCCTGTGATTTTAGTACACCCGGGTCTATATTATCTATTCTATGCCCGGGTGGACCCGAACGAGTAGGTTAATATCGCGCGCCGCATAGCGAGTGATGAGGGTGTGACACAACTACGCAGATGTCGTTCGTACACACGCGTGAATGTGTGCGTTAGAGCTAGGGCTACTGAATTTTTTTAATGAATAGTTGTGCCCTTTGAGTTCACCTGGTGACGTAGTCTATAAACTTGCTATAATGTTGAGTTACATAAATAGAATGGAGCCAAATTATACTATTCTGATTAAAAGGGTGTTTGCACAGATTTCTAAATTGTTTCAGAAATCTGTGGGTGTTCTATTGCCGCGTAAAATGAAACGAAACCGATGATAGATTAGATCAGGTACCTAGATATCTATTTCTGTTAGTAGGTACACATTCGCATTTTATTTTACACTTGCCCATGAAGGAAACTTTATTCTGTCACTATAATTATTCCTCCAGGCATTATTAATCCGTACTTGGGCACATAAGTTACTGGCTGTGTAAGTTACGAACTTTGAGTTAAAAATGACTTCGTTAATATAAATAAATAAATATTGGTAGACAATTCACACACAACACCAACTGACCCCAAACTAAGCAAAGCTAGTAATATTATAAAGCAACGTTATTGAAAACTTTCTAATCTTACGTTATTTTATCATTAGGAAATTAAATAAAGCTTTTAATCTTGTCCCGTTTAGTTGACGGACAGCCGTAAACAGCACAACAACCCACCATGATGATATTTCGTTAGGAATTAGATGTTCGATACCAGCCCTTCGTTGAGTGCTCCCTAGCGTACCCGAAACGGCCTGAGGGGTGAGGAAGCTTGAAATTGGCGGGGGGTGGGGGTGGGGAGTGTCCGTTCTATCTATATTATCTATTCTATGGTTCTGTCTAAGCTCAAGAGTCTACCGCCTAGCTAAAACTTACTTCGCTTTGATAATACTCTCTCATTTATTTTCGCTTAAAATGATAGAGATAGCAAAGCCATAGCATTAGATTTAGTCAGGCGGTAGACTCTCTGGACATTGTTTCAAAATCGACGTTCCCAAGACTGAGCTTTGACACTTAGACTGCAAGCCCGTGAACAAAATGTATGCGTCAAATGAACCACCAGGAGACCTATGTAGGATGATAGAAGGGTATAAAGTAATAAGATTCTAAGGAATGTATTATGTGACGTGTAACAATGGTTATGAATAAATGATTATGATTCAACACTATGCCGTCACTTGTAAGCTGTCCAACTAAGTGCAACTGAAGAGGGGGGTTCTAAACCTCGGTCATTTCTCCTTGTCGCATGATTTTTGTACGGTATTGCGGAATAATAGATTAGAAGAGGTATTGAGAGCGAGTGGCACGCGTCCCTTCCACTCGGGCATGGTTAGCCCGCCTAAGAGCGAGAGAGACAGACATAAAAAGTGAAAGGCACGCGTCCCTTCCGTAAAATTATTTTACCACTCAAAGTCGTTGTCACGTAAAACTTTCGCCCGTATACCGACTTTACAGGTAACCAATTTTTTTTATCAAAACTCAAAACCCTACGTGTGGGTTACCTATGGACAGGTCATCAAAAATGATATTGAGGTTTCGTTTTTGTGTGACAATTGTAATGCGGTCCACATAATACATCTATCTACTCACTAAGTTTCAACAGTACAGTTCTGACAGTTTCGGAAAAAAGTGGCTGTGACATACGGACGGACAGCCAGACAAACAGGCATGACGAATCCATTAGGGTTCTGTTTTTTGTCATTTGGCTACGGAACCCTTAAATATACCAACTGCCATAGATCTCTTTAAAAAAATATGTAGCCGCTTCGTACCTATATCATGTAGAAAAGTACTTACCTATATATATCGTCTATGGTGAGTTCTCCTCTCCAGCCTTTTTTGAATACATCTCGCATGTAACTGGAAATAAATAAATAATAATAATTAATTACGTGTAAAAAACATACATTTTATGTATGTTTGGAAGTACTGGGGAAGGACCACACGATTGCCAGTTATTCTAACGCCACAATAATATACTAACATCAGCAAACATTACTGTGTTCCGGTTTGAAGGGCAATGTTTCCCGAGAAATTACAGGGTTTAGAGATATAACATATTAAATCTCGGGGTGACGAGCGCAGTGCAGTGCTAGGTAATGATTTGGTCTCTTCATGTTCCAATAGCTGCGTGTCACTGTGCTGTTACGTGGCAGGCATGTTGCTTACCATCAGGCACATGTCCTGCTCGTCTTGTCACTTAAAAAAATTGGTTGCCTGTAAAGTCGGTATACGGGCGAAAGTTTTACGTGACAACGACTTTCAGTGGTAAAATAATTTTACGGAAGGGACGCGTGCCTTTCACTTTTTATGTCTGTCTCTCTCGCTCTTAGGCGGGCTAACCATGCCCGAGTGGAAGGGACGCGTGCCTCTCACTCGCTCTCGTTGTGAGCGCATAACGTGAGCGGAGCGTAACGCAGTTTCTTGAAGTGTCACCCGGCAAACCAATTTATAAGACGTTGTCACGTCAAAAAATAATTTGATGTTTTGTTTTATGCTAAGTGGATGAGCGAGAGGTTACGGCCTCCTCTCACTCTTCCGCCTCACACGACCTCTCAGTGTCGAGAGACTTGGCTACGATGGTCGACAGCGAGAGGTCCGCCCTCACATCCGCGGGTTACGTATAGCCGCGGATCCGCCTCTATGGCCGTGTCGCACCCTTGCCCTTCCACTGAGCACTCTGCTAATCAGAGTACTCGTGGAGGACCCTCATCTGGAAGACTTAGGGATTTTAGTTAGCCGAATAGAGTATCAGCCGAGTAACTTTTCCAAGCCTTTCGGTCTCTTTCCCCGAACATCTAGACGCGCTGTTCGAAGAGCGTCAATCGAAGTGATTTCGGCCGGGATTAGCTATCACACAACAAGAGGCCATAGAGGCAATTGTAGTGTGATGCTCAGGATGTAGGGCTGCCATCCAAAACAAAATATGGCAAACAAAACAAGACGACTGAAACCCCCAGATTTTAGAGCCTAATACCCAGGCATGTCAACAGGTTTTTTGACGTGACAACGTCTTAAAAATTGGTCTTCAAGAAACTGCGTTACGCTCCGCTCACGTTATGCGCTCACAACGAGAGCGAGTGAGAGGCACGCGTCCCTTCCACTCGGGCATAGTTAGCCCGCCTAAGAGCGAGAGAGACAGACATAAAAAGTGAAAGGCACGCGTCCCTTCCGTAAAATTATTTTACCACTCAAAGTCGTTGTCACGTAAAACTTTCGCCCGTATACCGACTTTACAGGCAACCAATTTTTTTTATTAAACTTATTGCTTATTTGGCTTTATTTCCGAAACTGAATATTAAATTTCATCTTTTCACATCATGTTCTAAACAAGAACAAAATTAAAAATTTTGATTAACCCCCGACTACCTCGGATTATCTGTATAATGTTCTACTAGTCAAGCCCTTTCATTTGATACCCATATTAAGGGAGATGTGAAAAAAGAAATGTATTTCGCCATTTTGTGGTAGCGGCCATCTTGGATATAAATTTGTCATAGTGCAGAGTACTCTACTAGTCAAGCCCTTTCATTTGATACCCATATCGAGGTAAATTTGATACCCATATCGAGGTAATAGTGAAGAAATAATACAATTCGGCATTTTGTGGTGGCGGCCATCTTGGATTTGAAATTTGTTATAGTGTATAGTATTTTACTAGTCAAGTCCTTTCATTTGATACCCATATTGAGGTAGGTTGTAAAGAAATATTTTGTCCACCATTTTGTGGAGTCGGCCATTTTGAATCGATATTAACCAAACATAGCTAAGAACATCCGCACGGATATTAACCTTCAAATAAAAAAATCCGCATTGAAATCGGCCCACCCGTTTGATCTCTACGGTGCCACAGACAGACAGACAGACATCGACGTCAAACTTATAACACCCCTTTTTTTAACCCCCGACAAAAAAAAGGGGTGTTATAAGTTTGACTTCGATGTCTGTCTGTCTGTCTGTCTGTCTGTCTGTCTGTCTGTCTGTCTGTCTGTCTGTCTGTCTGTCTGTCTGTGTGTGTGTCTGTCTGTGGCACCGTAGAGCTCAAACGGATGGGCCGATTTCGATGCGGTTTTTTTTTTGAAAGTTAATATCCGTGCGGGTGTTCTTAGCTATGTTTGGTTAATATCGATTCAAAATGGCCGCCTCACAAAATGGCGGACAAAATATTTCTTCACAACCTACCTCAATATGGGTATCAAATGAAAGGGCTTGACTAGTAGAGTACTAAACACTATAACAAATTTCAAATCCAAGATGGCCGCCACCACAAAATGGCGAATTATATAATATTTTTCACTACTGCCTCAATATGGGTATCAAATTAAAGGGCTTGATTAGTAGAATACTTTGCACTATGACAAATTTCAAATCCAAGATGGCCGCTACCACAAAATGGCGAATTACATTTCCTTTTTCACAATTCCCTTAATATAGGTATCAAATGATGAAGGGACTGACTAGTAGAATGTTCTACAGATAACAAATCTAAGGTAGTCGGGGGTTAATCAAAATTTTTAATTTTGTTCTTTTTGGTCGGGGGTTAAAAAAATAAGAACAGCCGATAGAAGTGAAAACTTATAACTCAGAATATAGCTTACTTTGGAAACTACGCGGGTGAAACCTGAGGGCGTGGCCATGAGCATGGACATCTAGAAATGCGTCAGCATCGTCCGCCAATGTCCATGGTCCCGAGTTTGCCAGAAGGTTTCTTATCAGTCCCGAGCGTGACGCAAGAATTAAATTCACAGCCCACGAAAAATCTGTCTGTGGCGCGCGCGCGTAGTTCGTCGGTCCCTAAGCGGGAGGAAGAGACTGTCGCACGGGGCGTCTTGAACGTGGTTTCCACTCCAGAACCCGTCTCCCCCAACGTCCATCGGCTATTTGGCTCGCCCACTGCCACTTCAGCTTACTTATTGTCAAAGCTATGTCGGTTACTTTAGTTCTCCGTCGGATATCCTCGTCGAGGATTCCTTCAGAGACTCCGAGCATAGCCCTCTCCATAGCTCGCTGTGCAACTTGGAATTTGTGGACGAAGCCTTTTGTCAGTGTCCATGTTTCCGCCCCTTAGTTTAGGACCGGGAGGATGCACTGGTTAAACAATATATTTATGGTAACACCAATTATGATCGGAGGATTTAGAAATATAATATATATGTAACTTAATGTTGATAGGATATTATCCAACTCAATCTAATGGATCACTTTTATATGGATTAGTTGTACATAAGTTGTATAGTGTTAG
Organism: Ectropis grisescens; assembly: GCA_017562165.1. Lineage (NCBI taxonomy): Eukaryota > Metazoa > Arthropoda > Insecta > Lepidoptera > Geometridae > Ectropis > Ectropis grisescens. Next base: position 8,885,104 of record CM029796.1, on the reverse strand, counting down.
TTAATGTAGAGTTAATAAGTGTTAAGTTCATCTTATTGCTTTATATTGTACTAGATGTCCGCCCCGGCTTCGCCCGTGGTACATTATATAGCACTCATCAGGATCCCGTACATATACAACGGTGAAAGAATGACTGAAATCGGTTCAGTCATTCCTGAGAACATCGCTTTGAAACAAAACACCTCTTCAGCTACCTGCTACGCCACCTGTCGGAAATTGGTCGTACCAACTCAGATTTTAAACAAAGATTAGCAAAGGTTTTGTATTCAAGAGGTATGTAATCTGTGATATTCAATGACGCAATCTTAGGCACATGCTGTCATGTGTCATGTCAAAGCACGAAACGTACGAAAACTCTCAAAGAGGAATATTTTTTCCCGATTTTGTTACATTCTTGATTCATGCTCCGCTTCTATTAATAGTAGCGTTATGTTCTATAGCCTATAGCCTTCCGCAATAAATGGACTATCCAATAGAAAAAGAATCTTTTAATTCGGACCAGTACTTCCCGAGATCCTAGCGTTCAAATAAACTCTTCAGCTTTATAATATTAGTATAGATGTATTTAATTTGGAGACTGCCTCAATATTATAGTTAAGTTGTGTGTGCATGCTTTGGATAACGGTTTAGAACATCACATTGGAATGTATCTGTTTTGTTACTATATTAACTGTAATCTGTTATGTGCGCCTAGTTAAATAAATAAATATAAATAATAATTCGAAAGTTTATATGAATTGGTGTTGTATCTACCTAAACTGGAATAGTATGAAAAGCAGATGTTTCTAACTATTTTGCATTTAAAAACAATTTACCTAAATGAAGTGCTGACGTGAAAACCTTTGTTATTTAGAAAACTTGTTTTATGTAAAACTAGCGGTTAGATAAGATCACAGAATAACAGACAATTTTTTCTAGTAGTTAGCGTATTAGCGTAGTTTCCAAAGTAAGCTATATTATTCTAAGTTTTCACTTCTATCGGCAGTTTCTAAGGCCTAATAGTACACTCGGCAGTCCCGAGTTCATCCGATCGAGCCTTTCTTTCACTTCAGCAACGGATCAGCACCATTTACAACTTGCAACCATAGAGTAAATAAATATCGACCTCTGCGAATTTGATCTGTTCTTTCTGTTTAAAAATAGTAGACTATAGCACAAGTGGATAGAGTTGGTGATTCTCTAATGAGTGATAGTCTAATGGTAGCCGATAAAAATGTCTTCTTGTTTTATGGCTTATCAGCCAAGCTGTGTATGACATTGAAACGGAATACATGTGTCGAAAGGAAACAATGTAGGTACACTAAGGATACCTTTAGGAAATTTAATCTATTTAGTCCTAACGTACCTATTATTATTATTTTTAATCTGATTATAATTTCTGAATATTATTGTTTATTGTTATCTGCAAAGATTGACATTATAATACTATATAAGCTGATGTCTGATAATAAGTTATGATTTTTTTATATTGTTTATTAGTACGTACCTACTTATAATTGTGTAATTTCCACCATAAATTGTAAAATTGATATTGACGTGTACTTGTTGTATGAATAAATGAATATGAATATAAAATGACGTGTCTTCCAGATGAAGGTCCTTCACGAGCATTGTGATTAGAAGAGTGCTCAGTGGAAGGACGAGAGCCACGATGTGGGCACAGAGGCGGAACAGCAGCATACAGCAGCCTGCGTGAGAGATATCAGCTGTCAGGCTCCCATACTACAAGCTTTGCTTTGTTTGGGGTCAGATGGTGTTGTGTGTAAAGTGTCCACCAATATTTACTAAAATAATTTCGTCAAGGGGTACGGTAGACTTGATCGAAACCTTATATGAGTAACAAAACATAAAAAATATTAATTTTGAGTCGACAACATAGGTCCACAAAATTCGGATTATGAAGAATTTCGTTAAATTCTAATGGCACTGACAAATGAACCGCTGTCGCCGTCATTGGTGTGAAGCACGTTTCGTTCCATCAATCAACACATTGCGTGCGTCCGTCGCGCCAAAAAAGTAAAACAAAGTAAAGTATTAATCTTAAAACGGAACGTCTTGCCGCCGGACTGGAATTTTATTAGTAGGTGATGTTTTAATGTTTTGATATTTGAATGTGGGGGTTCGAAGGCAAGAGAGCAGTGGCTGGCAGGGTTGCGGTCGAAAGCGAGAGCGGTCTCACGACTCTGTTGCAAACTGCCAGGGGAGACTGCCTGAAGGATAAAATACAGCGATGGATGATGGATGGCATTCCAGAAAATAAATTGTAAGTGGGCGAGAGCGGCATTTTTCAGATTTTGCCCTGCCTAAAAAGTATTGAAGATCCGGGGCTGCTGGCATGGCATACTCGATCTCGATATAGTAGGTTAAAAACTAGTTGTCTGTAAATTCCGTTGGTTTACGGACGATAGTTTAACGTGGCAACGTCATAACAAAACATTGATAGATGCGGCGCAAGCGTAAAATGAGCGTAACGGAACAATGCGCATAACGGGACATAATGGGTCATTTTTTCGTGAATGCAGCCAGCGTTCATCGATTTATTAGAGGTTGTCACGTCTAAAAGGCAACTAGACTTACAATTATGCGCCGAAAATATTTTTATTTGTTTTGACGTGACAACGTCTAATAAATCGATGAACGGCTGCATGCACGAAAAAGTGTCACGTTATGGCCCGTTACGCTCATTGTACGCTTGCGCCGCATCTATCAATGTTTTGATATGACGTTGTCACGTTAAACTGTCGTCCGTCAACCAACCGACTTTACAGATAACCAATTATTTTTATTCATATTCATTTTGGCCCGCTACTCACCAGCCAGGTCTGCACCTCTGTGTTGGGGTATAAAACTATGTAATACTGTATACTGTGTTCCGGTTTGAAGGGAAATGTTTCCAGAGAAATTACAGGGCTCAGAGATATAACATCTTAGATCTCTGGGTGATGAGCGCAGTGCTAGGTAATGATTTGGACTCTTTATGTTCCAATGGCTGCGTATCACTGTGCTGCTATGTGCAGGTTTACTATCAGGCACATGTACTGCACGTCTCGTCACTCCTTATTTTAAAAAAATAGGAGAGCTATTTAACAAGTTTTCAGCTTGCCACAAATTTTGCATTTCGCCTACCCTTATCCCACTTTAGGTGGGGTCCGTACGACGTGTACGTTTCCTCCATCCATCTCTGTCATTTGTCTGATCTCCTCAGGCTGAGAACGACAACTTCCTGAAACGTCTATTCCAAAAAAGACAAATTCCTAAACGTCTATTCCAAACAAGAACAAAATTAAAAATTTTGATTAACTCCCGACTACCTTAGATTTGTTATCTGTACAACATTCTACTAGTCAAGCCCTTTCATTTGATACCCATATTAAGGAAGTTGTGAAAAAAGAAATGTAATAATTTGCCATTTTGTGGTGGTAATCTTGGATTTGAAATTTGTCATAGTGCAAAGTATTCTACTAGTCAAGCCCTTTCGTTTGATACCCACATTGCGGTAGTAGTGAAAAAAAATATATAATTCGCCATTTTGTGGTGGCGGCCATCTTGGATTTCAAATTTGTTATAGCGTATAGTACTCTGCTAGTCAAGCCCTTTCATTTGATACCCATATTGAGGTAGGTTGTGAAGAAATATTTTGTCCGCCATTTTGTGGAGGCCGCCATTTTGAATCGATATTAACCAGACATAGCTAAGAACACCCGCACGGATATTAACTTTCAAATAAAAAAAACCGCATCGAAATCGGCCCAACCGTATGAGCTCTACGGTGCCACAGACAGACACACACACAGACAGACAGACAGACAGACAGACAGACAGACAGACAGACAGACAGACAGACAGACAGACAGATAGACAGACAGACAGACAGACATCGACGTCAAACTTATAACACCCCTTTTTTTGGTCGGGGGTTAAAAAGACAAATTCCTAAACGTCTATTCCAACAAGAACAAAATTAAAAATTTTGATTAACCCCCGACTACCTTAGATTTGTTATCTGTACAACATTCTACTAGTCAAGACCTTTCATTTGATACCCATATTAAGGGAATTGTGAAAAAGGAAATGTAATTCGCCATTTTGTGGTAGTGGCCATCTTGGATTTGAAATTTGTCATAGTGCAAAGTATTCTACTAATCAAGCCCTTTCATTTGATACCCATATTGAGGTAGTAGTGAAAAATATTATATAATTCGCCATTTTGTGGTGGCGGCCATCTTGGATTTGAAATTTGTTATAGCGTTTAGTACTCTACTAGTCAAGCCCTTTCATTTGATACCCATATTGAGGTAGGTTGTGAAGAAATATTTTGTCCGCCATTTTGTGGAGGCGGCCATTTTGAATCGATATTAACCAAACATAGCTAAGAACACCCGCACGGATATTAACTTTCAAATAAAAAAAACCGCATCGAAATCGGCCCATCCGTTTGAGCTCTACGGTGCCACAGACAGACACACACACAGACAGACAGACAGACAGACAGACAGACAGACCGACAGACAGACAGACATACAGACATCGACGTCAAACTTATAACACCCCTTTTTTTTGTCGGGGGTTAAAAAGACAAATTCCTAAACGTCTTTTCCAAAGAAGACAAATTCCGGAAAGGACAAATTCCTAAAACGACAATTTCCTAAAATGACATTATCCGAAAATTACAAATTCCGATAAAGATAAATTCAGGTAAATGACGACTTACTAAAGTGTATTAATTTCAGCCGTCATGTAAAATGACAAAAAACGATACATTTGTATATGTATGTTCCTGGCCAAACCAGATTTTAGAACAATTCGTTTATCCTAGGTTAAATAAGTTCATCTTTGGGTGATAGGATTAGCCGTACAGACTAGGCTAAGCTAGTTTGTGGTAGATTTAGGCCGATAATAAAATCTTATTTTATGTGGGGGAAATACATTCCGCCATCCTTGGATCCACCTACATTCTTATTCATTACATACATTCAGATTACCTCAAATACCTACCTAGCCAAAATTCAGTGCTCACTCGGAATATACATTGTCTTCTCAAATCAAATCAGATTTATTTATTTGGAATTTAAAAATAATGAGTCTATACAAAAACAAGAGTCTACTGGCCCCGAGCTAGTTAGGACTGTGTTTTGGAAACCAGTGGCATCTTCCAACTTGTACATGAATTCTGTGCTGAATGTTTTGTGCCATCTACAAATAATACATTACTGTGTTCCGGTTTGAAGGGTAATGTTTCCAGAGAAATTACTTAAGCTTAGAGATATACCATCTTAGATCTCTTGGTGATGAGCGCAGTGCAGTGCTAGGTAATGATTTGGACTCTTCAAGTTCCAATAGCTGCGTGTCACTGTGCTGTTATGTAGCAGGCATGTTGCTTACCATCAGGCACATGTCTTGCCCGTCTCGTCAATTGTAATTTTAAAAAAATCTACTCTTAGTAGGAGATCCCGCTATACAACGACCTTCACCGAGCTGATTATTGGATGAAAAGTATTTTATATGTAATTTAATATGTCAACAAATATATATATAGCAAATTGGTTGCCTAAATAATTTCAGTCCAGAATATGATTAATAATCATTATTTTTTTTTTTTTAATATTTCAGTAGAATAGATGAAATTTTTGAAAAAACTGTATTACATAACTTATTATTTCGGCTTTATTACTCAATGCTTACAAAATCTCATTACGAAATTCAACCCCTAAGGGTGTAAAAACGGGGTGGAAGTTTGTATGAAACATTTTATTCCTTAAACGTATTCGCATAAAATTTCGCACGAATTGAGCATGATCAAAATAATGAATTACGTAATTACAGTATTTTTCAAAACTCAACCTCCAAAGAGGTGAAATAAGGGATGAAAGTTTGTTTGAAACTTTTTATTATTTGAAAATATTTGCATGAGATTTCGTAAGCACTGAGTAAAGCTAAAATAATAAGTTATGTTGTATAGTTTTTTCTAAAATTCAATCAATTTATATGAAATATTTTAAAAAAAATATTTTTAATTGATAATTAATCATATTCTGGACTGAAATTTTTTAGGCAACCCATTTGCAATATATTTGTTGACATATTAAATTACATATAAAACACTTTTCATCCAATAAACAGCTCGGTGAAGGTCGTTGTATAGCGGGATCTTAGACTATCTGTTGCTCGTTTTCTATTCCCCAACAATGTGTCCATAATAATTTGCTTATTATGTACAATTGTGTCGGTTATACAGCGTCCGGGTATGAACACAGTCCATAACATAGCTTTGTTATGGAGTTTTTAATTATGCACGGTCTAGCGATGCTACCTACTGCGGTCATCGGAACCAGTGACAGTTATAATCTTATAATATTAAAAGAACTCAAAGAAGCGGCACCGTTTCATGGTGGATATTCCAAAGACAGGAACGAAGAGGTTTGACTCTACGTTTGTGATAAGAACATCAAGGCTGTGGAATGAGCTGCCTGAGTGGGTTTTTCCCGATAGTTATAATCTTGGTGTTTTCAAATCGAGAGTGAATCGGTTTCTTCTAGGTAAACACGCTCCATCGTAGACCGCATCGTCGCTTAACATCAGGCGAGATGGCGGTCAAGTGTAAATAAATAAAAGTAAAAAAAAAAAAAGATATTACTAGTGATCGCAAAGTAATCGAAATATATACCTTTTTTTTAAATCACACAACACCATCTGACCCCAAACTAAGCAAAGCTTGTAATATGGCGGCCAGATAGCTGATATAATTCTTATATATTTGTAAATACATACTTATTATACATAGAAACACCCAGACACCGTGCATATTTGAATTCATCACACATATATTTGCACTGGGTGGGAATCGAACCCACGAATCTGCTTCACAGGCAGAGTTACTACCCTCTAAGCCACGAAGCCAGTCTATATCTATACTAATATTATGAAGGTGAAGAGCTTGTTTGTTTGAACGCGGTCAACTCAGGAAGTACTGGACCGATTTCAAAAATTCTTTCACCGTTGAATATGTACGGCATCCCTGAGTGCTATAGGCTATATATTTAACATGGGCGAAGCAGGGGCGGACCGCTAGTTCGATCATAAAACAATATTAACCTACTCTCAATTGATTGATTGAGATATGATCAATTGATCATCCTAAGAAACATAATTTATTTTGTTCAAAAAATCCGACTTCAATTTCTAATTAAATTCAAACACTATAAGGTTTCAAATTTTTATGAAATCTACGAATACGTCTAGTTAAAGATAAGCAAATTTTAGTTTTTGTTGATATTACATAGTACATTTTAGTACATCGTTTTCGATAAAAGAAATTATGAGACCACCAGCAGGTCTACTACGAAGTCCGACAAACGATATATCGGCCGAAGCTATGGACGTTTTATACCACGAAACACAATCGGTCGGTTAATCTGATCGGGCGTTTCGTTCATCCCGACATTCCCGACCGATACTGATTTGACAGCTTTTGTGTCATCAACCGACCGATTGTGTTTCGTGATATAAAACGTCCATAACTTTAGCCGATATATCGTTTATCGGACTTCGTAGTAGACCTGCTGGTCCTCTGATCTACGAAACAAAAAAAAAACATCAAAATCGTCAAAGACAGTTCCCAATTTCACCGTAGGTAGGTAGCGCCACTGTTTTATTTTGTTAGAGAAATTTCACAAAAACCAACAGTGGTGCCTCACTTGACAATATTAGAACTATCTTTGACAAGTCTTTTTGCGTCTGGAAAACGCCTCATTGGCGGAGCGATTGAGTAACATACAAAAATAAAACAAAAACATACTACCGAACTGAGAACCCTCCTCTTTTTTTTTAAGTCGGTAAAAAAGAGCGAGTTTGTATCATATATTAATTGGTTTGTATAAAATGTTTCGCACTCCAGCGAAAACTCGAGAAAATCCGCCTGGGGAAGTTATTCTACCGCCAAGCAGTAATGTGCAAACATTACTGTGTTCCGGTTTGAAGGGCAATGTTTCCAGTGAAATTACAGGGTTTAGAGATATAAGATCTTAGATCTCTGGGTGACGAGCGCAGTGCAGTGCTAGGTAATGATTTGGACTCTTCATGTTCCAATAGCTGTGTGTCACTGTGCTGTTATGTGTCAGGCATGTTGATTACCATCAGGCATATGACCTGATCGTCTCGTCACTCTTTAAAATACATCAAATACCACTACTATAGACTACAGGCCCGTGAACGTTTCATTGCCTCTCCCTAATCCATTTTTCCGCAACGCCGTACAAAAATCATGTGACAAGGAGAAATGATCGAGATTTGCAACCCCCTATCTTCACCTGCACGCAGTTGGACAGCTTTCAAGTGACGGCATAGTGTTCAATCTTACTAGTTTTAACCCCCGACCAAAAAAAGGGGTGTTATAAGTTTGACGTCGATGTCTGTCTGTCTGTCTGTGTGTGTGTCCATCTGTGGCACCGTTGAGCTCAAACGGAAGGGCCGATTTCGATGCGGTTTTTTTTTATTTGAAAGTTAATATCCGTGCGGATGTTCTTAGCTATGTTTGGTTAATATCGATCTAATATAGCCGCCGCCACAAAATGACGGACAACATATTTCTTCACAACCTACCTCAATATGGGTATCAAATGAAAAGGCTTGACTAGTAGAGTACTATACACTATAAAAAAATTCAAATCCAAGATGGCCGCCACCACAAAATGGCGAATTGTATTATTTTTTCACTACTACCTTAATATGGGTATCAAATGAAATGGCTTGTAGAATGTTGTACAGATAACAAATCTGAGGTAGTCGGGGGTTAATCAAAATTTTTGATTTTGTTCATGTATACCCGTCTATCATCCTACATAGGTCTCCTGGTTCTGGTTTGACCCATAAATTTTCTATTTTCAGTCTACTATTATTAAATTTATTTATTTACTATTATTAAATTATAAAAATTGCTCCAAAATGACACTTAAATTGCAATGCCCGTTTGGGGTACGTTGTGTTACGACTAATTTTGTTTTAAATGTACTTATTTATTACTGTAACATAATGAAGCAATAAATGATTGAGTATTGAGTATTATTTTTGTTAGGCGATAGATGAACGAAAATCGAAACTTGGCGGTTCCGACCTTTCAGAACTACGGAGTTCCGTGACATCACTAGTCTACCGAGTCACAGAATATAACGAATATAACATTGATCACACACCTCGAATATAATGATTTTTCTATTTCGCTTTGGCACCAATGACGTTATATCACATGGACGCAACGTCTCGAACAAAGCACTTATTAAATTTCATCTATACTTACGCACTTATGTAGATACCTACTTAAGATCAATTATTATAATCTCAAAGGTTTAAAATACAGCTTACATTTGTGGTGCTAGCTCATAAGTGTTTTATTGTAATATTTCTGTTTTTTGTGTCACAATAAAAAGTTATTTTTATTTATTGACGTGACAACGTCTTATAAATTGGTTTGCCGGATGACACTTCAAGAAACTGCGTTACGCTCCGCTCACGTTATGCGCTCACAACGAGAGCGAGTGAGAGGCACGCGTCCCTTCCACTCGGGCATGGTTAGCCCGCCTAAGAGCGAGAGAGAGAGACATAAAAAGTGAAAGGCACGCGTCCCTTCCGTAAAATTATTTTACCACTCAAAGTCGTTGTCACGTAAAACTTTCGCCCGTATACCGACTTTACAGGCAACCAATTTTTTTTTTTATTATTTTGCCGCTCCACAGACTCCGGCCTCCGTGACCTTTGTCAATACAATTATCTTTTTTTACATATTTCTTGGATTAGGAGAAGAAAAGTAAAATACTGGGTACTAATAGGGTGTTGTGAACATTTAATTCTAGTACTAGTCAGTCCGATTTCGTCTGTTGAGCCGATCAATACCGGTTGGGATTCCGATAGTAATCGACTCGACACCGTCTTTTGCTTAAGCCGCCTCCTCCCGGCGCAGAGCCTCCACTATTGCCGCGTTTCTGTCCTTTATGGCCATCTGTAGGTTGAACTCTCGGATGGTATTCGGTGATGCAGCTAACGCTCGCCGTACGAACCGACCGATGGCGTAGTCGGTGTCGTCAGCGTAGTATGTGAAGGTCCCCGTGTGCCGTGAGATTGCAATAAATAGTTATCTATCTATCTACTTATATTTATCTATATATCTTAATTTCCTGTCAATAAAACTTAATTTGGATTGCTAGAAACAAATATTAGAAACTTTTTAAAATAAATACACGGGTAACTCACGTTTGTCAGTACTAGACGAGCTGCGAACCCGCGCGCGCACTCTCCTTGAAAAAGATCGCCGGACGCGATCGAAACTTGAGTCGGACTGGGCTGACTATATCAAACGTGAGTTACCCGTGTATTTATTTAAAACATGCAATAACCACGTCAGTTTTCATTCTAAAAAAATACTAGAAACTTTTTGAATAAATAGCATTTATTTTGTGTTTTATTCAGAATTGTTTAAGTATTGCTTTTTATAGTAACAACGCTTTGAATTGACAAAATGATGTACCTCTGAAAATATAATACACCATCACTCTTTTTCGATTTTCTAAATTAGTTATTTCACGACAATATCCACAAAAACCATTTTAAGCAGTACGCGATATACGTCCAATTCAGCGTAAGGTCAAACAATAACTGTTGTTAATACAAGAACAAAATTAAAAATTTTGATTAACCCCCGACTACCTCGGATTTGTTATCTGTACAACATTCTACTAGTCAAGCCCCTTCATTTGATAACCATATTAAGGGAGTTGTGAAAAAAGAAATGTATTTCGCCATTTTGTGGTAGCGGCCATCTTGGATTTGAAATTTGTCATAGTGCAAAGTATTCTACTAGTCAAGCCCTTTCATTTGATACCCATATTGTGGTAGTAGTGAAAAAAATAATATAATTCGCCATTTTGTGGTGGCGGCCATCTTGGATTTGAAATTTGTTATTATGTATTGTATTCTACTGGTCAAGACCTTTCATTTGATACCCATATTGAGGTAGGTTGTGAAGAAATATTTTGTCCGCCATTTTGTGGAGGCGGCCATCTTGAATCGATATTAACCAAACATAGCTAAGAACATCCTCACGGATATCAACCTTCGAATAAAAAAAACCGCATTGAAATCGGCCCATCCGTTTGAGCTCTACGGTGCCACAGACAGACACACACACATACAGACATACAGACAGACAGACATCGACGTCAAACTCATAACACCCCTTTTTTTGGTCGGGGGTTAAAAAGAGTGCTAAAAGGCTTATTATGACACTTGGCTAAATTTAGCCGACTGATTTCATAAGCAAATTTAGGAGCAGGGGCTAGTCGACTGAATTCTAAGCAAGTTTAAAAGAAAATTAGAAGCAAGCAATTCCCGCTTCTGAATTTAGTACAATAGCTTACTGATTACTATACACTTTACTGAATTCAGTAACGGCTAAATTCAGTCGATCAAATTTTCCAAGAGTAAAAAGCCTTTTAACTAGTGTCCGACCGAAACTGATTTTCCTGCCGAAACCGAAACCGAAACCGAATGTTCGGCCGTGGATTCAGTTTCGGCCGAAACCGAAACCGAAACCGAAACTCACTTGGTCAAGTATATAATTTATTAAAATACTGAAATTTGGTGCATTTTACCTATTATTTTGCCTTAATTAGGCCATGAAATGGAAACACAATATATATCATAATAGGATAGATAAGAAATCAGTAAGAAGTCTTGTAAGTCCTTACAAGTTCTGATAGATGGCTCTAGTTTTCACTATTTTATAATAGCAATATTATAATCAAATTATTTATTTATTTATAATCACATTATTTATATTCAAATCACATTATTTATTTATTTATATTTATTTATTTTATAATAGCAATATTATAGCTTGTTACATATCAGTAATCTGTGATTATAATCTCGTACTTATTTGTACGAGGTTAATTAATAGTGTCCTCGTACCTCGTACGAAAGACTACAAATCTCGTATTTGTACGAGGAACCTCGTACGGTTGGCATCGCTGGTTGCTACAGAACTATCCGAACGGCGACGATAATTCCCGAAAAGGGCCGACAGCGTACGCCAAAGCGTTGCCGCGGTAAACAAAGTTAGGCGATCGTGAACGTGTTTAAACTTGTTAAGTTTCGGTTTCGGCAAAAGTTTCGGCCGATTTTGGCCGAAACCGAAACTGTGGCCGAAACTTGATTTTTGGCCGATAGTCGGCCGAAACCGAAACCGAAACCGAACTTTCGGTCGGACACTACTTTTAACTAACCGTTTTGGCACTCTTTTTGTGAGGACGTTTCTAAACGCTAACGTGAGATCCTTACTTTTAACATCATTGATGACATCACTATTCTGTCGTGGACGTTACACCAATGGATATATGTAATGATTTTTCTATTTCGCTTTGGAACAGAATGAGTCGTTCGTTTCCATTTGAAGGCTACACGTGAAAAGTAAAACAATAGCATTTTGTATCACAAAATGTGTCCATCTTTAAACATGGACATGTTTTTCACTTCACATATTATGTTCGGTTGTTAAAGTTTTTTTTGTACTTTTTAAATAAACCCCGACCAAAAAGAGCTGATACTTCATGCGCGGTCCGAGGGGGGGGGGTCACAGGGGACATGACCCCCCCCAAAATCCTATACGTTAAACAAAAAATCTAAGAAAATTAAAAATATGTAATAGTACATAGACTATTTTTTAACGCGGGAAAACAACTAGAACGAGAACTACGCGGGTAAAATCTTGGGGGCTACTAGTAAAGTATTTTTTGCTCGATTTATTGTATTTCTACCTGTGAAATACAATAAATCCCCCCCCAAAACCAGAGGTTGCGTACTGGTGACTCCCTCCAAAATTCGAGGCTGGGACCGCGCCTGTGATACTTACCAGGAATCATCATTCACATTGAAATATCGGGACATCGGAAGCTCTCTCCACCATTCGTACAAACACGTTTACTACAAACATGTTTTCATCGGATACAGAGGTGAGTGGAGAGTGTGCAACTGATCTGCATGATCTAATTCCACCGCGCCCTTTCTTCTATCGGACATCTCGTTCCACAAAAAGGCGACATCGTTTCAGGGTTGATGTTCCAAAAACGCGAACGAAGTTATTTGACTTCACGTTTGTGATAAGAACGTCTAGGTTGTGGAATGCGTTGCCTGAGTGGGTTTTCCCCGATGGTTACAATCTTGGTGTCTTCAAATCGAGAGTGTATCGGTTTCTTCTAGGTAAGCACGCTCGATCGTAGATCGCATCATAGCTTAGCATCAGGCGAGATGGCGGTCAAGTGCGAACCTATTGTAGTTTAAAAAAGAACTATCTCGACGTTAATATATTATTAGGTCCTTACTTATGAATTTGGTGCTTCCATTTCCGAAGAGAGGGCTATCCAGAATAAACTATAGTTAAAAATCACCGCAACGAAACTAGCTTTCAAATAAAAAATAAAAGTGGTCAAGAGCGAGTCTGACTCGCCCATGAAGGCTTCCGTAGCAAGTAACATAATATAAAAGTTGTTGTAATTCGTTGTTACTTTAATCAGTGTTTTAACAATAGTCAATTTATGACGTATCAATAAAACTACTTACTAGATCTCATTCAAACCAATTTTCGTTGATAGTTTACATGGTAATGTATATCATACACTTCGTTTTATTTTTGTTATCCGTCTGAACTTTACAAACACCTAAGAGTTACAAAAACGCATGTTTTGGGAAAGTCGCAAGACGACTTAATTACATCTCTCCCAAAAGACAAAACTGCTTCAGACCTGGAATCTAGACTTCAATTCCATAAACAATTTATGGCAGGTGCACAAGTAAATACTGCTGGGTTGGGTGCGAGAAAGAAAAGGGAAGACCGAGACATGGTAAAAACCTTTCTACAACAAGACGAAAATGACGGTTACAAAGTGCACGCTATGAATTTAGAAATGCAAAGTGAGTGGTTAACCATAGGTGAGTTCTGTATCCCATTAGCTCTAAAATGGCGCACCTTGATCTATGACTGGTCCCCTGCCTTATTAAAATTTTATCTAAATGCATTCCAAATGACCCTCCCTGACCAGAGTAACTTGGTAAGGTGGGGAAAAGCCTCTGAAAAATGTTGCTATACTTGTGGAGAGGCGATATGTACAGCAAGGCACATATTGGTGGGATGCAAGGTGCTCCTTAATGGGGTCATTACTCACGGCGTCATGACAGAGTACTTGAAATCATACGTGAAGCCATGAGCCTTTCAGTAGCTAGAGCCCAAAAGGGATTGACGACAAACAACAGACAAATTAACTTTGTAAAGAAGGCTCAACTTCAAACTCCAGGAACAAGCCTTACTCAATCCTGGGTACAGCACCTGATTGGACTATTTTAATGGACACGTATGAAAAGCACTACAAAATCCCAGAGGATGTGGGTGTTTCGTCATCCAGACCAGAAATTTTCCTTTTTCTAGAGCTACGAAACGCATAGTCCTTGTAGAACTTACCGTACCGTGGGAAACTAATATACCTAAAGACCACGCGATGAAACAAAATAAGTATTACGACCTCCTAAACGAATTAACAAAAAACGGCTATGTAGTTAGTTTATACGCTGTAGAAGTGGGAGCGAGAGGTATACCAGCAAAATCTCTCTATAACCTACTGAAAGACCTTAGCTTATCCAGAAGTGCAGTAAGTTCTATACTAGAACGTGTATCTAAAGCTGCACTAGTAGGCTCATATCAGATTTGGCTGGGCAGGAGAGAAAAAACGAGTGGTGAAGGTGAGTGTTGATGTACGTCAGAAAGGGGCCCCTTAAACCTACGCCCGAGTCACAAGTCTCGGGAACTACTCGAGTTTTTCTCTCTCTGCCACACGATGGACCCGGCACCCGCACGGTGAATCCATGGAATGCTAAGAAGATCGTCTCTTTTAGAAGTTAGAGCCCCCCCCCCCCCCTCTAACAACCACACACTTTTTACCACTTTGGAAGAGTCCCTCGCGCAAACTATTCAGTTTAGAAAAAAAAATATGTTTAGAACCTCAATATCATTTTTGACGACCTATCGTCGATGACGTATGGTTTTGATAAAAAAAATTTTGAGTTTCAGTTCTAAATATGGGACACCCCTAATTTTTTTGTTTTTTTTTCTATTTTTTGTATCAAAATCTTAATACGGTTTACAGATTACATCTACTTACCAAGTTTCAATAGTATAGCTCTTCTAGTTTCGGAGAAAAGTGGCTGTGACATACGGACGGACAGACAGACAGACAGACATGACGAAACTATAAGGGTTCCCGTATTTTACTACGGAACCCTAAAAACGCATCGAAATCAGTCCATCCGTTTGAGCTCTACGGTGCCACAGGCAGACATCGACGTCAAACTTATACAACCCCTTTTTTGGTCGAGGTTAATAATAATAATTTATAAAATTAAATTAATAAAACTCTACTACTACACTACTACTAAAGGTATGGAACCCTTTGTGCGCACAAAGGGTTCCATACCTTTAACAAATAAACGCCGAAAACCTTTTTTGTTGTATGGGAGCCCCCTTAATTATTTATTTTCTTTTAACTACCCAATTATATTTAAAGAGAACACAAATCTAAATATTAAGTTAATAGTTAAAGCGTCTACCTGTCACCGTTCTTAGTATCGCGCAAGTAACGGTAAAAAAAATAAGTTTGTTGTATGTCCCCTAAATATCTATTTTATTTTTAGTATTTGTTGCTATAGCGGCAATAGAAATACATCATGTATGAAAATTTAAACTGTCTAGCTATCACCATTCTTGAGATACAGCCTGGTGACAGACGGATGGACAGACAGCGAAGTCTCATTAATAGGGTCCCGTTTTTAACCTTTGGGTACGGAACCCTAAAAATGGTATTATGCATTAGGTATGCGAAACGTTGTTTGGAAAATGTTTTCTTTCAAATTGCAAAGTTTTTGCAATGAATATTATATGATTACCTAATTGGTTTTAAAGTGATGTTTTGTCAAAAAAATGTTTGTGAAACCGTACCTAAACCATTTTTTGTACGTATTACGTACGTTGCGCGATATCTCCGGCCAAATGGAATGGAATTTGACGTTCTTTTTGTGTTTGGTAAATCACGAGTATGAGTAACGATATGTATAAGCGCACAAACAGGCCTTTTTACTATCATTTTATACAACATATAGATATACAATGACATAAAAAAATACAAAGGGATAAAAAACACCTTTTTTAAGCGACTTATGCCAGTTGGTGCCAAGTGGCCTCTACGGCCATCAAATTTTCGGCTAACGTAGAAGACGTAAGATATTATTAAATAAATACAGTGGACCCCCGGTAATCCGAAAAACAACTTGCAGCAGTGCCGGATTATCGAATTGTACTCGTATTATAGCCTAATGCCAAAGATATCCCTAAATCCCTAATACATGTAGATGTAATCCGACAGTTACAGATCAAAATACTAAGATTATATCTGAGTAAATGTCAATGTTGGGATGTTTGTTGCTCAATCGATAAATTAATTCAATTGTGTGTGAATTGAATTGTCCACCAATCACGTCGTAACGTTTGAACTGATCGGGCTGAAATTTGGAACAGTTAGATTATGGTATAGGAACAGCTTTATCAGCTGACTATTATTATCATTGTATAAATTCAGACCAATGGAAACTGTGTTGCCAGACATATTGCATGCCTCTAGAAGAAGAGGCCAGTTTGTATGGGTCAATTATTTAAATGTTTTGTATCACCTTATCTTACCTACAAACAGCAATAAAGATATTTGTATTTGTACAGAAACTACGCGAGTAAAAGTGAGGGCACTGCTAGATCTAAAAATCTCTAAAAAAAATTTGAATTAGTGAATTGAACAACACAATGCAGCATAAATATATTTTATTTTGAAATTAAATACTACTCTTGACATAGTTTGTTGACTTTCATTTTTTTTATTTGCACAATAAGGCATTCAGTAGCCACCATATTGAATTTACACTAACGTCATGTCTTTAGTGTCACTCGCCGGACTAAGAGGAATCGATTGACGTGTGAATCATAAAAATCGGCACAAACGTTTGATCTATACAGTGCTTCAAAAGGACTACATAGGATGATAAACACATTACCACCCCTTTGCGTCGCGCAGTCGCGTAAAGATGAATAAAACATAAATCAATTAATTAATGATTTGTTTTCTACATTCTGCAGTGATAGGCGTGTCGGATTACAAGGGGCGCCGTATTAGACAAGGCCGGATTACTGGGAGTCCACCGTATTATCAATACTAGCTTTTACCCGCGACTTCGTCCGCGTAAAATAAATATTAAGGTAACTGAGGCAGTACTTGGTTTTATCTTCAATAATTACGAACATCCAAAAAAACTGTCATCTCCCATTCCAACCCCTTTTTCATCCCCGTACAGTTCGAAATTACAGAATTCCCAGAACAAATATTTATTGACTTCACGTCAAGTGTCTAGATACGAAGTTTCATGGTTTTATCTTCAATAATTACGAACTTCCATCCCCCATTACAACCCTTCCACCCTTTTTCCGTAATAAAAAGTTTTGGGATCTAATCCAAATATTATTCCTTATATGTGTACCAAATTTCATTTAAATCGGTTCTGTGGATTTCATGATTTTAACTCTGTAATTTACGTAATCTTTATACAACCGTTCACCCCCTTGTTTCACCCTCTTATGAATTGAATTTCGCAAAACCCCGTCTTAGCGAGCGCCTACGTGCTAAAATTATCTATTCTATGCCTCTATGCGAAATTTCAGACTCCTAGCATTTGTAGTTTCTGAGATTTCGTGATGAGTGACCTTTCGCTTTTATATATATATATATTAAGTATGTAAATATTAGTTACACCAAAAACATATTTGCACACGGTAAGTATTATAGGTATACAAGCTTTGGACAAGTAAAAAAATAAGACAAAAAACTGTTCAATTCCGTAGGTTCAACAGGTAATAATTACACCTACATATATCGCTATAAATAACTTCACTTATAGAACCAAAAGGGTTTTTACACTTGGCTAAATTTAGTATCCAGTTATTCTACCGCCAAGCAGCAATGTGCAAACATTACTGTGTTCCGGTTTGAAGGGCAATGTTTCCAGAGAAATCACAGGGCTTAGAGATATAACATCTTAGATCTCTGAGTGACGAGCGCAGTGCAGTGCTAGGTAATGATTTGGACTCTTCTTGTTCCAATAGCTGCGTGTCACTGTGCTGTTATGTGGCAGGCATGTTGCTTACCATCAGGCACATGTCCTGCTCGTCTCGTCACTTTTTATTAAAAAAAAATTTTTTTTTTTTTTTTTTAGTAATTTATTATGCTCTAGCTAACTTACTAAATGCTTTACTTCAATGAATGCTGTAGTGACTAAATTAAGCCAAGTGTAGTTAACCTCTAATCACGAAAAAAAAAATTGGTTGTCTGTCAAGTCTGTTGGTTTACGCACGATAGTTTAACGTGACAACGTCAAAACAAAACAGTGATAGATGCGGCGCAAGCGTACAATGAGCGTAACGGGACATAACGGGACACTTTTCGTGCATGCAGCCGGCGTTCATCGATTTATTAGACGAAGTCACGTCAGAAAGTTGCTCAATTAAAAAAGTTGTTTTTTTGCCGTGACAATGTAAGTATGGGATATGTTATTTTTTATTGATTGACGGTTTTTTGCGATGTTTAAGTTTCCTTCGTAGAAGTTTTTTTTGGAACGAAGTGCCTTTTGCGCGTCAGACCCTTTGAGCGGACGGGATCTAGGCCAGCAGGTCTACTACGAAGTCCGATAAACGATATATCGGCCGAAGTTATGGACGTTTCATACCACGAAACACAAAGTCGGTTGATCTGATCGGGCGTTTCGTTCATCCCGACCGACAATGATTTGACAGTTTTTGTGTCATCAACCGACCGATTGTGTTTCGTGGTATAAAACGTCCATAACTTCGGCCGATATATCGTTTATCGGACTTCGTAGTAGACCTGCTGAAAGGACATATTATATTTACCTATTTATATTTACTATATTATTTAGCATATTATTTATTTATCAAGACATATTATTTTCCCACGATGCAAAGTAGGTAGATAACCTATTTGTTATTTCAGACTATAAATCTATCTGCATTCAAAATTTTAACCCAATCCGTTCAGGCGTTCCAACGTGATTGAGCAACAAACATAAAAAATTTCGCAATAAAATATTAGTGGGATAGAAAAATGTTTTTTCCTAATGCCATATCAACTCGCATCTCATTTATATATTATCCATACTTGACTAGGCCCAAGTCTCCTGGGCGAGTGCGCGGCCCAGTGACCAGTGAGTGATTTATTTGCGTATGTAATAATTTTGTAGATGTGATGAATCATTCGTCGTGATAGCGGAATATTACGAATATGATGCTGTTTACATAAATACGTTAGATAAACTATACAGCAAACTTTATTTATATCCGCATAGTTCCCGTTTTCGTAATTTCCTCAAATACAAAAATCTTTATTGATACAGGTAAAATTTTACAAAACAATTTAAAAGTTGACCCATACAGATCATCGAACAACTCGATCTTCCGCGCAAGCACGGAAGGGAGTAAGTAGCCTTAGCTAAAAATATTGTTCATATATTTCTGTCATTTCTTGCGGGAGGGGAAAGTTGCACACTAGCGCAAAGCCTATTTATTACATACCTGTACCGATCCATTTCCGATCATACTCACACAGCCAAATCACTAACACATAAAAAATAAAGTACCATTCAAATCTAGCCCCGCCATCAGCCACAGTATATTATCAAACTCCATGGTCCACACGGACTTGTACTTTGACAGAGGGGAAACGCTGTGTATGCCTACTCCCTTCCGTGTTGCTCGCTGATACAGACCGGCGTCTTCGAGGGGCATTCTATTATATCTGGCAAAACAGTTCCTATTCGTCTGAATTTATACAATGATTAGCTGAACCGTAAGTTACCTTTTTTACGCCCATTGCTTTGCCACCTATAGAAACTTGTACCAACCCCATAGTTTTTTTTTTTACCTTTTATAGGTTTACACTTGACCGCCATCTCGCCTGATGTTAAGCGACGATGCGGTCTACGATGGAGCGTGTTTACCTAGAAGAAACCGATTCACTCTCGATTTGAAGACACAAAGATTGTAACCATCGGGGAAAACCCACTCAGGCAACGTATTCCACAGCCTAGACGTCCTTATCACAAAAGTAGAGTCAAATCTCTTCGTTCGTGTCTTTGGAACATCAACCATGAAACGGTGTCGCTTTTTCGAGCTACGAGCATTCCGATAGAAAAAAGGGCAAGGTGGTATCAGATCATGCAAATCAGTCGCACACTCTCCAAAGTGTATCCGATAAAAAACCGATAGGCTGGCAATTTTTCGGCGATGATCAAGACTTTGTAGTCTTTTTCGCAGAAGAAAGTCATTGCCTAATTAGATTTCTAATTATTTTAAATTAGACGTTTTTGACCAACTCAGATTTGGAAAAAATTGGTTAGCTTAGGTTATACTGACTTAAAAGATAATACACATTGTCATAGAATAGATAATATCAAAGAAGTTGGAAAAGGAAAATATAGACATTGACATTGTGTCACGGATGTCGGCGCAAGTCAGCACGTAGGTACACGCAACGAAATCTCACAATGTTTTATTCCTGATTTTTGTTTCTTTTGTTTCCCGTTTAGGTATAAACCTACTAAACCTATGGTTGTAACCAATTGGAAAGCCCCACTCCGGCAACGCATTCCAAAAAAGACGGGTCAAGCCTCTTCCTGCAAGTCTTGGAACACCAGCCATTAAACTATGTCGTTTTTAATTTTTCCATATGCTGTACCTACCAGTTAAGCGGTGAAGGAAAGCGTCGTAAGGAAAACGACACGTTCCAAAAAATACTTTTTCGACGTCATACGTCATTGGACCAGCGTGGCGGATTATGGCCTTGACTCTCTGACGCACGTATTACGAACAGAAATTTGAAACTCAAATAGATCTGGAATAAGGTATATTCGTACATAACCTTGTTCGAAAAAGACTTGCAAAATCTTGAGCATCGCCGCAAAATCGATAAACTATTATTTTAACTAACTAAGGTTATTCTGTCGCATACATTTCGAAGAGTGAGAAATCTAAATTATCTAATAATCGTTCTTTTTTCTATCGGACCGCTCGTCGGAAAAAACGACATCGTTTCATGAACGTCGTTCCGAAGACTAGAATGTGCGCGTTGCCTTAGTGGATTTTTCCAATCGCTACTATCTTTTGTGCTTCAAGTCGAGAGTGAATCGGTTTCTTCTAGGTACACCCGCTCCATCGTAGACCGCATCGTCACTTAACATCAGGCGAGCAAGCTGTCAAGTGTAAACTAATAACATGTAGTTACAAAGACTACTTTTCATCCCCCACAAAAATAAAATTGTTATTCTAGTATTTACATTGTATAACTGAAGCATAGCGTATCAGCAAACTGAAGTGGCAATGGGCCGGTCTGCCGGTCACATCTGTCGCAGACCTGATAACCGTTGGGGTATATGGGTTTATGGAGTGGAGACTGCGAATCGGTAAACGTAGTGTAGGACCCCCTGAGACTAGATGGAGTGACGACGATATTCGAAAGACAGCTGGTGGCGGTTGGAAATGTAAGACCGAGGATCAGGCTGAGTGGCTTATTATAGGAGAGAGGCCTATGTCCAGCAGTGACAAACACGGGCTGATGATGATGATGACACTGATGGTTTTTCCGACAAAACTAACGATTAAAATTTGCAATTTTTATAGTTTCAATACCTCTCTTCTAATCCATTATTCCGCAACGCCGGCCAAAAATCATGCGACAACCAGGATAAATGATCGAGAATTGCAACCCCCTATCTTCACCTGCACTCAGTTGGACAGCGCAGCGTTCAAGTGACGGCATAGTGCTGAATCTTATTATTTTATACCCTACATAGGTCTCCTGGTGGTTCATTTGACTCATATTTTTTTGTTCACGGGCCTGCAGTCTATAAGTGGTTTAGGAGTCTATGGCGGACAAACAACGTAACACGTAACTTATAAATATATACTTATTATGGGTAAAAAATAAAAACGTACTTACAAGAAGCAAAACTTGGACAAGAAGTTCGCCTTCTCTCTCGGATGCTGCTTCCTGTCAGTATCGAAGTACCCAGGATCCATTATAAGTTATGTAAGTACACTTTAAGTTAAGTAACAAGTATGACTAAGTAAAGCACCTTCAATATCACTAGGGTTTATAAGTTAAAGTTTTATTTTGTGTTTGTAATTTTGGCTTTGTAGTTCACTTTTTGACCTGAAACAAAGAAATAAAATTATTGAAAATTGAATAAAAATATTGTCATCGGAACTGCCGATAGAACTGAAAACTTATAACTCAGAATTTGATAGCTTGCTTTGGAGACTACGCGAATGAAACCGGAGGGCGTAGCCATGAGCATGGCCATCTAGCAATGCTAACACATTTCTAGACGGCCAATGGGAAATGCTGACGCATTTCTAGATGGTCCCGAGTTTACCCGAATATTTCTTATCATTCCCGACCGTGACGCTAGAAATCTATCTGTGGCGCGCCAAAAGAAGTTTTTACTTAAAAAAGTATATATGTGCGTGTTTTTTTTTTATAAATGTATGTTACCTGATTTCTCCAGAACTCCCGTAACGATTTTCAAATTTATTTTTATGTTCGGATGGGTATGCTTCCCGAATGGAGCCATATAAATCTTATCGAAATCGGTCGTGGTTTTTGAAATATGAACCAAAAACTAAAATTTGCATACAATTTTCTGGATGACGTAATTGTAGATTTCACAAAAGTTATGAAACTCGAACCTGTCACTACGAAATTAGGTAAATGCATGGTAAATGCGTTAATAAAAACTTGTTTTGCACTAAAAAGGGTAAAATAAACTATTTTCGTACCAAAAAATTAAACCGACTTCAAAACCACAAATAGGCACTCAAAAGCGAAAAATAAATTAATATCATTACTACAAATGCTACTCACTCATCTATTTGAAGACGGCGCTAGCCAAGTCTAACAGGTACCTAGTGGATATGCCATGCCTACTTAGCACGTGCCTACATAGTATCAATCTACTCGCTTTTTTAACCCCCGACCAAAAAAAGGGGTGTTATAAGTTTGACGTCGATGTCTGTCTGTCTGTCTGTCTGTCTATCTGTCTGTCTGTCTGTCTGTCTGTCTGTTTGTCTGTCTGTCTGTCTGTCTGTCTGTGGCACCGTAGAGCTCAAACGGTTGGGCCGATTTCGATGCGGTTTTTTTTATTTGAAAGTTAATATCCGTGCGGGTGTTCTTAGCTATGTCTGGTTAATATCGATTCAAAATGGCCGCCTCCACAAAATGGCGGACAAAATATTTCTTCACAACCTACCTCAATATGGGTATCAAATGAAAGGGCTTTACTAGCAGAGTACTATACGCTATAACAAATTTGAAATCCAAGATGGCCGCCACCACAAAATGGCGAATTATATTTTTTTTTTCACTACTACCGCAATGTGGGTATCAAACGAAAGGGCTTGACTAGTAGAATACTTTGCACTATGACAAATTTCAAATCCAAGATGGCCGCTACCACAAAATGGCAAATTACATTTCTTTTTCCACAACTTCCTTAATATGGGTATCAAATGAAAGGGCTTGACTAGTAGAATGTTGTACAGATAACAAATCTAAGGTAGTCGGGGGTTAATCAAAATTTTTAATTTTGTTCTTGTGTCCTGACTGGCACCGAAGTAACTATTTTCTGATCTGTGCTGGCACCGACTTCAAATAGATGAGTGAGTAGCATTTGTAATAATGATATTAAATTATTTTTCGCTTTAGAGTGCCTATTTGTGATTTTGAAGTCTTCGAAGAAGAATTTTTGGTACGAAAATAGTTTGTTCACACACCATTTGTTTGGACGTAACAACCATATTCAAATCATATGAAGTCAGGCAGGCGTCATTTACTACAGTAAATGACGCTAATGACGCTGAAATAAGTATTTTTTAATCATCGGCAGTAACATAGTTTTTCTTGTTACGCGTTTTTAACCCCCGACCAAAAAAAGGGGTCTTATAAGTTTGACGTCGATGTCTGTCTGTCTGTCTGTCTGTGTGTGTGTCTGTCTGTGGCACCGTAGAGCTCAAACGGATGGGCCGATTTCAATGCGGTTTTTTTATTTGAAATTTAATATCCGTGCGGATGTTTTTAGCTATGTTTGGTTAATATAGATTCAAGATGGCCGCCGCCACAAAATGGCGGACAAAATATTTCTTCACAACCTACCTCAATATGGGTATCAAGTGAAAGGGCTTGACTAGTAGAATACTATACATTATAAAAAAAACAAATCCAAGATGGCCGCCACCACAAAATGGCGAATTATATTACTTTTTTCACTACTACCTCAATATGGGTGTCAAATGAAAGGGCTTTACTAGTAAAATACATTGCACTATGACAAATTTCAAATCCAAGATGGCCGCTTCCACAAAATGGCGAAATACATTTATTTTTCACAACTCCCTTAATATGGGTATCAAATGAAAGGGCTTGACTAGTAGAATGTTGTACGGATAACAAAACTGAGGTAGTCGGGGGTAAGTCAAAATTTTTAATTTTGTTCTTGTCATATTTTGTTTATGTCTTTGTAGTTTTATTCTGAATCAATATATTGTGCCGTTTAGAAAAATCATCCATTGATTCAGCCAGGTTTTTTGAAATGCGAAAATGTCTCATTATTTTGTAAATCATAACAATGACATACATGTCTGCGGACAAGGATCAACGATCTCAATGCAAAGATGTGCCCTCCCAAACTTCACGCGCACGGAATCATGAATCATATCGTTGTACCTCACTCTTTACGTTCCAGTCGGTTGCAGGAAGCGGTGGACGTCGGAAGTTTTTTACCTATCACTTTTCGTTGTCAACAACCAAAATAAGTAGAAGCACATCTCATCTCGCAAAGTCATCGGTCAAGTAGATTGGTAGTTGTAAACCACTCACACTACACACACACAGATGGAGTTTGTTAACAAATTTCAAGGTGCTCAGGGCATATCTATTGATTTATATCGATGTTATAAATGTCAATTTTTGTATATTTACATGTTTGTTGCTCGATCACGTCGTAATATATGAACGGATCGAGTTGAAACTTTCTATCCCGGAAAATAACGGAAACGGAAACCGCGCAGGTAAAATCGCGTGCCGCACTTGTATATTGACTGGCGGCCCGTTCGGGCTTCGTATATGTACATAATTATGTTTACATGTAATTTAATCATTTGTATGTAAATAATTAATTTTAGTAGTCTTTTACAACTAACAGCTGTATCGTATCTATTTTGTTTCTTTGTGTATTGGCATATTTACCCATTAAATTATTGATAAAACCCCGACAAGTGCGAGTCTGATTTGCCCGCGGAGGGTTCCGTACAAATTTGTGGGTATTATTATAAATAATTCGGAAATGGAGTCTCATATTTACACACAGTTAAACAAAAGCTAACAAATTTAAAAAAAACTTCCAAATCAAATGATTTGGAAGACCAAATGGTCTACCATACCGCCGATACCGTTGCATCTCGACGATTGATTACTTGGAATACGAGGAGGGATCAAACAGCAGTCATACGACATACTCCTTGGTAAAAAAGAAAATAGTTACTGGCAGGCATAGCTAAGTAAGATACATATTATCCATACTAATATTATAAATGCGAAAGTAACTCTGTCTGTCTGTCTGTCTGTCTGTCTGTCTGTCTGTCTGTCTGTCTGTCCGTCTTTACCGCCTAAACCAACCAACAGATTTTGATGAAATTTGATACATAGATAGAATAGATCCCGAGAAAGGACATAGGCTACTTTTTGTTCCGAAAAAAGGGTTAAAAGGGTTAAAATAAGGGATGAAAGTTTAAATGGAAAACTTCGTCATTGTTGAAGAACTATGAAACTTTACGTCTAGATATTTAACACGAAACCATAAAATGTATATTTAAGCAGTTTTGTAGTTTCGAACTGTACTGTACCTACGGGGGTGGAATTGGGGGTGAAAGTCTGGAAGTTCAATATTATTGAAGATAAAACCATGAAACTTTGTATCTAGACACTTGAAATGGAGTCGATAAACGTTTGTTCCAGCAATTTTATAATTTCTAAATACACGGGGATACTTATATAACCGCTTGATACACTGGCCGCTTTTCGCGTTTTACAAATTTGGCGGGAAAACAGGTGTCAGGTTACATAAGTGCGGTGTTTATGTTTCGGCATATGAAGTGCCGCCTTACTTTTACCCGTTTGAGCCATTTACTCTCAAGAGCGTTTCAAGACGCTTCTAGCGGTATCATTTATTTATAATTAATGTACTTAAATAAATTCAAGATGGCCGCCGCTACAAAATGGCGGATAATTTATGTTTTATTAATCCCATCAATATGGGTATCAAATGAATGGGTTCAACAAGCAGAATACAATATACTATAAAAAATTGAAATCCAAGATGGCGGCCGCTACAAAATGGCGGATAACGTAGGTTTGATCAATCCCATCAACATGGGTATCAAATGAAAGGGCTCAACAAGCAAAATAGAACATACTATAAAAAATTGAAATCCAAGATGGCGGCCGCTACAAAATGGCGGATAACGTAAGTTTTATCAATCCCATCAATATGGGTATCAAATGAAAGTGCTCAACCAGTAGAATACAACGTACTATATAAAATTAAAATCCAAGATGGCGGCCTCTACACAATGGCGGATAACTTAGGTTTTATCAATCCCATCAACATGGGTATCAAATAAAAGGGCTTGACAAGAAGAATACAGTGCACTATACAACCTCAATATTTAAGATGGGCGCAGCCACTAAATGGCGTATCAGACAGAATTTTTGATAGTCGACGAGATTTCCATGGTGTCTTATCAAATGTTATGCATGATGGACGCTCGATTAAGGCAAATTAAGAACTGCGAAAATGAGTTTTTTGGAGGAGTAAACGTATTACTTTGCGGTAATCTTTTACAACTGCCTCCTATAAAATGATCAGGAACACCTGTTTTCAATTCTAATACGAAATTATATATATGAAAGTAGCTCTCTCTGTCGGTTGCCGTCTAACGCCTAAGCCACTTAATGAGTTTGTTACAATTTGGTGCACAGATAGACTAGACTTAGGAAAGGACAACGGCGACTTTTTATCACAGAAAAAGAGTTGAAAAGAGTGGAAATGAGGAGTAAAAGTGTGCATGGAAGGATCTTTGCACTCTTTGTATGCTATTTTTAACCGACTTCAAAAAAGGAGGAGGTTATCAATCCAGTTGTATTTCCAATTGTGAATCAATTTAGATGGTTATTTTTTTGGTAGGTAGATTATAGTTCAGAAGTGGTCATATAAATTTTATCGAAATCAGTGCGGCGGTTTTTGAAATATGAACAACAAACTAAAATTTGCGTTCATGTAATCAGACGATATATCTACTAATATCTACTAATAGACTCTAATAAAATTTGGTGGACCGTCTCAATATGATTTTAAATTAAAGTCTGTTTTTGATTAATTTTTTGAGAACATAGTTTTTTTTTGTAATTTGTCGTGTAAATTGTACATTTATTAATAAATATAAAACTTTGACTTAGACCGATTTTGATTAGGAAACGTGAATTTGTATGGTAGTAGACATACGAGTAGGTACTGCCTCAATTACTTTAATAAATATGTGGCGCGGACGAAGTCGCGGGTAAAAGCTAGTTTGTAATAAAGAAAAAAGTCTTCGATTCTCTTTTGTTTTTTTCTGAATGTAGTCACTTGTTTGCTTCGTGTCGGGACGTGTTCTCGAAAATGGAGAAAAACGAAGTGCGAGCAGTTGTTAAATATAGACTGCAGGCCCGTGAACTAAATTTATGGGTCATATGATACACCAGGAGACCTATGTAGGATGAAAAAAGGGTCAAATGACTAAATTTGCCCAGAACATCGTCGAACAATCATGAATTTTTCCGACAAAACTAAAAAAAAAAATATTTTTTATAGTTTCAATACCTCCTCTAATCCATTATTCAGCAATGCCGTACAAAAATCATGCGACAAGGACAAATTATTGAGGGTTGCAACCCTCCATCTTCAACTTGCACTCAGTTGAACAGCTTACAAATGCAGGCATAGTGCTGAATCTTATTATTTTATACCCTTCTATCATCCTACATAGGTCTCTTGGTGTATCATATGACCCATACATTTTGTTCACGGGCCTGCAGTCTAATACCTCTACTTTTAAAAAAGTTTACATGCATGAGATTCATTGCCATTTGGAGGCAACCATGGCAGGCATTAGAAAAGCCTGCTCCGCCGCAAGATGCCACTGTCGCAAGATGGGCTTCTCAATTTAGAGTAGGGAGAACGAGCATGGAAGACGAACATCGTTGTGGTCGTCCATCGATGTCGGTCACCTAAGAAAATGTTGCGAAGGTTGAGAAAATTGTATTGAGCGATTGAAGAGGTACCATCAGATACCTAATTCAAGAAACGGGCATTTCATATGGAAGTTTTCAATCCATATTGCAACATTCTTTGAATATGAGAAAAGTCTCCGCAAGATGGATGCCGAGAATTTTAACCGACAGTCAGAAACAAAAATCGTAGATACTTTTGGACAAGTTTCAAGAAGATTCTGAAAAGTTTTTGTCTCGTGTCGTGACAATGGACGAGACATGGGTCCATCATTTTGATCTCGAGACAAAACAACAATCTTCGCAATGGAAACGGTAATCACCGACCCAGAAAAAGTTTTGTGTCGTGGCATCGGCTGCCAAGGTTATGGCCTCAACATTTTGGGACTCAGAAGGGTTATTGTTAATTGATTACCTAAAGCGTGGAACTACTATTACAGGCAAATATTATGCAGCTTTTTATTCCCAAGTTGAGGAATGCCATCAAAGAGAAAATGACCTCTCCTTTTGACCAATAAAACTACGAAGGGGCGTGTTAGGGATAAACTATCAAAATATTTTTTTACGATCCGCGCGCACATCGTCACTAAAGTTATCTAATCAACATTTCACTAAACATTGCAATTAACTTCAGGTTAATATATCCTTGCGTTCTATTAACATATCTCCATCGGCGATCAATTGGTTTTACAGTTACTTGTATGGACGCCGACAACGTATTCGCCTCGACGAGATTTTTTCGCCTTGGTGTAATACAAATGCTGGAGTCCCTCAAGGCGGCGTGCTATCACCACTTCTATTTGCCATCTTTATCAATTCCATTTCTTACGTCTTAACTTCTTCCTACCACCTTTATGCAGACGATTGTCATTGAAGAAATTGACATTGTTCATTGCAATTGTAATAAGTACATATATTTTAATTTTTGACATTTATTTGTACGATACTTATAATCGTACAATATAATGTTCAATTTATACTTAAAAACATGTATACTCTTTGTATGTTCTTATTTTGTTTTCTAAAATTGACTTTGATTTTGACGATCTCCAAATTTACTCGCAACCTCGGCTCTCTGACTTATGTGTGGCTAGTGACATCGTAAATGCGGATCTTAAACAAATTGTACACTGGAGTAACTCTTTCGGCTTAGATGTAAACCCCAACAATACCCAGGTTATTATACTCGGCATTGCTTACATGATATAGATGATAGAGTCGATTGGTCCGAAATCCCTGAGATTGTTTTTAATGGAGTCGTTATACCGTATGGCGAATAAGTTAAGAATCTTGACGTTGTTTTTGATCGCACGTTGAGCTGGGAATCACACCTGAAACCGATCAGCTGTAAGCTGTTTGCATCGGGCGGGTCATTGAGACGATTACGTATTTTTTTACCCACTGCTATCAAAATTGCGCTTGCACAATCACTTCTGCCCATCCTGGACTATGCAGACGTCTGCTTTCTTGACCTCAAAGAAGAGTAGCTGGATAAACTTGAACGTCTCCAAAATTATTGTGTAAGATTCTTATTTGGATTACGCCAATGATCATGTGTCTCAATTTCGTATACAGCTCAAGTGTCTTTCTGTGCTTTCGTCGGAATGTTGTCCCTTCTCTATAGGGTATTATTTAACCCCTCTTTCCCGCAGTATTTGAAAAAACTTTTTACCTATTGGAGCAATGCACATGGTTTACCTCTTAGGTCTAAATATAATTTGTTCCTTCAAACACCGCCGGCGCCGGCGACACAAAACATGAATTCTATTTGTTACAGTATCATGTAATTGAATTAATCTCCTTGAAATCGTAATACAATTCTAATCTATTTATCTTCAAATATTTTCATTCGTTGAACATATTATTATAAGTTTATTAGTATATTATTATAAAATTATTCGTGTATTAGGACGTAAAATTGAAATATGTATTTATGTTGTTGTATTTTTTTATTGAAAATTGCAATAATTGAAATTAATTGTTAGTTATTAAATCAGATTATCAGTGCCAAACGGGCAGCCACCGCGCGCGTGCACTCTTCTTGAAAAAGGCCGCCGGACGCGGTCGAAACTCGAGTCGGATTGACCGACCGCATATACGTGAGTGTCCCGTTATCCAATTGAATATCAGATTGTCATTCGGAATAATCTATGTACTCCTAATTGTACTCCCCGTCTTCTATTATTAATTACTCCTTTACCATCATACGGTTGTCTGGAATAAATCGCTCTTAGTGATAAGGTCACCAATTGTTGCTTTATTCTAAGGATTGTTTCTTTTTATTGTTTTTTTTTCTTTGTAATTTAACTGCAATAAAGAGTTTATATATTATCTATCTTGCGTTTAAGATTTATTATCTATTTTATGGTTGAAGTTGAAGACTTCTAAGCACGATGATTTTTTTAATAAAGAGGAGAAATACCTATTAATTCTTGCGTGAGTAGATAACACATTTTTTTTTAAATTTTTATTTTGGTACCTAACAAAATGTACTTATAGTACTTGACTAGGTACTTGAAATCAGTTATAAGTAGCATAGCACAAAAATAGACGAAGATGGATGTAAAGACTTTAAAGTAGGTACCTATTTATTAATTATCGTCACAAATTTGTAATTTTATAGGGTTTTAGATATATTTGTGCAGCTGGTCTGCAGGTTATTAATACGCCCTTTTTCAACAAGTGTCGCTCTTTCGTAATATTGAATACGTTGTCTGAGTGGATATTCCCCGATAGTTATAAGCTGGGTGTCTTTTAGAGTGTATCAGATATCAGATCCTCATGATTGCGCAATCGTAGACAGCTTAACATCAGGCGAAATCTGAAGCGCAACCCTATTTACATGAAAAAAAAAGATAAAACTATTTATTCAAACTCATACATCAGAAATGTAGGTATGTATTTGATATTTAATGTGGATAATAATATGAAATGATTAGTAAATATCAGGTATTATAAACACAACAAAGTAAGTTTTCCCGTATGTGCCAAATACCCGGTTCCCCTAAGTGCCAAGACAAAACAAGAATCACTCAAAAATATTAATTACTTTTCCTACCTACCTCTTCGGACAAATTAAACAAAGACTATTTATTTTGTAAATCATTGCAACTTACGACAATTTCATAAAACTGGCCATTTCAAAATAAAGCTAAACATAAAGAACATCAATCAACAAAGGAAATCGAAAAGTGGAAAATTACATACGATTTTTTAGGCAACAATCCATAACACATCACTTCGGCAAGCCACAAATAATACTGAACCAAAATTTGTAGGTTAACGAGAATCCTAGTAGCATACCATGTTTTTACTACACCAATTGAGAGCGACACTATCGCATGTTACAACCCAAATTGAACCAAAAAAACTTTTGTTTAGTCATTTCGACAGTTCAGAAGTAACTTGGTATTATTGTAGCTTCTGTCATAAACATAGCTTTGCCAATTTCAGTAGGTCACATGTTTGGTTGCAAAGGGTTAATGATGTGCCATACATTTCTATTTAGAAAGGTAAGAGTTAACGCAGGCAAATTAAAAATAGCGCTGCGTTTGTACTCCATTAAGGAAATAGGCTGCCTTCTAAATGTTATCCACCTTTATGATGTAGAACCATGACAAAATTTCCATTACATAGGTTTTCCGGGATTTTAAGAAATTCAGTTTGCGCAAACAATTTAACAATAAGCGTTATTCGTAGATTTGTCTAAATGAACAATGATCATTTCTTTCGAATTACGTGAATAGGTTGGTTGAGACAGAGAGCTCTCGTTCTTCGTTGAATGAGTTCGTTGGTGGATGAGTACCTAACACCAAAGATGTCCTAACACAAAACACAAGATGCTATAGGTAGTAGGAATATTTGCAGTGTTTGTCTGTAGAAATACATTTAAGTAGTAGTTACCACGTTAGCCAGTTGTAGTACAAAGACAATATAGGTACAATTTAAACTGTGTACCTACTACCGCGAAGCAGTTATGTGTTCCGGTTTGAAGGGCAATGGGAACTACGCGAGCAAAATCAGACTCTTACTAGGTAAAATTTCTAATTAAATTTTTCAGGATACAAATAGCAGGTTTATTTTGTAGCTACCCAACTCTCAAAGATCGGTCTCAATTCCGTAAAATGTGGCGCCATTATTTCATTTTGTGAGAATTCTATTACCAAATGTTTTCTTACCATAAAGTGTAACAAAACGAGTAGGACATGTCCCTGATGGTAAGCTACACGCCTGCCCATAACAGCAATGTGCTTGTGTCCAGGCGCGGATTCAAGGGGGGGGGGTCATAACCCCATGGATTGGGTCCAGTACCTCATCATTATCAGCCGCAAGACGTCCACTGCTGAACATAGGCCTCCCCCCTAGATTTCCACAACGATCGGTCATGCGCAACCTGCAACCAGCGGTTTTCAGCGACCTTTGTGAGGTCATCTGGCCATCTAGTGGGTGGCCGTCCAACACGGCGTCTTCCGGTTCGTGGTCGCCACTCGAGAACCTTTCTTCCCCATCGGTTGTCAGTTCTGCGAGCGATGTGGCTTGCCCATTGCCACTTCAGCTTGCTTACTCTTTGAGCTATGTCGGCCACTTTCGTTCTTTTGCGAATATCCTCATTACGGATTCTGTCGCGCAAAGAGGCTCCGAGCATAGCTCTCTCCATAGCTCGCTGTGTGACTTTGAACTTCGTCATGAGGCCCACAGTTAAGGACCACGTCTCAGTTCCATAAGCCATCACTAGCAACACGCACTGGTTAAAGACTTTCGTCTTTAGGCATTGTCCAGTACCTAGGACCGCTGATATAAAAGCATGCTTGTACTCATCGCAGTTTTGTAATATGACCACGACTATGTGATCCGCGTGACCCCTCTGGAGCCATGTAACCCCCCCTGGACCCATGTGACCTGGTGAAGCTGGATCCGCCCTTGCTTGTGTCACGAAACTACTAATTGGAACTTGGAACATGCAGAGTCAAAAATATTTTTTTTTTCTAAAAAAGAAGTGACGAGACGAGCAGGACATGTGCCTGATGGTAAGCAACATGCCTGACACATAACAGCACAGTGACACGCAGCTATTGGAACATGAAGAGTCCAAATCGTTACCTAGAACTGCACTGCGCTCGTCACCCAGAGATCTAAAATGTTAATATCTCTGAATCCTGTAATGCTTTCACATTATCTAACACTCCACTGCGCTCGTCATTTGTATGTTTTTATTTTTTGTATGTTGTTTGTATGTACATAAAATATATTTGTGCTTGTGTTTTAATATATTATTATTATGACTGTGTCAGTGTAAGTATAGATTTTGATGGTTTTATTTTTTGTTCGGTAGTTTTTTTTTGTTTTGTTTTGATGCAGTGTTTTTCATTAGATATAACTCAAGAGAAAGGGTTATAAGTTATATTTTTGTATAATACATGCATGAAATAGTAGCGAAACACTGTCAATGTTAATGGTATCTAACGTGATGTCATCAATTTTAGTTACGAAAGCGGCCGAAAATATATTAGTTTGTAACCGGGTTACGAAAAAGGAAAAAAATTCTTCTTTTGTAACTGGTTACAAAACACAGTTACAAAGGCGGCCGAAAGGGATTTTTTACGCTGGCCGAACCATGTGGGATCACCTCTGAACACCTACCTTAGCTCCCGTTGCATATTTATTTGAATACGTAAACAACTAACCTAAAACAAGAACAAAATTAAAAATTTTGACCAACCCCCGACTACCTCGGATTTGTAATCTGTACAACATTCTACTAATCAACCTCTTTCATTTGATACCCATATTAAGGGAGTTGTGAAAAAAGAAATGCAATTCGCCATTTTGTGGTATCGGCCATCTTGGATTTGAAATTTGTCATAGTGCAAAGTATTCTACTAATCAAGCCCTTTCGTTTGATACCCATATTGAGGTAGTAGTGAAAAAAAAAATAAAGCGCCATTTTATGGTGGCGGCCATCTTGGATTTGAAATTTGTTATAGCGTACAGTACTCTATTAGTTAAGCCCTTTCATTTGATACCCATATTGAGGTAGGTTGTGAAGAAATATTTTATCCGCCATTTTGTGGAGGCGGCCATTTTGAACCGATATTAACCAAACATAGCTAAGAACACCCGCACGGTAATTAACTTTCAAATAAAAAAAACCGCATTGAAATCGGCCCATCCGTTTGAGCTCTACGGTGCCACAGACAGACACACACACACACACACACAGACAGACAGACATCGACGTCAAACTTATAACACCCCTTTTTTTGGTCGGGGGCTAATGAAAGCGAAAACCGAGTCAGCAGCATAGAGAGTTAGCGGCGCGTCAGGCGTAGGGCGTAGATAAGTACTGGGAGACCGGGCCTCGCCGCAAAGGCTGAGGCTGGGACTCTTTTGAAATTTGGATCATAGACAGGAAGAAAACATAGGCTATTTTTAATCCCGATAAAATAACGGGAACGCGAACTACGCGGGCAAAACAGCGGGGCGCTACTAGTAAAATAATAAAAACGAAATTGAATTACAGTTTTATTAAGTTAAATTCTTATGTACATAACAAATTTACAAGGTCCCATTTTCAGCAGTGTTAATCCTGTGGACTAACATTCATAAATTATTTATTACTATAATTATCAAAGATCTTACATATACTACGTATAGAGTTGGTACAAACGCTTTACACCGAAAGCACGGGTAGCATCTTTCTTGCCTTGTTGCTCTTGTGGAAGTGTCATACTTTTGTCGCGACACATCGCTCTGTTGCCATAGAAAGTTTGCACGTCATCTGTTTACGATTAACACAAAGGAACCGTGCGGAAAATCAACTCTATACGTAGTATATGTAAACTGTATGATAATTATCTATTCAGATTATGCAAAGCTACAAGCACAGTATAACATTTGTTTATAACTAATGTAATGTCATTTTGATGCTTGTTGCTCAGTCACGTCGAAACGGCTAAACAGATCGGGTTGAGATTTGGATTACGGATAGATTGTAGTCTGGAATAGCATACTACTTTTTTGGCAGGAAAATAACGGGAATGGGAACTACTCAGGTGGCTAGTAAGTTACGGAACATAATTATTGAAATAATATGATTCTCAAACTTCTCTAACACAAGAACAAAATTAAAAATTTTGACCAACCCCCGACTACCTCGGATTTGTAATCTGTACAACATTCTATTAGTCAAGCCTTTTCATTTGATACCCATAGAGTTGTGAAAAAAGAAATGTACTTCGCCATTTTGTGGTGGCGGCCATCTTGGATTTGAAATTTGTTACATTGTATAGTATTGTACTAATCAAGCCCTGTCATTTGATACCCATATTGAGATAGGTTGTGAAGAAATATTTTATCCGCCGTTTTGTGGAGGCGGCCATCTTGAATCGATATTTACCAAACATAGCTAACATCGGCACGGTAATTAAAATTCAAATTAAAAAAAACCGCATCGAAATTGGCCCATCCGTTTGAGTTCTACGGTGCCACAGACAGACACACACACAAGACAGACAGACAGACAGACATCGACGTCAAACTTATAACACCCCTTTTTTGGTCGGGGGTTAAGAGCCGGCTCACGTCGTCGCACGAAATTCAAAAAGTTTGTGTTCCGATATTTCCATCTTTAGTATTATCTAGAAAAAGATAATTACGTTCAAAAAATAGGCCGATCTTTCTTGTTGACGTTTCCTTGTTTCAATTTTACTAATAATAAAGCCTTTAGTCGTAGGGAACGATCTCCCATGACCATTTCGCCGAAAAGTCGCCGCCGTGTCAGTTTCAGACTTCTAAATCTACAAGTGATACTCAAAATTTATACTTAAAAAATATGGGGACATCATACACATATTTTATTAATTCATTCAAGTCACATATATCTGAATTTTGGTCCCATTTATTAGAAAAAAAACAAAATCATAAGCCAATTTTAAGTTTTATATTGCAGTTTTAGGCGTTGTCTCTGTGTAAAATACACAATAACTCCAAAATAAAAATTAGACACGATAATACTTTGTTCTTTGTAGAATCCAATTCTATAGTTACTTTTCAAATCATAGTTGTCAATTTTTCAAAAATATAAATTACCAGCAGTCGAAATTACAATAAATTACGCTGCGCAATTTAGTATGCCGCGAGCGGCCGTCGGGGAGGACCTGCGTCAGTTAGCGTGGGAGTCGGTTACGTAATATTTCGCGCGTTTATGACATAAACTAGAATAATTATAGTGCGACCACAAAATTTTAATTCGTTTGGCGTTTTATAACGTTTCATTCTGATTTTTCGGATAGGACCATCACATTTGATCTTGTTTACTTCATGAAGAAGCAGAATCTGTCAATTTTTTTTTGACGTGACAACGTCTAATAAGTCGATGAACGCGATGGCCGCCACCACAAAATGCCGGATGTCATTATTTTTTACTACTACCTCAATACCATGACCATGACCATGCACATGACCATGACCATGCCCAATGACCATGAGGAACGGCCATGACCAATGACCACGACCAATGACCATGAGCAATGGCCATGACCAATGTCCGTTCCGACGTGTTTGAGCAACGAACTTCCAATATTAATTAAGTATGTACAGTATGGGTAACAAATGAAAGGACTTGACTAGTAGAATACTATGCACTGTCACAAATTTCAAATCCAAGATGGCCGCCACCACAAAATTGCGAATGTCATTATTTTTTACTACTATCTCAATATGGGTAACAAATGAAAGGGCTTTACTAGTAGAATACTATGCACTATGACAAATTTCAAATCCAAGATGGCCGCCACCACAAAATGGCGAATGTCATTATTTTTTACTACTACCACTATATGGGTAACAAATGAAAGGGCTTGACTAGTAGAATGCTATGCACTATGACAAATTTCAAATCCAAGATGGCCGCCACCACAAAATAGCGACTGTCCTTATTTTTTACTACTACCTCTATACCATGACCAATGACCATGACCAATTACAATGATCATGAGGAACGGATATGACCAATGACTACGACCAATGACCATGAGCAATGGCCATGACCAATGACTGTTCCGACGTGTTTGAGCAACGAACTTCCAATATTAATTAATCATCATTAATTTTTACTACTACCTAAATGAAGGTATCAATTTAAAGGGCTTGACCATGCACTATGACAAATTTCAAATCCAAGATGGCCGCCACCACAAAATGGCGAATGTCATTATTTTTACTACCACCTCAATATGGGTAACAAATGAAAGGGCTTGACTAGTAGAATACTTCGCGCTATGATAAATTTGAAATCCAAGATGGCCGCCACCACAAAATAGCGAATGTCATTATTTTTCACTACTTCAAAATATCGGAATCAAATGCAAGGGCTTGACTAGTAAAATACTACGCACTATGACAAATTTCAAATCCAAGATGGCCGCTACCACAAAATGGCTACTGACATTATTTTTACTACCAACTCAATATGCGTAACAAATGAAAGGGCTTGACTAGTAGTATACTATCCACTGTCACAAATATCAAATCCAAGATGGCCGCCACCACAAAATTATTTTGTGGTGGCGCATTTGTTATCCATATTGAGGTCGTAGTAAAAAATAATGACATTCGCAATTTTGTGGTGGCGGCCATCTTGGATTTGAAATTTGTCATAGCGCATAGTATTCTACTAGTCAAGCCCTTTCATTTGTTACCCATATTGAGGTTGTAGTAAAAATAATGACATTCGCAATTTTGTGGTGGCGGCCATCTTGGATTTGAAATTTGTGACAGTGCATAGTATTCTACTAGTCAAGCCCTTTCATTTATTACCCATATTGAGGTGGTAGTAAAAAATAATGACAGTCGCCATTTTTTGGGGGCGGCCATCTTGGATTTGAAATTTGTCATAGTGCATAGTATTATATTAGTCAAGTTCTTTCATTTATTACTCATATTGAGGTAGTAGTAAAAAATAATGACAATCGCCAGTTTGTGGTGGCGGCCATCTTGGATTTGACATTTGTCATAGTGCGTAGTGTTTTACTAGTCAAGCCCTTTTATTTGATACCCGTATTGAGGAGGTAGTGAAAAAAGAAATGTATCTCACCATTTTGTGGTGGCGGCCATCTTGGATTTGAAATTTGTCATTGTGCATAGTATTTTACTCGTCAAGTCCTTTCATTTGATACCCATATTGAGGGAGAAGTGAAAAATTAAATGTATTTCGCCATTTTGTTGTGGCGGCCATCTTGGATTTGAAATTTGTCATAGTGCATAGTATTCTACTGGTCAAGCTTTTTCATTAAATTTGATACCCATATTGAGGTAGATTATGAAGAAATATTTAGTCCACCATTTTGTGGAGGCGGCCATCTTGAATCGATATTAACCAAACATAGCTAAGAACCAATGCACAAAAATTACCCTTAAAATGAAAAATAAATTTTACTAGTTATCAGATTTTTGAAATGCAAGAATAATTTATCGTAACGTTACGGGACAACGAACGTAACGGGACAATAAGTCTTCAATTTTCGTGCACGCAGCCAGCGTTCATCAATTTAGTAGACGTTGTCACGTCAGAAAATCTCATCAAAATTTTTAGTACACTGCCGTTACGGCTCAAGATCGTTCTGTCCGCCTAAACGCTCGAGCTGAATCGAACGGACGCACGCTGACAATGTTGCAGGATTTTACCTAAAGTTGAGTTCTGTCTTTTTGTGAGAGGGCTCTTAAAAATAATATGCTTAACAAACTTCTCTAACGAAATGAAACATTGGCGCCACCTTTAGCAAAACCCGACCGAACTATTTTTGACAGATATATGTCTCGTATGTATTTACTTTCTGAAAATGGCTCATACGTAATTTAGTTGGCTCGTTTAAAAATACTTCAAATTAATTTAAAAACTTTAATTATCAATAAATTTAAAAATATGATTTACATATCGAGCTCCTTTGGCCTAAGCATACCCTATCTTAACAAACCATATATTAAAATTTAAAAAAAATATTAAAAATCCAACAAAAGCATAATGTTATTAGCATAAATGAATGCTTAAAGCGAGCAAAAATAATACAACTATGATTACTGGATATGATAAGTTTACAACAAATAAAAGTTTCAGTTTGAACATAAAACTCATATTAAAAACATTTTACAGGTCTTACTACGAAATGTGATGTTACGATTTAAAAAAAAAATTGTTCGCGATTAAGCCCCGTCAAATGTTCTCAATAGTAACTTAACTAGATGGTATTTTATTAAGAATTATAGTAGTAAGCTCAAAAAGTTCACATACCATCATTAAGACCAAATTGATCGAATAAAACGTGTTATTTTTATATTTATGTATCGAAGTCTTTCGTTTTAATATATGTAGGCGTTCTACGTAACCCTGTATAGTGAACAGACAAGGCGCAAGTACTTGTACATTCCATGAACAAACATAGGACGCACAAACACAGAACGATCTGCTGTAACAAGGGAGTTTGCCAAGGAGACCCCTCATAGCCGTCTATCTTTAATATTTACCAACAATAGAAAAAGTTTTAAGTACTGATTGTTCTTTCTTCTGAAGGTTACATACGTTTATTTGCCTATACGAGCGTTCCCCTGATTTTCGTTTGGGTGTTTCGTCTGGCTTTTGGAGTTTCCTGGTTAAGGTTTAGTTTGGATGACATCGCGAAACAAATAATAACCAAAACACTTTAATGCATCGCAACTGCAAACCTTATCTTCGGGATATACGGCTCAGAGTAGCAATACTCGAAATGTGTACCACCATGATTTTGGGCCAACACAGAGAGTGTTGGCCCAAAATCATGGTGTCAGTCAATCCTTGGTAGATATCCCACAAGGTGGTGAGCTTAGCTTTGAGTAAATTGAAACAGATGTTTGTTTTATCGGAAAAACAAAATAAAGTATACCTTTTTTTACTCTAAATGAAAGAGAAAACAAAAGTTGTAATAAACAGAAGTCGGAGTTGTGTTTTTTCGGAGATAACTAAATTACTACTTTTTTTAAGTTTTTAACTTTTGTGGAAGTAAATTAGTAAAATAGTAAATTGAAGACAGCGTTTGTTTTTTCGAAAAACAAATTGTTTTGACTTCGAAATGAAAGCGAAAACAAAAACTATAGCAATTTTAATAGGCCGTAGAACGGGACGAGAAATCGCATTTTGCCGCACAGCGACATAGTGTCAAAGCGTCAAGGCGTGTGAACGAAGTTGTCGTTTGGTGTGAATACATGTTCTGGCGCGATCGTCGCGGCCTGTCGCACCGTGTCGCACAGCCGTAGGGGCGTGCGACTGACGCAGTGCGACAGACGAGCGCTGCGACGGACAGGCGTCACTGTGAAGACTGGCGTCGGCGGATTTGATTGCTTGCGACTAAAACAAAGCAGAAGAAAAGAAAACTGTATAAAAGTCACAAAAAAGGAGAAAAATATTTTTTTTTCTTCTAGACTTAATATTATATATAAAGAAGTAAAGATTGGATGTTTGTATGTTTGTAGGGGGTAATCTCTGGATCTACTAAATCGATTTGGAAAATCTTTTTACCAATTGAAAGCCACATTATCTGTGAGTCTCACAGGCTCTTTTTATTAAACAACTTCAAAATAGAAAAGGTTGTCAATTCGACTGCATTTTTTTATTTCAGTTCAGTTCAGAAGTTCCGATGTGATTGGGCAACAAACATCCAAAATCTTTAAATATTCAAAAACATCCAGACTTTCGTGTTTACTTTCGTATTTATAATAAATGTATTTGGTAAATATTTGTATTTGGATTAAGATGGATAATAAACAGTACATTGTGATACAAGTGCGGTAAGTTGAAAATTAGAGCCGAAGCGATATTGCTAGCTCGAGCCGTAGACGAGAGCTACAAGAAAGCAAAGGTTGTAACTATCAAAGCGCACGTATGTCATACGACGTATAACTTATTTGCGAAGAAATAAATAAAACTGACAAAATTTTCAAATAAAAACAATACAGCGAAAAGAAAAAGCGAGCGAATTTATTACTTAAAAAAATTGGCAGTCATAATAATTGCCAATAGAAATGAAAACTTAGAAGTTGACAGCTTATTTTGGAAACTACGCGGCTGAAACCGGAGGACGTGGCCCTGAGCATGGCCATGGTCCCGACCTTATCCAAAAATTTCTTATCATTCTCGAGCATGACGCTAGAATTAAATTCATGGCCCACGAAAACTTTGTCTGTGGCGCGCTAAAAGAAGTTTTCACATTTAAAAAAAAACACGATGTCTGGTACTTACAGTTTGGCTTGCTGTACAGAGAACTTGATGATGGTGCTTTTGAAGACGTTCTTGACATCCACGAGCTTGGAGTTAACCTGGTCAGAGGCACCGCTTCTCGGACTGATCTTCAGCTGCATGAACTTGCATAGCAGCTGGTCTACGTTGGAGTCCACTACCGATGGCTGGAAACAAAAAATAAATAAAGTTATCGACCTTGTGACTTTTTGGATCGAAATTCCTTACTTATTCCTTAGTCCTGGAGGAAATATGGAGTTTGCTGCTCTACTGAACTGATAACAATGTGAGACTAAAACAGTAAAACAGAAATATATAAAATGGAAGTGAAGCGTAAAAACTAAAAACTGCCCGTTACCGGTGTTGTATTGGTATTTCCCCAAGCGGACTCTGCAAAGAGTCCTACCGCTACATTACATATCTATGAACCACCAGATACAAGGTACCAACCTCAGTTCCTGTAGCCACTGCCTCGTTCCAGCACTCCAGAGACCCTGTGAGGTTCCCCCGGGCCTCCTCGAGAGCAGCCCTGCACTCCCAGTAGGCCGGGGTGCGGGGAGCGTCCGGGAAGCGAGACCTGATGGAACGGAGCCAGCGGGCACCTTGCTGCCAGTCAAAACCCTGGAATACAGTAGAATATAAGTATGGAATATTTTCCATACGGTTAATTAAATTTTCTCCAGAAAAAATCTTTATTTTTTGTGAAATCAACTTTTTGAAGCGAAAACTTCTTTTGGCGCGCCTATTTTTTTTATTGAAACAGATTTTTCGTGGGCTAGTTGAATTCTAGCGTCACGCCCGGGAATGATAAGAAATCTTCTACTATCTTGTTGTTTTCAAATTGAAAGAGAATCAGTTTTCTAAGTAAGCAAGCTCTGCCGCAGACCGCATCGTCACTTAACATCAGGTGAGATTAAGGCCAAGTGTAAACCTATAACAGTTACAAGAAATAGGGAAATCAACCATAATATTGGTGCTTTTGCTAAGTGCTATGCAGTGCAGTTTATTATAATCTCTTTTTTATCAACTTACCTCTTTTAACAAAGTAGTCAGATCATTCAGTGTCCCGTGAAGCAAATCATCAACATTTGTCACAGAACCTGCTGGAGTCAATGTTATATCATGAAATTTGTGACTTGTATTACTGTCATTATACACACTCTCTGAAGCCATGCTAACATTCCTCCAATTCATCATATCAATCTTATTACCATTAGATAGAGCCTCTTTTGGCTCATTCATCATTTCAGAGTAAGAACCGTCGTCACTATCTGAATCCAAAGCTATATTTTCTTTGTTTTCATCATCAAAAGTTGGAGATTCAACTGCGTCTTCGAATGGTATTGATGACACAGATTTCGGTGTACCAAAGTCAAGTTTTGAATGTTGTAAGCCAAAGCATTGTAAATGATGGTATGAGCTAAGAGATTTTCCACGTTTCTGTAGCCAGGACTTCAAGCGGGCTTGGAGTTCGTCTGGTCTTGGTGTATTGAAAGAAAGACTGGGCGTCAAAAACTGGACTTTCTTTCGTTCACTCTTGACTGCTGATGTTAACTTATCATCTTTGATAGGGATTTCTTCATGTAAATCTACTTTGTTGAGTTTTTCACCAATAGAGCCCCATTTGTGAATGCACTTGTGGATTTCATTCTTGCTTATACGCCTAAAATGCACCGCTGAAATAGAACGCCGAGGCAATTTCACTTCCTCTTTTTTCTGTTGGTGCATGTTGAATATTAAGTCTGCGTTTTTAACCACTTTCTTCAGGTAGCTTGGGTCTGTTCGGAGCTTTTCGGCATCAGACTGTTCAGAAGTTTTTTTAACAAGCTTCGGTTTGTATAGTCGATCAAACACAGACTCCGATTTGGTTCCCTCAACTAATTTTGGTAGCATAGACTTCCGAGCGTTTATCTTTGGTTTTTCCAATCCAGAGCTTGGTGCAAAGCTCTTTCTTGATTTCACATCATTTTTTGCAAATAATTTAGAATTTATTGCAACTTTTTTAGTTATTTCGGTCAGTACTTTTTTCTCATCAGATTTCTTTGTCTCGTTCGGGGTCGATATCAAAATATCTGGTTTTGATAAAACATCATTGGGTAGAGTACTCTTATCAATGCTTGCTGTAATGTTTGTTTTTGATTTCACAGTACTGGCTATAGATTCACCATCACTAGGTTGTGTAATAATTATATCAGGTTTTGATTTATTTTCAACATTCGTTTCCAAATGTTTATTAGGAATCTTTGTTCTCACAACACACTTCTTTACATCGCCAGCCACATTAACATCTTTATTTTTTATCATGTTATTCTTGCTCGGTATGTTAGCAAGTTTTGTGTCCACTTTTGTGTCACTCTTAGTTGCAAATTTTGTGACAACCTTAGGTTTAATATTTGCATAGTCAGGTTTTTTTGTGACCGGCACAGTAAAAGGCCTCTTATTCGTAGGTTGGACTGTACTGGGTTTTGTATTAGACATTACTTGGATATTGTTTTTTACATTACTGCTATGAACAGTTTTAGTCGGTAGATGTTTAATAGGTGCAGTTTTTATTTGAGACGTGCTAGCTGTTTTCTTCAGAACAGATGAGGTTGGTAGGTTCGACGGTTCATTCTTAGGATATTTCTTCATGTTCAATTCACGAAGCTGAAATATGACCATGTGATTATAGGTACAATCATTATGGTTTTAGGAAGTTGGAGGTCCAAAACTAACAGATTACAAATAGCAGTGAAATAGTATAAAACTTAACTGAGTATAACAAAAATTATCTTCCAGGTTTACATCAGGGGTGTTACGAATATTCGCATCCGCAAATGCGGAATATTCGCATTAATTAAAACATCTGCATCCGCATTCATATCCGCATCT
Source organism: Ectropis grisescens (assembly GCA_017562165.1). Taxonomy (NCBI): domain Eukaryota; kingdom Metazoa; phylum Arthropoda; class Insecta; order Lepidoptera; family Geometridae; genus Ectropis; species Ectropis grisescens. The sequence goes on along the minus strand of CM029796.1, from coordinate 8,840,449 downwards.
GTTAATGCGGAGCTTTAATGATGCAGATTCACTTCAACAAGTAACTACATGTAAGCACGTGCTTCGTGTTTGTTTTGGTAATTGCTAACTTCATTCGGTAATTGACGAATTAGTGAAATTGGTGGAGATTTAACCGTTGTGAATTTAAAATTTTCTCCAAATTAGCTTGCAGATATTTATCACCTCCGCCAGCTAGTGTTCCCAGCGTCCAATTATTTAGTGGAGCTGGATTAATATATAATGCACTAAGAAACAGGTTGGAAGAAGAGAAGGCTGCAATATTGCTATTTATTGCATATAATTTACCAATTTGTCAGTTTAAGTATTAAACAAAGATTGTTTATTATGAAACTCGAAGTTGTTGTGTCATAAGTAAAACTAAAAACTTGTGTAATTTTCTAAAAATATGATTGAATAAATAAAAAAGTTTAAATTAAATCGTTTGTCAGTTATTTATGCACTTAAAATGTTAATGATTATTCTTTTAAAGTCCCATAATCCGCATCTGCATCCGCATCCGCGGATGTGAATTTCAAATAATCCGCATCCGCATCTGCATCGGCGGATGTCTAAATTTTCGCATCCGTAACAACCCTGGTTTACATTTACTATTTTAACGTGTCTGAACCTGTTGAGACATGTATTACAGGCAAGAACCTCTGTTCGTAACTATTTTCTCACCTGTGTCTGTTTTTACACACATGACATTATAGGGGAGAATCCCGCCTGCATCTTTGTAATTTTTATATTTTATTGAGTGCAAATGTACAAAGATGTCATCACTACTGGTTTCATAGGTAAAGGAAAGCATTGTGAGGAAACCAGTATATTCCCAAGACACCTTTCAAGGACAAGCATCATCTGCCAACTCTCACTTGGCAAGCTTGGTGTATTATGGCTTTGATTCTCTCATGGCAAAAGAATGACTGCTGGGAAATGGCTACTGCTTAATCATAGGATTAACATTACAAAGTAAATGAAAATTAAATTAATGTTCCCACTGTTGGGCTCGAGTCCCAGCAGTCATTCTTTCCCAAACTAAATTGTAACAAAATTGTATTGGACAAAGAAGTCATCGCATTTAATTTAGACCCCATGCTACTGATATATAAGTATTAGTTATTATAGTGGCCGGCAAACAAGTTGACCCAAAAGTGACGTGGCAGGGGAAAGTCTGTCCACATGCACTTCCACCAAATACACCTTAAAAACATTTTTGTGCAGCCATGCACAGCTAACTTCGTTGGGTCAACTTGTTTGTCAGCAACTATACTAAGCGATACAATTTAGTTTAACAAAAAATCTGAGACTATAGAGAAATGAAAAAAAAAGTTGTAATACACATATAATATTCGGCTAGCTTAGTGGCATAGTTGGTAGTAGGTCAACCTGCAAAGCTATAGTTTGTGGAATTGATTTAACGAATACTGGTGTGATGAATACAAAAATCTATTCTACATCTGTGTATTAGAAATAACTTATCTGACTTTCATACTACACACAAACTTTGTTTAGTTTGGAACTCAACGGTGTTGTGTGAGAAATACCTATTTTAATATAATTTAATATAATATTTAAGTACCTTTTGGATCCTTGCCTGCTCCCTGGCCACCCGTTCCTCCCGCAGCTTTCTACACTTATCTTCCATGTTGGTAGACATCTTGTGAAGTTAGAGGAGGACTGAGTTTATATCTGAAAATATTAAAATATAAAAGTTAATGTGTATGTTATGTAGTCTTGTTATCTGCAAGAAAGAATAATAGAATTAAATTAACATGGTTGGCAGATAAACTCTTTACTGAACATTAGTAAAACAAAATTTTCTATAAGAATAAAAGAAGCCTAGAAATGTAGTTACAATCGTCAGCCGTAGGCATCGCTAAAAGCAATCTCTTACATAAGCAATTGTAAGAGATCGCTTTGCATGGAAAAGAATTACGAAATAGAGGAAGACAGGAGTAAACACACAAAAACTGTATACACAATTTTTATATTACGTACCTACCACAACAGAAACGGATTCCCGATAAGAAAAGTTTTCTAGGACAATTTTACCGCTCATTCTATGGAAGTAGTCTGATTAGGAAAATTGCCGTATTAGAACAGCAAGTTCTGTTTATAATTCTATTGATATAATCTTTGAAATATATGTACTCACCTATTTCTACGCGATGTATTAGACTAGTGCTAAAATGTGTAAGTAAAGTAAAATTTATTTCTATGCTGGACAACAGTTTTGAGTTCTGCACTTCTGCAGACATACCTTTACAAATTTCTTCACTTTAATTCACTTTCACAAACAATTAAAGTAAATTCACATTACCATTATAATCAAGGAAACACAACATAAAAAAAATTATCTACAGAAACAATTTTGAAAACAAATTTTCTCACTCACGAAATCTTCACAAGAAAACACAAAATGAAAATATAATTTGAGAATTTGACGGTTGCAACCGCCGGAATTCAAAATCAAAGAATCAAACAAGAAACAAAACAAAAGAATAAACCTTGATGTTGCCCTTTTAGAAAAAATGTTTGATATCTAAAGCGCCCTGTAAACGATCGAATTTGTTTGACAAATATAAGTGTTTGTCAAATTATTTGATCGTTTGCAGCTTTGTTTGAAGCGTTTGTCAAACAATCTACGTGTTTGTCGCGTTTGCAGAAAATCTGGACTGATGTCGTGTTTGACAAACAAGTTTGAACGTGAACAGCGGTGTTTGTCAAACATGATCTCAGTCCATCTCAGTCGTTGGTTTGGCATCATGGAGGACGCTACGCGCTACGCCCAGTGAAGACAACAGCGTGGAGTATCTTTCGGACAAAGAATTGCGTTGCATTTCATATCTATTTAACGTGACATGCCGATGTCATGGAAAATAAAATCGAAAGATTACATTGGATTATATGGACAAAAACAAGAGAAGCGCAGCAGTAAAAAAAATTACAAATTTACTGAAGATCTGTCGCCGGAACATTATGGAGGAAGAAGTGAAAAAAAATTAATATACTACCAACAAGTTTCAAGCGCGAAACCAACAAATTGAAAAAGTCTATGCTTTCTGGTTCTGGTACCGATGATCTGTATGTACCGATTTTAAGCGCTCAGGACGTCACGTCACGACAAGGAGAAAACTGATATAGGAGCACGTATGTGTACGTGTGTAGTGCACGTATCTGCTAGTTAGTTTGACAAATTTGTTTGAAGTGTTGTTTGACCGTTTGCGTTGATGTTTGATGAAAACGTAAAATTTTACAAACAAATTTGTCAAACAAATTTAATCGTTTACAGGGCGTTTAAGTTTAACGGTACAATACTATTTTAGTTAAGGTACTTGACGCTTGAGGTTGCTGTCAGCAATTTTACGCAAGTAATTTTTAACGACATTATCACATTTTTTATATAACAATGTTATAAAGAGTGACGTACATGAATAGATTTTTACTATGTAGGTACGCTGGAATTGAATGGTTCGAGCACATGTGATGCATCACGAAACACTTTTATTATTGGCGTGTACATGTTTGTGTGTACCTAACATAGATGCTGTATTTTCAGGATCTGTCAAAATAGGATAGACTAGTTCTTAATTTCGCCTGAGCCAAAGGCCACTTTTATTTTATTTGTTTACATATTTATTTTTTACAAACGAATCAATGGCGCCACTTATAGCGAAATTGAAAACTCTTTTGCTAGGTCTATTTGCTTTTTGTATGTCTTGAGAATACCTCCAATATCTATTACACATTTAAATGAGTTATTAATCAAGAAACAATTAGTTGCTCACGTGGATGTACTAAGTATATGTATTTTTACATATGCTTATGAAATTAATGAAATAATCAAATATAAGTAAGTGGTTGTAGTGGTGTGGTGAAATTCATTACCACAAACCGCAATCTTGTACGTATTCGGGACTCTCTATTTTCTTCTATAAATGTGGTTAGCATTTATGTGGTTTGTATTAATACATCACACATAATAATACATATTTTTAAACGGGCAGAGCCTTTACTAGCAAAATTAAAACACAATGAGAACTACACCATACTACTTACACTAAGTACGTCTAATTATCTATAGACCAATAAAGGTCTACCACGGATTTACATGTTTCCACCGTTTCGTTATAGGTTTATGAAGTCTAAACATAATCAGAATGTTAAAGAGTACTGCCGTGTAATCACAGACTAAGTAGAGAGCATGTAATCGACTAAATTTAGGCAAATGTATGAAGCGCTTAAGACCGAGAAGTTTGACTCCGTGTCGAGTTCAATCCGACTGAGATCAGACTCACTACGCAGAGGTGGACGCGGGATTCGAACCTACGACTACTAATACTCTAAGTCACCATGGTTTACTTGACTACCAAGGCTTTATGAGGAAAGAATGAAGTGTAGATACAACTTGACCTGTCGAAAATCCGCCAAACGTAGTTTTGTTTTTCGCCAATTTTGTTGGAGAATTATAACAAAATGAAATAATGCCGCCAAGTTTGAAAAAACTAAGAACCGTCTGTGATAGGTTTTTATATTATGCCATCTGTTAACGCCTCATTTGCTGGTCATGAGATCAAGTTAAGAGATAACAATAGTGTAGTACTTAGTCTGTGATAACAATGCACAGCACATTAAATTACGTGTGTAATCTGTGCCTTAAATAAACTTGTATGTGGCGCCATCAGGTATTGAGTAGCGAAAACTTTTCAGTAACACCAACCGAAACTGAATTTTTCAGTTGTGTTACATTCATTCTAATCGTTCCTTTCTAACTCACCAATCAGCCAATCACCAATGTTCATTGTTCACTTGCCTTGAAATCGGCAGTGTTGTGTTGGTTGACAGAAATGTGTGTCAATTATTTGAATTGAATGCCTTTGTGTTAAAAATAATTTGTCTCCCGTAAATTCACGGGAATTTAAGCGAAAAGTTTTAAAAACCGCTTAATATTGCCTTGTGTTACGTGTGTATTCTAGATTCTAGTGCTGTGTTTGTGAGATAAAGTTGCCTTTGGTTCCATCAGCTGTGCAACAGCTGATCGAAAATTTGGTAAGTATTTAATTTACTAAAAAGAATGCAATAATTTTCATAGAAGCCGGTAACGTGATATGCAGCGTTTTATAAATAATTATCCTATGATTTTTTATCGACGGCGTCGAAAGTATTTTAAAGTTTGACCTGTAGAAGGTTCACACGTAAAAAAAGCTCATGAAAGTAGGTAGGTACTGTCATGTGCTGGTAAGTTGTTGACAAACCGGTTCAGCTGTTCAGTTTATAAAGGCCACATAAAAAAGGAAAATAATTTTACCGTGCCACGTGCTCCTATTTTAAAAAAGGCTTTTTGTACGTCGCGAATCTCACGCTAAGAACAAAAATTAATAGTAAAAAAAAACAATATGAAACGTAAGATATATTTTAAATTATTACTCAATGATGTGTTATAAATTATTGCGCAATGTATAGTAACGCCCAAATATTTATGAATGAATATTCTAAGATGTACAATTAATTATTATAAGTAGGTAATTGTTTTTTTTTGTTATGAAGCTAAGCTAATTTTAAGCTAAGGTTTATAACATATTATGTAAATAAATTTTTCTTCAAGAAACCTGATAGGTGAAAAAATAACTAAAATACTGCAACACATACCCCATATACTTAAATAAAAAATATTTTTAATTTATATTTTATATAACAGATGGCTAAAACATCTTGATTATTTTTCCACCTCCACTGGTCTGTGAATAATTAATTGCAATATATTTTTTATGAATAAAGGCTCTGCCCCTTAAAGAATAGAAAAAATGTATCTACCTAGGTACATATAAATATGTATTTACATACTCAAATAAATCTTGTGTGTTTCTAATTAACTTCTCACTCCTCCTAAATAGTTATACTGATTTCAATGAATGGTAGAGTTTTTTTTTAATGAAAATTTAGCAACTCCACAGATTCTGGGGTCCGTGAGCTTTGTCATTTGTTTTCTTTTTTTACATGAATCTTGGATTAGGAGAAGAAATGGAAATAGAGGGGAATAGGGAACATTTTCATTCTAATTCTAGGCCTATTTTATTTGCAAAGTCGCCTTTTCCCGGTTTGGTGGCTCCACTACGAGTGGATTTGCCCTTTATGACCATCTGCTCGGATGGTCTTCAGTGTTGCAGCCAACGCTCCCCATACGAACCGACCGATGGCGTCGTCGATGTCGTCGGCGTAGTATGTGAACTTCCCTATGTGCATGGGGCACGCTCTCGTGCTTAGCCTTCTTAGCTTCATGTTTAGCCTTAGTTTTGGGATTTATTTTGATTGATTGATTTTTTACTTAGATTGCGATTATTATTTACTTAGATTGTCATTACGATTGACCTCGATTAATGGTCGAGTTGAATACATTTTGTATGCAATATAATGTGTTCTGCGCATGACAATTTCTGCTGATTCGAGTAGGTACTTTAGTTAGTTAAACGGGGCCTTTTCCGCACTTAGCCTCTCAATTGGGCCATTGTGTGTGGCTCATACTACCCTTCTACTCCAGCCATCCCAGGCTATCCCAGAAGGCAAGCAACCTATTTAGGTTGGTGAAGGCCTCCGGGACTGCTGCTGGGGAGTGGAGGAATTCTGCCTGTTGATCTGCCACAGTCCTGCATTCCACAATCACATGCTGTGGCGTTTCTTCCTCCTGCATGTATCCCCTGCATAGACTACCTACACCTACTTACAAACTTACATATGTAAAAAAACCTTTCACCTTATGGTAGTCTGAAAGGGATAACCTTTAGAGATAAAGTCACTTCTTGTGCTGCTTGCCTGTAAATATTTTCTACTACATTTTTAGGGCTTTTATTAAATGTTTTGTTTATTTTACTTTATAATTGCTACTGTTATAAGAACTAAACTAAGCTTACAAAGCTAATATTATAAATGCAGAAGGTTGGATGTTTGTTGCTCAATCACAGCGGGATAACTGAATGGGTCAAACAAAAATTTTGAAAACAGTTCAATTATTATAATCTTTAAATAATTTAGTTTTGCATTTATGTCTCAGGATGTAATGATTTTGGTACTCTTTTACAACTTAACATCTGTTTAAATTTTATTCCTTTGTCGTTATACATATTATTTGCCTATTGAAATATTTGTAATAAAAACCGAACAAGTGTTCCAATAGCTGCGTGTCACTGTGCTGTTATGTGGCAGGCATGTTGCTTACCATCAGGCACATGTCCTGCTCGCCTCGTCACTCTTCATTTTAAAATATATAAGTGTATCGTGGGTTCGATCCCCACCCAGTGCAAATATATGTGTGATGAATTCAAATGTTTGCACTGTGTCTGGGTGTTTCTATGTATAATAAGTATGTATTTAAAACTATATAAGTATTATATCAGCTATCTGGCTGCCATAGTACAAGCTTTGCTTAGTTTGGGGTCAGATGGTGTTGTGTGTGAATTGTCCACCAATATTTATTTATTTATATATACTTGTGGAGAGGCGATATGTACAGCAAGGCACATATTGGTGGGATGCAAGGTGCTCCTTAATGGGTGTCATTACTCACGGCGCCATGACAGAGTACTTGAAATCATACGTGAAGCCATGAGCCTTTCAGTAGCTAGAGCCCAGAAGGGATTGACGACAAACAAAAGACAAATTAACTTTGTAAAAGAAGGCTCAACATCAAAATCCAGGAACAAGCCTTACTCAATCCTGGGTACAGCACCTGATTGGACTATTTTAATGGACACGTATGAAAAGCACTACAAAATCCCAGAGGATGTGGGTGTTTCGTCATCCAGACCAGACATTTTCCTTTTTTCTAGAGCATAGTCCTTGTAGAACTTACCGTACCGTGGGAAACTAATATACCTAAAGACCACGCGATGAAACAAAATAAGTATTACGACCTCCTAAACGAATTAACAAAAAACGGCTATGTAGTTAGTTTATACGCTGTAGAAGTGGGAGCGAGAGGTATACCAGCAAAATCTCTCTATAACCTGCTGAAAGACCTTGGCTTATACAGAAGTGCAGTAAGCTCTATACTAGAACGAGTATCTAAAGCTGCACTAGTAGGCTCATATCAGATTTGGCTGGGCAGGGAGAGAAAGACGAGTGGTGAAGGTGAGTGTTGATGTACGTCAGAAAGGGGCCCCTTAAACCTACGCCCGAGTCACAAGTCTCGGGAACTACTCGGGTTTTCTCTCTCTGCCACACGATGGACCCGGCACCCGCACGGTGAATCCATGGAATGCTAAGAAAATCGTCTCGTCTTATATTCTTTTACATTATTAGTAAAACCCATATAAGAATTCGACGTTTCTATGCAAACCTCGTTGCTATGCGTCATCTAGACTTGTGCACGGGGATTTTCTCAATCACACAAGAAGCAAGAACGTCTAATATGTCGGAAATAGCTACAAAAGGACATCTACATAATACTAGGTTAAGGAAAACGGTATCTTCTATTTACAGAATGCCTTAGAAAATGTTTTTGAAGTGGTACCTACTTTTGCCGCGTAAAGCTAATTTTAGTAGAGAAAAAAAAAGGTTGGCGTCACAGATGAAATGTGTAAATTTTACGAGTAAGTAAAAATAGTGACTAAAATTCTAAGATATAAGTTTTCTCTTTTTTTTAGTAAACAATGCCGAGACGAACAGGACATGTGCCTGATGGTAAGCAAAGTGCCTGCCACATAACAGCACTGTGACACGCAGCTATTGGAACGTGAAGAGTACAAATCATTACCTAGCACTGCACTGCGCTCGTCACCCAGAGATCTAAGATGTTATATCTCTAAGCACTGTAATTCTTCTACCGGCAGTCCCTATCTATGAGTGATAATTCATTGAACTACTACCTAAATACTACTTAGGTACCAGTTATTATTCTCATATTTTTTTAACCAACTTCTAAAAGGATATTTTCGAAGTAAAAACTTCTTTAGGCGCACTACGTAAGGTCTCTATTCAACTATCGCGTAACTACACACAAAAAAAACATACGACCTTCTCTTTTTTTGAAGTTCGTTATAAAATCATGTAAGTACTTAATCAATATAGCATCCGAAGTCATAATTGTATGGTCGATCCGGCGACCAAATGGTTGGTAAATACAATTTGATTAGGTATGTGTAAGTTGTGAGACTCCATTTATAGCATGTACCTACAATTTATACGGAACCGTCGGCGGGCGAGTGAGACTCACACTTAAAAAAAAAAATAGTGACGAGACAAGCAGGACATGTGCCTGATGGTAAGCAACATGCCTGTCACATAACAGCACAGTGACACGCAGCTATTTGGAACACGAAGAGTTCAAATCATTACCTAGCACTGCACTGCGCTCGTCACCCAGAGATCTAAGATGTTATATCTCTAAGCTCTGTAATTTCTCTGGAAACATCCTTCAAACCGTAACACAGTAATTAATGCATGTTACTGCTTGGCGGTGGAATAACTGGCAAAGGTGTGGTACTTCCCCGGGTGGACTCTGCTGAGACCTACCACTACAAAACAAACCTAACAAAAACTGACTGTAATTTAAAATTACTTAAATGCAGACACAAATTTCATAAGAAGACATTAATTACTAGAGATGCGCCGAGTAACACTTTTGCCGAGTAACCGAGTACCGAGTTTTACTCGGTTCATTTTTTTTCAACCGAGTACTCGGCCGAGTAACTCGGTTCAATCAAATTCCCATTTCGCGCGCCTAATCAAGTACAAACAGGTTTACATTACTTACTCATTAATTAGCATAATTTTGATTTTATTATTTTTTATTTTCAAAGATTTCATAAATTAGTGAAACTTACTTTTTGATTAACACTGTTGTTTTACAAACTCTTACGTATGATGGCACTGAGGAACTCATAGGTTGTTTATATAGTGAATAGTTCATATAATATTCGATAGCTTAATAGTTTATCAGACACGGTTAGATAGTATTCTTGTCTCAGTTTTTTTTTCTATTTTTTGTTTTCTATTCAGACGTTTGTTTCATTATAATAACTGCTTAAAAATTTTTCCTTTTAATTATAGATAATTAATAGTTTAACTGTAACGAATTTATTGTTCGAAATTTCGCACTCGAGCTCCAAGTTCTCAAGTCTTGCACTTAGTTTGGAGCTCATTGTAAATGTATTGTTTTATCAATTCTGATGTTTAATTCTGTTAGAGCGTTTAACCATGTTCTGAAAATAAAATTATTCTTATTCTTAATTATTTCTACTTATATTGCTACTTATATTGCTTTACTAAATATATTGCTTTTCTTAAACCGAGTATACTCGGCATTCAAACCGAGTTATTCGGCCGAGTACAAGTATCAAAAAACCCGCCGAGTACCGATTATCAACCGAGTACTCGGCCCATCTCTATTAATTACTAAGCCGTCGAGGTAAGTATACGAAAATAAATTTTAGTTTTTTGTTCATATTTCAAAACCACACCAATTTCGACAAAATTTGTATGGAACCATCTACCAAACAAAGAACAATCGAAATTGATTCACAATTGGCGAAGCTATCATGTAACATACATTTATGGACAATGTGATTAATGCGGGCATTATTAATAATGCCCGGGCACTATTCATAATGTCATGGCTCATTGGGGCAAAGTGACTAATTACTATTTAAACTTTATTATTAATTGTATTATATCACTACGTGTCAAATACAAAGCATGGATGTTTTAACCACACATAAGTAACAATAACATACAACCAATTAAAGGTCAGAACCATTTTGTTTCATCAATCAATGATATCGGAAGCCAATTGGGCCAATCAAGCTTGGAGGGTCGACGCCAATATCGTGGTACCATCGCCATAAGAAGCTTCACTCTAATTTCATTACAAATAAATAAAAGTGGTGAAGTGCGAGTCGGACTCGCTCATGAAGGCTTCCGTAGCAGCAAGTAACATAATATAAAAGTTCTTGTAGCTCGTTGTTACTTTAATCGAGTGTTTTAACAATAGTTAATTTAAGACGTATTTAAATAAAACTACTTGATCAAACAAATGTTCGTTGAAAGTTTACATCATACGTTTTTTTTAGTTTTGCCATTCTCTTATTTTAGAAGTTAACCCCCCTGTAACACACCACATTTGGGTGGCATGGGGGCAAATTTTACCACTTTGGAAGAATCTCTCGCGCAAACTAAGTATTCAGTTTGGAAAAAAATGTGTTCTCAATATAATTTTTGAAGACCTATCCATAGACAACACACGTATGGTTTAAATGAAAAAAAAAAATGAGTTTTGCTCGAAGTATCAGACACTCCTAAAATTTATTGTTTTTTTTTTCAATTTTTTCACAGAATACATCTACTTACCAAGTTTCAATAGTACAAGCTCTTATAGTGTCGGAGAAAAGTGACTGTGACATACGGACGGACAGACAGACAGACAGACATGACGAATCTATAAGGGTTCCGTATTTTGCCATTTGACTACGGAACCCTAAAAGTGGTGATCGAATTGAAAACCTCCTCCTTTTGGGAAGTCGGTTAGAAAGCGTGAAGGAAGACACCGTAAGGAAACCAACACGTACGGAGAGTCTTTCGAGGTCATGTCATTCACCAACCCATACTGTGCCAGCGTTGTGGATTATGGCTTTGACTCTTTTTTTTTTACTTTTATATCTCGCCTGATGTTAAGCGACGATGCGGTCTACGATGGAGCGTGTTTACCCAAAAAAACCGATTCACTCTCGATTTATTAATATAAGCAGCCCACATCATCAGTGGGTTTTCTTCCATCTCAAGTAGCGCGCTTAAAATAGAATTACGAGACCGGAAATAACACGAGGTCGGAAAATTATTGTGCGACGTGTGGTTTTTAAAAGTGGCAAATAGAATAGCGTGGTCGGAAAAAATGTTATGCAATAAGTATGTAAAATGACGTTTTTTGCGAGTAGTAAATACATAAATACAGACGCGTGGTCGGTAAAATATTGTGTTTTAGAGTGAAAACTTTTGGCGCGCCACAGACAGATTTTTCGTGGCCTGTGAATTGAATTCTAGCGTTCCTATGACCGCCAATTTTTTTGAAGTATACAGTAATAGATACGAGATTCTTTCTATCGTGTATCAATAATTCTAATAATGAAAAGTGGCATCACTGATTTTGTTTAGCTGTACGAAAAAATAAGTAATAATTATAAAGCTGAAGCGATTTTGTTTGAACGCGGTAATCGCAGGAATTAAGTACTGGCAATAATTTTATATTTCAAAAATTATTTCGCCGTTGTAAATGTTCGTGACGCCCGAGTGCTATAGGCTATTTTATGTACCACGAGCGAAGCCAGGGCGTACCGCTGGTTTGTATATATTTATACTAGATGTCCGCCCCGGCTTCGCCCATGGTACATTATATAGCACTCATCAGGGTCCCGTACATATACAACAGTGAAAGAATGACTGAAATCGGTTCCTTCATTCCTGATAATATCGCTTTCAAACAAAACACCTCTTCAGCTACCTGCTACGCCACCTGTCGGAAATTGGTCGTACCAAATCAGATTTAGAAACAAAGATTAGCAAAGGTGAGGTATGTAATCTGTGGCAAAGGTTTATATATTCAATGACGCAATCTTGACACCTGCTTGCATGCTAGAAGCGGGACCTGGAGAACTGTTATATTTATTTTAACTACCTACCACCCTTGTAACCCGAAAACTCAAACGAAAACTCTCAAAAGGAATATTTTTTCCCGATTTTGTTACATTCTTGATTCATGCTCCGCTTCTATTAATAGTAGCGTTATGTTCTATAGCCTATGCCTATAGCCTTCCTCGATAAATGGAATATCCAATAGAAAAATAATCTTTCAATTCGGACCAGTACTTCTCGAGATCCTAGCATTCTAACAAACAAACAAACTCTTCAGCTTTATAATATTAGTATAGATTTGATATTTAGATTTTGTACTCAAATATTAGTAGTAGTATAATGAGTTCGGAACGTCGTACAATTGTTTGCTGGTACAAACGAGATAAAAACTCGTTTGTCTATACTAAGAAGCGCTTCACTAAGTCTGTCAATATTTATTTAAACTATTTATTTGAAATGTATTTTTATGGTATGGATTTAGGTATCTTTGTAAAGTCCGTCTGGGGAAGTACCACGCCTTTGCCTGTTAATTATACCAGAAGCATACAAGTGTGATGTATGTGTGTGATTCTTCGTAACTCGAAGCAGCGGCACTGTTTCATGGTAGATATTCCAAAGACACGGACGAAGAGATTTGACTCCACTTTTGTGATAAGAACGTCTAGGCTGTGGAATGAGTTGCCTGAATGAGTTTTGCCGATAGTTATAATCTTGGTGTCTTCAAATCGAGAGTGAATCGGTTTCTTCTAGGTAAACACGCTCCATCGTAGACCGCATCGTCGCTTAACATCAGGGAGGTAGCGGTCAAGTGTAAGCCTGTTAAAGTTTAAAAAAAAAGGCTTACTTACTGAAAATTGAAATTAAAATAACCGATATGATTGTGTATTAAAATTGACATTATTTAATTATGATTACCTATTTATTACCAGGGGTATGCCCCAGCTTCGCCCGTGATGCTCATAAATAAGTAAATATCAAAAGATCCCAATACACAGATGTGCCCTCCCAAATTTTAGGGCGCACGGAATCGTGTCATTGTTGGGAAGAGTGAGCTCACTCATTCCGTTCCAGTCTGTTGCAGGAAGCGGTGAACGCCAGACGTTTTTACTTATCACTATTCGTTGTCAACAACCAAAATAAGTAGAACCACATCATATCACGCCGCTAGCGATTCTAGGGGTCAAGTAGATTAGTTATGTGTAAACTACTTACAACACATAGAAACGCAGTTTATTAATTTAAGTTATTCAGGGCACATCCATTGGTTTATATCGATGGTATATATCCTATAGGATTCGGAAATCAGGTACATAACAAACGTTGAAAGAATTTTTGAAATCTGTCTAGCAGTTGCTGAGATTAGCGCGTTTAAAAATGGCCCAAGTCCCAGTCGGGTAATTATGTTTTTTTTTTACTTTTATAGCATTACACTTGACCGCCATCTCGCCTGATGGTAAGCGACGATGCGGTCTACGATGTTACCCCTGTAAAATAGCTGATTCACCCTCCCGTCCCGTCCTCGTCTTCCATGTTACGAACCCAGGCTCTGGACTGATGATGATGGTGATAAGTACCTATAAGAAGAGAATGTTGATACAACAGAGTCTGGTGCGTAATTACAGTCTGTCAGTCCCACGGCTGTGTTTGCGATTGAACGCTGTAAACATTAGGCCGGTAACTGGGTGAACAGTGAATTTGATGCCAAGTTGATCCAAAGAAGTTAGCTGCGTATGACTGCGCAGAAACGTTTTTAAGATAAAAAAACTCCTTGTAACCCGATCAGTGCAAGTCTACTGTAACAAGAACAAAATTAAAAATTTTGGCTAACCCCCGAATACCTCAGATTTGTAATCTGTACAACATTCTACTAGTCAAGCCCTTTCATTTGATACCCATATTAAGGGAGTTGTGAAAAAAGAAATGTATTTCGCCATTTCGTGGAAGCGACCATCTTGTACCTATTTGAAATTTGTCATAGTGCAATGTATTCTACTAGTCAAGCCCTTTCGTTTGATACCCTATGGTAGTGAAAAAAATAATATAATTCGCCATTTTGAGGTGGCGGCCATCTTGAATTTGATTTTTTTATAGTGTATAGTATTCTACTAGTCAAGCCCTTTCATTTGATACCCATATTGAGGTAGGTTGTGAAGAAATATTTTGTCCGCCATTTTGTGGCGGCGACCATCTTGAATCTATATTAACCAAACATAGCTAAGAACATCCGCACGGATATTAACTTTCAAATAAAAAAATACCGCATCGAAATCGGCCCATCCGTTTGAGCTCTACGGTGCCACAGACAGACAGACAGACAGACATCGACGTCAAACTTATAACACCCCTTTTTTTGGTCGGGGGTTAAAAACTGTACTCTTGGGTGCCCAAAATACAGGCTCAGTCTAGTTTGGGACCCACCACATAAACCGCGGAGCCAGCTATGACACTATTTCAACAATATCAATTAGTATTCATGTGCTGTTATTCTTATGGAAATAAATGACTTTTCTTTTTTTTAGATCTCTTTGGTGGAAGTGAACGTGCGCGAACTTTCCCCTTCCACGTCACTTTTGGGTCAACTTGTTTGCCGGCCACTATTAGACTGCAGGCCCGTGAACAAAATTTATGGGTCATCTGATACAGCAGGAGACCTATGTAGGATGATAGAAGGGTATAAAGTAATAAGATTGAGCACTATGCCGTCACTTGTAAGCTGTCGAAATGAGTGCAGTTGAAGAGGGGGGGGGGGGGGTTCTAAACCTCGATCATTTCTCCTTGTCGCATGATATTTGTACGGCATTGCGAAATAATGTATTAGAAGAGGTATTGAAACTAGAGTCTGGGCGAGTCCGACTCGCACTTGACCACTTTTATTGATTTAATGCGCCATCAAAAGGCTACTAAATAAGTGATACATAGGTGAAAGAATTACTTTGTTATCTTAAAAATCTCCCGTGATATCACGATTTTAAAATCACTTTTTTGGACTCTCAATAACGCTTCATACAAATCACTACAGAAACGTGACGTCACTGTCGTATTTTCTATGCGTCGCGCGTTAAGTTTGTATGGTAGGTATCTATATAAAAAAAAATGCGTTTAGGAAACTGGTTTCCTAACAAAAGTAACTTGAAATTGAATGGATTATCTAATGGTAAATACATTTTCTAATCATTTCGTACTTTTTAAATGGACTTGCCCATCCAGCTTTGAATGATCATAAAGTAAGTTAAACTAAAAAATATTAAAATTAAAATTGGTACTTACATATTTTATTCTATTTAAATACGGTCATTATATCAAATCTATACTAATATTATAAAGCTGAAGAGTTTGTTTGTTTGTTTGAACGCTAGGATCTCGGGAAGTGCTGGTCCGAATTGAAAGATTATTTTTCTATTAGATAGTCCATTTATCGAGGAAGGCTATAGGCTATAGAAAATAACGCTACTATTAACAGAAGCGCAGCATGAATCAAGAATGTAACAAAATCGGGAAAAATATTCCTTTTTGAGAGTTTTCCTACGTTTCGTGCTTTGACATGACACATGACAGCATGTGTCTAAGATTGCATCATTGAATATCACAGATTACATACCTCTTGAATATTAAACCTTTGCTAATCTCTGAGTTGGTACGATCCATTTCCGACAGGTGGCGTAGCAGGTAGCTGAAGAGGTGTTTTGTTTGAAGGCGATATTCTCAGGAATGACTGAACCGATTTCTAAAATTTTTTCACCGTTGTATATGTGCGGGATCTCGATAAGTGCTATATATGTTCCACGGACGAAGCCGGGCAGTAATTTAATATAATAGTAGGACTTGTCGTCACGCCTATTTAAAATTAAATTCAGATAATTTCACAAGAAGACAAAACACCAAATTCATATTACATATATGTCCTAAGGATCTAATATTAGTATCCAGATTGTTTCCGACCGTGCCAAAAGAAGTAAACTTCAAAGGCCACTTAAAACAAAGCATTTTGTGATACAAATAACTCGATTTGTACAATTCATTCCGATGTAGACTTTAGAACTGAAATGCGGAAAACCGCACTGTCCTTTAGCATTTAGCGATGAGTAACTGATAAAAACAATGTTGACAGTTTCGAGTGCACACGTGTTTCCCGAATTGATAGGGTAATTTAGATGACTGGTTTATTCACAGTAATATAGTATCAGCATCTTAATATCTCGCATTTCAAGGAAAATGCAAAAACTTTAAAGATTTAAGAAAAATATTGTTTTCTGCAAAGTCGGTTGGTATTCAGTCGATAGTATAAAGTGACGTTATAACAATACATTGGCAGATCGCAAGCCTACAATGAGCGTAACGGGACATAACGGGACACTTTTTCGTGCATGCAGCCGGCGTTCATCGATTTATTAGACGTGGTCGTTGTTACGTCAAAAAAGTTCTAGATATCTTTGATATACTATATATATAAGCTAGCTGTACCCTGCCACGCTTTGCTGTGGCACATTGTGATGCAAAAATTAGATAAAAACAATCCTTGATGCAGATTACACAACGTGTGGCGGAAAGGTCCAACAGTATTTATTGTCGTTCATCTATACTAGGTATCGAATCACATATGTGAATATTAGACACGAAAGCCAATATTTTTTTTTCCATACAAAGTTAAAAATGCGTTGTTTATCATTTTATTTGACAACCCTAACCGGCCGGCGGCGCGGCAAAAAAGTTCTAGATATCTTTGATATACTATATATATAAGCTAGCTGTACCCTGCCACGCTTTGCTGTGGCACATTGTGATGCAAAAATTAGATAAAAATCGATCGGTGCAGAACTGTTTGAGGTTTTGAAGCCTACACAAACCAACATAACATTTTTATACATATATAGAGATTTGGTACCTACCTAAAATTTCGATGTAAAAAGACGTAATTTTTTTAACCAACTTCAAAGAAGGAGGAAGTTCGAATTTCGTTTGAATATTATTTTATGTATAATATGTATGTTACGCGACAGCTTCTCCAATTGTTTTTGATGATTATTTTTCACGTGGCAACGTCATGAACCTTGTCTGCAACCACGAAAAAGTGTCCTGTTATGTCCCGTTACGCTCATTGTACGCTTGCGCCGCATCTATCAATGTTTTGTTTTGACGTTGCCACGTTAAACTATCGTCCGTGAAATGACATAAAACAAAAATATGTGACGAATTTACAACAACTTTTTTTACCTGTGACGTTGTTCATTTGTTTTTTTATAACTTGTGGCGAGTTTACTTTGAATGTATGGAGTATACAAATTGTGACGAATTTACTTTGTGGCGAATCGCCTATAACCCGAACGAACCGACTTTACTGACAACCAATTCTTTTTGTTTGGTAAATCATTCTTCAGAAGTAAATTATACCTTATCAAAATCTATGCAGCTGTTTTTGAACTATCAAAAATATCTAAAATTTGATTACCTCGATAATATTTTCGTTCGCTGCGTAACTGGAACAGTTGGTTAAAAAAAAAAAGATTTTAATTTACAGTGTTTAACTTTTCAGTACCTGGTTGACAGAGCTCTGCTCGGTTTAAATGCGGTTATAAAAGGGCTCTAAGTAAAAGATTTTCTCAGAAAAAAAAACAAAAAGAAAAGACCCGAGTGTAAACATCAGGATTCGAACCGGGGCCTGTTGACTCCGAGGGCGAATATAATCCGTCTGAGCCATTTAGACTTAATGAACAGTGGCGAAATAAGTTATCGTATTCTAAAGACATTGTAGAAGCTTTTCATTGTCTAAAAACGCGCATAAAGTGATGTTTAAAAAAAATAAAACCTAGCTAGATCGATTTATCGTCCCCGAAACCCCCTGTATACATAATTTCATGAAAATCGTTCGAGCCGTTTCAGAGATTCAGATTCTATATATATATATACCTTGTAGGTATATCTACAAGAATTAGTCGTTTAAAGGTATAAGATTTGCCAGTTATTATATCGTTTCGGTAATGCGAACCAGCAATATTTCTCGCAAACAGAAATTGCTAATTGTGGACGAAGAAATTTTACTTCAAAAAGTCATGACTCCTTTGTTCCAATGAAAGCCTTCGTCTCTTATAATAGGTATATTTAGAAGCTACACTCTTTCCCCACTCAACCCGGAACTGAAGATTGATGTACTGAAGTCACGCGATGACAAAACATAGACAAGCGAAAAAACGCATAACATTATATATGTATATTTATAAAAATGTTATATTGGTTTGTGTACGCTTCAGGAACTCAAAAAGTTCTGCACCGATCGAGCTGAAATTTTACAATGATATATAATCCGCATCAAGGATTGTTTTTATCTAATTTTTGCAGCACAATGTGCCATAGCGAAGCGTGGCAGGGTACAGCTAGTACATTATATATACTTACTAGATGTCCGCCCCGGCTTCGCCCGTGGTACATATATAGCACTCATCGGGATCCCATACATATGCAACGGTGAAAGAATTACTGAAATCGGTTCAGTCATTCCTGAGAATATCGCTTTCAAACAAAAAACCTCTTCAGCTACCTGCTACGCCACCTGTTTGAAATTGGTTGTACCATCTCAGATTCATAAACAAATTTAATTTGATTAGCAAAGGTTTATATTCAAGAGGTATGTAATCTGTGATATTCAATCACGCAATCTTAGACACATGCTGTCATGTGTCATGTCAAAGCACGAAACGTACGAAAACTCTCAAAAAGGAATATTTTTTCCCGATTTTGTTACTTTCTTGATTCATGCGCCGCTTCTATTAATAGTAGCATTATGTTCTATAGCCTATAGCCTTCCTCGATAAATGGACTATCCAATAGAAAAATAATCTTTCAATTCGGACCAGTACTTCCCGAGATCCTAGCGTTCAAACAAACAAACAAACGCTTCAGCTTTATAATATTAGTATATACTTATATATGTTTCCAGAAAAATTACTGAGCTGAGAGATAAAACACCTTACATCTCCGGGTGACGAGCGCAGTGCGGTGCTAGGTCAATGATTTGAACTCTTCGTGTTCCAATAGCTGCGTGTCATTGTACTGTTATGAGCAGACATGTTGCTTACCATCAGGCACGTGTCCTGCTCGTATTATAACTCAATAATGTTAAACAAACATACATACAAAAAATATATAAAACCGGATTGAGAATCCTTCCTTCTTCAAAGTCGATTAAATATATAGACACGTCATAACAGGCGAGACGGATAGGTCCTGCAATTATATTAAATTATTTGATACAATGACAGTATTCAAATAGAATAAAATATGTACCAATTTTAATATTGATATTTTGACGTGACAACGTCTTATAAATTGGTTTGCCGGGTGACACTTCAAGAAACTGCGTTACGCTCCGCTCACGTTATGCGCTCACAACGAGAACGAGTGAGAGGCACGCGTCCCTTCCACTCGGGCATGGTTAGCCCGCCTAAGAGCGAGAGAGACAGACATAAAAAGTGAAAGGCACGCGTCCCTTCCGTAAAATTATTTTACCACTCAAAGTCGTTGTCACGTAAAACTTTCGCCCGTATACCGACTTTACAGGCAACCAATTTTTTTAGTTTAACTTACTTTATGATCCTTCAAAGCTGGATGGGGGCAAGTCCATTTTAAAAGTACGAAATTATTGGAAAATGTTAAAACATTTGTAATAATATTTACCATAGGATAACCCATGCAAATCCAAGTTACTTTTGTTATGAAACCAGTTTCCTAAACGCAATCTATACTTCTATACTCTATACTAATATTATAAAGAGGAAAGATTTGTATTTTTGTATTTTTGTATTTTTGTATGGCACGAATAAACTCAAAAACTACTGGACCGATTTCAAAAATTCTTTTGCCAATAGAAAGCTACATTATCACTGAGTAACATAGGCTATGTTTATTACGAAAAAAAATGAGATATCTACGGAATTTTTTACTAAAACCAACGCAAGGTATAAAAAAACAGTCATAAAATGGCTTTCATCGCATACGCTGCGGAAAGTACTAATGATAGACCAAAACAATGTTCTACAATATTATAGAGCGTATTAAAATCTACAAAAACCTCGCGAGACCATATGTCTAACTACAGTAATTACCTCACAACAACTACTTTTTACATTTTAAAAGTAAGTAAAATGCCTATCAAATTCAGACCATGTTATCAACACATTTGTATTAATTCTTATCCAAATAAATTATTTCTTATTCAAGACTCTTTCAATACCTATTGATTACTTTTTGAATTATTGAAGTCGGACATTCCATTCAAAAGATTTAACGAAATTAAAAATATCAATCCTATCAAAATGCGGCGCCGCGCGGCGCAACAGCGAAAGAGGGACACCGAGGCACGGGGGAGAGGTGTTCGCAGCTATGAAATAGGTAAGTACGAGTAGCCGCGCGCGCGTCTACTAATTCGCGTGGTCGCCTCGCTACGCAGGTAGTGGACGCAAATGATATTAAATATTAAACAATTTTTCGTAACACTTTATGTTCCTATCAAAATGTTCTTTTCAGAACTACTTTTGTATAAGTTTATTCTACCTTTACTGTTATTGTTCAAGTTTTCTCGCACTTTCTACACAGTATTACATTAAATTTATTCCATTTTGGTTTCCTCACGATGTTTTCTTTTACCGTTTTAAATTGGAGGCATTACGGACATGCCTTCGAAAAAAATAGTGATGCGCGTGTAATTTGAGCTGGGGATAGGATACGATATAGGTCATCCCCAAAGTTCCCCTTTATTCTACCTACTAAAGTAGAATAAAACGGAGCATTAAGGACTACGATGAAATCTAGCTGTGTCAATAGATTCAATAAGCAGCCCACTAAATATTCCTACTACTGGGGCCCTCTCTCGCAAGGAGAGAGTCAAGTCCATAATCCACCACGCTGGCCCAGTGCGGGTTGGTGGATGACACATGACCTCAAAAGATTCTAAGTACATGGCGATTTCTTCACGATGTTTTTCTTCACCGTTTTAAGTTAGCGGTATTACGCATATTACTCCGAAAAGACAGTGGTGCCTGGTGCACGTGGGATTTAAAACCGGGGCTCCAGATCGGCCGCCGCCGTTCTCCCGACTAGACCAGCCGTAACTATTTAGTACGTATTTAGAACTAATAGACTTTAGTAGTTACATAAAACATTGCACAACCATAAACTACGTCGTAGGTGGCATTAGCAGATTTTAACACTAAATTACAACAATTAAATATTTACTGATTTAATTTTTGATTTGATGCGTAAAAGTAAAGGGAATAACAACGACGCCAGACACGCCTAAAGTTTTTAGGACTAATGATAATATACCATAACAACTAACGCATAACAGTTTTCGCATAATTTTTGCTACCGTATATAGCATAAACATAACTTAGCATAATGTTTCAAGGCACATATTGAGAGAAGCATCACAATACCTAAACATAACAATTGGTCCTATTAACCTCTCGCTACGGCGACGACCTCGCTTGGCTCGCTCCTCTTAGGACCTCCCTTGAGCTTCTGGCTCCCGCATTTTTTTTATAAAGTAAAATAGGCAAAAAAACATGCGTTTTAAATGATAAACAGATGATTGGGATTGTTTGTTTTGTCTTATGTCCTAAGCATGGCAATTCTGCCAAGAGTGTGTTAAAATTTGTAAGTCTAATAATTTTGTTTTATACTTATTTTCCACAATACCCGTGCGAAGCCGGGGCGGGCTGCTAGTATTTAATATAGCTACCATACAAACTTTACGCGCGACGCATAGAAAATAGGACAGTGTGACGTCACGTTTCTGTAGTGATTTGTATGAAGCATTTTTGGGAGAGTCCAAAATTGTGATTAAAATCGTGATATCACGGGAAGTTTTTAAGATAACAAAGTAATTATTTCACCATAGGTGAAATAATTATGTATTTTCATTTATTGAGTAACCTTTTGATGGCACATTAAATCAAAAATGAGTCGTCATGCCTATTATACGCCCGTCTATTTACAATGAAATGATTCTGAAATAATAATACACACGGCTCCAACGAACAACAAATGTCTTCACAACGATTAAGCAAATCAAATGAATTATATTTATTTTGCTAAACAAATGTTGACGAGACTGTTGGTTGTAAACAGTGGCAAAACCGCTTTACTTTTGTTATCGTCTTTCCGTTTCCATGTTTTTAACCCTCGACTCAAAAACGACAGGGTGTTTTAAGTTTGATGTGTCTCTCTTCTCTTTCTCCTCTCTCTCTCTCTCTCTCTCTCTCTCTCTTTACACTCTTCTCTCTCTCCACTCTCTCCTGTCACTCCACTATCTCCTCTCGCTCTCCTCTCTCCGCTCTTTCCTGTCACTCCACTCTCTCCTGTCACTCCACTCTCTCCTGCCACTCTACTCTCTCCTGTCACTCTACTCTCTCACTCCACTCTCTGTCACTCCACTCTCTCCTGTCACTCCACTCTCTCCTGTCACTCCACTCTCTCCTGTCACTCCACTATCTCCTATCACTCCACTCTCTCTTGTCATTCCACTTTCTCCTCTCACTCCACTCTCTCCTCTCACTCCACTTACTCCACTCTCTCCTCTATCTCCTCTCTCTCCTATCTCTCTCTCTCTCTCTCTCTCTCTCTCTCCTCTCTCTCCCTCTCTCCCCCTCTCCCCTCTCTCTCTCCCCTCTCTCTCTCTCTCTCTCCTCTGTCTCTCTCGGCGAGACGCAGGAAGCACGCTCCCAAACTGCGAACACGAAAATGTTTGCAGTTTGGGAGCGCGGTTCGGGGCTGACGGTTTTATTTTGTTCATAATTATTTTTAACGATTAGGAATTGTTTATAACAATGAATATGTTCCCATTAATGTTTGTGACACTTAAGAATGTCGACAATAAATGAATAAAAAATATATATTACTCAATAAGGATTTTATTTTATTATATTTGTCAATATATAAATATATATATATAAATTTATAATATATATGTATATGTAAAGGCTATAGTTTATTTATTGACGTTTACCGACGTTTATCTGGTAGTTTATCATTATAGATAGTTAGATAAACTCTTTATTGCACTTAAATTACAAATAAAAATAACAATTATACAGAAAAAACCTTAGACTAAAGTAGCAAATAGCGAACTTATCACCTTTGTACTGTGCATAATATCCAGTACACAATAATAACTCACAAACTCACTAGGCACAAACGCAGTGTCTATCTATTTAGTTATTTACATTAAAAAAAACATCTAAACTCTGTATAGAGTGACAAGACGAGCATGACATGTGCCTGATGGTAAGCAACATGCCTGCCTATAACAGCACAGTGACACGCAGCTATTGGAACATGAAGAATCCAAATATTCTATTCTGAGTCAGGTCTGATTTCTGATCTGACTGTTGTTGTATGGGGGATGGTGATTTTAGCACCTTCAAGTGCGTCACACACGTAGCTACAATATAAATATAGGTATATAATTTATATTACTAGGAGTACCTCGCGGTTTTACCTGCGTAGTTCCGTTTCCCGTTATTTTCCCTATATAAAAACTTACTTCCATTCTATAATATAACAGTGTTGCAAATTTCAGCTCGATCAGCTCATACGTTTCGACGTGATTAAGCAACAAACATCCAAATATCCAAACATTAACATAGCATAGCTTCGCCAACTTGTACCGTAATCTTTTGATCTTGTAGGTTATATCACAGTATATTCATTTATGTTACAGCTACGTTACAGATGACAAAATAGTTACTTCGTCTACGTGTGTGACGCCCTTTATTCATTTCAGTCTCTTGTAGTGAACCATTTTAATATGTAAATTCTTTGCTTATAAGTAGTCATTTCTGATTACGAAATGGTTGATCTAAATAAAGGTTAAATAAGAAGGTACTTTGTCGAGCAGAAAACCAATATTGAATCAACATAGCAAGTATTGCGACATGAAATATACGCGGGAGGAGAATCATGTATCCCTTATCTTTGCTGTGTACGTTTTATCTATATCAGTCTGAGTGTGGTTAGGTACTTATAGCAATTTTAGATCACTACACAGTGTGGGACAAGGTCGCTTCCCGGTGTCTGTCTGTCCCTATGTACCTATGCTTAGATCTTTGAAACTGCGCAACGAATTTTGATGTATTTTAGATAGATAGTGATTTAAGAAGAAGCTAATGATAATTTGTTTACAGAACACAAGGAAAAAAGGATACACAGTTTATATAATGCTAGATGTCCGCCCCGGCTTCGCCCGTGGTACATTATACGGTACTCATCGGGATCCCGTACATATCCAACGGTGAAAGAATGACTAAAATCGGTTCAGTCATTCCTGATAATATCGCTTTCAAACAAAAAACCTCTTCAGCTACCTGCTACTCCACCTGTCGGAAATCGGTCGTACCAACTCAGATTTAAAAAAAAAAATGATTAGCAAAGGTTTATATTCAATGACGCAATCTTGGACATTGGCGAAATTACGGTGACATTACCGAATGGAAGCCAAAAGAAAAGTTGAAGTTGACGCAATCTTAGACACATGCTGTCATGTCAAAGCACGCTACGAAAACTCTCAAAAAGGAATATTTTTTCCCCGTTTTTGTTTCATTCTTGATTTATGCTCCGCTTCTATTGATAGTATCGTTATGTTCTATAGCCTATAGCCTTCATCGATAAATGGATTATCTAATAAAAAATAATCTTACAATTCGGACCAGTACTTCCCGAGATCCTAGCGTTCAAATAAACAAACAAACAAACTCTTCAGCTTTATAATATTAGTATAGATGTAATGACATGACACAAACACACTGACACTGACACAATAGTTCGAATTACTCAGTGAATCAAGAAGAGGGTACTTAAATATTCGTAATATGTACATGCAATATAGTGTAAGTAGTTAGTTAGTTAGGTATATTAGTGCAGTGTAGTTCTCACTGAATTTTAGTTTTGTTAATAAAGGATCTGAACAAAAAAATACTTATAATTTTGATTGTTTTTATTGTAATGTTCTAAACTCATTTTTGTGGTTACATTGCAAATTGTCTGAACTCTACGAGATAGATCAAAATAATGTACTACAGCATTTTACACCTTAAAACAGTCCGCAATAAAGTCAAGAATGGTATGACTATATCTTAAGGATAACCCATACTACTTAATATTTTTAGCCGTTACTTTTTACGAAAAATAATTGCTTATTTACGAAATGATTTTAAGCAATGCAATACAGCATTGATCCTGTATTGCTTAAATAATTTCCTTAATCAATGTATTGGTTCTCAGAATACCTCTGATAATTTCCTTATCCTATGTATTGATCCGCCGAATACCTATGATACAATTGGATTTACCGTTCCAATTTAAACGCCTGCAATTTACGGTAAATATATCTTTTGCAATGATCAATAATAAGTACCCAGCGTCAAAAGAACGATTCATGTTCGGTATGCAAGTAACAGATAGTTGATCAATGCAAAGATCTCAATCCACAGATGTGCCCTCCCAAACTTCAGGGCCACGGAATCATGTCATTGTTGGGAAGAATGAGCTCACTCATTCCGTTCCAGTCGATTAAAGGAAGCGGTGAACGCCAGACGTTTTTACTTATCACTATTAGTTGTCAACAACCAAAATAAGTAGAACCATAGCATATCGCGCCGTTAGCGATTCTAGGGGTCAAGTAGTTTGGTCATGTGTAAACTACCTACGACACATAGAGACGCAGTTTATTACCAATTTCAAGTTACTAAGGGCACATCCATTGGTTTATATCGATGGATCAATGTCCATAGATACTATTAAATAAATATTGGTGGACAATTCACACACAACACCATCTGACCCCAAACTAAGCAAACAGATCTTGAGCACTGAGTTGTTGTTGAGCTCGTTGAGTGCTAAACGAGCTGCGAACCCGCGCGCGCAATCTCCTTGAAAAAGATCGCCGGACGCGATCGAAACTTGAGTCGGACTGGACTGACTACATTAAACGTCAGTTACCCGTGTATTTATGTAAATTTAAGTTTTTTGTTAATAGGTATTAGATATAATATATAATAGGTATTAGATAGATACTTAGGTCTTGTAGCATAATACCCAATTGTGCTGCTGAAGAAGAGAAGATGATAATATCGTCTGCAAATCGCAGATTTGTAAGTCTTCTCGCTCCGACGAGAATTCCTTTCTCTTCCCAGTTTGAAGCCAGTTTGCGAAAAATCTCTTTTATGAAAAGTTTAGACCCAAAAAGCTGCTAGTTTGAAATGGAATTGGGCTGGACACGTCTACCGATGATCTTTGGGCCAAAATCACCACACAATGGAAGCCTGATCGCAAACCACGTTGCGGTAGACCAACTAAGCGATGGCGGGATGACCTCGACAAACATTTCGAGGATTGGTTTACATACAAGCTCAGGATAGAGGAAAGAGGGTAGGGAGGCTTTTGCCCAGCTTTGGGACATTTCAGGCTCTTAATAATAATAATAATAGGTAGTTGCTCTACTGGGACCGCTCTATCATCACGGACAGGACTATTGTCGCCAATAAGCCTGACATCGTACTGGTAGACCGGTCTCAGCGCCGGGCTGTGATCGTCGATATCACCGTACCACATGACGAGAACCTCGTGAAAGCCGAGAAGGACCAGCTTAGCAAGTACCTTGACTTGGCTCATGAGGTTACCGCTATGTGGAATGTTGATTCGACGATCATAGTCCCAATAGTTGTGTCGGCAAACGGCCTTGTAGCGAAAAGTCTCGACCAACATCTCAAGAGACTTTCGCTAGACGGTTGGGTTAAGGGGCCAGATCCAGAAGGCAGTCATCCTCGACACAGCGCGCATCGTCAGGAGGTTCCTCTCTCTGCAGCCCTAACCACCAGTAGCTTGGGTCCTGCCCCGTTGCTGGCGGCACCCTAGTTTTTAAGTTTTTTATAATGTTTATATTTTTATATTTATTGTAAAAAACTTAGAAATTAAGAAGAAAGAATAAATAACTGAATAATAGGTATATCAAAAACCACGACACCGAAATCGATAAAGTTTAAATTGAAGTCTTATATTTTTTATCGGAAAAAAATAATTTTCGGACAAAATCAACATTCATTTTATAAAACGCTCATACAATTCGTTCCCATGGTTCCAATTGACCTTTTAACAGCCTTCTTGTTAAACAGAACGTAGCAAATCTAATTCGGATCCTTGTCAATTTAACCCGCGGATAATGCAGACGTAACGGCTAGCATCGAGGGCTACGCAGAAATGATACTAAACCGAAACATATTTTTTTAAACATGTGCTATTTTTTTATGAAATTACAGGGCATTACAACGTCTTATAGCTCTAGGTGACAAGCGCAGTGCAGTACCAGGTATGATTTGGAGTCTTCATGTTCCAATAGCTGAGTGTCACTGTGCTGAGTTATGGGCAGGCATGTTGTTTATCATCAAGCACGTGACCTACTCGTCTCGTTAGTTTATATCTATATCTATACTAATATTATAAAGCTGAAGAGTTTGTTTGTTTGAACGCTAGGATCTCGGGAAGTACTGTTCCGAATTGAAAGATTATTTTTCTATTGGATAGTCCATTTATCGAGGAAGGCTTTAGGCTATAGAAAATACCTCTACTATTAATTGAAGCGGAGCATGAAACAAGAATGTAACAAAATCGGGAAAAAATATTCCCCTTTTAAGAGTTTTCGTACGTTTCGTGCTTTGACATGACACATGACAGCATGTGTCAAAGATTGCGTCATTGAATTTTAGTAATCTGTGCATTGAATATAAACCTTTGCTAATTTTTGTCTTTCTAAATCTGAGTTGGTACGAGCAATTTCCGACAGGTGGCGTAGCAGGTAGCTGAAGACGTTTTTTGTTTGAAATCGATATTCTCAGTAATGAGTGAACCGATTTCAGTCATTCTTTCACCGTTGCGATTTGTACGGGATCCCGATGAGTGCTATATAATATACCACGGGCGAAGGCGGGGCGGGCATCTAGTTATAAATAAAAATATTACGAGGATCAGGACGTCTACTCTCTTTCTACGAAAAAACGTAATTTCGAAATAAACGCGGGACTATCCTACTCTGGTTCTAATTTGATCCGTCGTTTCTTAGAGTAGGCTTAGAATATTTAAACATCAAACAATGTTCGACCAAGAGGAAAGGAAGTAGAACCAGAGTAGAAAAGTCGCGAGTTTATTTCGAAATGAAGTATGTTTTTCGTAGAAAGAGAGTAGACGTCCTTTTTATTTTATGTCAATTCTTTTTGATTTGGGCATGCTAATTCTCAATAATTGCAAATCTATAATTTACTAGCTGTACCCTGCCACGCTTCGCTGTGGCACATAGTGATGCAGAAATTAGATAAAAACAATCCTTGATGCGGATTATATATCATTGTAAAATTTCCGCTCGATCGGTGCAGCACTTTTTGAGTTTTTGAAGTGTATACAAACCAACACAACATTTTTAAATATAGAGATTAAAGAACTCGCTGTGCCGTCACTTCGTTTTTGGGGGCACTGCGTCAAAAAAGTCAATAACAAAGTGACCGGCTGACTGAACTTTACCTTTTAACTGATGTCGGCTGACTTATTATTATGACATTAATTTATTGTGTCGGTTGATTGATTATTTATTATTTATTGGATGGAGGATATCTGTTGTCGGATGATTGTTTTTTGTTATTAGCCGATGTCGGTCGAGTTACTATTAGGTCATTTCTAGTGTCGGTTAAATGATTATTACTATTAGTATAAAAATTAAAATTCATTTTCTTTATTATTGTTTAAATTATGTATACATTGCGTAAATTACTTAAATAACGTAAGTTAATTTTAGTAGTTTTTGGTGTGAAACGGTAACAACCATACTCACAAACTTTTGCATTAATAATCAATACTCAATCATTTTATTGCTAACATTTATTTTATTATGGTACATTTGTTGGTCTTTTTTAAACATACAGTATGTAGTAGTTTTCCATAATGACCCTAATTGGGTGTGGCAATTTATGTAATTAATGTCATGCGGAGCGGATCGACTTATTCGATAATTGATTTGTCTGCAAGGTATTCTTGTATTGTGTAGTAAGCTTTTACAAGTATTATATTTTTTAACGCTTTGACAAACTTGACATCAGAATCGATTGCTTTCATTTTATAAGGCAATTTAATATATATTTTAACTGACTTTGAGTTTGGACCCGAGCTATGCAAAGTTAATTTTGAACACGGCAAATTTAGATTGTGTTTGTGGTTTGTTCAAGTTATTAGAATATTTATGGGAAAAAATAGGTATGCTTGCAACTTTACCGCGATAAAGTCTCATCTTGAGTTTTATTTTTGTGTAACCCTACTTAACCTATAACGGTATTACTATTAATGGACAGCCCATGTAATTTTGACAGCTAACTGTTTTCTCGAGACTGCGATTTTTTAAATTATTTTAACAAAAAAAATATTTTAAAATAAATTTTGTAGTAGTAGGACTCTTGGCAGAGTCCGCCTGGGGAAGTACCACACCCTTGCCTGTTATTCCACCGCCACGCAGTAATGGTCAAACATTGGTTCCGGTTTGAAGGGCAATGTTTCCAGAGAAATTACAGGGCTTAGAGATATAACATCTTTGATCTCTGGGCGACGAGCGCATTGCGGTGCTAGTTAATGATTTGGATTCTTCATGTTCCAATAGCTGCGTGTTACTGTAGTGTTATGTAGCAGGCGTGTTGCTTACCATGCACATGTCCTGATCGCCTCGTCACTCTTCATTTTAAAAAAAATCCCCACGGTCTCGTGAGACTTTTTATAGTAAGCTTGAATTTTTTTTAACAACCTAATAAGGAGATTCTCAGTTGGGTTGTACCTTGTATGTTTTTTTCTATGTATGTTACACCGCCAATTGTTATTTCCGCCAATTGTTAATTATCATTTTTATGACTCTGATTTTTGAAGTGAAAGCTTCTTTTGGCGCGTCAATGGTAGACTTTTCGTGGGCTGTAAATTGAATTCTAGCGTCACGCTCGGGAATGATAAGAGATTTTCGGTTAAACTCGGGACCATGACCATCTAGAAACGCGTCAGCATTTCCCATTGGCTATCTTGAAATGCGTCTGTGTAAGCATTTCTAGATGGCCATAGCCACACTCTCCGGTTTCACCCATATCTCAAAATTGGCCGTCTAAGCAAGTTAGCGGGTAAGCATGTGTTCTTAGTACGTACTAACTCTACTCAATCGACAACATTTCGTTCATCAGAAAATACCTGACGCCTGGCGGCTCTGGGATCTGACCCTATCTGACCCTGACTATTAGCAAATAAACGGCGAAAACCTCTATGGGAGCCCCCTTAAGTAAATATTTATTTAATTTTATTTTTAGTATTTGTTGTTATAGCGGCAATAGAAATACATCATCTGTAAAAATGT
Source organism: Ectropis grisescens (assembly GCA_017562165.1). Lineage (NCBI taxonomy): Eukaryota > Metazoa > Arthropoda > Insecta > Lepidoptera > Geometridae > Ectropis > Ectropis grisescens. Next base: position 8,809,416 of record CM029796.1, on the reverse strand, counting down.
CAACTGTCTAGCTATCACCGTTCTTGAGGTACAGCCTGGTGGCAGACGGACGGACGGACATTGAAGCACCAAAGTCTCAGTAATAGGGTCCCGTTATTACCCTATTGGATACGGAACCCTAAAAAGCACAGATAATCATAATAAAACGTGCGATTCAAAGTCCTGCGTGCAGTAGGTTCGCATTCCATGTTCGAAGTTTTCCAAATACATAGTACATCACAACATTTTTACGGTACAAGAACAAAATTAAACATTTTGATTAACCCCCGACTACCTTAGATTTGTTACCTGTACAACATTCTACTAGTCAAGCCCTTTCGTTTGATACCCATATTGAGGTAGTAGTGAAAAATATTATATAATTCGCCATTTTGTGGTGGCGGCCATCTTGGATTTGAAATTTGTTATAACGCATAGTACTCTACTAGTCAAGCCCTTTCATTTGATACCCGTTGAGGTAGGTTGTGAAGAAATATTTTGTCCGCCATTTTGTGGAGGCGGCCATTTTGAATCGATATTAACCAAACATAGCTAAGAACACCCGCACGGTAATTAACTTTCAAATAAAAAAAACCGCATTGAAATCGGCCCATCCGTTTGAGCTCTACGGTGCCACAGACAGACACACACACAGACAGACAGACAGACAGACATCGACGTCAAACTTATAACACCCCTTTTTTTGGTCGGGGGTTAAAAAGAGAACATCGTGATTTCCTCACGATTGTTTTCGAGAACAATCTTAGAATCTTCCATGATCATACGTCATTATTTACACGACCCCAGCGTGGACTATAGCTTTGACTCTATTTGCGAGAGAAGGCCCCGAGGCCCAGCTGTGGGAACATTTAATAGGTAGATATAAAAACTTCGCATACGTATAATAATGAAATAATGAACTTGGTTCTCAAGTTATCTAGTTAAATCATAAACATAGTGTGAGAAACTCATTGTGTGCGTCGTATTTAGACTAGTAGAGTAAAACCCTCTACACACGAGCCATAAAATCAGAGGAAATTACGTAAAACTAGTGGGGAGGACCCTACATCGCAACCTAAATCGCCAAAATAGTGCGATGTAGGCTCCTCCCCACTACTTTTACGTAATTTCCTCTGATTTCAGGGCTCGTGTGTGTAGCGTTCAAGATCCCAGAGCCGCCAGACGTCGCGTATTTTCTGATGAATGAAATGTGGACGATTGAGTAGAGTTAGTACGTACTAAGAACACATGCTTACCCGCTAACTTTCTTAGACGGCCAATTTTGAGATATGGGCTCCAGAAGGTACATATAAGAAAGGTACATTAAAACATTACTTACTTCACGTATTTTCTATTAACTGATTTTCACTTATGTTGTAGGCAATATCTTTAAAAATAAGGCCCCGGTACTCGTAGACACTTAAGTTCTAGCAATAAAAAAATAACTATATAAATCGATTCACAATTTGCGAAGCAATCGCGTAACATACATGTACAAAAGAAAAGCATTCAACCGAATTGAAAACCTCCACCTTTTTTAGAGTCAGTTAAAAATACAAAGCAGTTAAAATTGGATTGAAAATCTCCTTTTCTGAAGTTTCAGTTCTGAAGAGGTAGAGGGAGGAGACGAGCAGTACATGTGCCTGATGGTAAGCAACATGCGTGCCACATAACAGCACAGTGACACGCAGCTATTGGAACACGAAGAGATCTAAGATCTTATCTAAGCCCTATAATTTATCTGGAAACATTGCCCTTCAAACAGAAACACAGTAATGTTTGCACATTACTGCTTGTCGGTACAATAACTGGGAAAGGTGTGGTACTTCCCCAGGTGGACTCTGCCAAGAGTCCTACCACTACATAAAATCTTTTAAAGTCTTTATCTGTATATCTTAAGCTTTAATCCATAGGCCACACGTAAATAGCATGCAAAATGAATTCCAAAGTCCCGTTGTCATCTAAACGCACACATTCGAAATGAGGAAAATAAATGATGTGTCACTGACCCAGTTATACACGTGCCCGGGCAGAGATGACCGTCGCTGTGAACCTGGCATAAGCAAATTGGGGGTCTTGCGTAATGGTCGCTCAGAGATAACTTCTGGCTTTATCATACAGACTTAGAGTTTATTATATTTGAATGTTACTTTTCGCTAATTGGATTATGTTGCGGGTCAAGAAACTGGTGGAAGGCCGTCAAGGCTTTTTAGGGGTCATCAGGCCTAATTGATAGATAAACTTTTTATTGCACTTAGGTAAAACAAAACGTTTTTAACACAAAAAGGCAGTCATAGAGACTGTCGGTAGAAGTGAAAACTTATAACAAACATTCAAATTAATCCACTTTTTAACCCCCGACCAAAAAAGGGGTGTTATAAGTTTGACGTCGATGTCTGTCTGTCTGTGGCACAGTAGAGCTCAAACGGATGAACCGATTTAGATGTAGTTTTTTTTTATTTGAAAGTTAATATCCGTGTGGATTTTCTTAGCTATGTTTGGTTAATATCGATTCAAGATGGCCGCCTCCACAAAATGGCGGACAAAATATTTCTTCACAGCCTACCACTATATGAGTATCAAATGAAAGAGCTGAACGAATGAGGACTTGACTAGTAGAATACACTACAAAAAATTCAAATCCAAGATGGCCGCCATCACAAAATGGCCAATTATATTTTTTTTTTCACTACTACCTCGATATGCGTATCAAACGAGAAGGCTTGATTAGTAGAATATATAATACTTGGCACTATGACAAATTTCAAATCAAGATGGCCGCTACCAAAAACTGGCGAAATACATTTCTTTTTTCACAACTCCCTTAATATGGGTATCAAATGAAAGGGCTTGACTAGTAGAATGTTGTACAGATTACAAATCCGAGGTAGTCCGAGGTTAGTCAAAATTTTTAATGTTGTTCTTGTTTAAGACGCTATTACTAGGTCGACCTGTATGTAACTATGTACTGAAATGTAAGGTAAATAATTTAAACATCTTCCAAGGATCGTAGCGTCATGAAAATTGGCAGCTGTATGTAGTTCTGATGACAATACAATAATATGGTACTGTCGAACTGATCTGATGATGGAGCCGGAAGACATGAACTGGAACTTCATGATGGAACATTATTTTAGGATTTGTTAGAAAAGCCTCGTAATGAACTATAAAAGCATGTTATTCTAGTGTTTTTTAAACTATTAATTTATTATGGGACACTTGTTGACACTAGCTGCGTGTCACTGTCACCACCAGGCACATGTCGTGACCGTTTCGTCACTATATATTAAAAAAAAAAAAAACTTAAAACACTTAAAAAATATACAGAGACAACGCGATCCCTGACTGGGTTTTTTTCCCGATTATTCTATTATTGGAGTCTTCAAGTCGAGAGTGAATCGGTTTCTTATAAGTAAGCACGCTGCATTGCAGGTCTCATTGTCGTCCAAAATCAGGCGAGACGACGGTCAAGTTTGTCAACCTATATATATCAGGAGTTCCCAAAATTATTTTGTCTACTGCCCACTTTGAGAGAATAAATAATTTTTAGCGCCCCCATTTGGGTTCGATTCCCACCCAGTGCAAATATTTGTGTGATGAATTCAAATATTTGTATTATATCTGGGTGTTTCTATGTATAATAAGTATGTATTTAAAACTATATACGTATTATATCAGCTATCTGGCCGCCATAGTACAAGCTTTGCTTAGTTTGGGGTCAGATGGTGTTGTGTGTAAACCAACCACCAATATTTGTTATTATTATTTATTTTTTCACCTACTTATAAACCACTATAGGTAACTTAAAATTAAATAATTTATTTATTGTGAGCTATATTAGTGGAGATCAAACATTTTGTGTACCCTCCAAGCTTCTACGCAACGCCCCCATTATTTTCTGGGTCTCTTACCGCCCTATTTAGGCCTGCAACGCCCACAAAAGTGTGTTATCGCCCACTTTGGGAAAGGCTGCTATAGATGATAAAAAAAAACTGTCAGTCATACTGCCATAGAAGTAACGCGTACCACAGTCTTTTCGAAGTTATCAGCCCGCACTGAGCCGGCGTGGTGGATTATGGCCTTGACTCTCTCCTTGCTAAAGAAGGCCCGGAGTCCCAGCTGTGGGTACCTTTACTGGACTGCTTATGTATGCGTGCAAGTGCTTAAAAAGCTTTCACTTCCATTCTCTCGATTAAAACACTAAAATCGGCCTGTTATTTCGGCGCAACTAATGTAGAGCGGCGATCGCAATTAATTCGCTCGTCGGCCTTCGGCGCTCCCATACAGTCGGGGTTGAAAATCAATGACGCTCTTTATTACTCGGCAACCTTTCGTGGTGATGTCATCACGCTAATAAATACGGAGTCTTCTTATTAGTCTTTTAATAATTTATTTTCCCTGAAAAACAAAAATTTCGAACCTCGAAACGACGTCAATCTAAATTCTGAGACTCGACATTTCATAAGAAGCTATCATCTATGTTCTTTAAATACATGAAAGCCAAAGATTTTACATATACTATATACTACGTATAGAGTTGGCACAAACGCTTTACACCAAAAGCACGGGTAGCATCTTTCTTGCCTTGTCGCTCTTGTGGAAGTGTCATACTTTTGTCGCGGCACATGCTGTTGCCATAGAAAGTATACACGTCATCTGCTTACGATTGACACAAAGGAACCGTGCGGAAAATCTTAACTCTATACGTAGTATATGTAAACTCTTTGATGCAAGCAAATTGTAGTTTTTTGTTCGTATTTGAAAAAGTATTACACCGATTTCGATAACATTTATATGGGAGTATGGGACTATCTCGGAACAAAAAAATTACTATCAAAATCGATGCACAATAGGCATGACTACAGGTCCTGCAATGATATAAAATTACTGCAATTATATAATTTTCCTCATTCGAGAAATACTAACAATATTTAAAGTAATTCAAAAAAAGAAGTATCTCAATTCGGCTATTTGTTTTGTTTTAATTAATCTAACTACATATTAAATTGCGCGATAGCTCTGCTAATTATGTTGAATAGATTTTGATGATTCTTTTTTTCTTTGGTAGAAAATATTTCAGAGGTAAGAAGCTAGCACTAAATCGCAAGATTTTAGTTTTCACAAAAACTGCCTAACCGGTTTCGATAAAATTTATATGGAACCGTCTCTGAAATATGAACTACCAAACACAAAAATAATAATAAAAATCGATTTTCAATTGACGGAGCTATCACGAACATACATAAAAGAACATACAAACGACATGGACGTTTAAAAAAAGTCGGACAGAGTCTCGCTAAAACAAAAACTGTGTCCATCGAGTCGGCCACATAATATGCACGTGTGCGGTGTCACATACAGGCTGACACGCACACATCAGTGGGTCATTACACTCGATACTTGTGTATATGTGAGCGTGTCAACCTATCAGTGACAACCTGACAACGCACACGTACAAATGTTTTTTTTTTAATTTCAAAATGTGGCCGACTCTAGTGACACAGTTTTTGTTTTAGCGAGACTGCGCCCGACTTTTTTATACGTCCATGACAAACGAATTGAGAACCTTTTATTGAAGACAATTAAAACAATTGCGTCGCTTGAGTGGGTTTTCTTGATGGTCTTGGAGTCTTCAAATCGAGAGTGAATCGTTTTTTTTCAAGTAAGCATGTAACATCGGCATCGTATACCGCATCGTAGTGTAACATCAGGCGAGATGGCGGTCAAATGTAAACCTAGAAAAGTAAAAAAATGCGATTGTTGCGAAAAACAGCGTACCTGTAATAATTTAATCAGGAAATTCAGCTACATACTCAGAAATACCTCGCTAACAATGGCACTGTGTAATGATTTCTACCCATGTTCTTGGAATACAAAGGACAATAAATAATTCAGAGCGATTGATTATTACATCAGTCGGTTGTGGGTAGATTGCCACATACCCACTGAACCACAGAGCCGTGGGGTGTGGGTTCGATTCCCATTAACATTGGTGCGAGGACCCAGGGGGGATCGGATCCATGACCTGCCCCTGGGCTGAGTCCAAAACCTAGGTATACCTACTAGGAAACATTCAACAAAAGTTCTCGACCAAGCACCGTATTCACCTGATATGGCTTCGTCTGATTTTTTTTTATTTCCCAAGTTAAAATTACCACTTCGAGGAAAACGTTTTGAGTCGATAGAAGCCATAAAAGAAAATTCGCTGAATGAGCTAAAGGCCATACCGCAAATAGCCTATGAAAAAATGTATGGAAGACTGGGTGAAGCGTTGGAGATGTTGTATTGCAAGCGATGGGGCCTACTTTGAAGGCGATAAAATAAATTTAGATGAATAATTTGTATTTTTTGTTTTAATGACAAATTCCCGATATTTAGTACACAGAATGTATATGTAAACTCTTTGATACCTACTCATAAATACCTAGGCAACTAAAACTTGCTAGTTAATCGGGTTTTTTATCGGATACACTCGGTGTGTAACTGATCTGCGTGATCTAATACCACCGTTTATCTATCAGAATGCTCGTAGCTCAAAAAAGCGACATCGTTTCATGCTTTGTGTTGCAAGGACTCGAAGAGCTTTGACTCTACTTTTGTGATAAGAACGTTTAGGCTGTGGAATGCGCTGCCTAAGTGCCAGTTTTTCCCGATGGTAACAATATTTGCGTCGTCAAATCGAAAGTGAATCGGTTTCTTCTATGTAAACACGCTCCATTGTAGACCGCATCGTCGCTTAACAATAGGCGAGATGGCGGTCAAGTGTGAATCTATAAAAGTTTAAAATATGATTTGCCCGCAAATCTTAAAGTAATTTTATGACCAATAAACGGTTTACGATGTATGATTTATATCTGTATATCTTAGGCATAATTTAACTACAATACTACTCGCTATTACACAGTACTACCGCTCTACCATACTTCCTTCAGCTCTAGTGTTCAAGCCACGGTCATACCAGTTTATTGACTTTCTACTCCGCCGCTATCGCTACCGGGAAACGGCGGTTCCGCTTAGCGACAAGGTGTTTCTTGGTACCGCCGTCCGTAGCTAAAGCTGTAGGTAAATAAATTGGTGGACATTTCACACACAACACCATCTGACCCCAAACTAAGCAAAGCTACTGTACTGTACTATGGAAGCTATGCGGTCTACGATGGAGCGTGTTTACCTAGAAGAAACCGATTCACTCTCGATTTGAAGACACCAAGATTATAACTATCGGGAAACCCATTCAGGCAACTCATTCCACAGCCTAGATGTTCTTATCACAAACGTAGAGTCAAACCTCTTTGTCCGTGTCTTTGGAATATCCACCTCGAAACGGTGCCGCTTCTTCGAGTTACGAGAAGTACGATAGTAAAAAGGGCAAGGTGGTATAAGCTGATATAATACTTACATATTTTTAAATACATACTTATTATACATAGAAAACACCCACGCACAGTGCAAATATTTGAATTCATCACACAAACATTTGCCTTTAGTATTAAATAAATAATAAATAAATATTGGTGGACAATTCACACACAACACCATCTGACCCCAAACTAAGCAAAGCTTGTACTATAGAAGCCAGTTAGCTGATATAATACTTACATATTTTTAAATACATACTTATTATACATAGAAAACACCCACGCACAGTGCAAATATTTGAATTCATGACACAAACATTTGCCTATAGTATTAAATAAATAATAAATAAATATTGGTGGACAATTCACACACAACGCCATCTGATCCCAAACTAAGCAAAGCTTGTGATATGGCGGCCAGATAGCTGATATAATACTTATATAGTTCTAAATACATACTTATTATACATAGAAACACCCAGACACAGTGCAAACATTTGAATTCATCACACAAATATTTGCACTGGGTGGGAATCGAACCCACGATCCTCGGCGTCGCTGGCAGAGTTACTACCCACTAACCCACGAGGCCAGTCAAATTATTATTATTAGGTACTTAATATGTTTTTTTAACTATTATAGGTTCGCACTTGACCACCATCTCGCCTGATGTAAAGCGACGATGCGGTCTACGATGGAGCGTGCTTACCTAGAAAAAACCGATTCACTCTCGATTTGAAGACACCGAGATTGTAACTATCGGGGAAAACCCACTCAGGCAATGCATTCCACAACCTAGACGTTCTTATCACTGGAGTCAAATCTTTTCGTTTGTGTTTTTGGAACATCAACCATGAAACGATGTCGTTTTAATACCGGACTGCGTAACTGCGTACCCTACACGACGCGCAGGTCAATTATAGCCAGTTCCCAGGAGACTAGCGAAGTCTGACAAGCTCACTCATGTTATGGGACCCACTGTCTACAACAGGCTACCCCGTGGCGTAATTGGTGCTCCTAACCAGGCCTGTTTCAAGTGATCAAGTCTCGCCTGAGGCGCTTACTTGTCGATCAGACTTTCTATGGCTTCAGGGTGTTCCTTGAGTTTAAAAATCTATACTAATATTATAAAGCTGAAGAGTTTGTTTGTTTGTTTGAACGCTAGGATCTCGGGAAGTGCTGGTCCGAATTGAAAGATTATTTTTCTATTGGATAGTCCATTTATCGAGGAATTAACAGAAGCGAAGACTCAGCCAATTAGACTGCCCTCGTGGCTTATTTGGTATTAAGTCTGCCTGCGAAGCCAAGGGTCATGGGGTCGATTCCCACCCAGTGCAAATATTTGTGTGATGAATACGAATATTTGTTCTGTATCTGGACGTTTCTATGTGTAATAAGTATGTATTTAAAACTGTACTCATATAAGTTTTATATCGGCTATCTGGCTTCCATAATACAAGCTTTGCTTAGTTTGGGCTCACATGGCGTTGTGTGTGAAATGCTCACCAATATGTATTTATTTAAATTTAATTATGATTCTCGTATTTATTTCCTTTCTTAAGCCTAAGTTTTTACAATATTGATATATAAAACAACATAAAAACATTATAAAAACTTAAACCTAGTTTGCTGCCAGTAGCGGGGCAGGGCCCAAGCTACCGGTGGTTAGGGCTGCAGACTGAGGAACCTCCTGACGATGCGCGCTGTGTCAAGGATGACCGCCGCGTGCATCTGACCCTTGATCCAACCGTCTAGCGAAAGTCTCTTGAGACGTTTGCCGACACGACTATGGGGACTATGATCGTGGAATCAACATCCCACATCGCGGTAACCTCGTGAGCCAAGTCAAGGTACTTGCTAAGCTTGTCCTTCTCAGCTTTCACGAGGTACTCGTCATGTGGTATAGTGATATCGACGATCACAGCCCGACGCTGAGACCGGTCTACCAGCACGATATCAGGCTTATTGGCGACAATAGTCCTGTCCGTGATGATAGAGCGGTCCCAGTAGAGCAACGCACGACCATTCTCGAGAACTGGCAGAGGTGCGTACTTATAGTACGGCACCTCGGACTCGACAAGGCCGTGTCGAAGAGCAAGTTGCTGGTGGATGATCCTGGCTACTAGGTTATGTCTGTGCAAGTACTTGCCGTTAGCAAGATGCGAACAACCGGAAATAACATGACGAAGAGATTCGCCTGGACGGCGGCATGCCCGACAAATGCCGACCGTACCGTCCTTCATTATGTATTTCCGGTAATTTTTATTATTATTAATTATCATTTCTTTTTGTTTCAGATACCTCCATTATGCGTGATAATACTTAATAATTAGAATACTTAAACAATATTTAAGTACTTACTTAATATTACTTAGTACTTACCAGTGATATAAATACATATCATCAATTCGTATATAGTGCATCAGTGCCAAAACGACTTAGTGATAACTTAAGTGTACTTAGTGATTTGAAAACATGGATCCCGGCTATTTTGATACGGAACGGAAGCAGAATCCGAGGGAGACGGCGAATCTCCTTTCCAAATTTGGATTTTGGTGAGTTCACTTTCTTTTTCTTACTTACTAGCAACTTACTAACAACAGAATGATGTGCAGCAAAACAGAGTGACAAAAGTATGACACTTCCACAAGAGCGACAAGGCAAGAAAGATGCTACCCGTGCTTTCGGTGTAAAGCGTTTGTGCCAACTCTATACGTAGTATATGTAAACTGTTTGGGTAGGGCTCTTGGCAGAGTCTGCGCGAGGAAGTACCATACCTTTGCCAGTTATTTTACCCGACAAGCAGTCATGTGCAAGCATTGACTGTGTTCCGGTTTGAAGGGCAATGTTTCCAGATAAATTACAGGGCTTAGAGATATAATATCTTAAATCTCTGGGTGACGAGCGCAGTGCAGTGCTAGGTAATGATTTGGAGTCTTCATGTTTCAATAGCTGCGTGTCACTGTGCTGTTATGTGGCAGGCATGTTGCTTACCATCAGGCACATGTCCTGCTCGTCTCGTCACTCTATATCACAGCGACAAGCCAAGATAGATGCTACCCGTGCTTTCGGTGTAAAGCGTTTCTGTCTAAACTTTTTGACCATTACGAACCTAGTACCTGCATGGTTGACCGAGCTCTGCTCGGTTTAAATGCGTTTATAAAGGGCTCTAAGTAAAAGATTTTCACAGAAAAAAAAGAGCAAAAAGAAAGACCCGAGTGTAACCATCAGGATTCGAACCGGGGCCTGTTGACTCCGAGGGCGAGCATATTCTGTCTAAGCCATTTAGACTTAAAGAACAGTGGCGAAATAAGTTATCGTATTCTAATGACATTGTAGGAATTTTCAATAGTCTAAAAACGCGCATAAAATGATGTTTTTAAAAAATAAAACCTAGCTAGATCGATTTATCGTCCCCGAAACCCCCTGTATACATAATTTCATGAAAATCGTTCGAGCCGTTTCCGAGATTCAGATTCTATATATATACCTATATACCTACAAGAATTGGTCGTTTAAAGGTATAAGATCTAGGTATCAAATTTCATCAATATCCCTTTCCGTACTATGTGTTTATGTGATAGTGGAATATATATACATCCACTCACTTTCTTAACTTTCGCGTATATATGATAGTATAACTAGCATCGCCCGCGGCTTCACCCGCTATTCCCGTCATCGTAAAAAAATAGCCCATGTGTTATGCCATAAATGTGGCTAGCCTCGTGGCTTAGTGGGTAGTAACTCTGCCTGCGAAGCCGAGGGTTATGGGTCCGATTCCCACCCAGTGCAAATATTTGTGGGATGGATTCAAATATTTATTTATACAGTTACTCATAAAAATAAAACAAATTTAATTTACTTAGTACTTATTAATTAGATACATCTATATGAGAAAAAAAAAGACAAATTAAAAATGTGCACTGTGTCTGGGTGTTTCTGTGTATAATAAGTGTGTATTTACAACTATATTTAAGTGTTATATCAGCTATCTGACCGTCATATTACAAGCTTTGCTTAGTTTGGAGTCAGGTGGTGCTGTGTGTGAATTGTGCACCAATATTTATTATTTATTTATTATCTCGGTAAAATAACAGAACCGGGAACTCTACCCGGGAAAAATAAAATAAATAAATATTGGTGGACAATTTACACACACCATCTGACCCCAAACTAAGCAAAGCTTGTAATATGGCGGCTAGATAGCTGACATAATACTTATATAGTTGTAAATACATACTTATTATACATAGAAACACCCAGACACAGTACAAACATTTGAATTCATCCCAAAAAAAATAGCCTACCAGAACATAATCTAATTGTGTTACAAATTTCAGCTTAATCCGTAGAGCCATTCCCATGTGATTGAGCTACGAATATCCAAACCTACCCTTAGATTTTGTAGGATTCATAATTAGTATTTACGTTATGTTAATTTATGACATTTTATCTTTTAGGTATACAAAAGAAATATTTCAAAAAGGCAGGAAAGGACAGCTCAGCATATCAGACGTATACAGGTAAGATACTTTTTTATTGTTGTGGCAATGAACTTAGCAAACCAGTTTTATATGTATGTATATATTTAAAAGTCTCGTGTCTGTTTGTCGACCGATTTTATCGAGTTTTTTGTCTAGTTGGTAGGTATGTGAGACTAGGACTCACGATTTTGACCCTCCTGCCTCCTTCATTCGTCATGTAACGCGTTTTAGTACTCGTATTTTCGTATAGGTAATGAATTAATGCATGAACACATCCAAAAATATGTTCATACGAGTGATATTTAAATAATTTTTAACTGTCTTTCATTGACGTGAGATCATTTACAAGAAGCTTTTATTTTATTAGAAATTATAATAATAATATCTAATATTTTTTTTAAGTATTTAGAATGTTTGTGTTTTATATTTATTGTAAAAAAACTTAGAAGTTAAGATAAGATCTGAGGCGAGGGCTTTTGTTGCCGACTTGTGTCGTCTTCTTAGGGACAGAGGATGTGATCCCCGCTCGGGTCTCTATCTGACCCAAAACATTTCTTTGGCCATACAGCGGGGAAATGCCGCCAGTCTGATGGGCACTTTTGGTCGGCGATTTGACGAGTGCGGAGACTAAATTGATGACTCCCAAACTTGTGTTTCTAGTATTTAGGTTTTTGTAATTTTTTTTAATTGACATGTAAATTGTATTTTTTTATGAAACTACAGTAACTACTTTTTTAGGTTAATATATGCAATTATAACGCCAAAAAAAGATAAGAAATAAATGAAGTGTATATTTAATAAGATACATACAATAGGGATTATTTTGTAGTATACAGGATTACTGGTGATCAGCCTGCATCCATTTAAGAGCATGTTCTGTATATTTAAACAAACGTCATCCAAAAAAAATAAAAGTTTTTGTCGCCCTCTCTAACACTGCTTAACTCTATGCGTGTCAGCTCTACTTTTATCGAACGTTAAAGAGTGTGTGCGCTCATGTTACGAAGAAATTTATGTTTTTAAACCAGGCAAATACGCTTTTCTTATATTGAATGGGAATAAACTATTCTTGTACAAAAGAATTGAACCGACTTCAAAACCACAAATAGCGAAAAATATATCAATACGAGTATAACTATTGTAAGCGTTACTCAGTCATCCATTTGAAACCGAAAGGCGCGATGTTGGACGGCCTCCCACTGGACTAGATGGACAGATGACCTCGCAAAGGTCGCTGGAAACCACTGGTTGCAGGTTGCGCAGGACCGTTCGTTGTGGAAGTTTAGGGGGGAGGCCTATGTTCAGCAGTGCATCTTCAGGTCGCCACTCGAGACCCTTTCTGTACCATTTGTTGTCAGCTCTGTGAGCGATGTGGCCTGCCCATTGCCACTTCAGCTTGCTCTTTGAGATATGTGGGCTACTTTCGTTCTTTCGCGATTTCGGATCCTATCACAAAAAGACTCCGAGCATAGCTCTCTCCATTTCTTGCGGCTGATGATGATATAATATTTCAAATAAAGTTATTAATCTAGTATTGGTGTGTGTTTTCAGATGTTCGCCCGGTCATCGAGCGGCACCGCGGGGTGACGCCCTCGGTGTGAAATGGAAAGAGGAACTAGATAAACAACGTATGTATCTTCACCATGTATTTAGTTACAACTAGCAGTGGCCCGTAGTTTCACCCGCGTAGTTCCGTTCCTTTCAATACAATCCAATTATTTGTTTATCAATTTGGTACATGTGTACACTTTTGAACGGTAAATTATAGAAACATTAGATACTCCCTTTATTTTTTGGGATAAAAGTAGACTATTGTTCTTCCAGACAGTAATATGTGTTCCAAATTTCATCCCGTTCCGTACAGACGATCCGACGTGATTAAGCAATAAACATCAAAACATTGACATTTATAATACTAGCAGTACCCGCGGTCGTACCTGCGTCGGTCCCCTTTCCATTACAATATTACTAGATTTAAACCGCAATATATACAATGTATAACTAAATACATGAGTTGCTGACGTTTGATATAGTCAGTTCAGTTAGTGCTATAACGAAAAGCGATCACGCGCGCGCACTCTCTTTGAAAAAGGTCGCCGGACGCGACTGAAACTTGAGTCGGACTGGACTGGCTTTTTCAAACGTGAGCTTTTGTACCCGTGTGTATTTGTTTTTAAAATTTGCGATTTGAACACAGTGTTTATATTATATATGACTTAATAACGATATAATTCATTGTTTTTTAACCGACTTCAAAAAAGGAGGTTTCTCAATTCGACCGTATGTATGTTCTTTTTTTTTACCTCGATGTTTCGGCAGCGTTACAAGTTACAACCGCCGTGGTCACGAGAACACTCGACTTGAACGTCGAGGTAATTAAACAATGAATTATATCGTGATTAAGCCCCGTACAATAACATTATGCACCCGTGTATTTATTTAAAATGTGTAAGAACCACGTTACCTTTTCACACTAAAATCTATACTTTCATTTTTATCATTTTTAGTTCAGTTGTGGAATGGCTTGCCTGTGGAAATAAGACAAGCTCCGTCACTCTCTGTATTTAAGGCGCAAGTCAAAAAACACTATTTGGCAAAGGCCTGCTGAAATCTGAGGCTGATATTGTGTATATTTATACATTTTTTTCTTTCTTTTAACGGTGTTGTTACATTCATTGCATATGTATTAGTATATGAAAATATGGTTATTTATGTATTAGTATGTATTACTATTAGAATGTATGTTTATTATATTTTAGTAAATAGGTAATTAGTGCCTTATTTATTATTCTGTAGATATCAATTTACTCTTTAATTGATTACTCCCATCTTTCTATGGTTTAACTCCTTTTCCATACCACGGTTGCCTGGAAGAGATCGCTTTTAGCTATAAGGTCACCATTTGCTACTATATTTTTAAGATTGTTTGTTTTGTAAGTTGTTTTGTTAATTGCAATAAAGAGTTTATCTATCTATATTTTCAGACAAATCTAAGAAACCTTCGCTACTGCGGGCCATAATTAAGATCCACGGCTGGTCCTTCATCATAGGAAACGTTATCTTTGCCATCCTCGACACTGGGATACGGTAAGAATTGAATAGAATAGAATAGATAATGATTTATTGTCGGGTAAGGAAAATTCACAAATACAGGCTTATTGGTCAATCAGCTTGCATCCTTTCTTGGGTATGTTAAGTACATTAAATATGACAATCTTTGCTCCACAGTTTTAAAAAAAAATTGGTTGCCTATAAAGTCGGTATACGGGCGAAAGTTTTACGTGACAACGACTTTGAGTGGTAAAATAATTTTACGGAAGGGACGCGTGCCTTTCACTTTTTATGTCTGTCTCTCTCGCTCTTAGCCGGGCTAACCATGCCCGAGTGGAAGGGACGCGTGCCTCTCACTCGCTCTCGTTGTGAGCGGAGCGTAACGCAGTTTCTTGAAGTGTCACCCGGCAAACCAATTTATAAGACGTTGTCACGTCAAAATTTGTAATTTTTTTTCTCATATAAAATAAAAGTGTCTTTTCTCGATCTAAAAATCGAACTCTTCGTAACAATTCGTCACAAGATCGCACGCGTTCGTTGACGCTCGATAAATGATGTGCCGAAGTGAATAAACCAAAAAAGTTTTCATATACTAGATACGTATAGAGTTAGATTTTCCGCACGGTTCTTTTGTGTCAATCGTAAGCAGATGACGTGCATACTTTCTATGACAACAGAGTAATGTGCCGCGACAAAAGTATGGCACTTCCGCAAGAGCGACAAGGCAAGAAAGATGCTACCCGTGCTTTCGGTGTAAAGCGTTTGTGCCAACACTCTACGTAGTATGTGTAAACTCTTTGGAATACACACTAAACAGCCGCTAAACAGTGCTAGACAGGACAACAAACACTTTTTTTTGGGATATGAATTGGCTTTTTACAAAAGTTGTTTGTTTAAATCTACAGAACATGACATTAAACGGTCGCAGACTGATTACAAGTAACCCTGTATAATTACAAAATTTAAGTGTAGTATGAACGCCACTACACGAGTAGGCATGGCTCATTTTTGATTTAATGTGCCATCAAAAGGCTATTCAATAACTGAAACATAGGTGAAAGAATTACTTTGTCATCTTAAAACTTTGCGTGATATCACGATTTTTTTTAAAATTACAATTTTGGACTCTCTCAAAAACGCTTCATACAAAATACACTACAGACTCGTGACGTCACTGTGTCGTAATTTCTAAGCCTCGCGTATAAAGTTTGTATGGTGGCTATATTAAATATTGCGTTTCGGAAACTGGTTTCATAACAAAAGTCACTTGAAATTGAATAGGTTATCCAATGGTAAATACACTTTCTAATAATCTCGTACTTTTTAAAGTGATAATGGCGCACCATACCTATTTTTTCGTAGATTGTGAATGAAGTTCATCGTAGTATTCATAAGTTAAAGAATTGTTCGGGTGAACTCGGAGACGCCGAGTGTGCCAGAGCGAGAAAGACAGTCAGCTGTCACTATCTTTTTTTATAATTATTCTTGGCCATGGATACCAGTCTTTCAGCCGCATCTGTCACTGTCGTGTCCCTGTGTTTACTGTATTCAATTTTATATGGAATAATTTTTATTTTTAACTCTTAAAATTATGTAATACTTAGTTATTTCTTAATTTAATTTCAGTATTATGTCCGTGACTTATAGGGTTTTTTTTTCACAGATTATCGATTCCGATGTGTTTGGAAGGCTTAATAAATTATTTCTCTCCGTCGCATGCGGGAGTATCCGCGGAACACGCCTATCTATATGCAGCCGGTGTAGTCGGGTATGTATCATTCAATTCATTATTCTTTTTTTTTTCAGGAAATCGAGTTTTAGTAGTTAGCAAACAAGCTAGGTTGTTGATTGGACGGCTGATTAAGCTAAGTTGGCTGCGACCTTATATAGAGAAAAAGTAAATAAATAAATACATTATGGTGGACAATTCACACACAACACCATCTGACCCCAAACTAAACAATGCTTACACTTACTACTCATGTTATAAATGCCAATCCGTGGGTTTATTCCTAACCTGACCCGCTACCGGGTTAGGTTAGGAACAGAAAAAAAATATTAATTTTCATTCCCAACCTAACCCTCTTCCTAACCTGATCCGAAAACCATGACGTGGTTTATTCCGAACCTGACCCGCTACCGGGTTAGGTTAGGAACAAACAGCAAAAGTGATTAATTTTTTTCATTAGAAACGTCTAAACCTGAGCCGGAAATAATGTTCCTAAGTTAACCTCGAATCTAAAACCCTACCTAGTAGTTTTAATATTAGTTCTATAGTTCCTGGAGTTAGGACTTTTTTTAGTAATCGGGTCAGGTTCAGAACTTCATTTCGGGTCAGGTTAGGAAGAGGGTTAGGTTGGGAATGAAAATTAATATTTTTTTGCTGTTCCCAACCTAACCCGGTAGCGGGTCAGGTTTTTGGGTCAGGTTAGGAATAAACCAATTCGTGTTCCAAATTTCAACGTAACCTGTTCAGACATTTCGACGTGATTGAGCACATAACTTACAAACTTTCGCATTTGTTGGATTGTTTTGTTTTATAGTGCAAAGTGACCAGACGAGCTGGATATGTGCCTGATGGCAAGGAACATGTCAGCCACATAACAGCACAGTGACACGCAGCTATTGGAACGTGAAGAGTCCAAATCATTACCTGGCATTGAACTGCGATCGTCATCCAGAGATTTAAAACGTTATATTTCCAAGCCTAGCCATTTCTCTGGAAACATTGCCGTTCAAACCAATAATGTTTTTACATAACTGCTTGGCGGTAGAATAACTGGCAAAGATATGGTACTTCCACAGGCGGACTCTGGCAAGGGTCCTACCACTCAAGGCCTGATTAACCTTTAGGCTAATTAGGCTGCAGCCTAAGGCGTGTGGATCAAGAGGGGGCGCGCTGAAATCGTATAGACTTGCCGAAGAGATATTTCGGGTTTCAGAGAGGTCGCCCCACAACCGACGCCGTCCGTCCAAAGGTCCGAAGCAGTGTTTCCACTTTAATGTAACTTTTTGTAGTGGTAGGACTCTTGGCAGAGTCCGCCTGGAGAAGTACCACACCTTTGCCAGTTATTCTACCGCCAAGCAGTAATGTGCAAACATTACTGTGTTCCGGTTTGAAGGGCAATGTTTCCAGAGAAATTACAGGGCTTAGAGATATAAGATCTTAGATCTCTGGGTGACGAGCGCAGTGCAGTGCTAGGTAATGATTTGGACTCTTCATGTTCCAATAGCTGCGCGTCACTGTGATGTTATGTGTCAGGCATGTTGCTTACCATCAGGCACATGTCATGATCGTCTCGTCACTCTTTATTTAAAAAAAAAAAAAAAATGTTTTCCTTTCCCCTCGCCTCAATTAAGATTTCCCCTTTTTCCCCTCAAAACTTATTCTGTTATTAGTTCTAGCACCCCCCCCCTCAGGAGATATTCAAATTTTAAAATTGCAACCAATCTCAATAATATTTATGCTTTCAATTGAAACTGATATCTGACTAATTATAAGAAAATTTTCCTCAACATGACGAAGTTTTTGTATTTGTTTGATTAGGCATGATTTCCCCTTTGCATCTCTTTCCCCTTTTTATTCCCCTCTGGACCCTAATTTCCCCTCAAAAGGGGAAGTTCCCCTCATTGTGGAAACACTGGTCCGAAGGTGTGCTTCGATGGCGGCGTATTGTTCACGCCGTATTGTGTACATCCTAATCAGGACAACCATAACAGAGGTGGTGGGGTATCTTAATATCAACCGCCCATTATTAGGGACTTGGGAGGGGAGCTTTTCCTCGTCCGGAGCGCGTCCTTATAATTAGCCTAGGGCGGTCAGAACTCTTAATCAGTCGCTGCTACCACTACAAAATTATGACGTTTTTAATGTAGGTGTCTCTTATTCTTCAGATTTATGGCAATAAGCGCTAGTATAATGCATCCCATGCTGCTGTGGCTGCTCAACATGGCCATGAAGATCCGAGTCGGTTGCGGCTCCCTCATATACAGAAAGGTATGTTTTTTAAGGTTTTTTTTATCTATTATGTCTATGACAGTTGTGATCATTCGTGAGATTTAGCTCAAAACTCCTTATTTCAGCACTTTTTGATTATTTTTTTTATAATAGGAAGTGACGAGACGAGCAGGACATGTGCCTGATGGTAAGCACCATGCCTGCCACATAACAGCACAGTGACACGCAGCTATTGGAACATGAAGAGTCCAAATCATTGCCTAGCACTGCACTGCGCTCATCACCCATATTGTGCGCGTTAGACGCAGTGACTATAGTGCAACTTAAGTGCTGAGTAAAACAAGTTATTAGTTAAGTAATTCAAAGTTGTAAGTTTTCATTTCTATCGGCAGTTCCTCTGGCTACCTTTTTTTACGTCACTGAATGCATTTACGCACACCTATACGCATACGCCTTGGGTAGATCAACCTGCCTCTGACAATCTTCAATGTAACTTGCGATTTTTTAATGCTTGTATTTCGCAATGCGTCTGATTTGACTGGCTTAGTGGGTAGGAACTCTGCCTGCGAATCCGAGGGTTGTGGGTTCGATTCCCAACCCAGTGCAAATATTTGTGTGATGAATTCAAATGTTGGCACTGTGTCTGGGTGGTTCTGTTTATAATAAGTATGTATTTAAAACTATATAATATGATATCAGCTATCTGGCCGCCATAACACAAGCTTTGCTTAGTTTGGGGTCAGATGGTGTTGTGTGTGAATTGTCCACCGATATTTATTTATTCTACAAGAACAAAATTACACATTTTGATTTACCCCCGACGACCTCGGATTTGTAATTTGTACAACATTCTACTAATCAAGCCCTTTCATTTGATGCCCATATTGAGGTAGTAGTGAAAAAAATAATGTATTTCGCGATTTTGTGGTGGCGGCCATCTTGCATTTGAAATTTGTTGTAGTGTATAGTATTTTACAAGTCAAGCCTTTTTATTTGATACCCATATTTAGGTAGGTTGTGAACAAATATTTTGTCTGCCATTTTGTGAAGGCGGCCATCTTGAATCGATACTAACCAATCATAGATAAGAACATCCGCACAGAAATTAACCTTCAAATAAATCTAAATCGGCCCATCCGTTTAAGCTCTACGGTGAACAGTAGATACATGGTATGTACGTTTGTACAGACACACACACACAGACAGACAGATAAACATCGACTTATAACACCCCTTTTTTGGTCGGGGGCATGGACGTATAATAAAGTCGGGCTTAGTCTCGCTAAAACAACACTGTGTCACTAGAATCGGCCACATTTGCCCGTGTGCGTTGTCAGGTTCTCATTGATAGGGTGACTCGCACACATATACACAAGTAGCGCGTGTAATGACCCACTGATGTGTGCGTATCAGCCTGTGACAGCGCACACGTTCATATTATGTGGCCGACTCGATGGACGCAGTTTTTGTTTTAGACTTTTTTATACGTCCATGGACGGGTCAAGAAAATGAATGATCTAAAACTTCGTTACATAAATACGACATAATATTGAATACGAATTTCACTCACTCTACATTCGATTGGATTTGCTCTAGATTTAAATACCTACATTTAAATTGACTTCTAAATGATATTTACGCAATAAAGATAATGATTGATATCAGACAAGATTGCGGTCAACCCCTAACCTATTGTATATTGATAAATGTTTGTCTGTATGTCCTTTGTGGAATCGTAAACTATGCATTTGATCATGTCATGATCTGTAACAAAGTAAAAAATAAGTTTTCTGAGCGTAGCAACGCGCTCAGGGTACATCTAGTTTTTTTTTATAAGTAACGAGTGACGAGACGAGCAGGACATGTGCCTGATGGTAAGCAACATGCCTGACACATAACAGCACAGTGACACGCAGCTATTGGTACATGATTCACTCTTGTGCGAAAAAGACTTCAAAGTCTTGAACATCGCCGAAAAATTGCTAGCCTATCGGTTTTTATCGGATACACTTCGGAGAGTGTGTAACTGATCTGTATGATCTAATACCACCTTGGCCTTTTTTCTATCGAAATGCTCGTAGCTCAAAAAAGCGACATCGTTTCATGGTTGATGTTCCAATGACGCGAACAAATAGATTTGACTCTACTTTTGTGAAAAGAACGTCTAGGCTGTGGAATACGTTGCCTGAGTGGGTTTTCCCCGATGGTTACAATCTTTGTGTCTTCAAATCGAGAGTGAGTCGGTTTCATCTAGGTAAGCACACTCCATCGTAGACCGCATCGTCGCTTATCATCAGGCGAGATGGCGGTCAAGTGTGAGTCTATAAAATAAAAAATGAAGAGTCCAAATCATTACCTAGCACTGCACTGCGCTCGTCACCCAGAGATCTAAGATGTTATATCTCTAAGCCCTGTAAATTCTCTGGAAACATTGCCCTTCAAACCGGAACACAGTCAATGTGTGCACATTACTGCTTGGCGGTAGTATAACTGGCAAAAGTGTGGTACTTCCCCAGGCGGACTCTGTCAAGAGCCCTACCCAAAGAGTTTACATATACTACGTATAGAGTTGGCACAAACGCTTTACACCGAAAGCACGGGTAGCATCATTCTTGCCTTGTCGCTCTTGTGGAAGTGTCATATTTTTGTTGCGGCACATCACTCTATTGCCATAGAAAGTATGCACGTCATCTGCTTACGATTGACACAAAGGAACCGTGCGCAAAATCTTAACTCTATACGTAGTAGATATGTAAACTCTTTGGTCCTGCCACTACCGAGTTATCTATAAAAAATGTTTTTTTCTTTCCAGCTCCTTCGTTTAGACCTCACAGTCGGCGGCAAGGCCACCGAAGGCCTGACAGGCCACACGATAAACCTCCTTACCACTGACGCACAAAGATTCGACATGGCGTGTCTGTTCCTAGTAGACCTCGTCAGGACCCCGATAGAGAGTACCGTCATCGTGTACTTGATGTATCGCCAGATTGGGGTCGCCACTTTCGCGGGCGTAGCCTTTCTGCTGGCCTTTATACCCTTGCAAGGTGAGTCACTTTACGAAGTACCCTGTATTAGTTCCACTACAAATGGTAGGGATCTGTTTCCAAAACTTTAACAGTGACAATTAAAATACCCAAAACGCTTGACACAAAACAAATGACTTTAAAAGTCTTGACACTAAAAAACTTTGATTCAAAATTGGATAACGGGACACTCACGTACATACGGTCGGTAATCCGACTCGAGTTTCGGCCGCGTCCAGCGCCAAACGGGCAGCCATCGCGCGCGTGCACTTTCCTTGAAAAAGGCCGCCGGACGCGGCCGAAACTCGAGCCGGAATAACCGACCGTATATACGTGAGAGTCCCGTTGTCTAATTAAATATGTATAACAACTACGTTAATTTTAATACTAAAATTCTATAGGTACTTTTTTATTTATTTTGTAGTTTCACACTTGACTGATATTACGCGACGATGCGGTATACGATAGAGCTTGCTTACTTGCATGAAACTGATTTACCGTTTTCAACTTTACAATAAAACCTCTGGCACTAAACCATTAGACACTAAAAGTTGTCAATTAAACCCTTGGCACTAAATAACTGACAGGCCAAACGATAAATCTCCTAACCACCGACGCACAAAGATTCGGCATGGCACATATTCGATATGACACATTCCCTTGCAAAGTAAGTCACTGCGAAGTACCCTGTTTTAGTTCCACGACAAATAACTGGACAAGGAACTGTTTCCAAAACTTTAACAGTTACAAAAATTTTACGCCTGAAACCCAAAACACTTGACACAAAACATTTGACTTTAAAACACTTTGGACTAAAAGCCTTTTTAAAAAACTTTGTTTATTTGCGTTTAAAAAATTGTTTTTGTAGTATACAGTGACGAAACGAGAACGACATGTGCATGGTGGTTAGCAACATGCCTGTCCATAACAGTACGTGATACGTAGCTATAGGAACATGAAAAGTCCAAATCATTACCTAGCACTGCACTGCACTCTTCACCCAGGAATATAACATGTTTTATCTCTATGCCCTGTAATTTCACTGGAAACATTGCTCTTCAAAACAGAACACTGTGATGTTGTCACATTACTACTTCGCGCTAGAATAACTAGTAAAGGTGTGGTACTTCCCAGGCGGACTGTGCAAGAGTGCTACCACTTAAAAATTTACGAGAATGACTTCTCGCCAGATGCTAAAAAATAGTTTTTTTTTTCAGGCTACCTCGGCAAGATATCAAGCAAGCTTCGACGCAAGACCGCCGTCCGCACCGACAACAGAATACGGCTCATGAATGAAGTGATACAGAGTATAGAATCCATCAAGATGAACGCTTGGGAGGACGCTTTCGCTAAGATCATTGGGGAGGCGAGAAAGTGAGTACAATACCATCAGCTAAATATATTATACTATAAAACTCTCCGACACTTAGAATACTTAAAACACTAAAACGATAGGCACTAAAATTCTTAACATCGAAACTTTTGACACGAAAACTTCAATTTCAGTAAAAATATACAACAAATTGCCCTACAAACTAAAACAAATAAATTCTGACGAAAAGTTTGCCAAAACCTTAAAAAATATATTACTCGAGAAAGCTTACTATACCATAGACGAATATCTTGCCGACAAATTAATAATAAAATGAGTCGATCCGCTCCGCACGATACGAATTATATTGCCACACCCAATCAGGGTAATTATGGTAACTACATATGACATGTACTTATTAATAAGACCAAGAAATGTACCATAATATTAGCAATAAATGATTGAGTATTGAGTATTGAAAACAATTGAGTCTAAACCAGTAGATACTAAAATCTTGACAGTTAAAACTTGACACTAAACAAACTTGGCACTAAAAATCTTGACAATAAAACACTTGGCACTAAAGAAATTTACAGCAAACCAATTATATTGACATTGAAACAGCTGAAAATAAAATATTAGACAAAAACCTTTAAACTAAAACACTTGACACTAAATACTTGAACTCGGCAAGCTCCGTCGCAAGACCACCGTCCGCACCGACAACAGAATAGGGCTCATATACAAATACAAAAATCTTTATTGCTGTTTGTAGGTAAGATAAGATGATACAAAACATTTTAAAAGATGCCCCATACAAACTGGCCTCAGCGAGAGGCATGCAATATGTCTGGCAAGACAATTTGTTTTAGTCTTAATTTATAAATGAAAAAAAAAATCAAAGCTGATCAGCTGATCAAAGTCTTCTTTTTTCTCATCTTCTATTAATTTCTGTTTTTTTTATTTATGTCATCTGATTCTTCATCTTCGATTCATTTCTGGCTTCTATTTGGTTGTGAAATATATATATGTGTGAGATAAATGCTTGATGAGCACAATTTCGCCAACGTCTTGTGTTTCATCATGATATTGTTTTGTGTTTTTGAGTTTAATCAGTATGCCCATCCAGGGTCTAAGGTCTTGCAGTAGTAGATCTTGCAGTTCATCCATGTTCATGAATGAAGTGACTGATAGATACTGAAACCTTGACAATAAAAAACTAGATACTAAAAAAAATTACACTAAAAAGCTTGACAATAAAACACATGACACTAAAAAGCTTGACAATAAAACACTTGACACTAAAAAGCTTGACAATAAAACAATTAAATTTACACTGAAACAGCTGAAAATAAAATACTAAACACAAAAAGTATATTAGAACGTATAACTCTTGACACTTAGTTAGTGTTTCAAAACTATGTAAGTACACTAAAACATTTGAAAATTAAATACTATACACTAAAACAAATTAACATTAAAACATTGCACAGTAAAACTTATTGAAACATTGGACACTAAAACACTACACATTACATTAAAATATTTGACACTAAATCACTGGACCCCAAAACACTTGAACATTAAACACTTGACACTAAACCACTTGACGCTAAAACGGTTATTGATGAGGAAACAATAGATTCGTAACATGATGCATGACTAAATTTTGTATCTCTCGACTTTCAACTAGTTAGTTTAACGTAGCATTTTTCGCACTTCGCCTTATGATTTGACAATTGTGTGTCGCTCACACTCTTGTATGAATAAGTATGAGTTATACTTCTTTTTTTACTACAACTAGCCCAGACTGTCCCAGAAGGCCAACATCCTATTTAGACTTGCCACTAGTATAAAGTAATTCCCGCGTTTCCAGGAAAGAGATGAGCGTGATAAAGAAGATGTCGTGGCTGCGCGCGGTGATGATATCTTGCGTCAAGCTCAACACGAAGGTCGCCATCCTGCTCAGCATCATCACCTACATCGCCGCGGACAACGAGCTCACCGCCGCCAAGGTGAGGATATCACTCACTCACTTGTAGCTACAGTCGAGATCTCGCTCGGTTTCGAGGCCTCCACTTCAATCACTCACTTGTAGCTACAGTCGAGATCTCGCTCGGTTTCGAGGCCTCCACTTCAATCACTCACTTGTAGCTACAGTCGAGATCTCGCTCGGTTTCGAGGCCTCCACTTCAATCACTCACTTGTAGCTACAGTCGAGATCTCTCGCTCGGTTTCGAGGCCTCCACTTCAATCACTCACTTGTAGCTACAGTCGAGATCTCGCTCGGTTTCGAGGCCTCCACTTCAATCACTCACTTGTAGCTACAGTCGAGATCTCTCGATCGGTTTCCAGAACTCTACTTCAATCACTCACTTGTAGCTACAGTCGAGATCTCTCGATCGGTTTCGAGGCATCCACTTCAATCACTCACTTGTAGCTACAGTCGAGATCTCTCGATCGGTTTCGAGGACTCCACTTCAATCACTCCTTTGTAGTTCAGTCGAGATCTCTCGATTGGTTTCGAGGACTCCCTTCCCTTTACTCACTTCTAGCTACAGTCGAGATCTCTCGATCGGTTTCGAAGACCCCTTCACTTCACTTACTTGTAGCTACAGTCGAGATCTCTCGATCGGTTTCGAAGACCCCTTCACTTCACTTACTTGTAGCTACAGTCGAGATCTCTCGATCGGTTTCGAAGACCCCTTCACTTCACTTACTTGTAGCTACAGTCGAAATCTCTCGATCGGTTTCTAGGACCCCTTCAATTCACTTACTTTTAGCTACAGTCGACATCTGTCGATCGGTTTCGAGGACTCCACTTCATTCACTCACTTGTAGCTATAGTCCAGATCTCTCGATTGATTTTAAGGACTACTCCAAAACTTTTGCGTTTATATCATAAGTAAAGATAATATGTTTTGCAGGTCTTCGTAATATTCTCATATTACGACATCCTCAAGTACACGCTGGTCGACTTCCTCCCTCTCGCCATCACGTTCACTCTCGAGGCGTACGTGAGCGTGAAGAGGATGCAAGAGTTCCTCCTGCTGCCGGAGGTCGAGAATCAGGACGTCGATCTGTTGGTCATCGACGAGGAGAAGAGCGCGGTGAAGACTAATGGAGTGTTTGAGAAGATTGGGAATGGGTTAGTTTTTTGAAATGAAAACTTCTTTTGATGCGCCACGGACAGATTTTTCGTGGCCTGTGAATTGAATTCTAGCGTCGCCCTCGGGGATGGTAAGAGATCTTCGGGTAAACTCTGGGCCATGCCCATTGAAATGCTGACGCATTTCTAGATGGCTATGCTCATGGCCACGCCCTCCGATTTCACCCGCGTAGTTTCCAAAGTGCGCTATCAAATTCTGAGTTATAAGTTTTCACTTCTATCGGCAGTTCCTATGACTGTCAATTTGTTTTTATTCTATCTCCGTCTCTACTTTATCTCTATCTTTATTTCCCTTTCTCTCTCTCTCGTTTCCTATTTCTCCCTCTTTAGATTTCTTTCTTTCTCCCTCCGTCCTTCTCTGTGTATTTTCCTGTCTTTTGCTATGTCTCTTTCCCCCTGTCTCATGATCTCTCTGTTTTTCTTTATATTTATCTCTTACGCTCTATTTTTTTATAGTACAGAGTAACAAGACGAGCAGGACATGTGCCTGAGGTAAGCAACACGCCTGTCACATAACAGCACAGTGACACGCAGCTATTGGAATATAAAGAGTCCAAATCATCACCTAGCACTGCACTGCGTTTGTCACCCGGAGTCATTAGATGTTTTGTTTTCATACCCTGTAATTTCACTTACTATGTATAACTATAATAT
Organism: Ectropis grisescens; assembly: GCA_017562165.1. Taxonomy (NCBI): domain Eukaryota; kingdom Metazoa; phylum Arthropoda; class Insecta; order Lepidoptera; family Geometridae; genus Ectropis; species Ectropis grisescens. Next base: position 8,782,428 of record CM029796.1, on the reverse strand, counting down.
TCAATTTATATGTAATCACTTTATTTTTAATTGTCATTATTATAATCTAAATTAATAAACCTCATATGAATAACAAAACATAAAAAAACTTTATGTCACAAAAATCGAATTATGAAGAATTTCATTAAATTCTGATGGCACTGACAAACAAACCGCTGTCGCCATCTTTGGTGTGAAGCACGTTTCGTTCCATCAATCAACACATTGCGTGCGTCCGTCGCACCAAAAAAGTATCCATCACAAGAAACTGTGACTTATGTGATTACGTAAAACGAAACGTCTTGCCGCCGGACCGGAATTTTATTAGTAGGTACTTATATTTAGTATCACCATTGCACCCGTGCGAAGCCTGGGCGGCTCGGTAGTGATTATATAATACCTACGGGGCTTAATCACGAATAATTTATTATGTTTTCAAATCGCGTAAATTTAAAAACAATAAATGTCATTATTATATTTTTATAGTATCATAGGGGAGGCCTATGTCCAGCAGTGGACGAATACAGGCTGATGATGATGATGATGATGATGATGATGATTATATTTTCAGTAAGTATTAGTTAAGTAGTTATTTCTTATTTTGGTTTTTGCCTCTGCCGTGCGTCAGCACATACTTTTTTTTTTAATTTTTCCTTTTCTCGTTATTTTCAGCCAGCAAGCTTACATAAAGTCAGAGTCAAATCTAGAACAGCTGAAGCCTCAAGTGCTGGTCAGCTTCCAAGACTACACGGCGTACTGGAAGAACGGAGACGATGGCACTACGGACGTGAAGGTGGTCGCTCTTGGGGATATCAACCTTAATGTAAGTGTGCTATGGTGTCTTTTGGAGTGGAAACCTTTTGCAGAGTCCACCCTGATATCAGTCATAGTGTCTTTTGTAGGGGAGTCTTTTGCAGAGTTCGTGCGGATAGCAACCTTAATGTAAGAGTGTTATGGTACCTTTTGCAGTGGAAGCGTATGGTATCATTTGTAGGGGACGTCTTTTGGCGAGTTCGCCTGGATATTAACCTTAATGTAAGTGTGTTATGGTACCTTTTGCAGTGGAAGCGTATGGTATCATTTGTAGGGGACGTCTTTTGGCGAGTTCGCCTGGATATCAACCTTAATGTAAGTGAGTTATGGTGCCTTTTGCAGTGGAAGCGTATGGTATCATTTGTAGGGGACGTCTTTTGGCGAGTTCGCCTGGATATCAACCTTAATGTAAGTGAGTTATGGTGCCTTTTGCAGTGGAAGCGTTGGTGTCTTTTGCAGTGAGAGCTGGGGCTTTTAATAACTGGAAAATTTGGTATAAATGTACATCGCGCTCATCACCTAGAGACATAAGATGATTTGTGTTCTTTTCTTGTAATTTATCTTGAAATATTGGCCTTCAAACCGGAACACAGTACCGCCAAGCAGTAATATTACCATATTACTCAAACATTGACATTTATAATATTAGTAGGATTTGATTACAAGCAATAATACTTTGTTCCAGATAAAAGCGGGCACGCTGACGACGATAGTAGGCAGCGTGGGTTCGGGCAAATCGACGCTACTGTCGGCCATCTTGCGGGAACTAGCGCCCTCTCGCGGCCGACTGACGCGATCCGGTGACATCTCGTACGCGGCCCAAGATCCTTGGCTATTCGAAGCTTCGGTACGTAGATAACCGTAAACTGCGTACGTAGATATTGCAGTGACAGCATAAGATCCCAGAGCCGCCAGACGTTACGTATTTTCTGATGGACGAAATGTGGACGATTGAGTAGAGTTAGTACGTAGTAAGAACACACGCTTACCCGCTAACTTGCTTAGACGGCAAATTTTGAGATATGGGGTCCAGAAGATACATTACTTACTTCACGTATTTTCTGCTAACTGATTTTCACGTATGTTATAGGCAATTATCTTTAAAAATAAGGCCCCAATACTCCCAGACACTTTCCATCGGCCGTTTTGCTTAACGCTTAACAGACGCTTTAAAGATAATTTTAACAAAAAAGAACCGACTTTCAACGGAAAACTTATAAAGTAAAAAAGTTTTCCTCGTTTTCTCTAGGATGTCATCATCAGATCCTGGTTTCCTTATCATGGAATACCCTTGGAATATCTTCTTTACAACAAAAAAATAATCATCAAAATCGGTTCATAAACGACGAAGTTATCCGTGAACACACATAAAAAAAAAACATACATACGGTCGAATTGAGAAACCTCCTTTTTTTGAAGTCGGTTAAAAATACGCGACGTCTGGCGGCTCTGGGATCTTGGACCATGGATCTTTTTGTCAGACTTCTAACAAGGTTGTGTTTAACGTTTATGAAACGTTAAATTTTAACGCTAGAAAACGTTAAAAGTTGCGTCATTAATAACGAAAACGTTTAACGATTAACACTACCATGGAGGGGGTATGACAGTACTATTGTGGGGAAGGGGGGAATAGAGAAAGATCGAGAGTAAAAAGTATAACTTCTTCGGCGCGAAGGTACTCCACGCACTATTATTCTTTTGTTTATACCAGGGATTTCCGAACTTCTTTTGTCTACTGCTCACTTTGAGAATAAGTTATTTTTAGTGCCCCCATTTTTTCACCTACTTAAAACTATAATGAAATAAATAAATTATTGAGAGCTATATTAGTGGATATTAAACATTTCGTATACCTTCTTTGTTTAAATAAACAGAACATTAAAACAATTAAATGGACGCAGGCATAGAACCTCGAACCTAGGTTCCACTGTACCTCCATATAAATGAGTGGATAACTTTCTCTCCAGGTGCGTCAGAACATCTTGTTCGGTCAAGAGCTGGACCTGCGGCGGTACAAGCAGGTGATCAAATGCTGCCAGCTCAAGAACGACCTGGAGCTTCTGCCGCACGGGGACAAGACCGTCGTCGGGGAGAGAGGTCACTGTCAACACATGATCATCATTACCAATCTATTCTGTTGCACTCCTGGATGCTGCTCCCATACACTATCAGTCACTGTCTGCTACTTACGTGCATCAAGACTCTAGCGAGTTTCAGGGCATTATTTAGTCACACCAATGCTAGATCATCATCACCAATTTATTCTGTTGCACTCCTGGATGCTGCTCCCATACACTATCAGCCACTGTCTGCTACTTACGTGCATCATGACTCTAGCGAGTTTCAGGGCATTCCTTAGTCACATCAATACTAGATCATCATCACCAATTTATTCTATTGCACTCCTGGATGCTGCTCCCATACACTATCAGCCACTGTCTGCTACTTACCTACATCATGACTCTAGCTAGTTTCAGGGCATTCCTTAGTCACATCAATACTAGATCATCATCACCAATTTATTCTATTGCACTCCTGGATGCTGCTCCCATACACTATCAGCCACTGTCTGCTACTTACGTGCATCAAGACTCTAGCGAGTTTCAGGGCATTCTTTAGTCACACCAATGCTAGATCATCATCACCAATTTATTCTATTGCACTCCTGGATGCTGCTCCCATACACTATCAGCCACTGTCTGCTACTTACCTACATCATGACTCTAGCTAGTTTCAGGGCATTATTTAGTCACACCAATGCTAGATCATCATCACCAATTTATTCTGTTGCACTCCTGGATGCTGCTCCCATACACTATCAGCCACTGTCTGCTACTTACCTACATCATGACTCTAGCTAGTTTCAGGGCATTCCTTAGTCACATCAATACTAGATCATCATCACCAATTTATTCTATTGCACTCCTGGATGCTGCTCCCATACACTATCAGCCACTGTCTGCTACTTACGTGCATCAAGACTCTAGCGAGTTTCAGGGCATTCTTTAGTCACACCAATGCTAGATCATCATCACCAATTTATTCTATTGCACTCCTGGATGCTGCTCCCATACACTATCAGCCACTGTCTGCTACTTACCTACATCATGACTCTAGCTAGTTTCAGGGCATTATTTAGTCACACCAATGCTAGATCATCATCACCAATTTATTCTGTTGCACTCCTGGATGCTGCTCCCATACACTATCAGCCACTGTCTGCTACTTACCTACATCATGACTCTAGCTAGTTTCAGGGCATTCCTTAGTCACATCAATACTAGATCATCATCACCAATTTATTCTATTGCACTCCTGGATGCTGCTCCCATACACTATCAGCCACTGTCTGCTACTTACGTGCATCAAGACTCTAGCGAGTTTCAGGGCATTCTTTAGTCACACCAATGCTAGATCATCATCACCAATTTATTCTATTGCACTCCTGGATGCTGCTCCCATACACTATCAGCCACTGTCTGCTACTTACCTACATCATGACTCTAGCTAGTTTCAGGGCATTATTTAGTCACACCAATGCTAGATCATCATCACCAATTTATTCTGTTGCACTCCAGGATGCTGCTCCCATACACTATCAGCCACTGTCTGCTACTTACGTGTATCATAACTCTAGCGAGTTTCAGGGCATTCTTTAGTCACATCAATACTAGATCATCATCACCAGTTCTAGTCCATTGCTGGGCTTAGGTCTCTCCTATGATGCACCATCAGAAACTGCCTGCTTACGTATGTTATGACTGTAGCGAATTTATGTACGTCCTTTACTCACATTAATACTTGGTCATCACTAACTTATCTTACTCCACTGCGTTGGATATATGCCCCTCACATGATACATCACCAGCCACTGCCAGATCAAGAACGACCTGAAGCTATTGCCCCATGGGGACAAGACCGTCGCCGGGGAGAGAGGTCACTCCCAACGATTGATCATCATCACCGACCTAGCCTAGTAGTCTGCTGGGCATAGATCTCTCACAAGATACATCATCCATCAGAAACTGACTGCTACTTACGTACATCATCACTTAAACGAGCTTCTAGAGTAAGATCCCAGAGCCGCCAGACGTCACGTATTTTCTGATGAACGAAATGTGGCCGATTGAGTAGAGTTAGTACGTACTAAGAACACATGCTTACCCGCTAACTTGCTTAGACGGCCAATTTTGAGATATGGGGTCCAGAAGATACATTACTTACTTCACGTATTTTCTGATAACTGATTGAAGGTTAATATCCGGGCGGATGTTCTTAGCTATGTTTGGTTAATATCGATTCAAGATGGCTGCCTCCACAAAATGGCGGACAAATTATTTCTTCACAACCTACCTCAATATGAGTATCAAATGAAAGGGCTTGACTAGTAGAATACTATACACTATAACAAATTTCAAATCCAAGATGGCCGCCACCACAAAATGGCGTATTATATTTATTTTTCACTACTACCTCAATATGGGTATCCAACGAAAGGGCTCGACTAGTAGAATACATTGCACTATGACAAATTTTAAATCCAAGATGGTCGCTTTCACAAAATGGCGAAATACATTTCTTTTTTCACAACTCCCTTAATATGGGTATCAAATGAAAGGGCTTGACTAGTAGAATGTTGCACAGATAACAAATCCGAGGTAGTGGGGGTTAGTCAAAATTTTTAATTTTGTTCTTGTTTGGTCGGGGGTTAAAAATATTTTTAATTGTCAATTAATCATATTCTGGACTGAAATTTTTAGGCAACTCATTTGCAATATATTTGTTAACATAGTGGACGTATAAAAAAGTCGGACGTAGTCTCGCTAAAACAAAAACTGTGTCACTAGAGTCGGTCACATTTGCACGTGTGCGTTGTCAGGTTGTCACTGATAGGCTAAGGCTAACAACACGCACACATGTACACAAGTAGCGCGTGTAATGACCCACTGATGTGTGCGTGTCAGTCTGTATGTGACAGCGCGCAAGTGCATATTATTTGGCCGACTCGATGGACACAGTTTTTGTTTTAGCAAGACTACGTCCGACTTTTTTTATACGTCCATGGTTGACATTAAATTACATATGAAATACTTTTCGTCCAATAAACAGCTCGGTGAAGGTCGTTGTATAGCGGGATCTCCTATTGATAGCTGACTTACGTAATTCCTTGCAGGAGCGTCTCTGTCGGGCGGGCAGAGGGCGCGCATATCGCTGGCGAGGAGCGTCTACCAGCTTGCCGACGTGTATCTGCTGGACGACCCGCTGGCCGCCGTCGACTCTAAGGTACTCATATATAGCTAATAGGTACTCTACGGTACTGCCATATAGTCGACAAGTACTCTAAGGCACTCAAATATAGGTAACAAGTACTCTAAGGCATTGATGTAAATCTATGGATGTGCCCTCCTTAACTTCAAGCGCTCGGAATTATGTTATCGTTGGGAAGAGTGAGCTCACTCTTTCGGTTCTAGTCGGTAGTAGGAATCGGTGAACATTTTTACCTTTTACAATACGTTGTCAACAATCAAAATAAGTAGAACCACAACATACTTCGCCGCTAGCGATTCTAGGGGTTGGTAGATTGGTAGTTGTAAACCACTCACGTTACCCACACAGACGCAGTTTGTTAACAATTTCAAGGTGCTCAGGGCGCATCTTTTGATTTACATCGATGCTCTAAGGTACTGGTATACCTATAGGGGGCAGGTACGCTAAGGTACTCATATATGAGTACTGTGGCACGCCAAAAGGCGTTTTCACTTAAAAAATGTTGTTGTTATCTCTATATATAGAAACGTTATGTTGGTTTGTGTACGCTTCAAAAACTCAAAAGGTTTTTTTTAACTTTTATAGGTTTACACTTGGCCGCCATCTCGCCTGATGTTAAACGACGATGCGGTCTACGATGGAGCGTGTTTATCTAGAAGAAACCGATTCACTCGCGATTTGAAGACACAATGATTGTAACTATCGGGAAAAACCCTCTCAGGCAACGTGTCCACAGCTTTGACGTTCTTATCACAAAAATAGAGTCAAATCGCTTCGTTCGTGTCTTTGGAACATCAACCATGAAACGATGTCGCTTATTCGAGCTACGAGATTTCCGATAGTTCTGCACCGATCGAGCTGAAATTTTAGAATGATATACAACGTGTGGCGAAGAGGTCCAACAATATTTGAATAGGTCATTCCAACAAGGATGTGGGCTTCATCTCCGAAGGTCTCTTTCCCCTCAGAACTTTAGATCGCGAGATAATACGAGTCAAAGTTTGATGTAAAATTGACCAGCTTCAACCCTGATGCGACGACGGAGCGGCGTGTGACGACGGAGCGGGGGTCAGTGACCGCGCCGCGCCGCCGGTGATTAGGGTTGTCAAATAAAATAATAAACAACGAATTTTTAACTTTGTATGGATTTTTTTTTTCAAATTATTAATTGTGTTGCTTTTGTGTCTAATATTTACATATGTGATTCGATACCTAGTATAGATGAACGACAATAAATATTGTTGGACCTTTCCGCCACACGTTGTATAATCAGCATCAAGAATTGTTTTTATCTAATTTTTGCATCACAATGTGGCACAGCGAAGCGTGGCAGGGTACAGCTAATGTATTTATTAACCCCCGACCAAAAAAAGGGGTGCTATAAGTTTGACGTCGATGTCTGTCTTTCTGTGTGTGTGTGTGTGTGTGTGTGTGTGTGTGTGTGTGTGTGTGAGTGTGTGTGTGTCTGTGGCACCGTAGAGCTCAAACGGATGGGCCGATTTCGATGCGGTTTTTTTATTTGAAAGTTCGTGCGGATGTTCTTAGCTATGCTTGGTTAATATAGATTCAAGATGGCCGCCGCCACAAAATGGCGGACAAAATATTTCTTCACAACCTACCTCAATATGGGTATCACACACTATAAAAAAATCAAATCCAAAATGGCCGCCACCACAAAATGGCGAATTATATTTTTTTTCACTACTACCTCAATATCGGTATCAAACGAAAGGGCTTGACTAGTAGAATACATTGCACTATGACAAATTTCAAATCCAGGATGGCCGCTTCCACAAAATGGCGAAATACATTTCTTGTTTCACAACTCCCTTAATATGGGTATCAAATGAAAGGGCTTGACTAGTAGAATGTTGTACGGATAACAAATCTGAGGTAGTCGGGAGTTAGTAAAAAAAATTAATTTGTTATTGTATGATGTTGTTGTAGGTGGCGGCTGCGATCTACGAGGAATGCATCCGTGGCTTCCTGCGTCCGTACGCCGTGGTGTTGGTGACTCACCGCGTGCAGTACGCGCAGTACGCCGGACACGTCGCCGTCATGGACGACGGGCGGGTAAGTTAGTTAGGGGGGCATCCATCTTATATATATCTTATACCTTTAAACGACCAATTCTTGTAGGTATATATATATAGAATCTGAATCTCGGAAACGGCTCGAACGATTTTCATGAAATTATGTATACAAAGGGTTTCGGAGACGATAAAGCGATCTATCTCCCCTGATGAGTCTGTCGTGAGATTTTATTCAACCCCTTCCCCCCATCCCCCAATCTCACGTGAGATTTTTCAATATGTGGTTTTCTTACCTAAATACGTAGGATTCTTGTCAAAAGAAAAAGAAAAATTGCTTCGTGCTTTTATTTGCGACTAGTTAAGATTAGTACTTACTTAGACAGAATCCGTAATGAGGATATTCGCAAAAGAACGAAAGTGGCCGACATAGCTCAAAGAGTAAGCAAGCTGAAGTGGCAATGGGCAGGCCACATCGCTCGCAGAACTGACAACCGATGGGGAAGAAAGGTTCTCGAGTGACCACGAACCGGAAGATGCAGTGTTGGACGGCCTCCCACTAGATGGACAGATGACCTCACAAAGGTCGCTGGAAACCGCTGGTTGCAGGTTGCGCAGGACCGTTCGTTGTGGAAATCTAGGGGGGAGGCCTATGTTCAGCAGTGGACGTCTTGCGGCTGATGATGATGATTATATCAAATAAATTAATATAATTCCGGGTTCAATCAGTCTTCATGCCTATTGTGATGTCTGTGCATTGCAGATAGCCGCCCAAGGCACGTATTCCGAGCTCAGCGGCGTGCCAGAGTTCGCGAAGCTGATAGAGCTCACCGAGAAGGACGAGCAGGAGAAGCAGAAGCAGCAGCAAGCGTCATACGAGAACCAAGAGACACTGGTACGTATCATTAGCTCACCCCGCAAACTGTGTTCTGACATATATTTTTTTAACTTTTTTAGGTTTACACTTGCTTGCCATCTCGCCTGATGTTAAACGATCATGCGGTCTACGATGGAGCGCGTTTACCTGAAACCGATTAACTGTCGATTTGAAAACACGAAGATTGTAACTAGCGGGAAAAACCCTCTCAGGCAACGTATTCCACAGCCTTGACGTTCTTATCACAAAAGTAGTAGGGTAGTTTTTTGCCAGTTCCACACCTTTGCCAGTTATTCTACCGCCAAGTAGTAATGTGCAAACATTACTGTGTTCCGGTTTGAAGGGCAATGTTTCCAGAGATGTCATCCCTACCGGCTACCCCAACTCGAGATCATACCGTCTGTGGATCCCTTGCGCTTGTCGTCGTACGAGAGTAATAGACTGCGGGCCCGTGAACAAAATTTATGGATCAAATGAACCACCAGGAGACCTATGTAGGCTGATAGAAGGGTATAAAGCAATAAGATTCAACACTATGCCGGCATTTGTAAGCTGTCCAACTGAGTGCAAGTTGAAGAGGGGGGGGGGGGGGGTTGCAACACTCGATCATTTCTCCTTGTCGCATAATTTTTGGACGGCGTTGCGGAATAATGGATTAGAAGAGGCATTGAAACTATAAAAATTGTAATTTATTTTTCATGTATTTATTTCTTTTCTTAAGACTAAGTTTTTACAATATTGATATATAAAACAACATAAAAACATTATAAAAACTTAAACCTAGTTTGCCGCCAGCAGCGGGGCAGGGCCCAAGCTACCGGTGGTTAGGGCTGCAGAGTGCGGAACCTCCTGACGATGCGCGCTGTGTCAAGGATGACCGCCTTCTGCATCTGACCCTTGATCCAACCATCTAGCGAAAGTCTCTTGAGATGTTGGTCGAGACTTTTCGCTACAAGGCCGTTTGCCGACACGACTATGGGGACTATGATCGTGGAATCAACATTCCACATGGCGGTAACCTTGTGAGCCAAGTCAAGGTACTTGCTAAGCTTGTCCTTCTCAGCTTTCACGAGGTTCTCGTCATGTGGTATGGTGATATCGACGATCACAGCCCGACGTTGAGACCGGTCTACCAGCACGATATCAGGCTTATTGGCGACAATAGTCCTGTCCGTGATGATAGAGCGGTCCCAGTAAACAACGCACGACCATTCTCGAGAACTGGCAGAGGTGCGTACTTATAGTACGGCACCTCGGACTCGACAAGGCCGTGTCGAAGAGCAAGTTGCTGGTGGATGATCCTGGCTACTAGGTTATGTCTGTGCAAGTACTCGCCGTTAGCAAGATGCGAACAACCGGAAATAACATGACGAAGAGATTCGCCTGGACGGCGGCATGCCCGACAAATGTCGACCGTACCGTCCTTCATTATGTATTTCCGGTAGTTGTTCGTCTTGATAACCTCGTCTGCAATTGCACAGACAAAACCCTCGGTTTCTCCGAAGAGGTCCCCGAAGCGTAGCCAGTTCACCGACGCGAGCAGATTCACATCGGGTCCCGTTAGGGCCGATAGAATCGCCCGTGCAGCTCCTTGCTCTTCCACACTTCCTTGCGATCATCAGTGCTGAGCACCGATGGTTTACGCCAGTTCTCGTTTGCCAGTGAAAGAGGCGTGAAGCTTCTGTCAACTGCCACAACATCGCGATGCATCCCGGACTCGCTGTTGCGGAAATAATCCCTGAGACTGCATACTTCGCGGTTGTGTGGGTTCTTGGCATTTAAAAGCCTCGACCTCCCCACTTCCGTGGAATATACAGTCTCATAACAGACGAGCGCGGGTGTAGCATGCGATGAGTTGTGAGCAGTTGACGGACCTTCCTGTCCAGGGCGTCGAGCTCAGTCTGAGTCCACCTCAGTATGCCAAAGGAGTATATCAGCAGAGGCATTACCCAACCGTTGAAGGCTCGCGCCTTGTTACCGCCTGACAGAAGACTTTTAAGTACTTTTGTCAGCCGGCAAAAGCGCTCCTTCACCGATTTCTTAATGTCATCTGCTGATATACCCAATGACTGTGACATACCGAGATATTTGTAGGTCTCGTCTTCGGAGAGAGATCTGAGAGTTATAGTCTCAGAAAGTTGTAAATTCTCTGAATTTACTACTTTCCCTCGCTGTACATGCATGACCGCACACTTGTCTACACCGAACTCCATCTTGAGGTCGTTACTAAAAACCTCCGTGGTTTTTAATAGCTCCAACAAGTCTTGGCGTTTCGGTGCAGTTTGAGGTCGTCCATGTACAACAAATGAGATATAACCTCACCTCCTCTACAATGACGATAACCTAACTCTGAATCCTTCAGCAGAGTGCTGAGAGGATTCAGACTTAGGCAGAACCACAGGGGACTTAGACTGTCACCCTGAAAAATGCCTCTTTCAATTTTTATTAAGTCCTCCGAATCAAACGAGCTGTCTACGCTACCTGGTTGACGAAGGACTGTGACCCACTGTTCCATGCATTTGCTTAGAAAAGATTTTAGTGTTGGATTTATTTTGTACAACTCTAAAACCCTTTCCAGCCATGAATGGGGCACCGCATCATAGGCCTTCTTATAGTCAATCCAAGCAGTGGAGAGAGCTCCTTTGTTTCGTTTGACTTGCTGGCAAATGGTCGTGTCAATGAGGAGCAGCTCCTTAGTACCACGGGACCCAATCTTACATCCATTCTGAGAGGAGGCCAAAACGTTATTTGCAACTATGTGTGCGTTAATTTTTGTTCTCAGAATGGATGTAAGCAGCTTATAGATAGTAGCTAAGCACGACTTATGGAGCAGGAAGGTGACTCCGGTGGTCAAGAAACTGGGAAGACAACCCGTCTCGAGGGCTTCTTGGAATTGCGTTGCCAAACGTTCATATGAGCACCGAAACCACTTTATCCAGAAGTTGTGCAATCCGTCCGGCCCAGGACTTTTCCAGTTCTGAGCCGGCCGGATAGCACAGCTAACGTCTACGGAGTCTATCGTAATAGACTCCATGGGTTCGATAGGCTCACATGCACGTTCGATAACACGCATCCAAGCTCCCTCTGTGTGCTCGACAGGCACCGACCAGATGCCGCGCCAGAAAATTTTCATAGCGCTAGGATCCGGTAGCTGCCCGTCGTTCACACGTTGACTAGTTCCTTCCCAGTTTCGGTACACCTTCCTTTGATCACTCTGAAAGTCGCGATTTTGTCGATATCGATTCACACGCTCTCTGTAGCGGCGAATACGGTTTGCCCACGCATAAACTTTCTGCTTCAGGTAGTCAATACGTTCCGCAACATTGACAAGATAGTGCTGAGGACTGATACCAGTCCCAGCGAACGCCTGTGTTACGAAACGCATGACTCGGGGACGACTGTTCCCCTGTCTGAAGCAGATTAGCTTTGCAATAAGAGTCCTGAATTTGCTGATACGCCGTTCTATTCGCACTTGCCATGCGGGTGCATCTCCGGCGGTTCGCGTTGTACGGTCAGTGTCTGGGAACTTGACACGTGCAACGCGACACGCCGCGATAGCACCACAGTACAGAATATAATGGGTATCAGTCAAATCCTTGCTAGTTCCCAGGTAGGGCACTAGCAAAGTATTCAGGGCTCCCATCAAAGCCAAATTACGTCTATGTGTGGGCAAACGTGGTAATCGCGGCCTAGAGTTAGGTGTGGATCTATACCGCAAAATCACGTCTTCCAGAGTGCTCCTCAGTTGCTCTATTACCTGGTTGGATACATTACGACTCGCTGAGTCTTCCTCCTCGATGTCGGGGTCGACCGGCGCCGCAAGTGTCGTCACTGACGTCGGCAATGAGGCCAGTGTCAGAGCCGACGACGCGGCAGGCTGATCCCGAGTCGAAGCAGAAGCCGGGCGAGTACGCTGCTCCTCCAGGCGTATCCGATCAAGTGCCGAGTCATCCAACAGCTTGCAGCGTCGGATAGCCCGGGTTTGGTCGGAGAGTCGTTGTGCGGATACGGCGACAGTTGGTTCAAGGGCCTGAAACAGAAGTAGCATCCTGGCACAGTACGCGGTCAGGTTGGTTCCTCCCTCTGTAGCCCTGTAATAGGCGCGCATGCAGTTCTCGTTCATTTGGCGAGTCCATCGCATGCGACGCACTACACCACCGGTAGCGAGGGCCGGGCGCGAGGCAGGTTGCCTCACAAGCCCCAAGCGTGCCGGCAGCGGCGGACGGCCACGACGTCTGGTTGTTGTTGGCGCCGGGGTCCGCGCCGCGTCCTCGCCACTCGTCGAATAAGAAGAAGTTGTGTCGCGGGGAGTCAAAAAAACTTCGTCCTCCGACGACGAACTCGGTGGTGACGGGACACGGGCTGGTGATGGTCGTGCGTTGTTCGTATCCGCTTGTTGTTTCTTTTTTGATCGCGTGATCATTATTTTAAGAATTTCGTTCCGTTTCTTGTATTTACCCAAGTTTGAAGGCTTGTCACAAAATTGTCAAAATGCATTGTTGCTGGTTTTCTTTCAAATTAGGAGGATTATTGATGAAATAGGATTTTCGTTAATATTTTATTGTTTTCCGTGTATTTTCCTTCTTGTTGTGTGATAAATATTGGCTAAAAACTCCAGAAAACGGGCTAAAACTATTAAAATTATAAATCGTTACAAAAAGGACGTCATTGCGTGACAGCGGTTTTTTTTTTTTTTAATTTATTTTATTATTATTTTCGTTGGAAAAACTCATGATTTTCCGACGATTTTCAGTGTAAATTGTGTCATTTGATTATGTACGGCATTGGTTCCGTACAATTTCAATACCTCTTCTAATCGATTATTCCGCAATGCCGTACAAAAATCATGCGACAAGAAGGAAAGATCGAAAGTTGCAACCCCCCTCTTAAACTGCACTCAGTTGGACAGCTTACAAGTAACGGCATATTGCTGAATCTTATTATTTTATACCCTTCTATCATCATATATAAGTCTGCATCCCCTCTACCGCCTAGCTAAACCGGCTATGGCTTTGCTATAGCGGTCTCTATCATCTCAAGCGAAAAGAAAAGAGAGAGCATTATCACAGCTAAGACAGTTTTAGATAGCCGGTAGACCCTCTAGATGTATTATATGATCCATATATTTTCATAATTTTTTTTTTCCTAATACCATAAATTACTCACCGCGGCAAAAGTTTGCACTCCATTAATAATTTCTTTTTCTCTAGGTATACAATGTTTTAGTGAAAGCCGAAAGCCGAGCGGACGCCAGGAAAAGCGTTAGTTTTCCATCAGTTAAATATCTGAATGTCGTATTTTACGTAGCTGTTTTTTTGTTGCGTCCATTTATCATTATCATCATCAGTCTATCTTAGCCCGCTGCTGGACATAGGCGTCTCCCATCTCATGCCAATCGGTCCCACCGTTATTTCGGTATTTCGGCTCAGCACGTTATCAATTTTTGTTACTTACTATATTATCTTATGTAACTTTTTGGAATATTTAAAATGAATTCTGATTGTGTAGAGCTTTTTTATTTTTAAATTACGCGCATTGCTTAAGTGAATCACTATTTGTACAAGAATTGGCCCGAGATGACTACTCTACTGGCCACGCTATGTTGGTCTTAAGTGAATCACCATTTGTACAAGCATTGGTCTGAAATGACTACCCTACTGGCCCCGCAATGTGGGCCCTAAGTGAGGCACTATTTGTACAAGCATTGGGCCGAGATGACTACTCTACGGGCCACGCTGTGTTGGCCTTATGTGAATCACTATTTATACAAGCATTGGCACGAGATGACTACCCTACTGGCGACGCTATGTTGGCCTTAAGTAAAGCACTATTTGCATAAATAAGCATTGGGCCGAAATTACGACCCTACTGGTCATGCTATGTTGGTTTTTAATTAAGCACTATTTTTACAAGTATTGGGCCGACAAGTATTGACGACTCTACTGCCCTCGGTATGTTGGTCTTAAGTGAAGCACTATTTGTAGAAGCATTGGCCACACTATGTTGGCCTTAAATGAATCACTATTTGTACAAGCATTGACCAAAGATGACTACTCTACTGGTCACGCTATGTTGGTCTTAAGTGAATCACTATTTGTGCAAACATTGGCGCGAGATGACTACTCTACTGGCCACGCTATGTGGCCTCTATGTTGTTACTAGTATAACGTAGTATAAATTATCGCTACTAGTGCAACGTAATATAAATATTGAGACAAGTATTATCGATACTATTATAACGTATTATGATTTAGTATGTCGTGTTGGCAGGAACACAGCTACAAGTTGCGATCTCAGCGGTCGATGTCGGAAGCTTCACAACTATCATTCAACATGGATATGGACAACCAGGATCCGAAATATGAAGGTATGATCTTTTAATTCATTTACGTAAACAGTAAAATTCCGCGAGAGCCGGTTGAATAGAAAACACAATACAGGGTTACTGGTAATTAGTCTGCATAGGACACGTTCTGTATATTTAAACAAACAACTTTTGTTCTACAACTTTTATTCAAATTCAAACACATCTAGTTTGTTGTCCTCTCCAGCACTGTTTAGAGGCTGTTTGGAGTTCAAATCAAATCTTTTGTTGCGTCATATGCAGGTACAATACAATACAAAAACACTTTATTACACCACAAAACAATAGAGAAAAACAGTGATTAACTTAAAAATAAACATTTTGGGTACAAAAGGCGATCTTATCGCTAATAGCGATCTCTTCAAGATAACCTTTTGGTAACTAGGACAATATGAAAATACGGGCAGTGGTGTGGTATCCTTGATAATAAACAATACATTAATGTGCTGTTATTAGTATTTGTAGTCATTACCTATGGACCTTTGGTCCTTTGGATCATTACCTATGGACATTACCTATGGATATTTATTTACATATTTATTCACTTCGGCTCATCATTTATCGAGCGTTAAAGAGAGCGCTCCCTCTTATTACAAAGAGTTGGATGCTTTTAGAACGGGCAAATACTCATACTCATTTATTACATACAATCCGTACATGTCAGTAAATTAATAGATTTTTTTTAAAATAAACAGTGACAAGACTATCAGGACATGAGCCTGATGGTAAGCACCATGCCTGACACATAACAGCACAGTGACACGCAGCTATTGGAACATGAAGAGTCCAAATCATTACCTAGCACTGCACTGCGCTCGTCACCCAGAGATCTAAGATCTTATATCTCTAAGCCCTGTAATTTCTCTGGAAACATTGCCCTTCAAATCGGAACACAGTAATGTTTGCACATTACTGCTTGGCGGTAGAATAACTGGCAAAGGTGTGGTACTTCCCCAGGCGGACTCTGCCAAGAGTCCTACCACTACACAATAGTAATTGTATATGAAAAATATACTAATTAAAATTCTCATTACACACTCAATAATCAAAATTAAAAATTACAAAATTTCAAACTTACAAAATTCAAATTCCACACTCAATATACTAAACTAATTATTACAAAATGTCAATTATCAGATCCGATTATTACATTGTCTTACATTTCTATTTTATTTTATGTGAAAAAATACACGAATTTTTGTAAATTGCAGAACAAACATTGAGATATTTAATGTACTCAATATCCGCTGAAAAGGATCCACCTCTGTCTGATCACCAATAACCCTGTATATTTTGTAGTGGGAGGACTCTTTGTAGAGTACTTCTGGGGGAGGTACATATTTATCGTTTATTCTACCGCCAAGTATTATTGCGCAAACGTTACTGTGTTCCGGTTTGAAGGGCAATGGTTCCAGTGAAATTACAGGGTATAGAGATAAAATATCTTATATCGCCGGGTGACGAGCGCAGTGCAGTGATAGGTAATTAGTTGGAAATGACTGTTCGTGTTCCAATAGCTGCGTGTCACTATTGCTATTATGTGGCCGGCATGTTGCTTACCATTACGTACATGTCTTGCTCGTGTCGTCACTCAATACAAAAAATGATTTTTTTTAAGTGAATACTTCGTTTGGCGCACCGCACTCAGCTTTTTCGTCGGCTGTGAACTGAACTCAAGCGTCACGTGTGGATGACACATGACTTCGAAAGATTCTAGGTACATGTCGGTTTCCTCACGGTGTTTTCCTTCACCGTTCTAAGTTAGCGGCATTACGCACATGTCTTCGAAAAGATAGTGGTGCGTGGTGAGTGTGAGGTTTGAACCCGGGGTCTCCGGATCGGCAGGCGCCGTTCTCTCGACTAGACCAGCCGTAACTTTCAAATTATTATGTTCACTTAGGTAATAAAAAGCTCGCTCGCTATCTGTCTCACTGATAAAACGTTGTTTTATTCGTGGCTTTATTTTTATTACATTACTTTTATATTTTAGTATTAAAATTAACGTGGTTGTTACACATATTTAATTGGATAACGGGACACTCACGTATATACGGTCGGTCAATCCGACTCGAGTTTCGGCCGCGTCCGGCGGCCTTTTTCAAAACGAGTGCACACGCGCGGTGGCTGCCCGTTTGGCATTTTGGCGTTTGTCGGTGCCAAACGGGCAGCCACCGCGCGTGTGCACTCGCCTTGAAAAAGGCCGCCGGACGCGGCCGAAACTCGAGTCGGATTGACCGACCGTATATACGTGAGTGTCCCGTTATCCAATTAAATTACTTTTATATCTTATCTTAATATATATAAATCTCCTGTCACGATGTTTGTCCGCGATGGACTCCTAAACTACTTAGCCGATTTTAATCAAATTTGGACACCGTGTGTAGATGGATCCAACTTAAAAGATAGGATAGTTTTTATTTCGATTAATGGGCTTTATGTGACCATATCCGAGCGAAGCCGGAACGGGCCGCTAGTATATATGGGTCAAAATCAGAGAGGTGAGCATTATGCTTCTGACAAAAAAAATCTTACAAAATTACATGATATTACTGCAGAATTTATTTCAAAATAAGGCTACTGTGCATAATTACAAGGCACATAATATTTAATTTAATTTGTCTAAAACTATATATATATATATATATTTTATGTGTGTTCGCGGATAACTTCGTCGTTTATGAACCGATTTTGATGATTCTTTTTTTGTTGTAAAGAGGATATTCCAAGGGTGGTACCATGATAAGGAAACCAGGATCTGATGATGACATTCTAGAGAAATCGAGGAAAACTTGTTTACTTTATAAGTTTTCTGTTGAAAGTCGGTTCTTTTTTGTTAAAAATTATTGTTTGT